>CM047805.1:80628941-81339948 GCA_026214975.1 Gentiana macrophylla | reverse complement strand
AAAAATGAAAGGGATATCATGCCCAAAAAGCGCAACAAAATCGCTTCTTATAGAAAACGGAAACCTTAAGGTAATAGTTGTTACAGAAAACCATTGTCGGATATATGTGTCAACAAATAAATAAAAGGAATCAAAACTCTCCTGCAAACCCAAACAGAAATGAAAAGAAAATGCAACCTAATTCATTTACCGATCTCTGCAAGTCAACTGTTGTGGCAAATAAACCCACCAACAATGGAAGAAATAATACCCACAAGCTCCAACACTGCAGAAGAAACACCCAGATGCATTGAACAAAATGAAATACCATTCGAATTGAAATATGTTTTTAACCATTCAGTATTTGTTCTCTCTGGTTGCCCCATATTTGAGACACATTCCCAAACTGTGAATCATTAAAAATATAAAAAACGAATATGATTATTATTAGCGGATGTGATGATAATGATTCACCAAAAAATGTCACATTCGCAGATATCATAATGCGCAAAATCAAGAAACCCCAGTAGTACCTTAAATGAAACACCAAAATAAATGAATAAAATCATTAATAACATAAAAACGTAATCATTTTCTTCAATAATCAACTATGATATTTAAGCATTCTTGGTTTTTGTGGGTTAAATGTAAAAATAAAAACAAATAGTAAAAGCTCTAAATATACAGCCAAAGGATCCCAAACACAAAAGCAAGCACCGGTAGAAACACCACTAAGTACTCCAAAGTATCAAGAACAAAACAAAAGCGCAGAGAGCTAAGAAACCAAATTAAAGCGAGATGCACATGCGTTTGATGAACATCCAAAAGAGAAAACAACTTCCGTCTCAAAGCTTACATTAACATTTGTCGTTAGGGTTGGTTCTTTTGTCAAATCTGCAAAGTAAATATTCAATGTCAATACAAATGTAGAGGTTGCAAAGATCAAGCTTAAAAGCCTTCAAATATCCATGAAGCATACAAAGCAATAGATTAAGATTTTATCACATCATTAAATGAGTGGTATGTAAAAATTCACATGCTAGCCACTCAAAAGAAAAAAAGAAAAAGAAAAGGAAGAAGCAAGGGACTCTGCATATGATAGCAGTGTCAGAGGTATATGATTCATCCAATTTGTGGATATCATATTAGTATCAATTAGACAACACATGATCCGAGTAACATACATAAACAATGCATGACATATATTGTAAAGCAAGAAAGCAATGCATATATATATATATATATATATATATATATATATATATATATATATATATATGCTTCTTTCTTCTCGACGCTTTGTACTGTGATTTCTCAAGAATTGCAAAGCACCACTTACAAGTCTCACTCAAAAGGAGTAAAGTATGAATGGACTAAGGAGTGTGAAGAAGCGTTTCAGATTCTTAAGAGAGATTAACCACAAAGACTGCAGTATTGACTCTTCCGTGTTTTGATGAGCTTATGATGTTTGCAACTGATGCTTCGGGTCAAGGTCTTGGTTGTGTGTTATCTCGTAATGGAAAGGTTATAGCATATGCGTCAAAGCGCAAATGAAGATTCATGAGAAGAATTATCCACGATGATCTTGAGTTAGCGGCAGCTTGTCTTTGCGTTGAGACCGGAGACATTACTTGTAATGAGTCAAGGCTCAGATTTTCACCGACCATCATAGCCTTAAAGTATTTCATTAAGCAAAGACAGTGAATACGAGACAAAGGCGTTGGTTGGAGTATGTTAAGGACTACGACCTTGATATTCAATATCATCCAGAAAGGCGAATGTTGTAGCAGACGCCTAAGCAGCGAGACCAGATGGAGTTCGCTTCGCCGCCCGGATGTTGTTGATCAGGCAGAGCTTGACAATTCGTGATATCGGTCCACATGAAGAGGTTGGTTGTTTTGCACCGCTTGATCGCCAATTCAGAGTTGGTTGTTGAGATTCGGAGGAAGCAAGATGAAGACCCGGTTATGGTTGACTACAAGAGAGTTGCCACAGACGGCCGACAAGGCTATGAAAGTTAGAATGCGATCGGTAACCTTTGGTATCAAAATAGGTCATGTGTTCCTCGTGGACAACTTAAGGAATATGGTTATGGATTAAGCCCATAAAGTTGCGCTTTGCGCTTCATCCTGGAGCAAACAAGATGTATAAAGAGTCAAGCAATATTACCGGTGGCCATCAATGAAAGTTGAGATAGCAGAGTTTGTGGCCGTGATGTGATACGTGCGGCAATGAGTGAAGGCTGAATGAAAGTAAGACCAAAGAGATTGTTAAAACCTTTAGAGATTCCCGAATGGAAGTGGAGAAGATCACTATGGATTTTGTCGGTGGTTTACCCAAGACTAGAACCGGTTTTGATAAGATTTGGGTAATAGTCGATCGATTGACTAAGTCCGTGCATTTCTTGCCATGAAATGAGAAAATGATATTGAAGAAGTTAGCTACACTTTATTTGCACAATATTGTGAAGCTTTCACGGAGTTCCGGTTTATCTATCGATCGATGTGGATAGTCGGTTTGTTAGCGTGATTTTGATGAGTCTTCGAAGCGCTTGGGACCAAGTTAGATTTGAGTACAACGTTTCATCCCAGCATGCACGGACAAATGAAAGGGCGATCTGACTCTCGAGGACATGTTGAGCATGTGCCTTAGAGGTAGGGGCTCATGGGACGAGTACCTCCCAGGGCGGAGTTTGCATACAATAATAGCTACCATGCAAGCATCAAGATGCCACCGCTTGAGGCTTTATATGGAAGAAAGTGCAGGACACCGGTGTTTTTGGGATGAAGTTGGGGAGAAGCGTATAACGGGGCCAGAGTTGATACAACAAGCTAAGCTGAGAAGATTGAGGTAGTTAGGCCGAATCAAAGTGGCTCAAGACAAAGTGTAAGAGTTGGGCGGATGTGAGAAGAAGACCGCTGGAGTTTGAGGTCGGGGATGAGTGTACCTCAGGCATCACCGATGAGAGAGTGAGAGACGTTTTGGACAGGCGGCAAGTTGTGCCCCGTGATATGTAGGACCTTTTAGGATCTTAGCTAAAGCCTGGGACCTTTAGCTTATCGTTTGAGTTACTAAATCATTGTCGCAAGAGTCCACAATGTGTTCCATATGTCAATGCTTAAGAAATGTTTGACCGGTGTTGACGCTTGAGGCAAACGTTGACCTTGAAATGGTTGAAGAGAACCTAACTTACAAAGAAGAACCGCTTGTATCTTGGAACGGAAAGTAAAGCAAGCCAAGAGGTGAAGATGTTCAACTAGTGTTGGTTCAACTGAGTAATCATACACCGTAAGAGGCAACATGGGAGAAAGAAGATGACATGATTGTTGAGTTCCTGACTTCAAGAACCTTCAGTATGCGCTCAGCTTCGAGACTAAACTTTTCTCTTAAGGAAGGATGTAATACCCCCTAAAATTCGAGAAGGTAAAAAGAGTAAAATGGGAATTTTATTATTTTTCCTATTTTATTCCTAACCAAAGTATTAACAAAAGGGATTTAATTAAAAGGAATTAAGTATTATAATTAAGAGAATTGCATTTTTTGGTCATAAAAGAAATTGTTACTCTAATTTCTAGTATTTTTCCATCACGCTTTTTTCCTGAAAAATTTGGGGAGGTCAGCCGCACAGAGAAAAAAAAAAGAGTTCGGGCACCGTAATTCAAATTCGAGGCTTAAAGGTTGATAATTTGTGCAGGACTGCAGTGAGAGAAAATTGATCGCCTCATCGCAAGCTTTCTTTGATCCTAAGATCATCGTATTTAGGTAAGTGATCGATTTAGCACCGCTTTTTATTGTAGATCGTTCTTTGGCATTTTAGTGTTTTTAGATGCCTTAAACCGCTTAGTGATCGTAGTTGGTGTCTTTAATTTGTAGAATTCGTAGGGGAAGCAAGGATTCAAGGCTGCTCTTTGATTCTTTTGAGCTTTGGATCTTTTCTCAAGAATCATAGTGAAGTGCTGCTTAAACGAATTTTGGTGTTTAAACTACATTTGATGATGTTATTGTTGACGCTTAGTTATTTTATTTTTATATAGTTTCTGCTATTTAATATATTTTAGTTTTGCTGACTGTTAGTGCTTTTACTTCTCTGATTTATTTTGGTTGAGAAGGAAAGTAATGTCAAAAAAAAGTCGACAGGTTCATGCTTTTGAATGGTTAAGGAAAGAAGAAGGAAACATTCTATGTACCTTTATATATTTTTTTTTCTAGTTGCTGTCAAATGTATAATATGGATAATTATAATAATAAAAAAGCTAGAGCATGTCTGCTATTTCCGTGGTCAAGAGAAGGAAAAGGAATAAGAGAACTACTTATGTTCTCTCTTTTTTTATGATAATAATAATAATAATAATATTATGCAACAGCACCCAAGAATATTATACGATGTGATATTATTTACCTTGTTTAGATAATAATTGTGTACAATGTGTTTTTGTGGTTTAGGATGTATGTCTTTTGAGACATTAATTGGAAGGTGCCAAAGCCTAACTTCCGACTTCGTGCCGCTTCAAGATCAATCGCCATGGCCGGCACTCTGGGGCAGTGAGGTGGTGAGCCTGGCGCGGTTGTTTAGACTCTTGCGGGGTCATTGGTTTAGTAGTCTTTGACGCCTTTACAACGTCAAGCAAGTGAGTGTGTAATCGATGCCTGCGCTGAAGTCCCTTGGAAAGCCTTTTAAGTGGAATGAACTTAGGTGGTTAGATTAACTACGAATAAACATATGTGATGAGTCTAAAAGCTAAAACGTTGTAATTTTGATGAGGCACATTTATGATTCGCAGATGGAATCATTTTCTCATAATGTAACGGACAATATTCGGTTTTGGGAAATGTTCCACACGGAACCATCCGTGCTATATATGGTGTTGACTATGTCCCGGTGCATACCCATCATTCGGGCATTGTGTCCTTGAATTACAATGTAACATATAGATAATCGCTTTTAGTGAGGTGCTGTAAGATCTAGAAGAGGGAGTGTATCTCAATGCAACCTCGTGGTAGAGATTGTAGAACTTATCTTGTTATGTATGATATGCTATGTTGTGTAGAACTGCTTTTCTACTCTCTTCTGAAAGACAAAATGTATTTACCTTTTTTCTTTATTGTACCCCACCCCGAGAAGATTAAGGTGTAGATGAGTTTGGCTATAATGATAGTCAAGATGCACGACGTTTGAGCTTGGAGGTCGAGATAAAGTTTATTTTAATTTTCATTGTTCAATAATACCTTGGAGTTATAAACGCTTAACGCTTGAGATGCCGCACTTTTATATTTCCGCTTTTATCTTTTATTTGGGATTGTAATAGTTTAAACAACATTTAATTCATTGTTTCTTTTTCGAGGATGTTCTTAGATGTGATTTGGAACTTTGA
Organism: Gentiana macrophylla; assembly: GCA_026214975.1. Lineage (NCBI taxonomy): Eukaryota > Viridiplantae > Streptophyta > Magnoliopsida > Gentianales > Gentianaceae > Gentiana > Gentiana macrophylla. The sequence continues at coordinate 81,334,597 of CM047805.1, read as the reverse complement.
TCGATCCGCTTTGTTTGTCGCTTGACATTCCCAGTTGTCCTTTTAAGTCTTCCGCTTTGCTTGTGATATTAATGTATGATGACGTGAGGCTTACGATATATACTTCTTTGATTTATTAAAGAGAAAATATATGCGTGTCATGCGTTTCTTTCCGGATAAGGACTCGATGCAGATTTCTCAAGAATTTCTCAAACAATAACGTTATATATATATATGCCTCTTTCTTCTCAAGTCTAGTAGTAATTCAATTAAAGATTTGATACAATACATCAAATGATCCATTTACACATAAGAAATCCAGGAAAGCAATTACCTTATCAAGGCGGAGGATCGACCAAACCCGAGAAAGTACGAATATCATGACCTCCGCGAAGTTAAGAATTAGAATCGACACCCATGATACAATTTTCTTGTATGCCAATTCGTAAAATCGTAAATATGCTACTAATATTGAACAAGTCGGGTCAAGATTCGCCCATGTATTCGCATACATGTACCACAAAAGAACACACTAACAAAATAGCAAAGAAACCACTTTCACCTTATTCTTGAGTAATAATGAGAGTTTATTACGTTATTGGTTGCAAGTACCGATGATCTCAAGAAAATAACCATATGTTATGCACCTTAAATTGACCGGATTTGCACCCCTTTAATCATTAAACCATTAATACTAGTTCAAGGTAGGGTAATTCAACGATTCGAACAAAGATAAGAAAATTAGAAAGACCGTAAGAGCAGCAGATTCAATCAAATAGAAACAATGAATGATCCGCTAATATATCGATGAAAAAACACAATGAAAAAGACTACCTTAGTTTCTCGCTCACTATCGAGGTAGATTCAAAACTTACAAAGACAACCGAATGCGAAAGAGCCAAACTATCATACGGCGATTTTCCACCAACATACCATGTACCATGAACACTCTGTGAATAATTTGTTGATTTACAACTAAATTGATATAGTGAGCTTAAAACTTCAAAAACAAATTAAAATGAAATGATAAATAACCTTAAAATCAACTTATTGGCCGAAATAACGGTTTCAGAGTGGATTCCCACCAATTGAAGGAAAACAAAGAAAAACAAGGCTCGGATCGTAGATTATACATTCAAAAGAGAAGAAGACTCCGCCATGGCTTCATACGCCCATTGCTCGCGATAAAGACGCCGACGAAACAATCTGGTGTTTGCCTCGCCAAAGTTAAAGTGGTCGTATTCTCAATTGACGGAAACCGTCGGATGGAAAACAAAATCAAAATCAAATATCATCAAAGCCAAAACAATCAAATTTGGCACAATCAACGCTGTACTGAACCATTTGTGAGCTTTTGTTTCTCTCCCAATAAGAAATTGAAGGACCTCAAAAATGGAAATAAAGTAATACGGCTTTAACATTAATATAGATAAGTATGCATTTGAACCATTTGTGAGCTCTACATAACTACTATCTAAAAGCAAGGAGATTCTTACAACAACTTACATCGCAGCATTATTAAAACCCAATTCATGTCCGTAAAAAAGGCTCATCATCTATGGCGATTCCTTCAAAGAAGTCCAATACTTTTGTAAATGACTCAAAATGGGAAATAGCTTAGAGTATGTATAAAACGACAAGATTCGCCGTCCCATTGTGCATAAATAATAAAGGCATACTAAAGGAAGAATAAAGAACGAGGCTCGGATCGGAGATTATACATGCAAAAGAGAAGAAGACTCCGCCATGGTCGCGAACGCCTGCCTGCTCGCGATGCAAGATGTCGACAAAACATCCTGGTGTTTGCCTCGCCAAGTTATGGTCAGTATTCTCAAATGACAGAAACCGTCATCATGGAAACAAAATCAAAATCAAATATCATCACAAAATAAAACAATCAAAGCCGGCACAATCAAAGTTGCTCAACCATTTGTGAGCTTTTGTCGCCTCTCCTAATAAGAAATTGAAGGGCCTGTAAAATGGAAATAAAGTAATCGGGCTTTAACATTAATATAGATAAGTATGCATATGAACCATTTGGGAGCTCTACATAACTACTATCTAAAAGCAAGGAGATTCTTACAACAACAAAGGGTTGGAACTCCCAAACAACACACGCAATAGAGTAAACCCCAAAAAAGCAACCTTGCTCGAGAAGAAATAGCCCAAGGTGATCGGAATGGAGCCGTGAAGAAGGCCACCGTGATGTAATTTTATTACTACGAAATGGCAAAGAACGGCAAAACAAAAATTACACAATACATCAGGAAAGAAATAACAACAATAAGGCGACTTTACAAATGGATGTAGTCTATTGAGTGCAAGAACTCTCCTCCGCCTGGCTTTCACGATTGCAGTAGCCGATTCTTGGGTCGGGTCGATTGGAAATATGTTTCCAGAAAAAACTTCAACCCTCTCACATGGACCCCAATATATAGTACTTTGAAAAAGTGGTCGGTGCAAAGAGAAACCACACAAACCAGAATTGCAGAGAAACCACACAAACACTCACCCCACCGTTGTCTCCGCTTCAATATCCCGATGGAGAAAGAAATCAAATAAATCTCCATGAAGAGGTGGTCCATGGATTTATCGGAGTCATGCGACTTAGTCGGTGATGAGGTTAGTGGATTTCAGAGCCAATTAAATGGATCCAAAGTGGAGAAGTGGAAGTTCAAAGCGACCATTAGAAGGAAACGGTTTGTGTATATTAAGATAGTAAAACTACGCCGCTTCACAACATCCAGATGAAAAATAAATAAAGAAAAGGACCGACGGTGGCGACAAAATGGCCGCCAGATCTTGCGTAATTAATAAAGAGAAGATACTAAATAGATGACTAATAATAATAATTATTATTATCATCATCATCATCTCTCCGAAATCTACAGCATGTAGAAAAGGTCATCAACAGCAGGAGCAACATCATCAACCAACCTATAGGGAAGAAACTATTTAATCTGGGTTACCATAATAAAATATATAAAGTATCACACTTCCGGATATGTTTCTAAACAAAGCTTACCCAAAACAGTTGAATTTCAAGTTGCCACTGCATTTAATTTGCACATAATTAATTTGTCAATTCATGTGCATAGTCGAAGAAAAAATTGTTCATGCTTGCAGACTTTAAGATTGGTAAATTGTGATCGAAGCTCATCATGATAATCTCAAAAAGTATATACACAACCATAAAAATTCAATCAATATGAAAAATCAAAAAGGATTACCATGTTTAGTATGCCCTGATGCCTCCCTTTCGATTTGCTCAAAGATGAAGTCTTGATCCTGCAAAATAGGACAAACCAATTTGATTATCCTAAATAAGAGTAAAGAGGGATTATTCATGATCATTAAAAAATAGAAAAAGGAAAGAAGAACATAATACTGCTGAAACGGACAGATATATGTAACCTATGTCAAACCTATATGAGAACATAATACTGCTGAAATGAACAAATAGAATACTAACAACATTGCAACAAAATGTAAGAAATCCAAACTCAATACTCTAACACGTAAGCAATACAGTAACCCTTAGATATTAATTTATTGGCCAAAACCACAAAAATACGTAAACCAAGTAAATTTTACGCCTAACGCTTTAAATACCAAACTGCAACCAACGCCGCATATGAACCGATTTTAACAACTACTATATTAGACTTCTAGCCTCATAGTAATTGGAGCCATTAAAGGCCCATTGAATAAGAAATTGTTAGAAATGAGAAACACCAATAAATTTCAAATCAAAAGTGCATATTTAGGTTTTTGAATGAAACAAAACTCCCAAGATGGAAAATTGAAACACTAACATTCAACACTGCCTCACTATCTTGATATTTCTTCTCTCTAGCTGACTTCTGTGTAGCAAGAAGTAGCTATAAATGGATGGCTGTCTTTTCATATTCCTCTGCTTTCAAACGCAAAACATTCAACAAATCTTGAATCTTCCAACTCAAGGCTGCGTTGGTGTTTCATATTTGCAGCACACTCTGAGTTCTTTTATGTTGACTGCCGCAATACAGACGTCACTTTCTCAATTTTATCCCGGTTCACACTTAAAAGCATCTTTAGGTAGCTCAAATTGTAGAATTCAGTTATAAAATAACAAATAAACATAAAAATATTTTCAGGAATTCATATGCAACGAAAAGTATATAAACCAAAACAATCCTAAAAATAAGAAATAACTAACAGCAGTTCCAAACATGGGCTAACACACATGAGTGAAATTATTGAACATTGCACTAACACTCTTTATATCGTCATTAAGACCATGATAAAATGTATAGAGAAAAAAATCAACACACCGATTTGCGACTTGATTGCTCCATGAGGTAGTCTCCAAGCTGCAATGGCTTTTTCACACGATGTGAATGCAAATTGAAAGATAATTTTGTCGGTAAAAAGTTCTGTAAAAATTCAATAATTGTGTCTTGCAAAGGTTAATTGTAACAACTCTCATTAAAAATCAGCTTAAATCTACCTCGAGTTGCACCGAACCGTGACTGTCTGCCGTTATCTAGCTTGATGCCCAACTGTACATGCCGATCAACCGCCGATTGAGAGCTCCTTGTATTAACGTGAGCCGCTGAAGAAAAATGTTTTCATCCTAAAATGCTATGCTATGTTGTGGTAGTAATAGCAACGGGGAATGTATAAAATGATCTAAAAATCATTAGTACCTGCAATAAGAATAAAATCAAATAGATCGTTAATATAGCAAAGATCTAAAAATCAATTCTCATAATAAAAAAATATGTTTGCTTCTGCAGTTCTCCGATTGTTTTTTTTTACCTGTTTGCATAAATTTGCTCCACATCTGCCCCTCTCTCATAAAATTCATAAATAAAATAGAGAGATTTGCACCATCTGCGTCCTGGTTGAAACAAATCTATTCTTGAGATCTGGTTGAAACATTTTTTATTGCTCAAGGATCGAATCAAAATTCTCCTTTCATCAAACCATAGCTTTTGCTAGCATCAATGGATCAGAATTGAGCCATCCCTGCAAGACTCAAAGTATGCGATTTATCAACAAAGCAGCCACAATTCATCATCTATCTCTCATATAATTCATAAACAGAATAATTAAAAGTCACTTACAGTTGGTTTGGAAACATAAAGGAGATCAATCTGGTAGAAACATGCTTTACGCATAAAAATCGATATGGTGGAAACATAACCATGGAACAGGTTTAATTGCTTTGATTGATAAATCGTAGAACAGAGCTTTGATAAAAGCTCAGAGGATCAGAATTGAGCCATCCCTGCAAGACTCAAAGTATGCGCTTTATCAACAAAGCAGCCACAATTCATCATCTATCTCTCATATAATTCATAAACATTTTAAAACAGTCACTTACATTACAGTTGGTTTGGAAACATAAATGAGATCTGTATATCCCTGCAATCTGGTAGAAACATGCTTTACGCATAAAAATCGATGTGGTGGAAACAAAACCATGGAACAGGTTTAATTGCTTTGATTGATAAATTGTAGAACAGAGCTTTGATAAAAGATCTTTGAACCTCATTTTCCTATTTAATTTTAACTCCCTCAATTGAATTTGATTCAGGCACACTAGTAGTGGAGGCAATTGTTTTGAAGCAGCATCGTGTGTTTTTTGGGAATATTTTTCTTTACCTTTTTTTTCCCAGGATTGGCTCTGGTAATAGAGTGAAAACGGGTCAATTTATGGCTATTCACTCTAAAATATAAATATAGATTGCACGACACGACATAAATACGTCGACACACATAATTCAACGGTATAATATAAATTAATGCTATATGGTACTGGCACATATTAACAACTTGATATATATATATATATATATATATATATATATATATATATATATATATATATATATATATATACAACATATAAGAAACAAAAAAATATGATTGTCTAATTTCATGAAGTCAGACTCAAATCATCTAAAAGTTGTTAAGACAATTCAAACACACTAACATATATTATTAAGTGGTTTTATAAAATAATTATCAAACATATTTCAGAGTAAATATCACTTAATATATTTAGATTAAGTGACAAGTGTTGTTAACAAATTAAAACATGGTCAACTTCAGTAGCGTCGATGATTTTTAAATTTTTACATGGGAATTTGGTGTCAGTGTGATTTTTCTTTATATATTAGATGATAATCGATATCATTTAGCTTTTATTTAAAAAGACTCGACATTTCAATTCGAATGTCGTGTGCAGCTTTCACGCTTATCTTGCACGATTCGCCTTGAGATGTGTCGACACATAAATAATTTTTCTTAGAAAAGGCTTAAATAATTATAACGATCATTATTTTTATATATGACACCTTATACACAAAGATTTCGACACTCATTAACGCAAACTTTTATTTTTCCTTTTCATTTTTTTCCTGAGAAATGTTTAAAGACAAAATAAGTTGCATGCAAATTTCAATAGCAAATGGTGTTGAACCTGAATTATAATTTGAAAAGTGCTATATCTTATTTATCTTATTATCATCATTTAATTTGCAAAAAATAATTGTTATCATCATTTGATGTGTCGTGTATTTAAATTTTAAAATTAAATATGTCACCGTATTCCTGTCATGTTATGAGATATATCCATATAGTATTTGATTCATAAATAAAACAAGGATATTGATTTAAACACAGATTTTGTACACAGAAATAATTCACACAATACTTTATAACCACACATTTTAACACTTAAAAAGAAAACAAAATAACACAAAAATTCTGGACCACAAAATCAAAAAATTCGGGAGATAAGGACACAGAATCTCGATACCAAAATCATTTTCCATAAAACAAAATGAAAGCAAATAACAAAGTCATTACGTGTTGTCAAAAAAAAAAAAATTTGCAACAATGTCAACCGGTTTTATTTTCTTTGGGGCAGTTAGCTAAATAAAAATAAAAATAAAGTGAAACATGCGGCAGGGGATCCACAATAATCACTTGAAATTGATACGGCTGGGGATCCAATCCTTCCGGGTGTCAGTGATACCAAATTACTTCACTGAGATTTGCCTAAATTGTTTTGATTATTTTCTTTTACTACCTTTTATTGAAAGGCTTTTTACTACCTTTGAACATCATACATCAATCGATGACTTGTAATCCATTTATTAAGTTTGTCCAAGGTGTTGTGGATCTGGAGGAGAAAAAGCATGTGAAATTAATGGGATACCACATATAAAAAAGGAAAATAAATAAATAAACATGTAACTGCAATCTTTTATTCATAATTCATGTTGCAAGAGTAGAAGATGGCATATGCAATTACATATACATCTGTTTCTTCTGTGAAAGAGAAGATGCATATGCCAAGGCATATGCCACCACATCATAAATGCAATATTAAGTAACACAAAAGACTACATATATATATGAATAACAGCCCACATCATTTCTAGTTTTTACCAGAAGCTTCCTAGAGAAGAAGAAGTTGGTGAGCTGTAAAAAGAAACTCGACGCCTCTTGCTTGCAAGAGCATTCCTTGATGAAAATCTTCTGATGCATAGAACTTGTCAAGCACCGACATCAATGCTTGACTTAACAGAACTTACGAAAGCTGGCATGCTTCATGATTATCTACAATTTTTCCTTCATCACTACTACTACTACTACTACTTGCTGTTATTACGAAAACATTCACCATCCTATCTTCTAATGTTGCAATCTCAGCCCTCAGTGTTTTCATCAATGGGAGATTTTCAAGTGCTTGTTTTAAATCATTTATCAACTCATGCTTGTAATCACAGCATAAAAATGCTCTAATGGTTATAGAATTAGCCTCCACAGAAGACGTGTCTGTGTCTGTGTCTGTGTCTGTTTGTTGCTCTACGATTACTTCATCGGTGTCAGTTGGGACAAGCATTCCTTTAGCAGCTTCAGATGCATTCTTTCTCATTTCTCTTAAATGACTAATAACTTCAGCTAGTAATGCTGCTTTGTCCATCTGCAACCAAATTAAGCTTAATTTAGTATTACAGACTCACGCCCAGTGGCGGATGTCTCGGGTAAGGGGTGATAAAAAATTTAAAGAGACAAATAAAAGAACAAGGTGAGACAAACAAGATGCATACTACATAGTTCCGCGACTGCTCACGCTACAAAAAAAATCATTACCAAATTCAATGTCCCATTTTGGACAACAAGCAAGCCCATAATTTACCTATTTGATTCGAATAAATGAAGCAAATTTTTTTACCTTAGTTGTCCCTGGGATTAGGCTGCGAAGGGTAGTTAAATGGCCATTAATTCTCTCTCTTCTTCTCCTCTCTGCTTCACTATGATTCCTCAAAGCATTCAATGCCTTCTCTGCAGTAACCCCTTTTTGCCCTGGCCTAAGCAGAGCCCTCACTAATTCTCCTCTCTCACTATCCAAGATCAATGACGCAGGTGTTGAATTATTCCCATTTCCTATTATCCCATGAAAACCCGAATTCCTGGATATTCCATTGAAACAGTCCATGAATTCCATCCTCGTTTTCTTCAGCTAAACAACACTTGCAGCAAATTAAAGTGAATTGAAGCTTTAATATATTTCAGAAAACGACAATATTTGAAAGATGGAGGTAGTAGAGTGGAAAGAGCCTATTTTTCTTCTTCAATATTCAAAGTCTACTCGACAAACAACCGCATGCAGAATCATAAGAAAATATATACTACTACTTGCACATAGGATTCCCAACGATCTGTTGAAGTTTAGTTGGATGTTTAATATATTTAAATAGTGACATACATGAACTAATCAAAACTAGCCCTGTCGAAAGGGATCAATTTTGGTTTACAGTATTAAATAATGGAGTTTGATGATTGCATGGTTTACCTAACCTAATAATTTAGTATATATACAAGTCAACTCTGGCTCGAAATGTAGATAGCCATAATTTTTCAATCCCATTCTACTTGTAGTCGACAAGTGGGCGATATTAAAGTGATTTAGTACTTCTTAGTAGATCAATCACAGATGCCCGAAATACTCATAATAATTTAGTATTTCTCTATTTCTATTTAATTGTCATAGATTCTTTAAATAGAACGGAGGAATACATCTAAGTAAATGTATAGGTCCGTTCATATAGGTGCAACCCGAAATCGTAAACATGGCGCCACAAAAGAGCCATCGATCATTATTATAAAATGGTTAAACCCTAACTGTGAGTGCCTCCCATCCCCGATCCCATAGTGAATGCGAGGAGAGGCCGATCGTGTAACTTAGAATTCGTAGTCGTGGGCTTTGCTGATTCCCCATCATCAAGGGTGTTATCAATCGAAAATCAATCTTTACGGAATCGAACCGCTTGACCTCCAGCCAGGGTCCGCCGCCATTATAACACCCCGCTTCACTACTGGCCATATCCAGGGATATCGATCATTATTATAATTAGGTGTTAATTAGGTCAAAGCCCAATTGTGAAATTTGTGAATTGATTGATTCCCACATCGGCACCGATGTGGTTTGAATATTACAATCGGGTAATTGGGTAATTCTAATTAGGAAAATAATATAAGAACAATGAGATTTGGGTATAATTTTGGACTGAACTCTTGAGAGAGCTGCCTACGTATCCAATTTAAGTCGTAAACTGGAATCAAGTCCCCATCGTAGTTCAGGGTGTTCTTTGTAAAGAATAGATCGTGATTATCTCCTTGCGTGATGGGAAGTTATCACCGCTATCTCTCAGACATTATTGGTCGTGGGGTCTACCCACGCCTATAAGCGGTTGAAATGATGTCGACTCGGTCTTCGCTAAGTCTCTAGCCGAGCATTCTGCCTGCAGAGATACTTCGCGCAACCGATCGCTTTGTTCAGAGATATTTCTGCTAGCGGCATGATGAGCCCTGCCTCCTCTAACTATTTCTCGTCAAGACTTGCGTTCGCTTACCAATCCATTATCCTGATTGTCTAAATTTGGTCCTGGCCCAATTATGGATAACCCGGCCCAACGGGTCCACTTATCATCATAAGTCCCCCAGCATTAGTGTGGATCGCTTCACAAATTACTTTAGTATGAAACGCTTTAACTTCATATTATTATATCGTGAAACGAGGCCAAGTCACACCTGGTCATTATTATAATCGTGAATCGAACCTGCGTCGATCCACTTCTTGTCATACAATCACCCCTCTTGTCAAACAACACTACTATATCAAACCTTTGACTAAAGACTTCAAATGAGCTACAAGTAAGTCTCATTTCTGTGTTATTCTTCTACTTCTTTGAATTTTTATTTCGCTCATGAGTTTGAGAGCCGATATACCTTTCTAGTGATTCTCAGAAAAAGTTGTTTGAATCGCTAAAAAATCTCGATTGCCTTAGAGAGTGAGGAAGTGAGTTCCTCTAATCCCATTCCTATTCCCGAGACTCGTGATAAACATCGTCATCCGTCCTCTTCGATTGATTTGAGAAATACCTCCACTTTTGGGGATAATCCTCTGTGTCTTTGCCTTCTTATCTTCTTCCCCGGGATTTTACTCCTACTTCCATTGTCAATCAATATCCGTAAGATCACACCGCATTTTTAAACACTTTAAAGAAAGAGATCAATCGATTTGATAAAACCAAGGCAATAATGGCTTGCCATGGTGTTCTAGTAAAATGACCAAAATCGAAATGGCTATCTATTAAAACCTACAAGATTGACAATGTACCTTTTAAGTTCTCGCTTCCCAAGTCCACCGAGTATGCTTACAATCCCCGCAGTTTCTCGCACAAGATATGCCGATCGCCTTCAGTAGTGGGTTAAGATTTCCTTCTCCTGATACATTGAGGTAATGAAGTACTACAAATTGGGGTTGGTTAGATACACCCCAACATCGCAAATTCCTTATAGGCTTCATGATTTGGTGTCTCCTAACACCACACTTTTTCTCTCAGAAACTGTTTAGAACTTTTACCGGTGTAAATTGACACAGGGTAGTGGAGGATGGTATCTCTTTTCGTCGTAGATCCGGTAAGTTAGGCCATATCATCCCCTGTCCCAAGAAAGATAAGACCAAGAAGAAATGGTCGAGCGCTTCTTCTTGTGAAGCACAACACCGAGGCAAATGGGTCACTGGAATACTTCTTCCATGAAGGATAAACTCGGAGGACCACATAGATGCGACTGTTAAGTATCTTTCCAAAGAATAAAATCACTTTGACTTTAAGTACTATCGACCGTGCATTGGTGGATGTCGCCCACCTTCTCACCATGTGGGCCCTCATCGGCTATGTAGAATTTACCAAGGAACAATACCAAAAATGTATGTTTGACTTTACTTTCTGCTTTTGTTTTGAATATATCTTGATTATTCTTTATCTTCGTAGTTGCCAATGTGGATGATTTGATGAACATTGACGCTGATTTATGAGGAGGAAACGCAACGAGGGCCAGAAGATTCTGAACGGACCTTGTCTGTTATTCCTGAAGGTGGTGAGGTTTCTGGCCAGCAAGAAGCTGTGGAGGTTAGCATTGACTCTGGAAATGCTGTTCAGGAAACTATTCCTACTACCATTCCTTCTTCGACTGTAACATTCGAGCACCACCAACCCTCGTGGACTGTCACAGAAGAGGATCTCCCCAATGGTCGACATCACTGGCTTGAATGTTGTGCCTCTCAGGACCGTTTCCCAAAGACAGAAAAAGAGGCACAGGTCCACCTCCTCTGGTAGTTCTGCAAGTGATTCTTCCTTCAACTTTGAGGACATGTCCACCGATGACTTTGCCGATTCTCTGTAAGTGGTTTTGTGAAGGCTTTCATTTTTCCTTTAATTTCTATCTTCTAAGATTTTTCTTTTGCAAAGTAACTACCGCCTGGTAAAGCGTTGCATAAGAAAACCGCTAGCATGGCTAGGGACATTTCTCGCTCGCAATGTAAAAGTTGCTCTCATGGACGAGGCTAATGCTAAGGTGGCTAGTTTGGAGTCCTCGAGAGGTTGTTGCTCGCTAGAGATTGAACAACTGAAAGCCCATCTTGCTAAAGCCGAGGTCCGATTTTTACCCCGAAGAGCAAATAAAACTCGAGATTTGAGCAAACAAGAAAATGACCGAGGAGCATCAATGAAAGATTTTGCCACAAATGAGGAAGATGAAGGATGATTTTGATGAGACTGTGAAGCGAGATGGAAGAGACTCGCTTTCGTAATGTCATCCGTAAGGTCGTTGCAGGATATAAAGTCGCTCCCGAGACCCATGAGGAAATCGAGATCATATTGGCTCCCGTGCTCACGCAGAGGTACACACTTGGTGTTGATGAAGCCAAACTCTGCGACTTGGTGATTAGCACTCGCCTAATCATAGGTTGTATGACAAGAAAGCGGGCGAAATCTTCACTAAGCGATATGATGAATATAAGAGTGAGAAGACATTATCCGCAAGTATGCCAAGAAGAAGTTTGCTCAACCTTCTACAACTCCGTCTGCTCAACCTTCTGTTACTCCACCCTCTTAGTTGATATATTATCTTGAAACCTTTGATTTTGCTGTAACTTTTGAACAGCCTTTAATGTAATAACTTATCTGTTCAGCTTTTGATCATTTGACATATCTGAATTTGAATCTTTTTTGAGGCTTAGAGTGTTTATCTCCTTGCGCTGCAAAGAAGTTAGGATTATTTACCTTAGCTTCTTTATGTTTATAGAATATGCTGCACAGAAATGCCTTGTTAGTTAAATATCTAGGACATTAATGTCCTCTACATAGAATATTCTTGCACTGCAAGTTCAATATATTTTAATCGTGTGCATAGCTCAAAACATTCTTGCAAGTTTTACACTTGAGTTTTTTGCTTGGGATTTCTGCCCAGATGCCCATGCGCTGCAAGTTTGGCACTTATCTTTTTTAAGTGGGTCCTCTGCCCAAAATGCCCTTGCGCTGCAAGTTTGGCACTTATATTTTTCAAGTGGGCCTTCTGCCCAGAATACCCTTGCACTGTAAGTTTGGCATTTATATTTCGCTTTTGGGATTGTTTGCCCAAATTTCTCTTGCTTGTTGCAAGTTTAATACTTATGTTTGTTAATCGGTCTTCGCCTGCAATTCTCTTGCGCTTGCAAGTTTACTTATAATCAAGCATCCTCATCTTTAATTCCTTGTTCCAACACAAGTTAAAAATATTCACACGTATAATCACAAAGTTAAAAGGGAATAATAATTCAACGTCGCATTACTCAAGGAAATAAAATTATCCTAAGGAAAAATTTCCTTAGGTGAACATCATTCCAACATCTAGGAATTGTTTTTCCAGAGGCATTAGCTAGTTGATAAGATCCTTTCCCATGCACTTTGATAATTTTATAAGGAACTTCCCAATTTGGGTCTAGCTTTCCAATGGGACCTTGATTGCTAGCATCATTTCGCCTCGTATAAATCGCCTTCTTTAAAATACGTACCTCTAACTTTGGAGTTATAGTACTGAGCAATCCTTTGCTTGTATTTGACCATCTGTATCAAGGCTATGTCCCTTTTCTGCTCCAACTCATCCTTGACGTGCAGCATGTCTATCTCTTGTGTTTCTGGACCGTATAATTCTGTCCTGGGAGATTTGTGTCCAATCTCTGCTGGTATCACTGCTTCGCATCCATATGCCAAGGAGTATGGAGTTTCCTGTGTAGCAGCATTCGGTGTAGTCCTATATGCCCATAAGATATTTGGGAGATGGTCTACCCAATGAGATCCCTCCTGTTCTAATCTTTTCTTCAGTCCCTGTTTTATTTGTCTATTGGTTTGCTCTACCTGCCCATTGGCTTGAGGATAGGCCACTGTGTTGGAAAGGTGTCCTAAACCCAATCGTGTTGGACCGGGTCCGACCGGGTCGGGTCATTTACAGTCTATTTAGTTCATGTAATAACTTTATTATGATTAATAAAAGCACTTATGTTATTATATATTGTTTATCTTCATATTATTTGTTGTGTATTTATAGTAACGCCCCTAGTATCAATCATGATAGAGAAACCATGATAGTGATTATGGTTGATGAGATCTCTAATCACTATAACAAGATTGGTACTTAAATGTCTCTAGTCTTATGTATTATCAAATGGGACATTGATAGTATAATCGACTAGCACGTATTGGATGTCTTCTATCTTTTAGAAGGTAGGGATAGATCTCGCTCATCGAAGTGTAGAGACACTTGACCGTGACGTGGACGTGTATTGTGGAATGCGTACATTAGACTGACCCACTTACATTAAGTGTCACACTATGTGGCGGTTGTGTAATTATCCTTTTGACCGGAGTCTTCATGGCATCACGGTGTGGATTGTCATGCTTTGACACTATTGAGATTTCTCCTATCCACGGGGCGATCATGCGGTAGTGATTGGGTATGATATTGAAGCATGCGGAGTATACATGATTGGTCGTCCGGGAATCGCGTATCCTATGATTGGGATCAAATATCCGAAATGGCCTTCTTATAAGGAATGTCTAGCTCTCGAGAATCTTTGCAAAGTGGGAGTAAATGTGTTATTCCGAGAGAGCATGATATCCAGATTATAAGATACGATCGTCAATGTATTGACACTCGAGATAATGATCGTATGGATATTGTTACAAATGATAGGATTGTAAGTTACACGGTAAATCGCTTCACATGAAAGGTAGTAGTCATTGCTTTTGACTCTTCCGATAATCGGGTCACGTGTGTTGCTAGACGCTATCCCGTGATCGTTAGGTATGAAGGGCATTTTAGTAAATTGCACTTTGTGTCTACGGCCAACATATTCGAAGCCTATCGGGTCACACACATATGAACATGGAGTCGGATTAAAATGCGGTTATAGTTGATAACCAAATAAAGAAAGTTTATCTCTGTACTATAAAGGCTATAGTGGTAAATTAATATGGTGGTATTTATTTATTATGAATAAATAAAATACAAGATATTAATTATATACAAATTATATTAATTAAAGAATATTCCGAAGTCAATTTGTTGACTAATGGGCGCCACTTTTAAGTGTATGAGATACACTTGGATTGTGCACTTTAATTAATAAAGATTGCCATAATATTAATATAAGATATTAATTGATTTTGAAAAATAGATTTATGGTAATAAGATAATTATAATCAATATAAGATATTGACAAAATAAATTATAATTAAAGAGATAAATCAATCTAGTTGATTTTCCTTATTTTATTGGAAAAAGTTTTCTCCTCCACACAACATATGGGGCGCCACCTCTATAAAAAAGAAGTGGGTGTCAAGCTCTTTTGTACATCACAATTGCAAGAGTTCATAATTCTTGTGTAAAATAGAGAGCTTTCCGTAGTGAGTTTGTGAGGAAGAAAAGGTCCGGCCCAGCGACCTGGAGTTTTTCCGATAGCAATCCAAGGAGGATTCCGGCAAGGGTTCGTGTGGATTGGCGATAGAGGCCGGACGCTGGGACGGCTTGCGCGATTGAACTACTCTCCGTTGGCGGTCAAAGCGACAATCTTACAGATCATCTAAGGTATAACCGTCAAACTACTTAACATGTTTATTGCATTAAACGAAGAACGATCTAGAAAAGGAAATCAAATTTTAAATTCCTACCGCGTTAAACTAGTGATTTCTAACGGTGGTATCGAGCCGGACTTGAGCTTAAGCAATAAGCATAATTTAATTGCGTAGTATTTAATTGATAGATGCAAGATTTAAATCACGAAACGTTGACACAAAAAGAAAAAAGGTTCATGGGGTGGGCCGATCGGCGGCACCCCTCCTCTCGCCGGCGGCGGCGCGCGGCGGTAACCCTAGGGTTGCCGTCCGTCGCTCTCTCTTCCAATGGGGAGATCAACCTTTCGCTTTGTGATATTTTATTGTGCATAGATATCTCGTTTGTTTAGTTGTGTCATACATGGCCAACCAATTGTTCAAATAGTTTGGACCATTTAGGAAACAATATGGCATATTGGCCTTTCCAAATTTTGATTTGGAATAGGCTTTGCCCTTTTCAAATATTTGATTTGTAAAGGCTTAGCTCAGCCACTTCCAATATTTTGATTTTGGAAAGTGGCCAGCATAGACTAAAATAATTTGGCCTTTCCAAATATTTGATTTGGAATAGGCTCAGCCTTTTCAAATATTTGATTTGTAAAGGCTTAGCTTTGCCACTTCCAAAATTTTGATTTTGGAAAGTGGCTGTGCCTAAGCTAAACTTAGTTTTGGAAAGGAAACAAATAGAGACTTTATAATTTTAATTTTATATTTTGAATAGTTCAAATTTAATTAAAATCGAAATCGATTTAAAATTAAATGTTAATTTTAATTTTCGATTAAGTCATATAATTAATTAAAATTTATTTAATTATTTGACATGATAATATAAAGACGCATGAGTAGTTAAAATTAGAATTTAATCTTTTTCATAAGATAAAATTGTATGGATTAGATGTGTAGATATAATGTGATTATATGGACCCCGATTGATCATGGACTCGACCAATAGGATAGATGAGAATGTTTTCTTTATGTTGGTTTTTGAAAAGATGTCCTAGGCCGTTATGAAGAACGTGACCTAGTTTACTTTTTGTAATTATCCCATTCCCGTTAGCTCCTCTCGGTGTGCGGCGGGTGTAATTATCTATTATGTAACAAGAATGGAGCAAGAAGTTGAAGACCAAGGAGAGATAAAGAACCCATTGGCGCACAACAATAAAGATCCTATTACGGCCGCAGATACCCTTAGTTTGTGACCCGCGGTTTCGCGGGCTTGTATTCAAACCGCACTCTAGAAAAGTCCATGATCATACCGGTTATTTTATGCGCAGAATGTTGTGTATATTTTACTTTATATAATATGCACATAGTAGATGAGACCATAATTAAACCAAATTAATTAAGTGAATTAATTTAAAAATTATTCCCAAGCCAAAAATCGAGCCAAAATTGTCTCCCGATATTATAATGACGGTGAAGAGCCTTTGTTCGGATCCAACGATCGACCACCGCCGGAGTTGACCTACCACGGGTATATCGTTATTATCGAGATATGATCGTCACGAGATCTCATGAATATCGGGTTATGACTCGACTGAAGTCTTTCGGTGATTGGCCACCGTCAGGGCCGTCTGACTTTAGAGACAAGGGGTTGACTGCCACATAGAGATGCGGACTGTCAAAGAGTTGACCAGTCAACCACTGGGAGTCGCATATGATGCGACTGGTAGGAGTACCTACCTTTCGAAATTGCCGAGATTGATCGACCACCGTCGGGGATTAAGGCGACTAGATTGGATCCCAGCCACTAAAGATTTAGTCAAATTCTTGAAAGCCAATTGGGAATAGTTGGCTAGTGGGAGTAAAACCTTAGGAGGTTTTTTAAGTGCAAATTTAGGGTTTTACATACATGAATTTTACTTATTCTATCTTTATTTATTGTTGTAGAAAATGTCGAACAAATTGAACCTTCGTTTTATCATCGAAAACAAGCTTGACGAAACTAATTTTCTCGATTGGGAAAGAAACCTCAAAATCGCTTTGAGGCACGAAGAAGATTGGCTATGTCTTGGGCGAGGCCCTACCGGAAAAACCCGCCGAGGGTTCGGGCCGCAGATGTTGTCGAGAAGTATAACAAGCACTTTGCTTCGATAGTATCGATGCTACATGTATCATGCTTGCCACTTGCTTTATGACACTGAATCGCAGAAACAAAGATGAGTCTATGGACGCCTACTCTATCATGGTCCACCTGGGAACTTTATGCTTCTCGGTTTAGACTTTGAGAGTGCGAGGTCTCGAAGGCCCTGCTTAGCTGTAAGATGGCATCTGGGATCATTTTGTTGGTCGCACGTGCTTAAAATGATCGGGTACATAGAGAGGCTTGGGAAGTCGGGCCACAAGTTGGAACGAGAGTTGAGTATTGACTTGATTCTCGCAATCTCTACCGATTCATTCTCAGCTTCGTGATGAACTATCACATGAACAAGATAGACTGCTCCCTTGCGGAGTTATTGAACATGTTGAAGACTGCTGAGGGCACTGTGGGGAAGGGAAAGCAAGTGTTGCTGGTCACTTCAAGAAAGGGCAAGGCAAAAGCCCAAAAAAGGTCCAAGAAGGCGAAGGCTGCACCTAAGCCAACGCCTAAGATAGCAAAAGACAAATCCAAGGATGCTTGCTTCCATTGCGGTGAGACCGGACATTGGAGGAGAAACTGCAAGGGCTTCTTGAGTACCAAGAAGAAGCATTCTGATGCTTCGACTTCGTGTATATTTATGATTGAGATCAACATTACTTCTTCTAAGTCTAACCACCGGATATTAGATCTCGGTTGTGGTTCTCATATTTGTGCGAATATGGAGGCACTAAGAAGAACTAGAGATCCGAGGAAAGGAGAGGTGGACCTCACGCGTTGGAAATGGAGCAAGTGTTCTTTGCACCGGCCGTAGGAGTTTATTTTCTTTCATTGCCCGGTGGGGCTAGTACTAGAACTTAATAATCTGTTATTTTGTTCCCGCTCTTCTGAAGAGCATTATTTCTATTTCTGCATTAGATGTTGATGGATTTTCTTTTTTACGTTTGAGAATAAATGTTGTTCTTTTCACGTGATGGAATCTTTTATGGTACTTGACATACTTAGCAATGGTCTCTACATATTAGATATGAATGCTTGGCGTACTTAATATAAATAACAAGAAAGCCAAAACAAATGACTTGAATGAATCCTACTTATGGCATTGTAGACTTGGCCATATAAATAAGAATCGCATTTCCAAACTCCATAAAGATGGAATGTTGGATCAATTCGATTATGAATCGTTTGATACATGCGAAGCTTGTCTAATTGGCAAGATGACAAAGTCACCTTTTAGTGGCAAAGGGATAAGATCCAACGAATTGCTTGAGCTCATACATACTGATGTATGTGGCCCAATGTCAATTCAAGCCAAAGGAGGATACTCTTATTTTATCACTTTCACAGATGACCGTTCTCGTTATGGTTATATATACTTAATGAAGTATAAGTCTGAAGCCTTTGAAAAGTTCAAGGAATTCAGAAGCGAAGTGGAGAAACAACTAGGTAAAGAAATCAAAACACTTCGATCGGATCGAGGTGGAGAATACCTAGATGGAGAGTTTCAAGATTATTTGAAGGAGAATGGGATTCTACCTGAATGGACTCCTCCCGGGACGCCACAAATGAATGGCGTGTCTGAGAGGAGGAACCGCACCTTGTTAGACATGGTGCGATCCATGATGAGCTACGCAGTTCTTCCAAAATCGTTTTGGGGGTATGCTCTTGAAACCGCATCCTATACACTGAACCGAGTTCCATCAAAGACGGTTGAGTCCACTCCTATGAAGTGTTCAAAGGGAAGAAACCAACACTAGGTTACATGAAACCTTGGGATGTCCATTTATGTGAAACGGACCATGCCTCGACAAATCTGAACCTAGATCGACAAATGTCTGCTTGTGGGTTATCCTAGGAAACCAAAGGGTACCAATTTTACCATCCCGAGGAACAAAGGTGTTTGTTGCCAGGATCGCCACTTTCTAGAGAAAGAGTTTATTCGGATAGGGTCGGTGGGAGTAAAATTGATCTTGAAGAAATTCGAGAACCACTTACGGACAACAGTCCGTTGATGGAAGTAGAGGATACACCACATATAAATGTGGCGCCACCTCTACCGTAGACACACTAGCACCTCGAAGATCCACCAGGAAGGCCGTGAACCCGAAAGGTACACCAAGCGTGTATCTCATGGAAGATGAGGACCCTAGAACTTATGAGGAATGCTATTAAGGCATGACAAAGAGAAATGGCTGGGAAGCCATGAATTCTAAATGGAATCCATGAAAGACAACCAAGTTTGGAACTTAGTTGATCCACCTGAGGGAATAGTTCCCATAGGGTGTAAATGGGTCTTTAAGAGAAAGACTGACCTGGATGGTAACGTGACTACCTACAAGGCTAGGTTAGTGGCAAAAGGTTATAAGCAAAGACAAGGAGTTGACTATGACGAAACCTTTTACTTTGTTGCCATGCTAAAATCCATTAGAATTTTGCTCACTATTGCAAAGATACCATGATTACGAAATCGGCGCATGATGGATGTGAAACAACTTTCCTTAACGGGAACTCATCTGAGGAAGTGTATATGACACACCTGAGGTTTCACAACAAATGACGCCAGAGGATGGTGTAAAAAGCTGTAAAGATCCATTTATGGGTTAAAGCAAGCTTCGAGTTGGAATCTTCGCTTTGATGAGATAATCAAACAGCTTTGATTTCATCAAGAACGAAGATGAGCCCTGTGTTTACAAGAAGGTTAGTGGGAGTGCCATTGTGTTCTTAGTGCTTTATGTAGATGACATATTGCTCATAGGGAATGATGTGCCTATGTTACAATCAGTCAAAACTTGGTTATCCAAGAACTTCTCAATGAAGGACTTGGGTGATGCAGCCAATATTCTAGGAATAAAGATCTATAGAGATAGATCTAAAAGGTTGCATGGTCTGTCGCAATCCACCTACATAGACAAGATGTTGAAAAGATTCAGCATGGAGCAGTCCAAGAAAGGTTTGCTGCCCATGTCACATGGGGTCTACCTGTCAAAGGGAATGAGTCCTAAGACAGAGGAGGAAAGGGCACAAATGTGTAAAGTCCCTTATGCTTCGGCAATCGGGTCTATCATGTATGCCATGTTAGGCACGAGACCGGACGTCTCATACCCTCTTAGTATGACTAGTAGGTACCAGTCCAATCCAGGTGATGGTCACTGGATTGCTGTTAAGAATATCCTCAAGTACTTGAGACGTACTAGGGATATGTTCCTGGTTTTCGGGAATGATGATTTAGTATTACGAGGTTACACAGATGCCAGTTTCCAAACTTACAAGGATGACTTTAAGTCACAATCTGGATTTGTTTTCACGCTTAACGGTGGGGCAGTGAGCTGGAAGAGTTCCAAGCAGGAGACTACTGCAAACTCTACAACGGAAGCCGAATACATAGCAGCCTCGGAGGCGGCAAAGGAAGCGATTTGGATGAAGAAGTTCATTCACCGAACTTGGTGTGGTTCCTCCATCGAAGGTCCAAAGGCCTGCATCTTTGTGATAATAATGGAGCGATATCTCGGTCCGAAGGAACCAAGGTCTCATCGAAGTCCAAACATGTGCTACGGCGCTATCACTTGATTAGAGAGATAGTAGATAGAGGAGATGTAAAGATAGAGAAAGTCCACACGGATGATAACAGAGTGATCCGTTAACCAAGGCATTGTCTCAAGCTAAGCATGAGAAACATGTTCACTTGCACGGGCTTAGGCATATGGGTGATTGGCTTTAGGCCAAGTGGGATATTGTTAGAAAGGTGTCCTAAACCCATTCGGGTTGGACCGGGTCCGACCGGGTCGGGTCATTTACAGTCTATTTAGTTCATGTAATAACTTTATTATGATTAATAAAAGCACTTATGTTATTATATATTGTTTATCTTCATATTATTTGTTGTGTATATATAGTAACGTCCCTAGTATCAATCTGTGATAGAGAAACCATGATAGTGATTATGGTTGATGAGATCTCTAATCACTATAACAAGATTGGTACTTAAATGTCTCTAGTCTTATGTATTATCAAATGGGACATTGATAGTATAATCGAGACTAGCACGTATTGGATGTCTTCTATCTTTTAGAAGGTAGGAATAGATCTCGCCTATCGAAGTGTAGAGACACGATGCGTGGGACGTGTATTAGGGAATGCGACGTTAGGGATCGATCCACTTACATTAAGTGTCACACTATGTGGCGGTTGTGTAATTATCCTTTTGACCGAGTCTTCATGGCATCACGGTGTGGATTGTCATGCTTTGACACTATTGAGATTTCTCCTAACCACGGGGCGATCATGCGGTAGTGATTGGGTATGATATTGAAGCATGCGGAGTATACATGATTGGTCGTCCGGGAATCGCATATCCTATGATTGGGATCGAATATCCGAAATGGCCTTCTTATAAGGAATGTCTAGCTCTCGAGAATCTTTGCAAAGTGGGAGTAAATGTGTTATTCCGAGAGAGCATGATATCCAGATTATAAGATACGATCATCAATGTATTGACACTCGAGATACGATCGTATGGATATTATTGCAGCGATAGGATTGTAAGTTACACGGTAACTGCTTCACATGAAAGGTAGTATTCATTTCTTTTCACTCTTCCGATAATTGGGGTCACGGTGTGTTGCTGTATCGCTATCCCGTGATCGTTAGTATGAAGGGCATTTTAGTAAATTGCACTTTGTGTCTACGGCCAACATATTCGGAAGCCTATCGGGTCACACACATATGAACATCGAGTCGGATTAAAATGCGGTTATAGTTGATAACCAAATAAGGATAGTTTATCTCTAGACTATAAATGTTATAGTGGTAAATTAATATGGTGGTATTTATTTATTATGAATAAATAAAATACAAGATATTAATTATATACAAATTATATTAATTAAAGAATATTCCGGAAGTCAATTTGTTGACTAATGGGGCGCCACTTTTAAGTGTATGAGATACCCTTGGATTGTGCACTTTAATTAACAAAAATTGCCATAATATTAATATAAGATATTAATTGATTTTGAAAAATAGATTTATGGTAATAAGATAATTATAATCAATATAAGATATTGGCAAAATAAATTATAATTAAAGAGATAAATCAATCTAGTTGATTTTCCTTATTTTATTGGAAAAAAGGTTTTCTTCTCCTCCACACAACATTTGGGGCGCCACCTCCTCTATAAAAAGGAAGTGGGTGTCAAGCTCTTTTGTACATCACAATTGCAAGAGTTCATAATTCTTGTGTAAAATAGAGAGCTTTCCATAGTGAGTTTGTGAGGGAAGAAAAGGTCCGGTCTAGCAGCCGGAGTTTTTCCGATAGCAATCCAAGGAGGATTCCGGCAAGGGGTTCGTGTGGATTGGCGATAGAGGCCGGACGCGTGGATGGCTTGCGCATTGAACTACTCTCCGTTGGCGGTCAAAGCGACGATCTTACAGATCATCTAAGGTATAACCGTCAAACTACTTAACATGTTTATTGCATTAAACGAAGAACGATCTAGAAAAGGAAATCAAATTTTAAATTCCGCTGTGTTAAACTAGTGATTTCCTTACACACTGATGTAAAGTGTTGGGAGATTCCTAGGTTTGTGCACCAGGCCTGCACTCCTTGATCTTCAAATTGTGTGCCATTATCAGAGATGAGAACTTTAGGTATTCCATATCTGCACAGAATATTTCTCCATAGGAACTTTTGTATTTGGTTGGCTGTGATGGTGGTTAAAGGTTCAGCTTCCACCCACTTTGTGAAATAATCCACTGTCACCACTAGAAACGTGAAATTTCCCAGTGCTCGGGGTAGTGGACCCACTAAGTCTACTCCCCATTGATCAAATGGCCATGGAGATACAATTGGTATCATCTCCTATACAGGATTATGTGTTAAATTGCTATGCACCTGGCTTGTCCTGCAAGTTCTGACCAGGTTCTCTGCGTCGTCTTGCATTTCTTGCCAGTAATAACCGTAAATCCAACATTTCCTGGCTAGAGCTCTTGCTCCCAAGTGATTTCCACCAATTCCGAGATGGATTTCTCTTAGTACATAATCTCCCTCATCCGGAGTAACGCATCTCAACCAAGGTGCTGCATAAGATTTTCTGTATAAAACATCATTGAACAGAGCATACATGGCTGAGAGTCTTATCAGTTTTCTGGCGCGTACTTTATCTTCAGGAAGCCTTCCATCTCTTAGATACATTACAATTGGATCCATCCAAGTTTCTGCCTGTGTGATTGGTTGTACTTCAATCTCGTCACAACTCTTGTGCTTCAACTGCTCAACCAACACCTTTTTGTTGGACAAGAAATTCGATCCTAGCTTTGATAAAGCATCTGCTCTGGTATTTTGGGCCTGAGTTATCTGCTCTACTTCCACCATTAAGAAATTCTGCAATTTCCTTTGTGCCACTGCAAGGTATTTTTTCATGGGACCTTCTTTTGCTTCGTATTCTCCTTTGATATGATTTGTTACAAGTTGTGAGTCCGTGTAGACTTTCAAATTTTGCACACCTAACTTCTGGGCTAGGTTTAATCCAGTTATCAAAGCTTCATACTCTGCCTCATTGTTAGTTGTTTGAAAGTCAAAATGAAGAGCATATGGGAATTATTCACCTTTTGGGCTAATGAGTAGGAGTCCTGCTCCTCCTCCTTCTTTGTTGGAGGCTCCGTCCACATAAAGCTGCCACTGTTCAGCCTTATTCTTCTCAGACTTGTTCTGCTCAGCCTTTTGCTCTATAGCCAAGGCCTTTTCTTTTGCCAAGAAATCGGCTAATGCTTGAGCTTTAATTGCTGTCCTTGGTCTGTATTCGATATCAAACCCTGCCAATTCAACTACCCACTTTGCCAATCTCCCAGACTTGTCTGGTTTATCCAAAATTTGCTTTAAAGGTTGATTTGTCAACACAATCACAGGATGACTTTGGAAGTATGGTCTTAATTTCCTTGTGGCATGTACTAAGGCCAAGACTAATTTTTCCACCTCAGAATATCTAATCTCAGGTCCTTGTAGGGCTTTGCTTACAAAATATACTGGCCTTTGAATCATGCCATGTTGCTTCACTAACACAACACTTACTGCTTCATTGCAAAAAGACAAGTAAAGAAATAGTATCTCACCTTCTTGAGGAGAAGTTAGAGTTGGCAGGTGACTGATATGATCTTTTAGATCCTGAAAAGCTTGTTTACATTCTTCGTTCCACTTGAATGGACTAGCCTTCCTGAGAATTTTGAAGAATGGGAATGCCTTCTGTGCAGATTTCGAGAAGAATCGGTTTAGCGCTGCTAACCTTCCTGTTAATCGCTGAACTTATTTAATATTCTTTGGTTCAGGAATGGTCTTTAAAGCCTCTAATTTATCAGGGTTGGCCCTGATACCTTCTTTAGATATCATATAACCTAGAAAATTGCCTGACCTTACCCCAAAAGTGCACTTTTTTGGATTCAATTTCATTCCTGTTTGTCTTAAAACATGACAAACTTCTGCTACATCTTTCATATATTGGTCAAGAGTCCTACTCTTGATCAATAGATCATCCACATATACTTCCATGGATTTACCAATCTGTTGTTTGAAAATGGTGTTGATTGCCCTTTGGTAGGTAGCCCCTGCATTCTTTAATCCGAAAGGCATAGACACATAGTAGTAGGAACCAAATTTAGTAATAAAAGCAGTTTTTACAGTATCTACAGGGTCCATCATAATCTGATGATATCCCTTATAAGCATCTAAGAAAGAAAAAATTTCATAACCAACTGTAGAATCTACTAGCCTATCAATTCTAGGGGAAATATAACTATCTTTAGGACAAGCTTTGTTTAGATCTGTGAAGTCCACACACATTCTCCAACTGCCATCTTGCTTCTTGACTAGCACTGGGTTTGCTAGCCATTCTGGGTAAATAACTTCTCTAATCATGTTGGCCTGCAACAATTTTTCCACCTCTTGCTGGACAGCCTGTATCCTTTCTGGGGCAAAATATCTCTTCTTTTGTTTCACCGGTTTCCTGGTTGGGTCGATGTTGAGCTTATGGACAGCCAACTCTGTTGACAGTCCATGCATGTCACTTGATTTCCATGCAAAAACATCTTTGTTCTCTTTCAAAATCTTAACCGGCCTTTGTTTCATTCAAGCCAGGTATACATGATCCTATCTTGTTGTGGATTCGAGGTCCAGTTAAATCTAGCATTATTGATTCCACAGGATCGTTGGACTGCCAACTTTTCTCTTCATCTGGGACTAGATCTTCCATTTTCACCTGCTGCACCTTCATTTTTCCACTGATTGTTGTTGTGTAGCAGTTCTTGGCAGCATCCACATCCTCTTTAATGGTAGCTTCTCCTTCAAAAGTTGGGAATTTCATACTGTTATGTGCTAGCGATACCACTGCCTTTAGGTCGATCAACGCTGGTCTTCCCAGAATCACATTATAAGCTGCTGGAAATTTTACTAACACATAATTGACCATCAGAGTCCTGCTCTGCGATCCTTTGCCAGAAGTTGTCAATAGATTTAACATACCCACAGAGTGGATGGGCGGCCCGGTAAATCCAAAA
Source organism: Gentiana macrophylla (assembly GCA_026214975.1). Taxonomy (NCBI): domain Eukaryota; kingdom Viridiplantae; phylum Streptophyta; class Magnoliopsida; order Gentianales; family Gentianaceae; genus Gentiana; species Gentiana macrophylla. The sequence continues at coordinate 81,308,500 of CM047805.1, read as the reverse complement.
AGAGGAGTTAACACAGGAGTCAGCTCCGAATCTGTTAACTTCATTGCCAGGAACGCACTGTAATACAACACGTTTACTGCGCTGCCCGTGTCTATGCAGATCCTTCTGACCAGATTCTTCTGTATAACTGCTTCTATCACCAGCCCTTCGTTGCTCACGATGGCTGGTAGTGCATCTCTTGGACCGTACTGAACGGTTTCCATCACTTTCTGTTTCTTTGCTTCTCCGTCATTTTCTATTATGCCACTTTTCTCTTCCTGACCAGCCTTATTAACTCCTCCTGGTCCACCCACAATCATGTTCACAGTGTTAATTGGGGCATTTTCTCTATGCCCATCTGCATCCGGAGACGGATCTCTGTGTCTCCTCTGATTTTACCTGTTATGACCGTTGTTCTGTTTTTTAAATTTTCTCCTTCCTCTGGGATTATCTCCCTGCGCTCGATCGATGCATTCATCGATCTTTCCTTCCATTCTTCTTTGCGTCACATATCTCTCGATCAGTCCCTGCCTTTGTTCGTAGTCATGTCCAATATCTTTATGGTACTTGCACCACCTGGTGTGGTCTCTTTTCTCCCTTGGACCCCTTAATGGAGGAGGAGTCTTGGTGATTCCTTTCTTTTCCATAATTGCCAGAACTTGGTCACGAGATCTGTTCAGAGGAATAAGGTCTCTGTCCTGCAAAGCACCTTTTTTCCTAACCTTTCAGAAATGGGAGCGGTTACCCTATCCCAAACAGATTTCCTCTTCTTATCAGATCTATCCTCATTTTTTCCTTTTTTGGAATCCCTGTGGGATTCCCCTCTTTTGGCTCGGTTAGCATCTTCTCCCTGACAATGTCTGTATGCAATTTCCCGACATTCTTCCATTGTGCTCATATTCTTGCCGCTCAGCTTTGCATGCAACCGCCCCTCGCTAAGACCTGCTATGAAGGATGCTACTAAGAAATCGTCATCCAGATCTGCTATCTGAGATGATTCTCCGTTGAACCTTTTGATAAACTGCAACACTGTTTCATCGCTTTTTTGCCTAACGGTCAGCAAATATGTCCGGTTTCTCTGGAAAGGTCTTGCCGCGATGAATGCATGCATGAATTTCCTGGTCAGAGTGGGAAAATCTGGGATGGACCTGGGGTTCAACTTGTTGAACCAATCCCTCGCCTTTCCTGTGAGAAGAGTTGCAAATGCCCTGCACTTCATCTCTTCTGGTGCGTTGTATAAGTTCATATGTTGAATATACTGGTGCATTTGATTATACGGATCTTTGTGCCATCATACGCCTGGATCTTAGGAATTTTAAATCCTAGAGTACACGGAAACGCATCAATGTCCTCTGTAAATGGGGATACTAGCCTAAATTCATCTTGTTTGGGTTTTAGGATAGCATCCAATTCTGCTTTGGCGTTATCACCACCTGGGTGAGTAACCACCACTCGTATGCTAGACTCTGCTTCTTGCTTTTCTCTTTTAGCAGTTTGGAGCGGAGTAGGTGCTTTAGAAACATCATTATCTTGATTTCTCGCTTTCAAAACTGCCTCGAATATGGCTTTTATCTCTTCAGCTTTGAGGTTTGCAAGGTTTTCTACCAACATTTGTTTAACTGCAGCTGGGTTGCTTGTCTGTCCTTCTTCCGTTATCCTTAACATTCCGATCTCGGCTCTTGTCTCCAGTTTTTTCCTTTTCGGGTTGATTTTGTTGCTTCTTTGAATTTCCTTGATTTCTTGCCATTTTGACTGTAATAATTACTCACTAATTAGAATAGGCCCTCCTTCTAGCACCAAATGATGTGGTATGAATATTACAATCGGGTAATTGGGTAATTCTATTTAGGAAAATAATATAAGAACAATGAGATTTGGGTATAATTTTGGACTGAACTCTTGAGAGAGCTGCCTACGTATCCAATTTAAGTCATAAACTGGAATCAAGTCCCCCTCGTAGTTCAGGGTGTTCCTTTTGTAGCAATAGATCGTGATTTTCTCCCTTGCGTGATGGGAAGTTATCACCAGTTATCTCTGTACGTTATTGGTCGTGGGGTCTTCCCACGTCTATAAGCGGTTGACCTGATGCTGACTCGGTCTTCGTTGCGTCTAGCCGAGCATTCTGTCTAGAGATACTTCTGCGCAGCCGATCGCTCTGTCTAGAGATATTTATGCGCAGCACATGATGGAGCCCTGCTCCTCTAACTATTCTGGTCAGCACTTGCGGTCCTGCCTTATCAATCCATTATCCTGATTGTCTAACTTTGGGCCTGGCCCAATTATGGATAACCCGGCCCAATGGGTCCACCTATCATCAGGTACTTTGAAAAGGAGCTGCCGACTTAGTGATATATTGTCAATAGGTTTAATCTATTGTTTTTATAATGTACCAATTTGTATCAATTGAAATAAACTCTTAATTGGTTTAGCTATTTTGGCTATTGTGTTTAGGCTTCAGGATAGTTATACCTTTTGTATTTTTCCACTATACTGATATTTTCTTTTTCGCATGTGGACTAGTCGGTATATTGCCGGAAACCACGTAAATTGGTGTATTGTCTTTTTCCTTCCGTTTGTTATTTTTTGTTACCGTCGTTAAGGGCTATCGCTCGGTTATATTTTTTCGTATTGAAGGTACCCTCGGTTTGATTTTCCTAACAAATTGGTATCGGAGCCAAGGTTTTTTCCAAGCTTTAGAAAATTATCCATTATGACGGTAATAAATAAGTACTACCTCTGTCCCAAAATATAAGTCATTTTGAGTGTATTCACACAAATTAAGAAAGTGTTTGAATGTCATAAATTTTAATGTTAAGTGTCTAAAATACCCATTGACTATCATTAATGCAGTGTTTGTTAAGTAATGAAAATTTGTTAGATTAATAATAAATTTTGGGTAAGATGGAGAACGAAGTAATAAATGTTGCATTGTTAATGTAGAATGACTTATATTGTGGGACAAATCTAAAGAGCTAGAATGACTTATATTTTGGGACGGAGGTAGTATTATTTTGAAAAGTTCTACAGAAACGTCAACTTCGGGATGTGGCAGGTGAAGATAGAAGCCATGCTGATTCAGGAGGGCTTCGATAATGGGCTGCTTGGGAAGGAGAAAAAGCCAAAGAAAATGTCAGATGGGGAGTTTGCTTGTCTCGACAAGAAGTCCATATCAAGTACTGCTAAGGATGAAGTTTTAAGAGAGGTAGCCACTGAGGTTACTGCTAAGGATTTGTGGGAAAAATTAAAATCCTTGTATATGAATAAAACCGTAGAGAATAGGTTTTATTTAAAAGCAGAGATTGTATATGCTTCGTATGTCTGAAGGGTCATATATATTATCGCACTCAGAAAAATTTGATTCCCTGCTTATGGATTTGAGTAATATAGATGCTAATATTCATGATTAGGATCAGACTCTGTTGCTATTGTGTTCGCTTCCCCAGTCACTCTGTTGTTATTGTGTTCGCTTCCCCAGTTGTTTAAGATTTTTAGAGAAACAATGCTTTATGGTAAGGAATCAAGTTCAAATTAATTATCGTTCGATATGTTGTATAAAACACTTTTATCTACAATATCCCTTTTGGTATCGATATACCACACCCTCATGCGATCCTACAGATTCTCAAATTGACCCGAACAGGGGATCCCACGTCGATAGCCGGTCATCAATGCCGCCAAATTTCCAGATATATCGTAAGCGGATCGTGCCATAAACCGTCTGTCTGTCTCGCTGCATACATGCTATTGGCCGGGAGCCGAGTCCGCTGCCCCTTAGCTCTGAGTCCGCACAAACCGGACTGTGCCTTCTATGTAAGGCGAGCTAGATTCACACTTGACGTTTATCAGGAAATCATACAAGATGACCAAGGAATTGGACCAGTCCAAATGAGACCGAAACAACTAGCCTGCGGACTATTTACTCATTTAAATGTACTTAATTACGTCCAATCATAGTTAATTATGCCTTGTCGTACTTATCCTAATCATCATTCGTAATCCGCCTTTATATCGTGGCACATTGTAACTCATAAGACATCTAAGAACAAGCAGAGCTACTATGCCAATTTGTCGACTATCGTGCTCGCACTCATAAATATTCTTTCCGTCGTTCAAATCTCCATCCGATTCATAACAACCACCACTTCTCACCGGAGAAATCACTCATATATAGCTAGATATCTATCGCAAACGTTGTTACCGCCACAGTGATATTTACGACAATATCAGTTGGTTCCGTTACCGAGGAAATCATCACGATTCAGCACTTCCCGGTCGTTTTCACCACTACAAAATTGTTTTTATAGCATCTCCGGTGAGTTCGCGCCACCCGTCTTCAACATTCAAACCAACAAAAGCTTTGATTTTTGGGTTGTATGGACTAGAAATCATTGCTTTCATCAACTTTACTGCAGGTTAGTGGAGCAATCATTGAATTCACAAATCTCAGCTCATTCCTCATCAAAACTCACTCAGAAACAAGAAATTCTCAACCGGAGTCTTCATTCTCTCAAGCACTGGTATCGATGAATTTCCCAGTTTTCTTGCTCATTTAGTAAACTCAGTTTGATAAGAACTATGGTGGTACATTGGTTTGCTGTTGTTGGTATTATCTTCATTGCAACACCACCGGATTCGGGGTAGAAGGGTTGCTAAGGACGACACCAACTGTCTTTGAGGAGAGTGGCCATGAAAGATCAAACCCAGAAGGAGCTAGAAGGTCGGCGTATAAGCGCCTTGGGCCCACGGATGACGTCCGCGGTGCAGCCCCCCACGCAGAATCGCACTAATAGACCAGAGAACTCTCGACAGGTCCGAGCTTGCAGGGAAGGGCTAGGGGAGTCGCGTTCTCCCGAAGTATTAATAAGTTGGGCATAATGCAGAAACAAATTGCGGATTTACAGAGGGGTAAGGCCATCAAGGAGGACAGACCAACATGGGGGACAAGTCTTCTTCACGAGCACATCCTAAAAGCTGCCCCAAGAGGGGGTATGCATTACCCCACTGTCACAAGATACCAAGGGACAACCTGCCTATATGAATGGTTATCAGCTTTCCATAGCAAGTTCAGTCTGGCCATGCCGATTGAGGATACATGGTGAATAGCCTTTATGAGCGCCATGCAAAACAGGGCAGCCTCATGGATTCGCAATCTTCCTCCGGGCTTGATCATTTCCTAGGATGATCTCTTTAACAAATTTATAGCTGAGTTCAAATCTGTGGGACAGCCTAAGAAAACCCTCACTAACTTACACGAGGTTCTCCATGGTGAGAATGAATCTACTACCGGCTATTATGAGCGTTTCAACAGAGTCTATGAGATGACGCGAGGTTTAACGGATGACTAGCTTCGAAAGCGGACTTGCCAAGGGCTATCTCAAGTCATAGTACGCCTACACTCCTCGGAAAACCTCTAAGATATTCTAAGCAAAGCGAGAAAGTATGGTGCGATAGAGCTGGCACAAGCACCATCCTCACACAGAGAAAGGCAAATAACTGAGCATAGCCCACCAAGGGAGAGCCACACGAATCGGGACTGGGACTTGAAGAAACCCGAAAAGTTCAGAGAGGAAGAGTTCACACCCCTCACCGTCTCATATACACAAATCATGAACGAGGTATGGGACGAGCTTCCCGACCCTTACTAGATGAAGCCGGACGCTCATCGTGACCAGAGCAAGTATTGGTGATTTCATAGGGATAAGGGTCACGCCACTGAGGAATGCAAATAGTTGAAGAAAGAGATGGAGTAGTTGATCGCCTGTGGTAAGCTCGACCACTATAAGCATGATAGGGGAGGTGTTTATAGAGGAAATCCCTAAGCTCGCCAGTACGATAGGGAGATCCACGTGATCACTATGGGCTCACCTAGCAACAACCAAATCAAACAACAGATCAACTCCATCCACAAGCATGTGGAGCGGCCAGTCATACTGCATGGGAATAAAGGAGCACTCGATTTTACCCGTAGTGAGCTGGTAACCTCCATCAACGTAGAGAACACATGTCTATGTATTTTAGTTGTTATCAACCATGCATTGCTGGTAGAGTGATGATCGACACTGGAGCCTGCCGAGATATCCTATACTACAATTGTTTCATGGAGCTCGGATTCGGCGACTCCTGTTTGAGGCCTTATCATGGAACTCTAAAAAGATTTTACAACTCACTGAATTCAGGTCAAGGGGGCCATTGATCTCGATGTGCAAATTGTTGACTATGCACCCTTTAGGACTGAAAAGGTAACATTCCCAGTGGTTGATCTTCAATCTAACAACAACATGATTGTAGGAGCACCTGCCTTAAGACAATTTCAGATGGTGGTCTCAATCCCACACCAACAGGCTAAATTTACGATGGTGACGGAATTGGTGTGGCCGTCCCAAGATGGTCCTTACATTCATACAGCAGTCAAAGAAAGAAAAGAAAATGGCCCGCATCGAGCAGACCGATTTGATAGCGAGCACAAGCATGATTCGAATGGTAAGAGAGCACGTTCCGACGGAGGTCAAATGTGAGACCTTACATGTCAGATATGATACGAACATCATGGAAGATGGAGAGCTAGTCGAAGTAGTTTCAACGAAACCTATCCAGACCAGAAGATTAAGATTGGAGCTCATCTACTCACCCTGAGAAAGAAGCGATAATCGATCAACTCAAAGTAAATCTCGATACGTTCACATGGGTGGTCACTGATATGAGGGGATTTGAGCCCGTGGTCGCACTACTTCATCTAAATGTCGAACTTACCTTCAAACCGATTAAGCAGTGAGCCCGACAGTTTACTCCTGAGAAAAAGGCCGCATTTAAGTTAGAGGTCGACAAGCTTCTTCAAGCTGGTATTATAAATGAGCTAGCCTACCCCACTTGGCTAGCTAATGTTGTGATGGTGAAGAAGCATAAAGGCAAGTGGAGGATGTGTGTCGACTTCACATATATTAACAAAGCATACCCGAAAGATCCTTATGCTCTCTCCAAGATCGATCGTCTTGTCGATTCCACTTCCGGTTTTGAAACACTCAGTTTTTTGGATTCATACTCTGGGTATCATCAAGTCAAAATGGCTGAGTGCGACAAAGAGAAAATGGCCTTCTGAGTCGATAGGGGCCAACACTATTATGAAATGATGCCCTTTGGGCTGAAAAACATGGGCTCGACCTATCAGATGATGGTCAACAAAGTTTTCAACTCACAGACATGAAAGAATATGAAGGCTTACATCGACGGCATGGTCGTCAAGACAACTAGTGGCTGTCATGCCCCTGACCTTCAAGAAACCTTCACAAACGTTCGAAAGCACTCAATGAAACCCAATCCAGCCAAATGTATATTTGGTGTCCAGGCAGGCAAGTTTCTTGGGTTCATGGTCAGCCACCGCGGGATCGAGTCTAATCCTAAGAAAATTCAAGCGCCGCTCAATATGAAGGAGCCGACCTACATCAATGAGGTTTAGAGACTCAACAGAAGAATCATCGCTCTGGGCAGGTTTATATCAAAGTCAGCTGATAAATGTCTCATCTTCTTCAAAAATCTCAAAGGCGACAAGACTTTTTCTTGGAATATGATGAGTGCTACCAAGCCTTTCAGGCTCTCAAAGAGTATATTGGGAAGCCGCCTCTTCTAGTTAGCCCGGTTGAAGGAGACTTGGTGGCCTCAGATCGGGCTATAGCCGCTGTGCTTGTAAAGGAGGCCGGATCCCTAAAAAAAACCCATATATTATTTAAAAGAGGCCCTCAGTCCAGTGGAGGGTCGATATTTTAATGTTGAAAAGTTAGCCTATTTGCTTGTCGTAGCTGCCCACAAATTCAAGGGCTACTTTATGTCGCATACTATCATTGTCTTAATGGATACACCCATAGGTCAGATATTGCATGAACCCGACCTTTCAGGCCGTCTCCTCAGATGGGCTATCAAGGTTACAGAGTTTTATATTCAGTATCATCCAAGAAATGTAATCAAGGAAAAACCTTAGCGGATTTTATAGCCGAGACAAGATTTAGCTCGAGACAGCCGAGTCCACTGCAACAAGCCGAAACCGCTACTATGGAGACATTGATTCCGGAGAAGCCCGATAACTGCTGGCTATTATATGTTGACGGAGTATCCAATGAAAGCGGGTGCGGGGCTAGAGTCATTATGGTCATGCCAGGAACAATGGAGCAAATAGAAAAAGCTTTGAGAGTTCCTGGCTTCAAATAATCAAGCCGAGTTCGAGGAAGTCATCGCCGGGCTTGAGTTCGCAAAAGAAAAGAGTGTAGAAAATGTTGAAGTCTACTGTGATTCTCAGCTCATCGTCAAACAAATTTTAGGGGCCTACGAAACACGAAATAGCATCTTAAACAAGTATCGTGAGATTGTTCAATGGTTGAGGAAAGACTTCAGTTACTGTGAGTTTATCAGGATCGGCAGAGAAAACAATTTGCGGGCAAACTACTTATCCAAATTATCAACCGAGGAAGTGATTGCCGATCCGTCAAAAATGGTAGAATATCTTGTGGCTCCCACCATTGAAAAAGCTGAGATCATGGACATTGATGAGTTGGCACCGTCTCAATGTTGGATAGACGACATCCAGGCATACATAGAGTAGGGCACACTACCAGCTGACAAGGATTAGGCCTGATCTCTTAAGAAAAGGGCCGTAAGGTACACAATCCTTAACGAAGTACTATACCGTAGGTCTACCACTAAGCCTCTCCTCAGATGTGTCCGAAGGGACGAGAGCAAGAAGATTCTTGTGGAGCTCCATCAGGGAGTGTGTAGGGGCCATCCCATTAGCCGCTCTCTAGATCAAAAGGTTATCCCCGCTGGTTACTATTGGCCATCAATCTTATGAGATTCTGAGGAGCTAACCAAAACGTGCCCTTAATGTCAGAAGTTCGCCGATATCCCAAGTTTTCCGTCTGTATAGAAAAGCATTGTTATTTTGGCTTGGCCCTTTGACATGTGGGGACTTGATCTGATCAGACCATTCCCCACCGTTGAAGAAATTGTGAATACATCATAGCCACGGTGGAGTATTTCACTAAATGGACCGAGGCCAATCCCTTAGTCAAAATAGTGGAAAAGGACATGGTCTACTTCTTGCATGATCAGATATGGTTGTGGTTCGGGATTCCGCTAGTAGTGGTGACTGACCATGAGCCTCAATTTAGGGAGGAGTTCACAAACTTCTGCAATGAGCATAATGTTAAACATTTGCAGTCATCGGTGGCCTATCCGCAAGGAAATGGCCAAGATGAGGCCGGAACAAACAAATTATCAAAATGCTGAAGAAAAGTATCATTGAAGAGCCCGGATGATGGGTGGATGAACTCTCATCCATATTGTGGGTGTTGTGAACAACAATAAAAACACTAACAGGGAAAACACCTTTTGTGTTCACATATGGTTCGGAAGCCACGACGCTGATCGAGATGGCACTTCCAAGTATTAAGGTCACGAAGTATAATCAGGCGGACAACCAACTCAACAGGCAGATCGAGCTTGACCTGTTGGTAGAAAAAAGGTTACTCACTTATAGTCGACTCTTGAACTACAAGCAAATGGCACAACGGCACCATGACAAACGGGTCCGTGATCACTCTTTCAAAGTGGGCGACTTCATTCTCCGGAATAGGAAGGCCGCCGGTCTACAGCCCAATAGGGGCAAACTCAAAGCGAATTGAGAAGCCCCTATCAAATCTCAAGAAAATAAAAAAATGGACCTATTTTTTAAAAGACGAGAATGGGTTCGACCTCAATCGACCTTGGCACGCGGACAACCTCAAAAGATACTACGTGTAATAATCGGTTTGGGTCATGGAGTCATTCTCTCATGTCCCACGTGAATGGACTCTGTTTCCTGTTATTGGGTTATGACTTTCATTTTAACGTTTACGACGTGAATGATTATGCTTTCTTATCTTGTAAGTACTCAACCCGCCGAACACGGAGGGGCAATAATCCGATAATGCATTTTTGTCTCTTGACTCAAGTATCGAATATGTCTATTTTTCATGAACTGCACTGGCTATACGGTCCAACTTCACAAAAACATAGGGACAATATAGAGGAAATTTCTTCGTATATCAACACATTCGACTATTACAAACAAACAAAATAAGTGTTTTCGATATGCTCGCGACTTGCTAGGCTCGCACTATCGTAAAGAAGGGGACCCGCACCTCACAATTTTTTTGATAAAGTATACATCTAGATACATCCGGAATTATTTTCGATAAGCCCGCGTGTAATATTCCGATTTTCGGGAAAGGGTAGACGTGTCATTTTGCGAAAACGAAATGTTGGGTTCGGTTCCTTTTATTCGGAGTTTAATTATCTTGTTATATATATATATATATATATATATATATATATAAATATATATATTTATATATATATATTTTGAGATATATATGTATATATTTAAGGAGGAAAAATCTGATTTTTATGAATAAAGAAAATAATAAGATTTTTTTATTATTATTTTGGGATTTATTATTTAAGGAAAATAAATCCCCACAATTCTTATAACCTACTAGAAATCATATTTCTCCATCTCCTAAATTCATCTCTGCGGGTTTGAGAAAAAATTAGGGCTGAGGGATTTTTCATCAGCTACTAAGTCAAATCATAACGGTTTTCAGATTAGTGTCGAGCACCGAAATCGTTGTGCAGAAGGCTTCGTTTTGAAATCAGAAAGTTGGAGTTTTGTTGAGGTATGCTTAAGCCCTAATCCCTGTTCTTCTTCGATTTTGGTGGATTCAAACTCATCAATTCGTAGTTTTTATCGTTTAGAAGCGTGTGATTGAATCTAATCTAAGATTGGATTTATCACAAATGTTTCCTGCAGAGAAGGGACGGTTTTAGCTGCTGTTTTTCTGAGTTTGGACTTGGATTTAGCTGCTAAAGAGGTAAGAAGCACTTCCTACAATCTAATTGTGGTTTAGAGTAGATTAGATCATGTTTTGATGCTTATTGTATCCAGTTTTAAGCTTAGATGATGTTTGAAGATTAAGGATTATTTAGGATCTTTAAAGTTATGTTTTTCCACTGTTTATCTGCTATACGTAGTGTACAAGAGGTTTGGAATCGAGTAGAGATTGTTAAGAGATTGAAATTAGGATTTTAGGGCTTTTCTGCATAGGATGCGTACGCATTGCCAAGCAATGCGCACGTATTCCTGTTACATGATTGCCCAGGTTAGTGACAGCAGGTTCAATGCGTACGCATTCAAGGGAATGCGTACGCATTGTTGTATTAGAATAGTACATGATGCTTTCTGGCTGAGGGATGCGTACGCATTCATAAGAATGCGCACGCATTGATCAAACAAAAAGTTTAGCTTAGGTTCTGGTTAGAGAATGCGTACGCATTGAGCACAATGCGCACGCATTGCTTGGGCAGAGAGTTTTCAGCAGCAGGGATGTGTACGCATTCCAGAGTAATGCGCACGCATTGCCCCAGTTCTCTATATAATGTTATTTTAAGCTATGTTTTGAATTTTAAACCTTGTTTCATGATGAAATAACACTAATTAAACATGAACAAGCCGCGATTGAGTTTCTGATTCGTTCAGTTAAAACACCGAATTTACTCTTAAAAGGAGTTGATGTTCGGATCCGTCGGAAGGGCATGAAAGGGCTTGTGCTTTGATGAACTTGAGTTCATCAAAGTCTGTGTAATTGTTAGGGTGTGATGTCTAGATGTCTAAGTGAGGGAGTAGAGTTGATAAGGTGAGTTTTATTCTGAAAACACTTAGGTGGCTAGTTAATTCACAATAATAATTACATAAGTGTAGTAAAAGCTAAAACGTCATTTATTCTCGGTTAGACACTATTTCATATCGGCGATGTGATACGTTCATAAAAGGTGAACAACGGTACTGGCCTTAAACGGCTGAAGGGTAGTGGAGGAAATTCATCGGACGTATACGCATACTGGGGAGACCCCGAGCTAATCGGTGCTAATCACCGTTAGTTAGCAAGTATATCTTGGTGATGAACGCCATGCACAAAGGTCTTGAGCGTTGATGTAACAAAGATAAGCTAAGCTAGAAACGTATAGTCATGACGTGTCGATGGGCATGGAATGAACCCTAAATTGAGTCGGTCTCACTAAGATAATTAATTAATAACAAACCTTAATTAAATTGTAGCTTCTACTTCTTACTTTGTACATTGTACTTACCTCAAATGCATGTTTATTTATGTGATTGGGGGAGACAAGCTGAACAGGTAAACAAAGAGTTTGAGCAGGACTTTTATGACGATGTTTGAGGACGTCGGACTTGAAGACCTTGTTTATTATTCGTTTATTTACATTTATTTCATAGATTTGGATTATTGGAGCTAGTAGTTTACTTTTAGTACTTTGGAATTCGTATATTTTGGATTCGTTGGTTTCTTTTTCCAATGTAATAACATTACATTTCCTCTTTAGTTCTTGAATTTCTATTTTGGGTTATTTGAAAAAAATTACCCGAGTCTTTTTAGCTTCCGTTTGCTTTTATTTGGTATGACGTAGTAGAGGCTTACGTGTAATATTATTTATTTGATATTATGCGTGCCGAACATTTTGATTTCCGGATAAGGTCTCGGTGTCCGGGAACGGGGCGTTACAATTGGTATCAGGGAGAAGCATCGTTTAGGCTTCCTTTCTTTAAGATAAGTTTTCTTTAGATCTCTTAGTAAAGTTTTGGTCTTCTTTGATCATCCGGATGGTGTTCACTAGAACCGGAGCGGGTGCAGAAGCGTCTGGATTACATCGTGAGAGTCCGACACCAGTCATAAGAGGCGGTTTTATGAGGCAGAATCCTTCACCTCATCCGAGCCCCACTCCACCCCCTCATACTGTGACCCCTACACCACGATCTCAGCAGATTTTGTCACCACGACCTCATCAGGAGCAACACCCACAATGGCATGTGGTAAGTTCGGTTCAGTTTTTGTTGGTAAGTGACTTTCCAGCGGTTTTAGTACCACCACCAGTAAGATACCCTCCACCAAGGTATAACTACATTTATGGAGAACTAGGAGAAGCCCCTATCCGTGTCACTGTAGTAGGTGACATTCCACCAGTCAGCATGCCCCCTCAAGTAAGTGTTTACCCTCCACCGGTGAGCCACCCCTCACCACCAGTTTTTATCATCAGCAACATCAAACCTTTTACCCTCCTCCAGTAGGTCATACTCCTCGAACTACTGTACCTCCCTCACCCTACTTTGATCACCAGCAAGGTTTTGGTTACCTACCCTACGGTTTCCACCAACCCCAGTTTCAACAGCAAGAAATACCCTATGGATACCCTCCAGTTTATCCACAAGCCCCACCAGTTAGACCGGTTTTCGAGCAAGTGCCACCAATTGACTGGTACACGAGGTTGATAAGAGACAGAGTTCAAGACTTCTTTGGGAATGTCGAGCATTCAAAGGCTTAGAAATGATTGAGAAGCTTTGAGAAGGCTTGTAGGAACTTCAATGTTCCCGAGACTAAGATGGCACAGTTGGAAGTTGGATTTCTTATGGGTACAGCTGAAGCTTTGATTGACGCTATACAGAGTAGCAATGGGAAAGTGACAGACTAGGAAAGCTTTAAGGCCATGTTTTATAATGAGTATTTTCCAGCAACAGTGCAGGCAGACATGGCAAGTCAGTTTTTGAAGCTTAAGCAGGGTAATTATATGACAGTATCACAGTACACCAAAAAGTTTAACGAGTTGGGGAGATTCTACCCTGAGTTGATGAAAGTAAAATAGAGAAAGATGGCCCTTTACAAGGTGGGCTTAGCCTATCAAATACAGTCTGGTATGTTAGGTTTCACAGCCAAGAACATGGCTGAATTGTTGAATAAGGCCTTAGAGGTTGAGACCTTCAGGAAGAAGGCCACAGTTGTTATTGGGAACAAGAGGAGTTTTGGAACAAGCCAAGGTAATAACCGGGGAGCACCGCAACAGAATTTCAAAAAGACAACAGCCCCTGCATCGAGTAAACCTCCAACCGGAGCACCACTTTGCCCTAAGTGCAATAGGAATCACTCGGGTGAGTGCCGAGTTCATACAAACGGATGTTATCTTTGTAGAGAAATGGGAAATTTTGCTAAGAACTGTCCAACAAAGGGTCCTACAAGTAATTAGAGGCAAGGGAAAGGGAAAGGCGGCCCAAGTCGCCCAGTTCGAGTGTTTGCAGTGGATACTGAAATGACTGAACCAGACGATAATGTTATTTCAGGTACCTTTATTGTTTATTGTAATTTATTAGAGTACTTTATAGCACGATTTAAATCATGTTGTAATTGTATTTAAATAAATGAATTCATATCCTAGGTACGTTCATGTTAGACAACTTAGCAGTTACGGCATTGTTTGATACTGGAGCGTCTAACACTTTTGTGTCAACTAAGGTAGCTAAGAAGCTTAACATACCAATGGAACCTTTAAGAAACACTTTGGAGATAACAACACATTTAGGAAGAGTGACTAAGGTAACCAAGTTGATGCCTCAAGTAGATGTTCGAGTTGGAACGTATCGTTGCAAGAGTGACTTTACGGTATTGGACTTTTCAGATTTTGATGTGATTCTTCAAATAGATTGGCTATCCGAGAATTTTGTTCACTTGGATTGTCGAGAAAAGAGAGTGACCTTTAAGGTACCGGGGAAATCAGATAAGACTTATCAAGGTAATGTCTACAAACCGAGTAAGAAGCGTCACCCTATAATTTCAGCGGTTAAGGCTATAAGAGTTTGTCGGAAAGGTTGTGAAGGCTACTTGTTGTACGCAGTTTGATGTGGAGCAAGTAAAGCCTGAATTAGAAGAGACCTCTGTAGTAAAGGAATACCCTGAAGTGTTTCCGGAAGAGTTACCGGGAAACATACCGGATAGAGAGATCGAGTTTGAGATCAAGTTGATACCAGGAGCGGCACCAGTTGCTAAGGCACCCTATAGAATGGCGCCGGCTGGATTGAAGGAGTTGAAAGCTCAGCTTAAGGATATGCTTTAGAGGAATATAATTCATCCTAGTACTTCGCCTTGGGGAGCCCCAGTGTTGTTCATCAAGAAGAAAAATGGTTGCATGAGGATGTGCATAGATTACAGAGCGTTGAACAATCTTACCATCAAGAATAAATACCCTTTGCGAAGGAGTGATGATTTGTTTAATCAGTTGGAAGGCAAGAGAGTGTTTTCTAAGATTGATCTTACGTCAGGGTATCACCAGTTGAAGATCAACGTAGCAGATATACCGAAGACGGCTTTTAGTACGAGGTATGGACATTATGAGTTCTTAGTCATGCCTTTTGGACTCACTAATGCTCCATCTACATTTATGGATTTAATGCAGCGTGTTTTCATGCCATACTTGGATAAGTTTGTGATAGTGTTCATAGATGATATACTGGTGTACTCTAAGGATGAGAAAGAACATGAAGAACACTTAAGAATAGTGTTGGATACCTTGAAAAAGAACCAGTTGTATGCTAAATTCTCAAAGTGCGACTTTTGGTTGGATCAAGTGAGTTTCTTGGGTCATGTCATTTCTGGAGATGGCATTATGGTTGATCCAGCGAATATTGAAGCAGTTGAAAAGTGGTCCAGACCGACTACAGTTTCAGAGGTTAGAAGTTTTCTCGGTTTGGCTGGCTATTATAGGAAGTTTGTACAAGATTTTTCAAAGGTAGCTACACCACTTACCTGGCACACTCAAAAGGATGTGAAGTTTGAGTGGACCAGTGAGTGCAAAGAGGATTTTGAAATGCTGACGAAGAAGTTGACTACAGCCCCAGTTTTGGCAGTTCCGGAGATCTTTGGTAATTATGACGTTTACACGGATGCTTCGGGACAAGGTTTAGGTTGTGTGTTGATGCAGGGAGGGAAGGTAATTGCTTATGCATCCAGATAGTTGAAGGGGCATGAGAAGAATTACCCAACCCATGACTTGGAGTTAGCAACGGTTGTGTTTGCCTTGATGATTTGGAGGCACTACATGTATGGAGTTAAGGCCAGGATCTTCACCGATCACAAGAGCTTGAAGTATTTCTTTACCCAGGAAAATCTGAATATGAGACAAAGGAGATGGCTGGAGTTCGTAAAGGATTACGACTTGGAGATTCAGTACCATCCGGGTAAAGCAAATGTAGTGGCTGATGCTTTGAGCAGAAAACCAGTGTTTGTAGTTTCAAGCATTGAAGATGTTGCAGAGAGGTTAGATGAGCTGAAAATCCGAAGCTTTGATCAGATTGAAGACCGGCATTTTGTGGCACCGTTGTTAGCAAGGTCCGAGTTGATGGATGATATTCGGGAGAAGCAAGATAAAGACCCAGTTTTGGTTGACTTGAAGCGAGTTGCAAGAGAAAAGCCTACAGTGGGTTATGTGTTAGATAAGAGTGGAAATCTTTGGTACCAGGATCGTCTGTGTGTGCCTAATGTTCCTGATTTGAGGCAGAGAGTTATGGAAGAGGCACATAAGATTGCTTTTGCGGTTCATCAGGAGCTACTAAAATGTACAGAGACTTGAAGGAAAGGTTTTGGTGGCCCTCGATGAAACTGGAGATAGCCAAGTTCGTTGCAGAGTGTGATACTTGCCAAAAGGTTAAAGCAGAACATAGAAGACCGGGAGGAATGTTTAATCCATTGGATATCCCGGAATGGAAGTGGGATAAGATCACTATGGACTTTATCACTGGTTTACCTAAGACGAGAGGCGGTAATGGTGCGATTTGGGTGATTGTGGATAGATTGACCAAGTCCGCCCATTTATTACCGTATAAGGTTGATATACCCTTGAAGAAGATGACGACACTATACTTGGATAATATAGTGAAGTTACACGGAATACCTATCTCTATAGTTTCGGATCGTGATTCGAGGTTCGTCAGTCAGTTTTGGAAAAGTTTACAAGCAGCTTTTGGAACCAAGTTGGATTTGAGTATAACCTTTCATCCTTAGACAGATGGACAGTCAGAGAGGACCATCCAAACACTTGAAGATATGTTGAGAGCTTGTGTGTTGGAAGTAGGTGGATCATGGGATGATTACCTACCTATAGCAGAGTTTGCCTATAACAACAGTTATCACGCGAGTATAGGCATGCCACCGTTTGAAGCTTTGTATGGAAGAAGATGTAGAACGCCGCTGTTTTGGGATGAAGTCGGGGAAAGACAAATCACCGGGCCGGAATTGGTTGAGCAAGCTAAGGAAAGGGTTCTGTTTGTGAAGAAGAATCTGAAGGCGGCTCAAGATAGACATAAGAGTTGGGCAGATGTTAGAAGGAGACTTCTTGAGTTTGAAGTTGGTGAAAGAGTGTATCTACGAGCTTCACCAATGAAGGGAGTGAAACGTTTTGGTCAAAAAGGAAAGTTAAGCCCGAGGTATGTTGGACCTTTTGAGATTCTGGAAAGAATTGGACCGTTGGCTTACAAGCTTAAGTTACCGGAATCCATGTCAAGAGTCCACAACGTGTTTCATGTCTCGATGTTGTAGAAGTGTTTGACCAAGACGGATGTTGAGACTACTGTTGATCCAGAGATTCTTCAAGACAATCTTTTGTATGATGAGACACCAATCGGAATTTTGGATCGGAAAGAAAAGATGATCAAGAGACGGTTGATTCCTTTTGTTCTGGTGCAATGGATCAATCATTCACCGGATGAAGCTACTTGGGAAGTTGAGGACGATATGATCAGCGAGTTCCCAGATTTTATGGACTTACCAGGTATGTTCTAGTTTCAAGGACGAAACTCCTTTAAGGGGGGAAGAATGTAATATTCCGATTTTTGGGAAAGGGCAGACGTGTCATTTTGCGAAAACGAAATATTGGGTTCGGTTCCTTTTATTCGGAGTTTAATTATCTTGTTATATATATATATATATATATATATATATATATATATATATATATATATATATATATATATATATTTCAGATATATATGTATATATTTAAGGAGGAAAAATCTGATTTTTATGATTAAGGAAAATAATAAGATTTTTTTTTTATTATTTTGGGATTTGTTATTTAAGGAAAATAAATCCCCACAATTCTTATAACCTAATAGAAATCAGATTTCTCCACCTCCTAAATTCATCTCTGCATGTGTGAGCAAAAATTAGGGCTGAGGGATTTTTCATCAGTTACTAAGTCAAATCATAACGGTTTTTAGATCAGAGTCGAGCACCGGAATCGTTTTGAAGAAGGCTTCATTTTGAAATCAGAAAGTTGGAGTTTTGTTGAGGTATGTTTAAGCCCTAATCCCTGTTCTTCTTCGAGTTTGGTGGATTCAAACTCATCAATTCGTAGTTTTTATCATTTAGAAGCGTGTGATTGAATCTAATCTAAGTTTGGATTTATCACACATGTTTCCTGTAGAGAAGGGACGGTTTTAGCTGCTGTTTTTCTAAGTTTGGACTTGGATTTAGCTGCTAAAAAGGTAAGAAGCTCTTCCTACACTCTAATTGTGGTTTATAGTAGATTAGATCATGTTTTGATGCTTATTGTATCCAGTTTTAAGCTTAGATGATGTTTGAAGATTAAGGATTGTTTAGGATCTTTAAAGTTATGTTTTTCCACTATTTATCTGCTATACGTAGTGTACAAGAGGTTTGGAATCGAGTAGAGATCGTTAAGAGATAGAAATCAGGATTTTAGGGCTTTTCTTCATAGGATGCGTACGTATTTCCCAAAGAATGCGCGATTACTATTCTGAGATTGCCCAGGTTAGTTACAGCAGGTTCAATGCGTACGCATTCAGGGGAATGCGCATGCATTGTTGTATCAGAATAGTACGTACATGATGCTTTCTGGCTGGGGGATGCGTACGCATTGATCAAACAGAAATTTTAGCTTAGGTTCTGGTCAGAGAATGCGTACGCATTGAGCACAATGCGCACGCATTGCTTGGGCAAAGAGTTTTCAGCAGTTTTCAGCAGCAGGGATGCGTACGCATTCCAGAGTAATGCGCACGCATTGCCCCAGTTCTCTGTATAATGTTATTTTAAGCTATGTTTTGAATTTTAAACCTTGTTTCTTGATGAAATAACACTAATTAAACATGAACAAGCCCCGATTGAGTTTCTGATTCGTTCAGTTAAAACACCGAATGTACTCTTAAAGGGAGTTGAAGTTCGGATCTGTCGGAAGGGCATGAAAGGGCTTGTGCTTTGATGAACTAGAGTTCATGAATGTCTGTGTAATTGTTAGGGTGTGATGTCTAGATGTCTAAGTGAGGGAGTAGAGTTGATAAGGTGAGTTTTATTCTGAAAACACTTAGGTGGCTAGTTAATTCAGAATCATAATTACATAAGTGTAGTAAAAGCTAAAACGTCATTTATTCTCGGTTAGACACTATTTCATATCGGCGATGTGATATGGTCATAAAAGGTGAACAATGCTACTGGCCTTAAACGGCTGAAGGGTAGTGGAGGAAATTCATCGGACGTATACAGATACCGGGGAGACCCCAGAGCTAATCGGTGCTAATCACCGTTAGTTAGCAAGTATATCTTCAGGCTGATGAACGCCATGCACATTGTCCTTGAGTAGTGATGTAACAAAGATAAGCTAAGCTAGAAACGTATAGTCATGACGTGTTGATGGGCATGTAATGAACCCTAAATTGAGTCGGTCTCACTAAGATAATTAATTAATAACAAACCTTAATTAAATTGTTGCTTCTACTTCTTACTTGGTACATTGTACTTACCTCAAATGCATGTTTATTTATGTGTTTTGGGGGAGAGAAGACGAACAGGTAAATGAAGAGTTCGAGGAGGACTTTGATGACGACGTTTGAGGACGCCGGACTTGAAGACCTTGTTTATTATTCGTTTATTTACATTTATTTCATAGATTTGGATTATTGGAGCTAGTAGTTTACTTTTAGTACTTTGGAATTCATACATTTTGGATTCGTTGGTTTCTTTTTCCAATGTAATAATATTACATTTTCTCTTTAGTTCTTGAATTTCTATTCTGAGTTATTTGAAAAAAATTACCCGAGTCTTTTTATCTTCCGTTTGCTTTTATTTAATACGACGGAGAATAGACTTACGTGTAATATTATTTATTTGATATTATGCGTGCCGAACGTTTCGATTTCCGGATAAGGACTCGGTGTCCGGGAATGGGCGTTTCACCACGAGTTACGATTTCAATTCTTATAAAAAAATAAGGGGGCCGCATACCCTCAAGTGCGGACTCGAAAGACAGAATATTTTTGAACAACAAACAAAAAGCTTGGAGTTGACATACAAATCGTGAGCACACTCATCAACACTTAGAAAAATCTCAAATAAAAGCATGCATGAATTAAAAGGCCAAAGCAGTGGCCACAAAGCAAAGTCGATAAAAAGTTACGACTACAAATCAAAAGTTGTGAAGGCAAAAAAGAAAAATAGTTACGTAAATTACAAAGTGGAATCATTGATGTTGGGTCTACTCGTTCTCGGGCTGCAGGGATTCGTCGTGCACATTCTCGCCCTAAAGTGACGGATGCAATAAGGCGTCAACGGGGCTAGCAGGTTGTAGAGGCACAACATTGGCAGGAGCTACAGCAGGTTGTCCGCTGACCAAAAACCTCAAGTTCTGTTCGATCACCGATGGCGGACTCCACGGCTCCGAGTTCTGCTGCTCGATATCTTGAGCTATGGCAGTGAGCTCCTCAGCGGTGTAAGGGATCTCGGAATGAAAATCCGTCAACCTTGCATCGAATTGATCAGCGAAATACCAATCCTGCAACATCTTTTGATCGGGGGCGCTGCTACCTTAAGCCCATTTAATACAAC
This sequence comes from Gentiana macrophylla, assembly GCA_026214975.1. Classification (NCBI taxonomy): domain Eukaryota; kingdom Viridiplantae; phylum Streptophyta; class Magnoliopsida; order Gentianales; family Gentianaceae; genus Gentiana; species Gentiana macrophylla. The sequence goes on along the minus strand of CM047805.1, from coordinate 81,287,765 downwards.
GAGACATATGGTAGAATCCCTCGTCGTAGCCCACGACGCCGGCAGCATCAATTGCCTTCTTGTACTCGTCATATTGCTTGTAAGCTTCAACAGCCTCAATCCGAGCAGCTTCTAACCTAGCCGCCACACTGGCCTCCGCGTCAGTGACCTTCTCTTCAAGAGCAGCCTTCTCATGTCCCCATGCTTCCTTTGCCTTCTCCGTGGCATCCTTCAATTCGTCCGGGGCTTTATTAAGTTCATCAGACTCTTTCTCCTGGATAGATTGAAGCTGAACAAACTCAATCTCCGTGGCCTCAAGGTCATCCTTTAGCTTTTTCTTCAAAGTCTCAAGATTGCTTTTCGCTTGGCCGAGCTTGAGGTTGGTGTTACTAAGTGCGATCTCTAATTTCTTGACCAGGCCAAGGCACCTTCTAGCTCCTGCTCAAGCTCAGCATCCACGCGGGCAGCTTGTGCCACCGTAGTGTTCGCCTACAAAAGGAAAAAACAAGTCGGAATCAAAAACATTTCAACAATACAAAAATATTAAATACGGAAAATGCGAGGAAAAGGAATTTACCTAGGTAGTCAGAATCCCCATGAAGCCCGCCAAATCCTCACGCCTTTTCAGAAGGCCGGTCCTCGGATTAGTCCAATCGGTCATAAATGTGCGGGCACCAATTCCCCTTCCAAGGTCTAGAGCTATCTCATCGGGACCATCTAACCTTAAATGTCGCAGCTGGGGGACTCTTGCATAGTGTCATCCAGGATAATGGCCTCAACTTTTGTCCGGGGCCTCTTAAAGTCTTGTTCCAACCAGGGTCCCAGTTTGACCACAGGGTGGGAGGTAGAGGCGGCCAGACTCCGTGTCATGACCGATTGAATGAAAGGCTAGGTGGATTTCTCAAGAGCCTTCTTGGCCGTACATACGGCCACGTTGCTCTTACTGGCGGACATTTTTGTCTTGTCTGCGGGAGGAGCGGACTTTTTACTTTGACTATCATCACCGGCCTTCGGCCTCTTAGGGTCATAAGCTTTTTTAGGACCGTTAACCTCGATGGGCTCAGTCTGCACCCGGACCCTCTTCGTTGGGGCAGCAGGTTTTGTGGTCGCCGTATCCACTTTCTTCCTTTTTGCCTTAGGGTCCGAAATGGTGGGACCCTAAGACTCGGGGAGAGATATTGCGGGTAACTCATCTTCCCCAATGCCTCATAGCATGTTCGCTCTTTCAATCTCTCCAGTGTCCTTTGTTGGACCAGTTGATTGTGCTTTCGTTTGAAGTTCACCATATCTGTGAAACAGACTCGTCAGTACAAAAAATAGAAAAATAAAATAAGTATGGAAAAATAAGGAGATAAATCTAAGTATAACAAAAATAGTGCGGTTACCCAACTCTGGCCTTTTCTTAGGATCACCCTCACACTCCTCACATTGAGAGGGTTGACATATCCCGTGGTGGCATTCACCATACCAAAACGGATCGCATGGCAGCGGAACCACATGAGCAAGTACCTCACCATCTACCAGTCCAACGATCCCAGCCGCCCGGCAATAGAGCTCGTCCACGTCGAGTAAGATCTATAAATTAAAGGCATGTTTTTTGGGAAGGAGGCATCTCGACGTACCCCAAGATTCCCTTTATCCTCTCGATGAAGGTCTCTTCGTCCTTCTGCTATTTGTAGCCCTTTATAGTCTCCGTGTTCATCTTACCCAAAGGTATTTTCTTAAAGGGCCAGCCGATTGCGACTCCATCCCTCATGCATCGACTATCCAAGCGTTTACCTTTTCTAGAAGATCAAAGAACATCTGACACTGTTTTCTCCGTGGTGCGAGCTGACCTCAGGCATTTATTTCAGATAAATTGAAGAAGTGGGCGAAGACTGGAAAAGAGAGCTCCATGCCTAACAGTCGACATATGACAATAAAGCGCACGACGACTTGGGCTAACCTAAGGGTAAGATCGCAGGGGTAAGATTTGGTCTTGGCAAAGAATTTCACCAACAGTGGTCAAATGGAGGCCGCATGCCAGCCACCAAAAATGAAGCCAAATATAGTCATACATAGAGCAGCCACATAAACATGGTTGATTCTTATCCTTCAGAGAACTCACAAAATGGTACTCCGGCGGAATATCAGATGCGGTCAGGGCATCGGTGTAGTCCTTGCGCTTACAGAATTCACTCCAGTGGGCACCAACCACTTTATCAAAGGCTTTTTGAGCCTTCAACTCTATGAGCCCCTCCTCCGTATGCTGTTTCGGTGGCCGCGGTTTCAAATCTTTTTTTCATTCCGACTTTCGGGATGTTGGTCCCAAAGAAGGGTAAAACTATAGTCAGAGGGGGAGGGGGTGAATGACTATAGTGGAGTTTCAAAAAAATTTCCTAAATTTAAAAGCTTTTGGGCAGTGGATAAGTCCCTTCTTTAAATGTTGGTTCAAAGTAGATTAGACAATCACAGATGTAATATGCAATGAAAAAAAGTGTTGTAAAGTAAACTGAAATTAAATAGTCACAAAAGTTTATAGTGGTTCAAGGTGGTGTAATCCTTAATCCACTCTTCTCCTGTGATGATTGGAGGAATTCACTATTGTTTTCACAGATACAATAGTTAGATTGTCCTTGGCTACACAAGCTTCACAATCTTCAAGACTATCACTCTCTGGCTACAAAAGCTTCAGTGACTCAGTCTCTATCACTGCTCCTTGAGAACAAATCTTTCAGCAGCTATCACAAAGGTTGCAACTCCTTCTCAGATTCCTCTATTCAATTGCTTCAGTTTGATGTGAATTGGATTCCCATATTTGTGATCAATCTCAGTGATATGGAATTTGAGTTCTGATTGCTGAGTTGATCTCAAGATATTTCCTTTAAGTTCAGCAAGAAGGCTTTTGAAATTGACAGAGTTTCTGCTTGTTTTTTATCAGATTTTTTTGTTTTTTTGGTCTGTCAATGCCTTATATTTGTAGCCTTGATAATCCTTGATTAGAATTTCCATCTGTTGGCTATTTAATGTGTGGAATAATCCTTGATTTAATTCTTGATTCCCCCTTAATTATATTCTCCTTGATTTCAGTGATAGGATTTTTCCTCAAACGTCTATCAAAAAATCCGTCCTTGTTTGATCCTCAATTGATTGCGCATTTAATGCTTGATCCTCTGAATCTTCTTTATACTTCAGAGTCCAAATAAGTAAAGTTTACTTGGTTGTTCCTTCAATGGTTAAGTGATTCTATTGACTTGGCTGTTCTTCACCGCTTTGTCTTTACTCAGCCGATAATTAGTTTACTTTGCCGGTTCACTGCTTTCTTGATTTCTTTGATCTTACAAGACTTCTTCTACTTCACTGATCCTTAATTTGGGTGAGATCAGTGTACACCATATTGGACAATGTATTCCATCATTTGAATTATAAATTTCACTTATCCAAGGTCATCATAGACTTCCGTGGTTATTAGTCAGATCATATGTCTTCGTTCTTCTGCTGGTACATGGCTGCCTTCACTCCGCCGGATTGCTGTTTTACTTAGCCATCCCACCAACTAGTACAATACTTGTCTTACTCAACTTATACAACATGCCAGACTCTAAGTAAATACTTATACAAAGATTTCTAACTTATTTCAGGCTTGCTATAATAGCTAGTATGGCCATCATCAAAACATGATAAAATGTTCCTAACAGTTTCCCCCTTTTTGATGATGCCAAAACCCTCATAAGCCTGAACATAAGTATACAAATTTTTTCATAATGATAACCGAATAAAACTCAGAAATTTTATTCATCCATAAAGGGCAATAAGACAAGTATGTTCAAAACAGATTTAGAGTGCTACATCTACATTTTACTTAAGTCTTGTTTGTACCTCTTGAACTTTGTAGTTTGAACCTCCTCCATGTCTTTCCAAATGATCTCTGGGAACTTTCATTTCCCGTAAGCCATAGCAGTGTACTCAGAGACTCCAAGAAACACTTTCTTGTTGATGAGTCTGTGAAAGTCACGCATAGTCTCATTTGCCTTGGGTTATCCAAAGTATTTCTCAAGTCTATCCTTAGCTTCAGCAATGTGTGAATCGGAAAATTTGAGATTCTTGAATAGACCCCATTGTTCCTGAAGGTTCATTTTCCCTATAGGACTGAAGAATTTTATCATGCTGTTGAAATCCTCCTGTTGTTCACTTGATAGATCTTCTGGTCCTTTTGCAGTAAAGGGTATGGCTTGACATGGTCTGCTGGTTGAGCCAGGTCTAGTACTTTGCTTAAGAGATGCATACTCTCTATTGACATCATCATAAACTTTGGCCATATCAGTTCTCATCCTCATCATGGTAGCCTAACTAGTCTGCCCATGCTTCATCTTGCTTTTGGTTTGGATACAGACTGTCTTGAGTTCTGAAAAATTCTCTTACATTGTCCAATTTCTCAGCCTCATATTCTTTCCTGTTTCTGTGGGTTGTGAAAGTTCTTTTCTCACCAGCATATCTGGTGCTATTGCTACCTCTACTGGTGTTGAATCTGTGTTGTATTGCTGATTCTCTTTGTTGATTAGATCCAGGCCTTTGCTGCCTTCCTGATCTATCTCTATCATCATCTCTTCTTTGGATAGGATGAGGGAATCCAATACAAGGTTCATTTGAGGCCCTTTCCCTCCCTTATTTGGCTTTCTTAGCTGTTCTTCAGCTTTATTTTGGATTATCAGCTCTCTGTCCCTTGCTCTTATCTCTGCTCTCGCTTAAATTTGGGGTCTAATCAGGATCCTTCAGGCTTATCACCTCTTTCCCCCTCTTTGGCAGCATCATCCCTCTATTGTAATAAGATGTTGTTTGTAGCTTCAGCTTTACCAATCAGAGTATCCAATTTTGATTCAACAGATGTAAATATGTTATCATGATCAGCCAGCTTTTTGGTCACGCTGCCAAATCTTGTGCCGAAAGCCATTTACATTGACTCATTCTCCTGTGAGACATGTTGTCTGAGCCTGCAAGATTGTTGGTGATATTTATGTTCAACTGGCACATCAAGTCACCCTGTCTTTGCACAACAATATTTTGTGCATCAATGCACTAAACAATAGCCTGAAATCTTTTCTCTATATAGTGGCTTTCATCTTTGAATACCAGAGTCATGGACCTGAGATACATTGCTCGATGTTCCAGTTCATCAGCAAACAAATCTACTGCTTTTTCAAAGGCCTCATTTGATATGCCAGTAGACAGTTGAGTAAATTTGTGATGGATATCAGCTGGTTCTGGTTTTGTTTGCTGTTCTCTATCTTGGTGTTGCACAGTTGAGGGAACCTCAACTGATTCTCGGTGCTGTGCTGTCGGTTAAGTAACATCTACACCAGCTTCTACTTATTCAAGTATTTGAGTAGCTGTCATTTCTGGTGCAGCACTCTCTCTTACTCCCCCTTGCTCTTTGCCGGGAGTTTCCTTGACTGGAGTGGCATCAGCTGATCCAGTGTCCAACACTGTTGTTGGGTTAGTTGTAGTGTCAACAGACAGTTGTGGAGGAGTTGCCTTAGCTGGTGGAGTTGACTTTGCTGGCTCTTGTGTTTGTATAAAAGTACTCAAGAGGATGTAATCATCAATTGCATCAGCTGTTTGTTCAGGCTCTTTATCTTGTCCATCATCATCATTGTTCGAGTCATCACCATCATCATCTGATTCACCATTTTCTGTTTAAAAAATTAGAGGTATTGTTGCCTTTGTTGCATCAACCATATCCCATATTAAGGATTCATCATGTACACCAACCAGGGCTGTGATCCCAAAAAAAATCAAAGACCCAATTTTCTTCGTTAAGCATATGTTCTGAATTTTGCAGCTGAAGTCTGGAATCACCTTCCTTCCATTCGAGATACGCAACAATTCTATCATCAATGTCTCTGTCAGATGTGTCTACTGGTTCGTCTGGAGATTCTTCATCATCTCCATTATCTTCTTCAACTTCTTCATATTCAAGTTGATCATCCTCACTACTATCTACTTCCTCATGTTTTTCTGCCTCTTCTTCTAATTCCTCTTCTTCTTCATCTATTAATTTTCCAAAATCCTCTTTGTCCAAATTCTTTGAACTTTTTTGTTTCTTTCTTTGGCCGGAGGTGCTACTTCGTGTTTGCTTTCTGTTTCAACCTCCTGTTACCTTTTTCCGTTTGACATTGGTAAACATGATTTTGGAGTCATGCAATTTGCGGAGTTTGACAATAGGAACTTGCAGACATTGCAACAAATAGTGTAACTGAATCCCATAGGACTTCTTCACCCAGAAGATTCCCTTTTTCTTCATTCCTTTTGCTAGCCCCTTTTTAGCGGCATTGGCCTCTCCCTGGATTTGCTCTTTGATTCTCAGGAAGAAATGGTTGGCCCAATTGAACTTTAGACTGTTGTAGATGATTCCTATAAGGCGCATTCTAACCTCTGTCATGACATTGTTTGCCTTTATCTTGCCTTTAATTGTCTTTCCTATTAGAGCACTAAATTCATTGAAGGGTTTCTTCAAGACGGATCTAAGACAGTTGAATTTCTTTGAGCCTGGGTTCGCCGTTTTAGCGATTGTTACCCAGAATTCATCCAAGTTTTACGGAACAAGAGCCACTTTTGCTTGACCTTTATTAGAGAGTTTAAGGTGTTTACGGATTGCCTTTGTTGTAATTACCACTTCTGTACCACTGACAGATGCAACAATCCTGTCTTGACCCATTTCGACACCTTCCTCGGCCCAGAAACAAACTTGGCGGTTTTCCAAAAAGGGATAAGGCTTTCATAACAAATGTCCTTTATGGGAGGATTTAGAAAAGTGGGCAATCTTAGGTATTTGCATCCAGTCGCCAATCTTTTTGCTTCTTCGTCATTTCCACATAGCTTTAAGTAGTGTTCTTCTTGAAAGAATGATCCAGTGGAAATTGACTTCTCATATTGTTTTCCAGTTTGTGTGTTTGAAGAGGATGAAGCCATTGTTTGAAGTGTTCGAGATTTGAAAAAAAGAAACTTCGATTTTTCAGAGAAAATAGGGTTTATGAATGCAAAGGGGCGTAAAGAATTCTGGAAATTCTCTAAGTGTTGTTTATATAGGATAAATTTGGGTAGTGTGAACATTGTTGAATATAGAAGGATTTTGTGATGTAATGGCATGATTTTATGTATATAAATCATGGTATTTTAGTGTAGTGGGGGAGTGGATTGACGTATGTAATGATAAATCCCGAGTTTCGAGGCGTTGCCGTCATACCTTAATGCAAAATATATCTTCCACGATTATAATATGAGATCCACGTGTGTAATCTTCCATATAATTATTCTCCATAAATTAACCAATTTTTCACATGTATAAGATAGATTTTGTTCACACTTCACTTCGTTGTATTTTCCAAGATGTATATCGGTGGATTAATTTGGCTGGTCACTATTCCGGTTTAGTGACTCATTTACTGAGCTATTGTGTAAAAATGTTCCTAAAAATCAATGAGGTTAACTTCGCTGGGTACTAGTGCCTTACCTGCCATGTGAGCTCACCCGAAATGGCAAAGATTCGGTCAGCTAGTGAAGTTACTTAGCCGATTACTCCAGTTAGCTGCCCCACTTAATCGATTTCTATCATTCCCAACTCAGTTCTGAACTTGATGAATCTTTCATGACTGAGTGGTTTTGTGAAGATGTCAGCCAATTGGTCTTTAGTTGTTATATATCTTAGAATAACATCAGTTGATAAAATGATGTCTCACATCAATGTGCTTTGTTCTTGAGTGTAGTACTGGATTTTTTGTGATGGATATTGCACTTGTGCAATCACACATGATTGGAATTGTCTTCTCTTCCATTCCATAGTCCCTTAGCTGTTGTCTGATCCATAGTACATGTGCACAACAACTGCTTGCTGCTATATATTCTGCTTCAGCTGTTGATGTGGATATAGAGTTTTGCATTTTGCTAACCATGATACTAGTATGATACCTAGCATTTGACAAGTTCCAGATGTGCTTTTTCTATCTATCTTGCATCAAGCATAGTCTGAATTTGAATATGATATCAGTTTGAATCCTCCTTCTTTTGGATACCAAATTCCTACATTGATGGTGTTCTTCAAGTATTTAATGATTCTTTTAGCTGCTAGTAGGTGAGATTCCATTGGTTAAGCTTGGAATCTTGCACACACTCCCACTACAAATGCTATATCAGGTTTGCTTGCAACTAGATAAAGAAGAGACCCTATGATCCCTCTATAAAGCTTTTGATCAACATCCTTTCCACTTTGATCTTTTCCAAGAATGACTCTTGCACACATTGGTGTATCTGATGTGCCACTTGTATCCATCCCATATTTGTGTATCATGCTCATCTGAAATTTGATTTTCATCAGGTTGGCAAATTTCTCACACAGCTTCTCATCTTCTTATCCAATGATGATGTCATCAACATATATTTGAACTAACAAGGTGCTTGTTCCTTCTTCTAGCTTGAAGAGAGTCTTACCAATAGTCCCTTTGTTCAATCCATTGTTGATAAAAAATTATGATAGTTTCTCATACCAGGCTCTGGGTGCCTGTTTGAGTCCATAAAGTGCCTTTTTGAGCTTGTATACTTTATCTTCTTTACCTTTAAGTTGAAAACCAGGGGGTTGTTCCACATATACTTCTTCATCCAAAAGTCCATTCAGAAATGCACTCTTGACATTCATTTGATAAACTTTGAAGTCTTTATGAGCTGCAAAAGCTAGAAAGAGTCTGATTGCTTCCAATCTTGCTACTGGTGCAATGGTTTCATCATAATCTATTCCTTCTGCTTGAGAGTAGCCTTTTGCAACAGGACTTGCTTTGTTTTTGACAACTGTCACTTGTTCATCGATCTTGTTTCTGAACACCTATTTTGTTTCCAATGATGTTGGCCATGTCTGGTCTGTCCCATACCTCATTTCTCTCAAATTCATTTAGCTCTTCTTGCATGGCTGTAATCCAATCAGCATCTTGAATAGCATCATCTATTGTTTTGGGTTCCACCCCTCTGATAGAAAACAAGTTAGTATTCTTTCCAGTTGTCTTCTGGTTCTAACTCATGTATGAATATCTCCAATGACTTGTTCTTCATGATGATCTCTTAGCCAGTTTAGATCAGGTTGAAGTTGCTCTTGAGTTGGTTCTTCCACAACTTCAGCTTGTGCATCAACTTCATGTTCTTGTGTTGGTGCCTCTTGTGTTGTGTTGACTGGTGCATCATCTTGATTGCCAAAGGTGTGTTCCAGAATTGTAGCTGGTACTGTTGTATTTATATAAACTTGTCTTTGTCCAGCTTCTTCTTCAAGATCTTGTAGACTTTCACCATTTGCATTTGGTTCATCAAAGACTACATGAATTGATTCTTCAATCACCAAGGTTCTTTTGTTGATTACTCTGAAGGCTTTGCTTGTGTCTGAGTTCCCCATAAAGATTGCTTCATCAGCTTTTTCATCAAAGTTGTAACTGATTCCTGTTCAAAACAAAACATTTAGAGCCAAACATATGTAAATGGGAGATATTAGGTTTTCTTTCACACTATATTTCATATGGTGTTTTTCCATGATGTTTGTTGATGATTGATCTGTTTTGAGAATAGCATGCTGTATTTGCTGCTTCAGCCCAAAATCTTTTTGGTAAGCATGCTTCTGCAATAATTGTTCTGACTGCTTCTTTGAGTGTCCTGTTTCTTCTTTCTGCTGCACCATTTTGTTGTGGATTCCCTACTACTGATAGTTGATGTAGTACTCCATTCTCTTCACAGTAGGTTCTGATAATTTCATTTAAAAATTCTGTGCCTCTATCTGCTCTGATCTTGATGATCTTCAGTTCCTTTTCATTTTGAATTCTTCTTAGCAAATCTAGCATCTTTTTGAGTGTCTCTCTTTTCTTGTTCATGAATATGGTCCAAGAATTTGGAAAAGTCATCCACCACCACTAGAGTGTACTTCTTTCCACTTACACTTACTGGTGTGACTAGTCCAAAAAGATCCATATGCAACAAATGTAAAATTCTTGTTGTAGAATGATAGGGCTTTGACTTGAAGAAGTTTTGATTTGCTTCCCTTTTTGACATGCATCACAGAGGCTTTTCTTTTTGAAGGTGATATCTGGAAGACCTTCAACTAGCTTGTTCTTTGACAGTGTGTTGATGGTCTTGAAGTTGAGATGATTCAATCTTCTATGCCAATCCAGCTTGTTGATGGCTTATTTTTGACAAGCAAACATGTTTCAGCCTTTGTTGTCTTCCAATCTACCATATACATGTTATCTTCTCTTTTTCCTGCAAGTACAACTGTGCTGGTTTGATTTTGAATCACCTTGCATCATGCTTTATTGAAATGAACATTGTAGCCTTTGTCACAGAATTGACTGATACTTAGAAGATTGAAATTCAGTCCTTTAACATAAGCCACATTTTGAATTTTCAAACTGTTTTTGAGCATTATGCCTTCCTCCTTAATTTTGCCTAGGTTTTCTTTGCCTCCAAATGTTACTTTGGGTCCATCAAAAGCTTTAAAATCAGTCAGTCATCCTTTATTCCCTGTCATGTGCCTAGAACATCCACTGTCTATGTACCAGACATCCTACAAAACAAATTAAGTATGTTTAGGTACCCAATACTGTTTGGGTCCATACATGTTAGCAGACATGCCTCCTACTCAAAGTGTATATCCAAAGGATTTTATTTTTGGATAAATGAAGTCATCAACTTCATATGTATAAGGCATGGCAGAATAACTTCTAATATTTCTACTGAAGGTATTCTGATACTTTTCTCTACTTTTTGGTGCATTTGCATCCCTTTTCACTCTCCAATATGCAAGAGGATATTTATTTTCATATTGCTTCTTGTGTTCGGGAACATACCTTGGCTGTCTTTTCCTAAACACATGTTGCATAGCATGGAAAGGTTTCTTCTTGTATTTCGGAGGTGCAACATTCCAATCATCTTTTGAAGGGTAAAGTCTTCCCTTACCTTTCAGTAAGCCTTTGCCTTTAATTGTCTGGTTTGATGATTTACTCGGTTGTTTCACTACACTGAGTTTTGACTTCGCCTGTCCAGGGTGAGTAGAAGAAACTATGGTCTGTCCTTTTCTGAATTTAGGTCCAGTTTTGGTCCTTGATTCAGAATAATGTTGTCCATTGTTTCTTTTCTCATCCTGACTGTTGTAGCCAAGGCCAAATCTGGATCCAAACCTTTTTGAGGGTTTGTAAGCTGGTGCAATTAGTGGTGTAGTGGTGCTTTTAACTGGTAAGGATATTTTCTCAGCTGGTCTTTCAACATCAGATGAGTGATCATCTACTGCTTGTTGATCAGTTGAGTGAATTTCCTTACTAGTTTGTTCAGCTTTTATTTCATCCAGTTCATTCTTTATTCTTTCATTTTCCTTTCTCAGATTCTCACATTCTTGTTCCAGAATTTCAGGATTTACTTGAATTTCTTCAAATTTACTCATGAGATTTTGAATTAGGTTTGCAGAATCTAAACGGAGAATAGAAGATTGTGCAGTGTCAGATGTGGATGCACTAGATGATGAGCATAAACGAGATGTTACCTCTGTTTCATCAGTTTCCTTAGCCATAATACATAGATATGTGATGAGAGACAAATTGTCGCTCGTTATTATGATATTTTACCCCATTTCTGATACCACTTTAAGCATTATTGTACCAATTATTATATAAAATATAGTAATTATTATTTAAAATATAGTATTTTGATAGGTTTTGTACCGGTTTAGTAACCGGAGCGTCGTGTCGGGTTTACGCTTGATATTTTGGTAATTTATTGCAAGATTATAGGTTTACCAAGACCCCAAGTGATGACACGTGTTGAGCCTATAGAGGGCTAGAAGAGTGTGCCATAAGCTTACGAGTTCAAACGGATCAATTGTCCTTAGTGCTTCTACCGTAGCCTCTCTTCAACAGACTTTTGACCCTACTTAGAGGTATTTTCTGGAGAATACTTTTTCATGAGAGTTTTAGATCTTCAAATGAGCTTTCCAACGCAGTTTGAATCACATAGATCAGAGGTCTACAACTCAAGTTATGATCATTTTACCGAGAACCGGCGCAGACCGGACTTTTTACGGCGCGCGTGCCGAATCGTTGCAGAAAGCTGTCAGAGCTGTCAGAGTTAGTTATACCGGCGCGCGCCGGATCTTTAGCGGCGCACGCCGGAACGCCACAGAAGCAGTTTTCAGCATAAAAACTCATTCTGGATCGCATTTTCCCCAATTCTTTTAACCCTAAAAACTTCATCTTCTCCCCCCCTCTTCTCCAACTTTTGCAGGCACACACCCACGCCCCAAGGGGCTCTCCTAGCAAAAATTAGTGACAATATTTAGCTATTTTCAGCTCAAAATTAATCCTTTGAATGTTAACTCAACCGGGTTGGGGTAGTTAATTGGATGAAGCTCAACACGTCGGCGCCATTGATGCTCTACGAAGATAAATGCAAGCTTTCTCTTTTACAATTCAATGGTTGTAATCGGTAATATTCTAGTTTTATTTTTGTTTTGATAATCTTATTGCTATGAATACTAATTTCAACGTGTTAGTAATTGTAGTAATGAGTAGCTAAATTTGTAACTAGCCAAGATGATGTTGTTGTGATATTTATTAATCTCTTTTATGTTGATTGGGAATGATAATTCATATATTTCATAGCTTTTTGTGTTTTTGTTATCTCTTCCTATTTGCACCGTATTGCTTGTTTGTGTTGGATTGATCATCTAGCAGTAGCACACACACACACTTAGTTGAGACCAAAATGAGATATTAGGTGTGAGGGAAGGAATAGGGAAACCGGAAGGTAAAATTAACCTTAATAGGAATTCGATTTCTTATCTGGGGATTATTGACACTGTCATTGCATTCAAGATCTTAATCATGTTGAATCATTAGGTCTAGGGTTGTTAGACCAAGGAGGAGACATAGAGTAGTTTCATTCAGTCGTATGAGGAGGAATTACTAGCTTAGGAGTGCACCGATAACACACACTTGAATAGTAATGGAAGGTTGGTAGGTAGTTAATTCTTATGATACTAGTATAGATATATTTGATCAATACATTGTCTTGGCTAGGATTTTTATCATTTATCTCCCTTTGTAGTTGTAGATTTTAGATAAATTTACCTTCCTGTAAATTTGCGACTTAGATCAAGACAATAATAGCTTTTTGGTGTTCAACCTCACATCCTCGTGGATACGACCTTGACCAATTACTAGACTACAATTGACCAGGTACACTGCCGGTTAGATTGGACACCTAGAAAGTCTCGATCAAGCTTTTTGGCGCTGTTGCCGGGGATTGTGAAACGGTTGATACTTATACTAGCTCAAAATTCTTGAGAATAAGTCAATCTTTTTCTAATCTCGTTTTTATTTTATTTCGTTGGTGCTTACCTTTTTGGTAAGTCACCAAGTGCTATTAATTGTGTTTTTGTTGTTTTCTATCTTGTAGTTGATGAACCATTCACTACGTGGTAAGGCCCCCGATACTCATTACATCCCGGATATCAACACTTTTATTAGGGATCGAATTGTTGAGAATAAGGTTGGCCAAGCTGGTAGTGAATTGGATCTTGGTGAAGCATCTTCACAAGGGTCATTACATCAAGAAGAGGAAATGAATGAGGTGCAAGGAAATGCACAACTACGGGTACTATCTTTCTTTTTTACTTCTTAAGCATTATCTTTTGGTTGGATTTTATGCTTGAAATTTGCTACATGCTTATGTGATTAATTGTTAGTGGTATCCATGCACGATAATCTGTATAATTTCCATCACTTCTACCATATAATCACGTCGATCAAACGACGTTAACAAAAGCAATACCGGGAGGCAGCCCGTAAAAGTTTTGTATAATATTTTTTGCTCTTTTGTAAGGCCGGGTGTGGCCAATGATCTTTTTGCCTCTACATTTTGGTTGATATTTTGCTATTATTTGGGATTGCTTGTCATTTCATTGGTTATCATACTTGTTCATGCCCACCCACCCACCCACCCTTTTATAGCATCCTGGTATTTGTTTTAACTTGTATTGGTGTACCTTTGCTTTCCCAACCACTTCTTTACTCTCACTCTACATTGGGGACAATGCAAGTTCATAAGAGGGGAGTGGAGTCGTGCTTGGTCTAGCAATGGCATTAGTGTTTATTTTTGTATCAGAAAATCCCTTAGTTTTCAATCTTTTTCGAGCATTATTTATTTGATTAAAATAAACTTTATAAGGCATATATTTCATGGATTTGAAGATGATGATCAATTTGGATGTGTATAACCAATGTGAACCATAAGTGCATTTTAATCCCAAATCTATTTGTGTAACATGAATTCCTTGTACACGTATAGTCTCAATCTTTTGTTAACATGCAACTTTTGTATGATATCATGTAAGCACGCTTCCATAGCAACTAGAACTTAGGCTTGATATCCTTTTGAGGCGAAATAGAAAGGTGTTTGAAATCGGAGTTAGGGATGGCGGTCATGGCATTTCTTTGACTCAACAATAGCCAAATGGCCTTCCTGAACATATTTTTCACCTGTCCCCCCAGCCTTTGTAGAGTGGTGAGACCCCACTCGAATTAGCCATTCGTGATTAACCTTATTATAATCTGACCCTTAGCCTAATTTTGGTCTACATTCCCTTTATGTCCCGCAAGTTTATATGTATTATTGTGGTTATTACATTGGAAGTCGTGTTGAGAGTTGGATGACATTATTTGGCCCAAATTTGAGATGATATCTATCAAGTTCGGAGTCCATTGGTGTATATATGTTTCATTGGTCTTAAAAAAAATAAAAAAAAAATTCAAAAATCCAAAAAGTTTCCAAAAAACAATAAAGTTCAAGTGAAGTTGTAAATAGAGTTAAATAAGTGGTTAGTCAAGAAAAGCACATTTGAAGACTAGTTTATCGATGTCCAGTTACTCAAGCTTTGGGAAATTGCATTGATTTGAAGCGGTGTTTCTTATATTTTTTGTTCTTTGTTGAAGTGGCCACCTCGACGATTTTTTGCAAAAGAAGAAGAAGAGATACCAATTTGACATTTTTAGAAGTGAAGGTGTAGAGGCTTTCTACCTTGCAATTGTTCTCTTTGATATATCCTTTTTACCCTTCGCTTAGCCAACTACCCGGGCCTAACATTATAAGCTATCAAGTCCTACCCGATCTATCTTCTTGACTCCGAATGCCTCGATTAGTGGACAATGGTATCATTCTTAAGCCTATGGATTGCATTTATAAGTCTTGCATGCATGATTTCAACTTTAGTTGCTTGATATTAATTTTGAGAAACTATTCACACACACACACACACACACACACACACTCTCTGTTACACACTTATATTGAGGTTAACGTGTGGTTACGGATCGAATGGTTCCATTGTCCATTTTTCCCTTACATCTTATATCTTCATGCATTTGTCCCTCATTCAATTTTTTTTATCACTTATTTTGCTCGAGGACGACCAAAAACTAAGTGGGGAGTTGTGATGAGAACCAAATTGTCGCTCATTATTAGGACATTTTACCCTATTTCTAATACCACTTTGAGCAATATTGTACCAATTCAAGTCATTAATTGCTTAGTTTCATCCAAATGTGAAGATAGTAATTATTATATAAAATATCGTATTTTGATAGGTTTTGTACCAGTTTAGTAACCGGAGCGTCGTGTCGGGTTTACGCTTGGTATTTTGGTAATTTATTACAGGATTATAGGTTTAGCAAGACCCCGAGTGACGACACGTCTTGAGCCTAAAACACGTCTTTTGAGGGCTAGAAGAGTGTGCCATAAGCTTACGAGTTCAAACGGATCAATTGTCCTTAGTGCTTCTGCCGTAGCCTCTCTTCAACGGATTTTTGACCCCATGTAGAGGCATTTTATGGAGAAGACTTCTTCATGAGAGTTTTATATCTTCAAAGGTTCTTTCTAACGCACTTTGAATCACATCAATCGGAGGTCTACAACTCAAGTTATGATCATTTTACCGAGAACCGGCGCAGACCGGACATTTTACGGCGCGCACGCCAAATCGTTGCAGAAAGCTGTCAGAGCTGTCAGAGTTAGTTATACCGGCGCGCTGGATCTTTAGCGGCGCACGCCAGAACGCCACAAAAGCAGTTTTCAGCATAAAAAATCATTTTGGATTGCATTTTCCCCAATTCTTTTAACCACAAAAACTTCATCTTCTTCCCACCTCTTCTCCAACTCTTGCAGGCACACACCCACGCCCCAAGGGGCTCTCCAAGCCAAAATTAATTAAAATATTTAGCAAATTGCCGGCGTATGGTAAGTTTCTTAAAGAAATACTATCCAAAAAGAAACGGTTGGAAAAATATGAGATGGTGTGTTTAAGTGAGGAGTGTTCTGCCGTGCTTCAACACAAGCTCCCTCCTAAGCTTAAACAACCCGGGAGTTTTACGATCCCATGTGAGATTGGGGGATTTTTGTTTCAGAAGGTGCTATGTGATCTCGGTGCGAGCATTAACCTCATGTCCTATAATGATTTCATGAAACTTGGCATAGGCAAGCTCAAGCGTACGGAGATGACTCTCCAACTTGCGGATAGATCCATAAAGCGTCCAAATGGAGTCATTGAGGATATATTAGTGAAGGTCGATAAATTTTACATCCCCGTAGATTTTGTTGTTATGGATATGGAAGAAGGGTACACTACACCCCTTATCCTCGGCAGACCATTTTTAGCAATGGTGGAAGCTGTGATCGATGTGCGTAAGGGAGAGCTTAGTTTGAGAGTGAATGATGAAAGAGTTGTCTTCAACATTTACACTTCATTGAAATATCCATTCACTACACTAGAATCTTGTTATTTTGTGAACACTTCGTGTCCCCTTGTGGTTCGTACTAACATGCAGGTAGTTGAAGATGATGACTCTAGCAATAAGCGAAGGCTCGCAAACCAAAAGCTCGAAAATCAAACAAAAATGTCAAGAATCGTTGGGATTGGTGGAATTCGTCTAACCTATGTTGGAGACCGGTATTGATAAAAAAGACGGATGCAGTGCGCGAGGATGACCCACCACCGGTGCATTAAAGACCTAAGTAAGGCAAAGTCTAGCTATAGACTATAAATTTAGCAACAATGGGTACTATATTTCTTTTTACTTCTTAAGCATTATCTTTTGGTTGACTTTTGTTCTTATTTGCTACATGCTTATGTGAGTAATTGTTAGTGGTATCCATGCATGATAATCTGTATAATTTCCATCACTTCTACCGTATAATCCCGTCTAGCAAACGACTTTAAACAAAAGCACTGCTGGGAGGCAGCCCGTAAAAGTTAAGTATAATATTTTTGCTCTTTTGTGAGGTCCGGTGTGGCCAATGATCCTTTTGTATCTACATTTTGGTTGATACTTAGCTCGTACTTGGGATTTCTTGTCAATTCATTGGTTATATTTCATGTTCACGCCCACCCAAACTCCATTTTATACATCCCGGTACTTGTTTTGACTAGTTTTGATTCCTTTTAATTTCCCTAACTACTTTCTTACCACTCACTTTACATTGGGGACAATGCAAGTTCGTAAGTGGGGAGTGGAAACGTAGTTAGTCCAACAAAAGGTAATGTCATTAAATGTTTTAGAAACACTTAGTTTTGTGAATTTTCGAGCAATTTAAAGTTGAGCAAACCACATTTTGTGAAAAGATATGGTTTTGCAATTGATAGAGTGAGTACCTCAACGAAATGAGTAACATTGGTGACATGTAAGTGCATTTTACTCATGAATCTTTGTTTGTAGTGTGAATTCTTTGAGTACGTATATTTCGATCTTTTGCTAACATGCAAACTTTTGTGCAATCATGTAAGCATGTTTCCATAGCAACTAGAACTTAGGCTTGATATCCTTTCGAGGCGAAATAGAAAGGAGTTTGGAGTCGAAGTTAGGGATGACGGTTCTGGCATTTCTTTGACTCAACCATAGCCAAATGGCCTTCCCGAACGTAATTTCCACCTGTCCCCATCTCAACCTTTGTAGAGTGGTGAGACCCCACTTGAAACTAGCCATTCGTAATTAGCCTAATTATAATCTGACCCTTAGCCTAATTTTGGTCTACATTCCCTTGATGTCCCGCAAGTTTAGCAAGTTTCTATGTATTGTGTGGTGACAACAATTGAAGTTGGGCAAAAATTGGAATAATTGTTTGGCACAAAGTTGAGATGGTATCTATCAAGTTCGGAGTCCTCTGGTGTTAAAAAAAATCAAAAACAAAAATCATAAATCCAAAGATTTTCAAAATTCAATAAAGTTGTAAATAAAGTTCAATAAATGGTTAGTAAAAAAGAAGTCATTTGAAGAATAGTTTAACAATTTCAATTAACTCAAGTTTTGGGAAATTGTGTTGATTTGAAGCGGTGTTTCTTATTTATTTTGTTTCTTGTTAATGAGGACACCTCGACGATTTTTGCAAAAGGAGAAGAGATACCAATTCGATATTTTTGGAAGTTAAGGTGTAGAGGCTTGCTATCTTGCATTGTTCTCTTTGATATTCCCTTTTTACCCTTCACTTAGCTAATTACCCGAGCCTAACGTTACAAGCTTGCAAGTCCTACCCGACCTATCTTCTTGACTCCGAATGCCTCGATTAGTGGAGATTGGTATCATTCTTAAGCCTATGGTTTGCGTCTAATAAGTCTTGCATTCATGATTTCATATTTGATTGCTTGGTAACAAATTTGAAGAATATTCACACACACTCCACTACTTTCTTAGACTATGATTAACATGTGGTTATATTTACGATTGGTTGCATCATCTAGTTGAGCTCTTACTTCTTGATGTTGTATGATCCTATCTCTTGACTTGAGTTGTTTTGTCGCTTTATTTGTTCGAGGACGAGCAAAATCTAAGTGGGTAGTGGTTGATGTAAGTCAACTAGATGATATTTTTTATGATGTTTATCTCCATTTCTCATGCATTTATTGATGTTTTTGTATAAATTCGAGTCATTATTTGCTTAGTTTCATCCATATGTGTAGATAGTAATTATTATATAAAATATCATATTTTGATAGGTTTTGTAGCGGTTATAGTAACCGGAGTGTCGTGTCGGGTTTACGTTTGATATTCTGGTGTTGTATTGCAGGATTATAGGTTGACCAAGACCCCGATGGAAGACACGTGTTGAGCCTAAACACGTCTTTTGAGAGCTAGAATGTGTGACGTAAGCTTACGAGTTCAAACGTATCATTTGTCTTTTATGCTTCTACCGTAATCTATCTTCAAGCGACATTTGACCCACCATAGAGGCAGAATTCAGTTTGGACTTATTCACAAGAGTTGTAGATATTCAAACAAGATTTCCAACGCATCTTGAATCACTCAAATCGAAGGTCTACATGCAAAGTTATGATCAATTTACTGAAGACGTTCTAGTACCGAACCACCTATCGAGCCGAACTTCTGGCAGCTCGGCTCATTACGCGTTTTCACCCTAAAAAGACGATTTTGCAGCAGTTTTCTACATCTTTCCATTCCATCTTCTTCTCCAACACCCCCAACACTTAAAGACACTCTTCAAGGGCTCTTCTAGCCTGAAATTAGCAATTGGATTAGCAATTATTTCACTCATAATCATAAGAGAATCATTGTAAAGACTTTGAATCCAAGCTTTTGTGGAAGAAAACCCATGCTTTTGGTGTAATCATCCATTGAAGCTCATATTTTGAAATCAATGCAAATACTCTTCATAGAAGTTTTTCCACTCTTGTTAGGTAATTTCTCTTCTTATTATTTGTAGATTTATGTTCATTGCTATGAAATTCTTGATTTGCATCTTGAGATTCAGAGCCATGGGAGGCTAGTTCACCACTAGCCAAGATTATATAATTGTGATAGTTGTTATCTCTATTATGTTGATTGATAATGTTAGTTCATATATTTCATAGCTTTATGTTTTGTTGTTATCTTTTCCTATTTTCATTGAATTGCTTGTTGGTGTTGGATTGATCACCTAGCACTAGCACACACACACTTAGTTGAGACCGAAAGGAGATGCTTGGTGTGGGAGAAGGGATAGGAAAACCGGAAGGTAAAATTGACCTTAATTGGAATTCGATTTCTTATCCAGGGAGTATTGACATTGTCATTGCATTCAAGATCTTAATCATGTTGAATCATTAGGTCTAGGGTTCTTAGACCAAGGAGGAGACATAGAGTAGTTTCATTCACTCGTATGAGGGAAAACTACTAGCTTAGGAGTGCATCGGTAACACACACTTGAACACTAATGGAAGGTTGGTAGGTAGTTCATTCTCATGATGCTGGTAGAGATATACTTGATGAATACATTGTCTTGGTTAGGCTTTATATCATTTATCACCCTTTGTAGTAGTAGATTTTAGATAAATTTACCTTCTTGTTGATTTGCGACTTAGATCAAGATAATAATAGCTTTTTGGTTTTCAACCTCACAATCCTCGTTGATACGACCTTGACCACTTACTAGACTACAATTGACCCGGTACATTTCCGGTTAGATTGGACACCTAGAAAGTCTCGATCAATATGCTTTGTCAGTGTCTGAGTTGTGTGCTTCATCATCATCTGAATTATTTTCAGATGATTCTTCATTCTTTCCACTGGTGGTTTCAGTATTGAGTGCCTTCTTGATCTTTCTATTTTCTGTTGTTTTATACTTCTTTTTTTCCTCTTCTTTGTCTTTTTCTTCAGGGAAATCAACCTTGAAGTGACCTTTCTTCTTGCAATTGAATCATCTGTATTCATCATCCTTTTGCTTCATGTCTTTGTTTGAGCTTGACTTCTTGTTTGATGATGAACTTCCTTTGAATTGCTTCTTGCTAAACCTGTCAAAACGTTTGATCTGTAAAGCTACCTGTTCTTTCAGCTCCTAGGTTTCTTTGCTGCTTGTGTCAGTTGTTTTGCTTTGTGGGGGTGCAACCAGTGCACTGCCCTTGTGTGTCTCTGCTGGTGCACAGTCTTCACCGTTCAAATCAAATTCATGAGCCTTTAATTGAGACATCAGAGTTAATGTATCAGTGTTTGTAAGGTTTGTTGTTCCTCTAAGCACTGATGTGATGATCTTCCATCTTTCAGGTAGACCTCTCAAGATTTTCAGGCACACTTCTTTCTGTGCATATGTGTGTCCAAGTTGTTGCAGTACACTGATGATGCTTGAGAATCTATTATCCATTTGATCAATGGATTCACCAGTCTTCATTTTAAAGTTCTCAAATTTTAGTTTTGCAATAGATAATTTTTTTTCTTGACTGCTTCTGATCCTTCATCGATCAGTGCTAATTTATCCCACGTCTCCTTTGCTGTTTTGCAATCTTTGATCCTCATGAACATATTACTGTCCAGAGTCTTCAAGATCATGTCTTTTGCAACAAAATCTAGGTTTGCTCTTCTTCTGTCATCCTTGGTCCCATCTTTCTTGAGTTTGTCTATCTCCTTTCCTTGATTTGCTCCTGTGGTTATCACAGTTGTGATCTTGATTGGGCCATCATTAATTATATCCAGCATCTCCTTATGAGTTTCTGCAAGATGAGACAACATCCTTATTTTATATTCATCAAAATTATTAACATTGAATACAGGTACCTTTGACATGAAATTTGAGGAATCCGTGAGTACAGATAAGAGATATATTTAGAAGGCACAGATTTGAAAACTACTTTGAAAATGTGTGATCTCCTTGTTACGAGAAATTAAATCTGAACATGTTCTGATACTAGGAACATTGCTCTGCTACCAATTGTTGGTCCCTGAGAAGGGTAAAACTATAGTCAAAGAGGGGTGAATGACTATAGTGGAGTTTCAAAACCTTTTCCTAAATTTAAAAGCTTTGGGGCAGCGGATAAGTCCCTTCTTTAAATGTTGGTTCAAAGTAGATTAGACAATCACAGATGTAATATGCAATGAAATAAAGTGATGTAAAGTAAATTTCTGAAAGTAAATAGACACAAAGGTTTGTAGTGGTTCATGGTGGTGTAATCCCTTAATCCACTCTTCTTCTGTGATGATTGGAGGAATTCACTATTGTTTTCACAGATACAATAGTTAGATTGTTCTTGGATACACAAGCTTCACAATCTTCAAGACTATCACTCCCTTGCTACAAAGCTTTTAGTGACTCAGTCTCTATCACTGCTCTTTGAGAACAAATCTTTCAGCAGCTATCACAAAGGTTGCAACTCCTTCTTAGATTCCTCTGATTCAATTGCTTTATTTTGATGTGAATTGGATTCACAGATTTGTAATCAATCTCAGTGCTTGATATGGAATTTGAGTTCTGATTGTTGAGTTGATCTCTAGATATTTCCTTTAAGTTCAGGTAGAAGGCTTTTGAAATTGACAGAGTTTCTACTTGTTTCTTATCAGATTTTTTCGTTTTTTTTGTCTATCAATGCCTTTTATTTATAGCCTTGATAATCCTTGATTTGAATTTCCGTCCGTTGGCTATTTAATGTGGGGAATAATCCTTGATTTAATTCTTGATTCCCCCTTAATTATATTCTCCTTGATTTCAGTGATCGGATTTTTCCTCAAACGTCTATCAGAAAAAGAGTCCTTGATTGATCCTCAATTGATTGCGCATTTAATGCTTGATCCTCTGAATCTTATTTATATTTCATAGTCTGAATAAGTAAAGTTTACTTTGTTGTTACTTCAATGGTTACGTGATTCTGTTGACTTGGCTATTCTTCACCGCTTTTTCTTTACTCGGTCGAAAATTAGTTTACTTTTCCGGTTCACAGATTTCTTGGTTTCTTTGATTTTACAAGACTCCTTGTACTTCACTGATCCTTAATTTGTGTAAGATCAGTGTACACCATATTTGACATTGTATTCCATCATTTGAATTAAAACTTAGACTTATCCAAGGTCATCACAGTCTTCCCTGGTTATAAGTCAGATCATATGTCTTCATGCTTCTGCTGGTACTTGGTTGCCTTCACTCTGCCGGATTTCTGTTTTACTTAGCCATCCTACCAACTAGTACAATACTTGTCTGACTCAACTTATACAACATCTCAGACTCTAAATAAAGACTTATACAGAGATTTCTAACTTATTTCAGGCTTGCTATAACAGCTAGTATGACCATCATCAAAACATAATAAAATGTTCCTAACACGGGAACCTCGGCTAGGCCAGGCCTCCACCTGTTCTTTTAGATCCCGAAACATCGGCTTGGGTCTCAGATTCATCAGCGTCTTCGTCCATCTCCTATTCCACAGATTCTGCCTACCCGCAATCATAGTAGATCGCTTCACGATCATCCTTCTCACTATCAGTTCTCTCTGATGACATCCTAAAAAAACAAAAGGGTGAGGTAGATTGTTAGTCACCTAGACTCAGAAGTCGGGCCGAGACAAGTGATTCTGATCATCTCGACACCTTGTCCTGCCATTTCTCGGCTTAATATGGAATTAAGCCCTTGCTCACAAGTCCGGGAATGTAAAAAGTCGGCACAATGTTTGGTTCACAAGGAAAAGCTAAACGACATTACACACAAATGATATGGGGTTTTGAACGTGCAAACATAAGATGAACTTGAAGACCCAAAGTAAAAAAAATGGCAACAAAAAGAAAAAGAGGCTAAAGAATCTTCGAAATACATGTTTGGGCAACAACCACGCGTTTATCCTCATGTTCTAAGCAATAAAAGCATAGAAAAATCGATAGAAACGGTGAGTTTACCTAGAGCTTGGAAGAATTTTGGGTTAGAGAGCTTGAATATCGGCCGGCAAGCTCAAAAACACGCTGAAAAACTCAAACACGCGCCGGAAACTGCAAATAGACCCTAGAAAATCCCTTGAATATGCCGGAAACCTCAAAGCTTGCCGGATTTTTTTCCTAGAAAGAAATCAAGAAGGCGAAAAACGTTCAAATGTTGAAGGGGTCCTCATTATATAGGTAGAGCGGGAGCTGAAATGTCATGTCTCGAAATTCAAAATTTGAATCACATAATTATTTCACAGTTATCGAGGCATCTCCCGCAAATCAAAAACCGTCATCTCTCATGTCAACTATCACGTCAGTTACGGATCAAGGTTACGTCTCGTTCAACTCCGACAACAGATATGGTCGACCACGGCCTCAAGTCTGTCAGCCTCATGGCACAGCCACCCGTAGGAATTCGCTTTATGCCATAAAAGTTGCAAATCCCGTCCGTTTAGTAGCACAGTTCCACAGCCTATCCGCTTGATAGCGCAGTGCTTATCAGCAAGTCGCTTCATGCCTTAAGAACTAATATAAGCCCGGTCACCTTCTGATCGGCATCTAACTTCTCTTACGGAGATCACAGGGATGTGCCCAACTAAGCTGTCTACGACTCTACTCCCTACCTTCCTTCTTTGCACAAACAGGCAAGGCATGGAGTAAGGGCCCATTGATATACCACACCCTCATGCGATCCTACAGATTCTTTTATTGTCCTAAATAGGGATCCCACGCCGATGGCCGGTCATCAACGCCGCCAATCCGCATATCCGTAAGCCGGATCAGGCTATAAACCATCTACCCGATCTGCCCGTAGACACGCTATAGGCCGGGGGCCGAGTTCACTACCCCTTAGCTCTGAGTCTGAACAAACAGGAGTGTGTGCGGTTGCTCACTACATATGGCATGCCGGATTCACACTCGACGTTTATCAGTCAATTATACAAGACAACCAAGGCATTGGACCAGCTCCGAATGGGACCGCAAAAAATAGGCACTTACTTATTTAATTGTAATTAATTGCATCCCCTCATAGTTAATTATGTCTTGTCGTACTTAGCCTAATCGTCATTAGCAATTGGTCTATATATAGTGGTACCATGTAACTTATAAGACATATAAGAATTAATATAAGAAGATCTACTCTGCCAATTTGTCGACTATCATGGTCACACTCATAAATATTTTGTCCGACATTCAAATCTCCATCCGATTCATAACAACAACCACTTCTCACCGGAGAAATCATTCTAATATAGCTAGATATACACTCATAAACGCTGTTACCTCCACCGTGATACTTCCGACAATATCAGGAATCAAGTTCAAATTACTTTTCGTTTGACCGCAATCTGCAATCCAAATCAATGTTTACTAATCTAGAAATTTTGACATCTTGTGCATTCGGAAAAAAATAATTGTTTTTATCAAAAGTTGTAATATTTTGTTATCTTTTGGAAAACTCCAATACCTAAATATTTTCTCTTTTGATCGTGCTCAAATACCTTTCCGTTTGTGTTGTACAAGTCGATAATGACAGGTTTGGAGTAAGTATCATACACAACAGCCTTAAGGGAATCCTCACCTCTTTGACTTAAGGTTTGGACTAAGAGAGTAATAAGTTATGATTGTTATGTTCTAGAAGTTTCCCTGAAGTTTGATCTTCTCCCAGGATAAGTCTTTTAAAGGATGTTTGTAAATCAAATGTTATGGTATTAATTTTTGCAGTTATAAACTAGCACCAAGTCTCTGTCTTCCAGCATGACACGCTTGATGTTCAACCCTTTTCATGCCTTTCTTAAATCACACCTTCTATTAAATTACTTCCCATTTGATTCCTCACTTGAGGTCTTTAAGTTGAATAATTTCTCTCCATCTTTTGCCATGAATTGCCTCAGAAGCATGTCTTCTTAAGATTTTCACTTGAACCAGTTCACACCTTTTACTTTCCAAATCAAAGAAAACAAGTCCCCTCTAATTTGTATTGTTTCACTCCCATTTTCCCCCTCAAATTCCATTTTGATTAAACCGTTTAATAAAAAACATTCTTCTTCTTGTGTTCATTCTCAGCTTCCCTCTTAAGGGTAGTGTCGATGTTGTAACTTTCTCACCTAATGTTCACTTATCTTTCAAGGTATGCATCTCATCCTTTTAACATTTAGATATTTAAACCTACCATGACAATCCTTTTCAATCACTTACCCTTAACTTCCGGCAATTTATGCTAAACTAGTTTCAGGCAGATGGTAATCGTTTGCCAAGATGCCTTCCGGGGCATTCTGTCCGGTAAACATTTGAACTCTAAAACTTCTATTAATATCAATCCAGACTAATGCACTTTGTATCCTATCCTTTTGTAAAGCTCATTCAGGCTATTGAGAGCCGTGGACCGCCAGACACACCTCTGACATTCCCTCTTCTGTTTGGGTGTTTTCTTTCTCTTGTCCTGTTACACCGGTTGAAATGTGTGTTTTGTTCCAACCTCTTCTTTCAGGCCCTAAAAAAGGAATAACCTTGAGAAATTTTCCTTTGGCATTGTAGTATTTCCCTTGAGTAGTGCAACCTTGACCTCCTTAAATCGGATCTTCAGTGACTTTTAAACTTCTTTTGAAAGTTTGAATTAATTCCTTGAAATCAAACTTTATCCGACATTTCTTAAGTGTCTTTTATCCTCCACTCAAAATCTTATTTATCGCAGACCCTTTTTTAGACTGTTGACTTCCCAAGCAATACCTTGAGGAAATTTCTATCCCTTTTCAATCTTGATATAACCTCTCTTGACTTGCGTAAACTTGGACACTTCTTGAAAAGTTTTATTCTATTCTAAGACATTTTTTTGGGTACTCGTTTTGGCCCCATAACTTCTTCATGTTGAGATTCTTTTCATCTTCTTGTTTTCTTAGTTTATAGTCTTTCTGGTGCTTGACCTTGCACCTTCGCAGGATGATTCTTCAAAAACATTCGTGCGAATTGAGAACCTTTTTAATTCACCAGCAGCCATTCTGTTGATCAAGTCATTAACGATTAAGGTCACTTGCCAAACGTTCTTAAGTCTAATATTCCTTTCCTTTTTCAATAAACACTTCCAAGTCCATCATGTGATGTTTCCCATAACGTGTCCACTTTTTAAAGGCTTATGTAAAAGCTCAGTATCTTTCTTTCAGCGGCCTGAGTTCCTTCGCAGACCCCCATATATTGTAGAATTCCACTTTTTTTAAAATAATTCCATCTACAAGATAATCCTTTTGCTTTTCTTTGGTGGTTATCCTTTATACTCTGGTACAACACTTATTCTTCAGACTTGAAGCAACTACAAGTTTTCCACAACACGGAGTCTTCTTGTTTTGATTGTAACCCAAGAAACATCCCTTGTTTAGAGTGCATTATGCATTTTCTTTGGATTACCAAGTTGACATACGACCATGTTGCTCAACTTTTCAATTTCTCATTTTTCTCGGCTTTCCAAGGTAACCCTTATGTAAAAATCTAAACGATAATAGTTAAATGTAAGCCAAATGGTCTTAAGTTTAAACATTCATCCCTCTTTGTGTTGTTTGTACCTCGCTTCAGCTTTTGTTGTTTCCCACATCAGTTTCATCCTTGGAACTTTTTATATATTTTATATCTCCCTCTTTTTCCCGCATCGGTTCCCTTTCTGTATCACCGTAACATCTAGGAAATCACCGTCTCAGAGACTTTGCTCTGCAACACTCTTAAAAAAGTGTTGTGTTGTCTTTAGCCTCACTGCAAGGATTGGATCAAACCATCAGAGAGAAAGTATGACAAATACATGTTCTCCATCCCTGAAAAGTCTCAGAAGCCCTTAAGTTGTGATCCTTGCAGTTCTTCAGCAAGCTCGTGTCAAAGTGAAAGAGGTTGAGATCGGAAGAAGTCAAGAGTGCCAGAAGTTGAGGGTCAGTTGGGAAGTTTAAGCAATCCGGATGTGCGAGATTTAAGAAAGACAACGATGAATGAAACCACATGATAGCATTTGCAGTCCATACCGGGGCAACCAGGATGTGCAGAAGTTGAAACAACACCACATGAGGGCTTCTATGAAGATAGGGATAGCATAGTTGCCTACAACAACAGTTACCACACAAGTATCTAGATTCCACCATTTGAAGCTATATATGGAATAAAGTGTTAAACACCAATAGTTGAGATGACGTGGAATAGTGACAGATTACGGGATAAGAGTTGCTACAGTAAGCCAGAAAAAAGATTGAAGTGGTTTGCCGCAACCTCAAGATGGCTCAAGATAGGCAGAAGAGCTGGACAAATGTGCGGAGAAGACCGTTAGAGTTGGAAGCTTCAAAAAAAGTGTATCTAAAGGCGTCTCCAGGTAGAGAAATAAGACGGTTTGGGCATAAAGGTAAATTCATGAATGCATGACGCTCTTTTTGTGTCAATGTTAAGGAAAAGATTAACCGAAATTGATGTGAAAGCAAGAATTGACCTTGAAATGGTTGAAGAGAACTTGACCTACACGGAAGATTCAGTCGCACCTTGCAACGGAAGATGAAGAAAGTCAAGAAGGAAGACGTGCAGCTACTCTAGACTCCGGCAGACGACGTGAGAGTTGGAAGACGAGACGCTTTCTGAAGTTCCAGAGTTCAAGCACATCCTAGGCATGCTCAGTTTCGAGGACGAAACGTGTTTCAAGGAGGAGAGATGTAACACCCCGAATTTTCAGAAAAGAGAAAAATATTAATTGGGGATATTTACTATGACCTAATTATTATTTAACCAGTTAGCTTAATTTAAAAGGATTTAACTAAAAATATAATGTGAAATAAATTTTAGGAAAATAATAATTATTATCCTATAAATAAACCCCTTAATCCTCTATTGTTCAACATCACGCAACTCTCACAAAAAAGGAAGAATGACGCAGAAGTCCGGGGAGCGTAAGAAAGATCTTCAATTACGCGGCTAACATTATGATTTTGGACAGGCCACAGACGACGGAAGTCAACGTCCTATCGCGGTGAATGTTTCCACACCAACTATTCTCTATTTCGTAAGTTTTCAGGTTAGCCATAAATTTGGAATCTTGATCGCTCTTGAGAGAAGTCCGAGCTTTAATTGTGTAGAGAGTTGTAATAATCTTAGTATATTAGGGTTCATCATGAATTTTAGGGGATTTGTATACTCGATATTAAATTTGCTGAAATGTATAAGGAAACATAGTAGCACCTTTACTACCACCAATTGATTTTAGTACAAGGGTAAGCGCATGATCTTAACATGGTAGCAGAGCGACTCTCAATGAGAGATTGATTTTATTTTTCTTCGATCCTGTTGTTCCGTTTTCAAAACAAAAAAAAACAAACAAAACCAAACACTGAAAACCTTGGAGGCTTCATCGTTCCTGCACCTCTTTTTTCTTCTGGTAACCCTCGTTCTTTCACCATGTCCGGTGATGAAACTGCTGCACTAAAACAGCCCCACTACGAACCTTTTTCTGCCTACTACCTTCATCCTAGTAAAGGTCAGTCCGGTCATGTTGAAAGGCGATAATTACGATGTGTGGTCTCGTTCCATCCGCAATAATCTTCGTGTGAAAAACAAACTTGTTTTTATTGATGGTACTATCAAGCCTCCTACAGCCACCTCTCTCGATTATTATCAGTGGGGTATTGTCATTTCCATGCTTGTTGCATGGATTGTCAATACACTCAACGCTAATATCTGTTCTTATGTACGGTTCCCGGATCACGTTAAGGAATTATGGGATGACCTATGTGATAGGTATTCCATGGGAAATGGCCCTCAAATTTTTGAGTTGAAATCCCATATTTTTTATTGCAAGCAACGAGGTCATTCCATTTCTATGTATTATGCCGATTTACGGCGTTTGTAGGATGATCTTGCCGATGTTGAAAAGGTTCCGACTTGTACCTGTGTTGCTGCTATAGAGTATGTGAAATTGCAGGTGAATGAAGCCATACATCAGTTCTGTACGGGTCTTGATCTGAAGCGGTTCATCAATTGTGTCTCCATATTGCTCATGATGGAGCCTATCCCGTCTATCAATGTTGCGTATGCCAAAGTGATTGCAGAAGAGCGGAAGAAGATAGTGTCTGAAGGTCGTGATGTTCCCCGTCTAGATGCTGTCGGGTTTGCTGCCGGTGGTTCTTCCTCTTCTCGGACTGCCCAGAATGCTACCAGAGATGATCCTCGCACCTGTCTGCATTGCAGCAAGTCTGGCCCTAAAAAAGACAATTGCTTTGAGCTCATTGGTTACCTTGATTGGTATCGGACCCAGAGGCCATGAGATCGAACTCTGGTGTGAACATTATTTTCACAATTTATATTATGCAAGTGTTGAGCTAGCCTAGTTGGCCTTTGTGAGCCTAATTGGCATAGCCTTGATATGGGCCACACTTGAGGGGGCGTGTTGAAATGTATAAGAAAACATAGTAGCACATTTACTACCACCAATTAGTTTTAGTACAACGGTAAGCGCTTGATCTTAACAAAATTAATGTTAGTTTTTTTTTATTTTTGTAGAAAATGGTAATAAATGATTATGTTGGAATCAACTACTGTCTTGTGGTCCACTAAAAAAAACTACTCCCTCCGTCCCGCAATATAAGTCTTTTTAACTTTTTTATGGTGTTCCAAAATATAAGTCATTCTCACATTCCAATACAATATTAAATGCATTGTTTTAACTTTGAAATTAAACAATGCAATATTCTTATTCAGTTCCAGAAAACAATACTAAAAATTACATTGAAATATTAAAAAATAACATTTATTAGGTTTTCTTAAACTGTATGAAATAGCCAAAATGTCTTATATTGTGGGCCGGAGGAGTACTGTCTTGTGGGGTTCAAAAAAATAAAAAGATTTGAAGCAGTAATATTAGTGAAGGGTTTCGGTAGCCACAAATGATATATATGGATGAGAAACAAATGATATATATGGATGAGAATACTATACGAGTTTTATTGTCACAATCATTTTACTATTGATATTCTTTTTTTAAATTTATTTTTCACAATCACGATATACGCGTCTGAGTCACTGATGTTTCAGTTCGCTAACAATGTCAGTGGGTCTGACGTTTTCAACAATGACGCATTTATAACTATAAAATCACTGCCACTGACATTGGGATTGAAAACCAACGTCAGTTTCAATGACGCCCGTACCGCAAACAGGCGTCTGTGCCAAATACGTTGTTTTGTTCAATGTAATACAAATATACAATGTGGTGCCAAGAGAGATTTATAGGTGCCAAGAGTAGTGGTGGCCAAATGAAACCGGAAGCGGTGGTTATAACTGGAACCGGTGGTTTGTGTAACCGCCGGTTTGGATAACCGGCGGTTCGGCGGTTATGGGACGGTTAGGGTGTTTGGGTAACCGCAACCGGAACCGGACCGGCTCCAACGGCTACACTAGAAACGGTTTTTTTTTTTCAAACACTTCAAGAAACTATAAAAGACTAAAAAAAAACTATAAGAACTACGTTCGTTTTGATTTTTTTATATATGTCTTGCCTCCGACACGGTTACATATAAAATATACGTAGGCAGCCGAATTACCGGTACAAGCGTTGAAAAAAATAACATAATTTACATATAAGAAAAATAACACAATATATCTACGTAATATTTAATAAAACAACATTTTTAATCAAGTTATACTTAAAACCGACTAAAAAAATATGAGAAACTATAAAATACTCTAAAAACCTATGAAAAAAAACTATAAGAACTACGTTCGCTTTGAATTTTTTATATGTGTCGTGCCTCCGACACGATTACATATAAAAGATACGTAGGAAACCGAATTACCGGTACAAGGGTTGAAAAAATAACATAATTTACATATAAGAAAAATAACACAATATATCTCACGTAATATTTAATAAAACAACATTTTTTAGGGGTATAAAACTACAATTTTTAATCAACTTATATTTAAAACCGACAAAAAAAAAATGAGAAACTATAAAATACTATAAAAAAAAACTATAAAAACCTATAAAAAATCTATAAAAGACTAAAAAACCGATAAGAACTACGTTTGATTTTTTTATATGTGTCGTGCCTCCGACACGATTACATATAAAAGATACGTAGTCAACCGAATTTCCGATACTAGCGTTGAAAAAATAACATAATTTTCAAAAATAACATAATTTACATATGAAAAAATAATATAATTTACACTACCTAGAATTACACTACCTAGAACGTTGCAATAATATATGTACGTCTTTGAGGACATTAAATTATGTTAGAATTTCCCTTGTGAAGAAGGAAAAGTTTTGGTACTGTTATTGATCGGAAATTAAGAGAAACATAGATTTGTAGTCGGACTTGCATTTTTGTGGCTTGGGAGGAAAAGAAGGAGAAAGAAGAGAAAGAAAAGAAAGAAAAATACAAATCGATCCGGTCACCGTGCTGAACATCACTACTCCATCCGAGTGACGAATAAGTTACAGATTCGATTGCTATTGTAGGAAATTCTTATCTAGGAGTTCAGGAATTAAGGCTAGGGGGTGTTCTTTAAACGGAAATTTAATTGTTTTAATTTGTTGTGAATTACTAATGTGGAATTGCAGCTAGCTTTGTCGTAGTAATAAGGTTGGTGATCATTGTGTACGGATTTACAACATGTTAACAGAATGTTCTGAGCAAGGTTGGCGGGCGCCAATGGGTCCTTGGTGGGCGTCAAAGGTGTCTGTCCGCCTTGTTTAGTTATTCAATTGTGCACTATGTAATGATGATTGGTATGTATGTCTTTGAGGACATTATATGTTAATTCGCAATGTCTAACTACGACTTCTGGTAGTCTTAGATCAGCGCCACATGCAATTGAGACCCTTTGCGGGAAGAATGTGGAAGCACCGGAAGGCGTTTGTTTAGGCCTTGCAGGACGTTGACTTGATAGTCAATGATTTTTTTGCAACGTTCTAGGTAGTGTAATTAGAATTTCTTGCACTAGATGTCCATAGGAAGAATTTTATGTGAATGAACGAGATGGTTAGATTTAAACTCGTAAATTACATATGTGCATGTGTCTAAAAGCTAAAACAATTTTATCATTGGTGAGGCACGTCTATTCTTCTTAGCTTGGGACTATTAAACCTCCACTTGAGGTGGTGTGTCAAGTGATGCGTGTAACTCCCACATGGGAACCTAAGCCCATCCCTAGAGGTGCTTCCCGTGTTGCAGTGCAGTCGTTCACCTTGCGTACTGTCTGATCGCGTGTAAGTCACTAACGTCGATATTACTAGCAAGAAAACTAAGTACATCGTAGTATAGTAAATGCGATTCAAGATCGATCCCATAGAGACAATGCAACCGTAACTATAAACGATTCTAACCTAATTAAGAAGCAACATAAAAGCGGTCATTGACCAACAATGAACATAAATAAAACTTGGTATTTCTCCCCCTATTCTCACCGACCTACTAACTTGGATTAGTTAATCGTTACGTTTACTTCCCCACATAATTTCATTAAATTAATCGCGCGAGCTTTTGATTTAATCATCAGCTATGGGTACAACTCCTACTCCCATCTACTCCGACAATGGTAGTAGACAATCTATACGACAGCTACCCTCCTTAATTGGTCCGTAATAGCCCATACGCATAAAGAACAAGAATTGCCGATATCGAGCGCTAACTCATACCGCTAACCTGCCTAGACAGATGTCGACATTGATCAGCACGTTCCTAGGGTCCATTCAAGACTATGTCAAAACTTAGCACTGCACTATTCGTATTTCATGCTAGTTTACGATTACAATAAGCAGATTAGCCAGATCTAACATACTGTTAATTAAACATGTCGATCAACGTAGCTGTAGTGAATCCCAGTTTTAGGTTTCCTAATTATTGCTGCGGTAAACCGGTATTGCCCACTGGTTTACCAGGGTCGGCTTTCATATTCCTGGATTTACATTGCTCACATACGATTAAAATAAGTAAATCATGGGGTCTTTAAACATGCAGATTAACTAAAAACATAAATACGAATAGATCTACCATATTGAAGACAAAAATGAACGTTCAAAGCTTCATACCTTCAACAATAGTGATCTAGCTCGATCTACTCAAGCTAGAGATGATGGAGAAAGGGAGAAACTAGAAATAACACCTCAAAAGCTTGGAATAACTTTACTTCATCAAATTGTATATAAAATATTGAATATTTATGATAATATATGTAAGATGTTCAGTTCTATGGCCTTATATAGATACAATGACCGACTTTAGACTCTCTAAAACCCTAACCAACTTAGTAGAGGCGGCAGAATCAATTTCGTGTCCGACAAGTCCTCGGTTTACCGGACCTAGCCCTCGGTAAACCGGGCCGACTTTTCCTCTTTTTTTTCAGTAGACTTCTTCTTGGACTTTAATCACTTGGCCCAATATACTTATTTTGGTCCAGATCCATTGCTCCAGATTCGGTACATCCTATAAAACATGCAAAACGAGACAAAACAGTACCATATCTTCGGGAAAATAACATAGATGCAGAATTACGATCCTAGAAACACACACATAGCATTTAACACATATTCCACACAATAACGAGTCTATCTATCCTCTCTTGAGAAAAATTCGGGGTGAATAAAGGTATAATTAATGGTACCATTTAGGGCGTTATCAACTACCCCCCACTTAGCTTTTGATCGTCCCGAGCAAAAAGGCGAAAAGAAACACGACACTCTGATCAATATACAAGTTAATATCAAACAACTATGCCTCACAAAGTCAAGATCAAGATCATGCCACTCATATCCATCAGTAACGCATTAAACACTATTCATGTCATGAGCCAATGTGTGTGTGCAATAACTTTCACAACCGCTTAGTAATGCAGACAACCTCAAATTACGTCAACCCGTAGTCGAACTAACCAGTCTCGAACATTTTATTTATAAGTCAAATTAGCTGGAAAGGCAGATCCAGAACCGAGTATGTATTACTCTTAGGCTCGCATTTATCGGTCTATGCAAAAGTCATGCGTTTTACGCTCCATGGACTCAGATTTTGCCAAAGAGATTATAGATGTATATATTTCAATGCACTTATCTTTCTTGGCGGGTGAACTCTCATTGATTTATCTATCCTCACAGCCCCACTCATGATAAACTACCGAATCCGAAATTCCTTTGCCTTCATAAAGAGTTGGTGGAACATGATTCGTGATGAAGCCAGGGTCAACGCTAGTCAAGGCAATATGCTATCGACTACACACCAAGGAAAGTTAGTTATACGTGCTTAAAATGGTGGCTCATAACAGAATATGTGCTTAATACGCAACTACTTCAGAAGTGGGCATTTACTCTTACTTGTGCAAAGCGAAACAAAGATGAAGTCAATTAACTCGAAAAGATCAAAGATATCATATTTTTTTGAAATTCCGTCGAAATGAATCAAAGTCTATGTGGTGAATCGTGCATAAAAGAGAATTAAGATAATCACGCAATTCATGGAATATAGTGCTAAGAAGCTAAGTGATGTTCCTTACCCCCCACTTAAACGAAACATTGTCCCTAATGTGTAAGATGAAAAAATGAAAACGAAAAGGAACTTAGCTTCGGTTAAGGGTGAAACAAAAGAAGAATTGGATCGTCTTATAGATCATCGGGCTCATGTAAGTAATCCATGAAGAATCTGCGCTAAGTAACTCAAATATACCAAGCAGAATAGTGGTGACAAAAAACAATATCGCGGCTATAAAAGAGAAATTAAATCACTCCAAAATAAATTAAGCCGTCAAAATCATTATATTAATAATATTCTGCTACATGAACTAGATAGGAAAGAAAATAAAAATAAAAATGGAAAACAACAACAATGAAAAGAAAAAGACTAATCCTCATCAGAAAACTTAAAGTCCGGGCTCGGTAAACCGCAGGTAACCTAGGGTTTACCGGGGCTTCTTTTCCCCAAATTTCTCTGTACTTCTCTTATGCCCTCTTTACTCAACCTCTCTGCTCAATTCTGACCTCAAATTGACTAGCCTCTTACTCATTTTGTTGTTTTCTCCGACTCGATCCTAACCTATTTCACTAGAATCCGCAATGAGTAAAAAAAACCTTTCCACAACCACCGGTTTCAAGCCTAAGGGTGCGGTAGGATGAAAAAAAGATCGTCTTTTCATCCGGCTAATTTTATTCATTCCTAATCTACCTAAGGGTTTAAGAAAATAGTTCTGAGTTTATAGTCGCCAGCTCGACTTTCTTCAGATTTCCGATCATTCAGGGGTTGGAGCTTTAACTCGCCAAACATTCTCTCCAGAGGTTTCCACCTTTGTAGAACCTTTTTGAGCTCTCTTCCTAGCACACCTCTCTCTCTTAGCTTACATACTAGGTCTGCATATGCGTCGAGATTTAGACTTTAGACCCAAGGACTACACATTTGCTACTTTAAGCTCAAAGCGTTCACTACGCAACACGAAAGGACTAGCTTCCGTGAGCATCTTGTTGTGGTCCTTCTCTTCTCTCTCTCTCTCAGCATTAACCTCATGAATTCCTGCTCAACGGTTTCTACTATAACCTCTCTATGCTTATGCCCCTCTATCTCCATGATTTCCACTTTCCTTAAATCATAATCCATCTTGCAACTTTCGGCCTATTTTCTAGGGGCTCTAAGATGTTAAAAGATACTACATCATTGTTCAACCACAAAGTAATCTTCCCATTATCAAAATCCATGACTGCTCTGCTCGTCGCTAAGAAAGGTCTTCCTAACAGAACTGGGGCACTTGGGTCATGTGGTACGTCTATAACCGTGAAATCAATTGGAAAAGTGAACCCTCCTGCCTTAATCGTGCGCTTCCTAAGTAGACCGGCATGCATATCTCTAGTTCTATCGACGAAAGTCATGGTTCAAATTTGTTAGGAAAATTTTATTTTGTTTTGATGATGGCCATACTAGCTGTTATAGCAAGCCTAAAGTAAGTTAGAATTCTCTGTATAAGTCTTTACTTAGAGTCTGACATGTTGTATAAGTTGAGTCAGACAAGTATTGTACTAGTTGGTAGGACAGATATTTGGCAGAGTGAAGCCAGTGAAGTAACAGCAGAGAAGCAATGAAGACATTATGGTCTGAATTATAACCAAGGAAGTCTGTGATGACTTTGGATAAGTCTAAGAAATGAAATATATTATCAAATATGGTGTACACTGATCTCACCCAAATCAAGGATCAGTGAAGTACAAAAAGTACTTTATAGAATGAGAGAAAACAACGATGCAGTAAACCGACAAAGTAAACTGACTTTCGGCTGAGTAAATACAGAGCAGTGAAGGAAGAACCAAACAGCCAAGTCAGAAGGAATCACTTAACCATTCAAGGAACGATCAAGTAAACTTCACTCATTCAGATTTCAAATGATGAAGATCAAGCATTAAATGCCCAATCAATTGAGGATCAATCAAGGACGGATTTTCTGATAAACGTTTGAGGAAAAATCCGATCACTGAAATCATGGAGAACATAATTAAGGGGGAATCAAGAATTAAATCATGGATTATTCTCCACATTAAATAGCCAACGGACGGAAATTTAAATTAAGGATCATCAAGGCTATATAAATAGAAAGTATTGGCAGAAATGAGAATAACGATTAAGTCTGATAAAAATACAAGCAGAAACTCTGTCAAAGTATAAAGTCTTCCATCTGTACTAAAAAGAAATATCTAGAGATCAACTCAAAGGAATCAGAACTTCGATTGCAAATCAAGCTTTGAGATTGATCAACAAACTTGTGAATCCAATTCACATCAACTGAGGCAATTGAATCGGAGAAAAATGAGAAGGAGTTTCAACCTTTGTGATAGCTGGTGAAAGATTTGTTCTCAATGAGCAGTGATAGAGACTGAGTCACTGAAGCTTTTGAAGTCAGGGTGTGATAGGTTTGAAGATTCTGAAGCTTCTGTAGTCAAGGACAATCTAACTAATGTATCTCTGAAAACAGTTGTGAACTCCTCCAATCATCACAGGAGAAGAGTGGATTAAGGGATTACACCACTCTGAACCACTATAACCTTTGTGTCTATTTACTTTCAGCAATTTACATTACAACATTCTATTTCATTGCATACTCTATATCTGTGATTGCATAATATACTTTGAAACAACATTTTAATTAGGGACTTATCTGCTGCCCAAAGGATTTTAAATACAAGAAATTTTTTTGAAACTCCACTATAGTCATTCACCCCCCCCCT
Source organism: Gentiana macrophylla (assembly GCA_026214975.1). Classification (NCBI taxonomy): domain Eukaryota; kingdom Viridiplantae; phylum Streptophyta; class Magnoliopsida; order Gentianales; family Gentianaceae; genus Gentiana; species Gentiana macrophylla. Next base: position 81,249,869 of record CM047805.1, on the reverse strand, counting down.
CTGACTATAGTTTTACTCTTCTCTGGGACCAACAATTGGTAGCAGAGCAGTGTTCCTAGTACTAGAACCTGTTCAGATCTAATTTCTGGTAACAAGGAGATCATAAATTTTCAAAGTAGTTTTCAAATATGTGCTTTCTATATATTTATAACTCTTATTTGTATTTATGGATTCCTCAAATTTTATGTCAAAGGTACCTGTATTCCATGTTAATAATTTTGATGAATATAAAATAAGAATGTTGTCTCATCTTGCAGCAACTCATGAGGAGATGCTGGATGTAATCAATGATGGCCCAATCGAGATCACAAATGTGATATCCACAGGAGCATATCAAGAAAAAGTAATAGACAAACTCAAGAAAGATTGGACCAAGGATGACAGGAGAAGAGCAAACCTTGACTTCGTTGCAAAAGACATGATCTTGAAAACTCTAGACAGTAATATGTTCATGAGGATCAAAGATTGGAAAACAGCAAAGGAGATGTGGGACAAATTGGCACAGATCAATGAAGGATCAAAAACAGTTAAAGAAAACAAATTCTCTGTTGCAAAATAGAAATTTGATAACTTCAAAATGAAGGCTGGTGAAACCATTGATCAAATGGACAACAGATTCTCAAGCATCAACTTGGACACACGTATTCACAGAAAGAAGTGTGCCTGAAGATCTTGAGAGGCTTACCTGAAAGATGGAAGATCATCACATCAGTAATTAGAGGAACAACAAATCTTGCAAACATTGATACCATAACTCTAATGTCTCAACTAGAGGCTCACACTCATCATCTAGTGCATCCACATCTGACACTGCACAATATTCTATTCTTCCACTAGATTCTGCAAACCTAATCCAACATATCATGAGCAAATTTAAAGAAATTGAGATGAATCATGAAATATTGGAACATGAATGTGAGAATCTAAGAAAGGAAAATAAAAGATTAAAGAAATAATTGGATAAAGTAAAAGCTGAACAAACTAGTAAGAAGATTCTCTCAACTGGTCAACAAACAACAGATGATCACTCATCCAATGTTGAAAGACAAGTTGAGAAAATCTCCCTACTAGTTAAGATCACCACTACACCACTTAGTGCACCAGCTTACAAACCCCCCCAAAAAGGTTTGGATCCAAATTTGGTCTTGGCTACAACAGTCAGGATGACAATAGAAACAATGGTCAACCCAAATCTGAATCTAGGACCCAACAATGGACCAAAATTCAGAAAAAGACAGGTCATAGTTTCTACCACTCATCATGCACCGGTGAAGTCAAAACCTAGTGTAGTGAAACAGCATAGTAAATCATCAATCCTGCCAAGTAAAGGCAAAGGAGTTTAGAAAGGTAAGGGAAGACTTTACCCTTCTGAGGATGATTGGAACATTACACCCCCAAAATATAAGAAGAAACCATTTCATAACATGCATCATGTGTTCATGAAAAGCCATCCAAGGCATATTCCTGGATACAAGAAGCAGCATGGAAATAAGATTCCTTCTACATATTGGAGATTGAAAAAGGACGCAAAGCCCCCAAAAAGTAGAGAAAAGTATCAGAATATCTTTAGAGAAAAGATTAGAAGATATTCTACCATGCCTTATATATATGAAATTGATGACTTCAACTATCCAAAGAGAAGATCATTTGGATATACACTTGGAGTAGGAGGCATGACTGCTAACAGGCATGGACCTAAACAGTGTTGGGTACCTAAACAAAATTAATTTTTTTTGTAGGATGTCTGGTACATAGACATTGGATGTTCCAGACACATGACAGGGAACAAAGGATGGCTCACTGACTTTAAAGATTTTGATGGACCCAAAGTTACTTTTGGAGGCAAAGAAAACCCTGGAAAAATTAAAGGGAAGGCATAATGATCAAAAACAGCTTTAAAATTCAAAATGTGGCCTATGTTAAAGGACTGAATTTCAATCTACTAAGTATCAGTCAATTCTGTGACAAAGGCTACAATGTGCACTTCGACAAGGAAGGATGCAAAGTGATTCACAGCCAAACCAAAACTGTTGTACTTCCAGGAAGAACAGAAGACAATATGTATAGATTGGAAGACAGCAACAACAGAAACTTGTTTGCTTGTCAAAAGTACACAATCAACCAGCTGGATTTGGTATAGAAGATTGAATCATCTAAATTTCAAAACCATCAACACACTGTCAAAGAACAAGTTGGTTGAAGGCTTACTAGAGATCATATTCAAGAAAGAATGTCTCTGTGATGCATGTCAAAAAGGGAAACAAATTAAAATCTCTTTCAAGTCAAAACCCTATCAATCAACAACAAGGATCCTACATCTGTTACATATGGATCTATTTGGACCAGTCACACTAGTAAGTGTAAGTGGAAAGAAATACACTCTAGTGGTGGTAGATGACTTTTCAAAATTAACTTGGACCATATTCATGAACAAGAAGAGTGAGACACTCAAGAGGCTGCCAGATTTGCTAAGAAGAATTCAAAATGAAAAAAAACTGAAGATCAGATCAGATAGAGGCACATAGTTCCTAAATGAAATAATCAGAACCTACGGTGAAGAGAATGGAGTACTGCATCAACTATCAGCAGCCGGGACTCCATAGCATGCTATACTTAAAACAGATCAATCATCAACAAACATCATGGAAAAACTCCATTTGAAATATGGAATGGCAGAAAACATAATATTTCACACTTACATATGTTTGGATCTAAATGCTTTGTTTTGAACAGGAATCAGCTAAATACTTTTGATGAAAAAGCTGATGAAGCAATCTTAATGGGATACTCAGACACCGGCAAAGCATTCAGAGTACTCAACAAAAGAACCTTGGTGATTGAAGATCAATTCATGTAGTCTTTGATGAACCAAACACAAATGGTTAAAGGCTTCAAGAATAAGAAGAAGGAGCAGAACAAAGGCAAGTTTATATGAATACTACAGTACCAGCTACAATTATGAATAACAATTTTGGAAATCAAGATGAGCCACCAGTACATACAACAAAAGAGGCACCAGAACAATAACATAAAGCTGATGTACAAGCTGAAGTTATGGAAGCACCAAGTCAAGAACAACTTCAAGCTGACAATAACTGGTTAAGAGACCATCCTGAAGATCAAGTCATTGGAGACATTCATACATGAGTCAGAACCAGAAGACAATTGGAGAATATGCTAACATGTTTTCTATCACAAATGGAACCCAAAACAATAGATGAAGCAATCCCAGATGCTGACTGGATTATAGCCATTCAAGAAGAACTAAATGAATTTGAAAGAAATGAGGTCTGGGAACTTGTTGACAGACCAGACATAGCCAACATCATTGGAAAAAAATGGGTATTCAGAACAAGATGGATGAACAAATGACAGTTGTCAGAAACAAAGCAAGGCTAGTAGCAAAAGGCTATTCTCAAGCAAAAGACATAGATTATGATGAAACCTTTTCTCCAGTAGCAAGACTGGAAGCAATCAGACTATTTCTAGCCTTTGCAACCACAAAGACTTCAAAGTTTATCAAATGGATGTGAAGAGTGCATTCCTGAATGGACTTTTGGAAGAAGAAATGTATGTGGAACAACCTCTTGGTTTTCAACTCAAAGGGAAAGAAGATAAAGTGTACAAGCTCAATAAGGCACTTTATGGACTCAAACAGGCACCAAGAGCTTGGTATGAAACACTATCACAATTCCTGACCAACAATGGATTCAACAAAGGAACCATTGACAAGACTCTTTTCAACCTAGAGGAAGGAACTAGCATTCTATTAGTCCAAATTTATGTTGATGACATTATTTTTGGATCAGAAGATGAAAAGCTATGTGAGAAATTTGCAAACTTAATGAAAAGCAAATTTCAGATGAGCATGATAGGACAACTGAATTATTTTCTTGGACTTCAAATCAAGAAAATGAAATATGTCATCTTTATCAATCAAGCCAAGTACACAAAAGACTTGATACACAAGTATGGAATGGACACAAGTGGGACATCAGATACACCAATGTGTGCAAGAGTTATCCTTGGAAAAGATGAAAATGGAAATGATGTAGATCAGAAGCTTTATAGAGGAATCATTGGATCTCTACTTTATTTAACAGCAAGTAGACTTGATATAGCATTTGCAGTGGGGGTATGTGCAAGATTTCAATTTCAACCAAAGGAATCACACCTTCTAGCAGCCAAAAGAATAATCAAATACCTGAAGAACACCATCAATGTTGGAATTTGGTATCCAAAAGATGGAGGATTTAAGTTGTTATCATATTCAGACTCTGACTATGCTGGATGCAATATAGATAGAAAAAGTACTTCTGGAACCTGTCAAATGCTTGGCAGCAGACTAGTTTCATGGTTTAGCAAAAAGAAAAAGTCCAAATCTACATCAACAGCTGAAGCAGAATATATAGCAGCAGGCAGTTGCTGTGCACAAGTACTATGGATCAGACAACATCTAAGGGAGTATGGAATGGAGGAGAAGACAATTCCAATAATGTGTGACAACATCAATGCAATATCCATTACTCAAAATCCTGTATTACACTCAAGAACAAAACACATTGATGTGAGACGTGATGTGATCCCTGATGACATTCCCGAACCTTTGGCACCTATGCAGCCCGTGGATCATCTGGTAGTTCGAGATGGGCCAATAAGAAGGCTCCAAAGGAAGAGATTGAGAGAGGCTATGAACAACTTGGCGATAGAGACTTATTCAGAGTTCGGAGAGCCCGTGGAGAAGACTGAGGCGCCGATAGTGACCCTCCTTAGTGCCGTTGGGCCTGGTTAGAGATTTATTGCGTGGTTTGGCTTCATATTGGACCAGAAGCCCACGTTTTAGACGCCAAGATGATGATGGATGAAATTATTACATTATTGGACTTATCTTTCTTTAATTATTCAGCTTTTGGTTTGATTATTATCTAATAAAGGTCATTGGGCCTAAGTAGGTTAGATAAGCCCACTATGGGGCACATATTTCCTATGGTGGGAATTATCCCACACTGCTTTCTTACTTCTAGTTCTTTTGATTGTAAGCCTATATAAGACAAACACTAGCTTTTCACTCTTTACACAATTATTATAAAAAAAACCAAGTTATTGAGTTTTACTCAACCAAGTCATAAGGCTGGAATATCACTTGCGAGTGAGAATTTTCTTTGTCATAGAAAGTTCACCCCTTTGAGGATTTACCAGCATTGTGAGCGATTGTTGGGCGTTCTCTGCCTACGATTTAGTTGGATTACTATGTCTAGGATCCTTAGCTCGTCATTGTTCCCCTTAGTTACTTCCTGGGCGAAACATCGGATTTGATTCCATCCGGAATCACATTAGTTAATGCAGAAATCAAAGAACTTCGTGTGCAAATATCCAATTTATTTTTATTTCTTTATTCCAAAATTCCAAAAAAAAAAAAAAAAAAAAAAAATGTTTTCTGTTCTTCTTTGTTCTTCATTGTTCGATCATAATCATCAAAAAAAAAAAAAAAAATTAATTCTCGACCTGCACTTGTTTGTCTTCTTAATAGTCCATCATAGTCAAAAAACGAAAAAGATTCAGCCTTTATTTTGTTTCTTGCTTCCTGCGAATTCTGCCTATATACAAAAACAAAAAAAAAATCTATACTTTCCTTTTATGTTCATATTCCTGCATAGCTTTCTTAGAGTATATAGAAAGAAAATTGAGTTGACCCAATCTAGCTTAGTTTGTTTATTCATTACGGCTGTGAGCACAAAACAAAAAATAACGATTTGACCTAATTCTTTTTTTTTTTATTTAGAAAGTTTCGGCCAATTTAAAAAAAAAAAAAAAAGAAGTGCCACCTTTTGGACGAGAATACCACCTGGGTGTGAAAAATTTCACACCCGTGAAACGTTGCAGTCACCTAATTTCATTACTTTTCCGTGTCTTTTACTTCTCACCTTTCATACTCACATTAGCAACTCTTCACACATCATCCCACTCATTTTTATAACTTTTCTCGGTCTGAACACCTAGTGTCCCTTCTAGAGAGTCGGTTTGGAGTGCTGTTTACTTTTGCTTTCTTTTCTGGTTCATTTGACAAGGGTACTTTGTACGACTTAGAAAGAGAGGAGTGTAAACACGAGTGATAGTGAGGCAACATGGTTGGTCGTGGTTTAGTTGTTGAGGAGGTAAATGAAATTGTGGAGGCATGATTAAAGGAGCAGGTTGAGACACAGAATGCTGAATTGACACGACAGTTTGAAGAAGTGGAACAGGAGGTAGATGATGCCTTACATGCGGCAGTGACACCTTTACGTGAGGATATACGTGAAATTCATGAGGCACTTGCTACTTTGTTGACTGCTGCAAACCGAGGTGATGACGGAGGGGGTAGAGGCGGTAGAGGTGATAGAGGAGGTAGAGCAGGTAGAGGAGATAGAGGTGGCAGAGGTAGAGAAGGTGGAAGAAACCAGGCGTATAAGGAGCATGTAGCTCCTGAGGAGGCTGTTTATGGGGACGTAGCAAATGACGCGGTTGATAATAACATGAGGCAAGTTAAGATGAAATTGCCGTCGTTCTGTGGGGCAAGTGATCCTGATGCGTATATTGAGTGGGAGAACAAACTCGAACAAATTTTATCTTGCAATAACTACTCTTAGGAAAAGAAATGCAGCCTTGCTAAGCTTGAATTTACCGGTTATGCGATGGTTTGGTTGACACAGATGACTAATTCACGGAGGCTTCAGCACCTTCGGCAGGTTAGTACGTGGGAAGAATTGAAAGTGGAGATGCGGAAACGGTTTGTCCCTGCCTCATACTTTCATGATTTATATCGTCGCTTACAAACTATTACACAAGGCGATCGCTCCGTCGATACTTACTATCACGATTTGGTTACATTACTTGCAAACTCAGACCTCGATGAACGAGAGGAGGTTACTATGCAACGTTTCTTAACGGGGCTATATTTGGATAATGCAAATCCGGTTGAAGTCAAGGGTTGTGCAACGTTGGAAGAGATGTTGCATGCGGCGTTGACCATTGAAGGTCAATTAAAACGACAGCGAGCAACCCAAGCTAAATTTTCGGGATGTAACACTTTTACCTTTCGTACTTTTCCATATAAAAGGGACAGCTATAAATACCCTCAAACAGCCCCTAATTTCGCAACAAATGCACAAAAACAGCCCACTATTTTACCCAAGGTAGCTTACAAGCCGAGGGAAGATGATAAGGCAAAAGGTGCCATGTTGCCACCAAAGCCTACCCATGAAATTTAATGCCACAAGTGTCGGGGAATGGGGCATATTCAGTCCCAATGCCCTTCCAAACGAAGAATTTTGTTGGTTGGTGAGTCGGTTGCGAATGAGTATGAGTCCGCTTCCGTGGAGGAGAAAGAGGCCGAATGGGAGGAGGCAGCAGGAGAAGAATTGGTGCACGCACCTGGTGGCGAGGTGTATATTCTAAAAAGAGCTTTAAGTAGTGTGGTGAAGTTGAAGAATAATGATCAGCGGGAAAATATATTCCACACGCGGTGTTTGATAGGTGGAAAGCTTTGTTCGATGATAATAGACCCGGGTAGTTGTGCAAACGTGGTGAGTGCTGATTTGGTGTCACGATTGTCCATTCCTAATACCTTACATCCCCATCCAAATAATTTACAGTGGCTTAATGATGTGGGCGATGTTCGAGTACACCATCAAGCACTTATTTATTTTAGCTTTGGCAAGCTTGAAGATGATGTTTTATGTGATGTTGTCCCTATGCATGTGAGTCACCTAATATTAGGACGTCCATGGCAGTTTGATCGACGTGTCACATATGATGGTTACTTAAACAGGTACAACTTAAAGTTTAAAGGGAAGAATTTTACATTCGTAGCTTTGTCCCCCGAGGAAGCACACAAGGATCAACTCCGCATTGCTACAACCCGTGAGCATAAAGAAAAATAAGGGAGTTATACAGTTGAAAAGTAAAGAAACAGCGATGGGAGAGAAAAACCAAGAGGGTAGTGTGATTCGAGAGGAGGGTAAAAGAAAAGTTGAAAATAAAAATGTGAGGGTGGGAGCTCTTATACCATATGAGGGGAAAAATAAAGTAGAAAAGTTAAACGCAAGGGAGGATGCCATTAGTAGTGAGGGAGCTTCTAAAGTTGAAAAGAAAAAGGAGGCCAAAGTGAGAGGTAGTTTCTGTGCGAGGACTAATGAGGTTTGCAATGCCATTGAGGCTGGACACGCACCTCTCATCTTTATTTACAAAGAGGCCGTGCTCCCCCCATCCCTTCCCCATCTTTTCTAACCATTTCAAAACTCACGGATTCCCTTCCTAGTGTTGTTGTGTCTCTTTTGCAGGAATTTACTGATGTCTTTCTCGAGGAGGAACCAAGTGGATTGCCCCGATTACGTGGCGTGGAGCATCACTGTTAAGGGTGGTTTTATACGTTTTATATCGATATATTTTGTAACAATTCTCTCCATATTCGTATATTTTGCATATAAATTGAGTGTTTAATGGATTTATTGAGCGAATGAGGTTTTAAACGGTTTAATCGCAAAATTGGTTAATTTATGTGTTTTATTGATGATTCTATGTTGGCTTGAATGATATTACATTTTGCGATGTTTTGATTACCTTGTAGATACACGAAATTGGTTCAAAAGAGGATTAAAAGATTTCAAGGATCGAATTTGTATGAAGAAAGAGAGATAGAGATGAAAATCGGAGTTGAAGTCATTCTGAACGAGCGTTCAGAACTAGCGTCCAGTGGACGGGCGTTTGAGAGTTTGGACGGGCGTCCAGGATGGAAGATTTGATTCAGAGTTCTCCCAATTTCGATGGACGAGCGTCTAAAATAGAGAAGAACGGGTGTCTGGCCATGACTCGGCCCGATTCGAAGTTTGCACTGAAGGCTGAACGGGCGTCCGAGCGCCGACTTAGCAAAACCGACTTGAAAATCTATAAATAGCTGCGGTTTTCTCCACATAAATCATAATACATTCGAACCCTAAACCCTAGGGGCGGCTTAGCTGTGTTTTTCCTTAGTTTACAATCAGTTTCTATTCAAATACTTTTTATGCACTTTTATTTCAACAAATTCGAGTTTCAAAGAGGATGTTGAGAGGCTAGACCTCCCTTGAACAAGCATTGTGAAGCCATCCGATCAACAATTCAGTCTCGTTTCTTGATTATCTTGTGAGTATTTTATTCAAGTTGTATCTTTATTATCGTTTATCATTGTTTATTGCAATTATGTCGATAGATTATTTGATGATTGATTGTTTGTTTGATTTAGATGAAAATCATAATTGAACCCCTAGAATCAATATAATAAAGATTAGATTTTTAACCTATAAAATAACGAGAGTTAATTAGGTTGAATTTCTAGATAACTAGATTGAGAAATCTTACACCTTTGCTTTGAAAGTAATGATCTTTAAAATCGAGAGATAAAAGATTAAGAAACGAACTTTTCTAAGAAATTAGGAGTTCATACCTTTGATTTGGTGAATCACAACTTGGTTAGAAATCACGAGATAACCTGAATTGAAATTGAATGTTGTAGGATAGGTGGATCAATTGCTTGTTCGTTCCTAACTTATTGATCAAAATCCCTTGAACTTGAATTGTTTAGCTTAGTTCGTCTTTTTATTGCATATTAGGATTAGATTTAGTTTAAATTGGTTCGCAACTTTATTTTCCTAGCTTTAGATCTTGATCTTCTGTCCAGCTTATGTTTGTTATCTTTCTTGTTAGTTATTCACTGTTTTGTTTTTAGTATCTTCTCAATAGTAATCGTGACATAGTTAGGCTAGAAATAAAAACTAGAATTCACAACCCCGATTCCCCGTAAGATCGACCCGGTATTAACCTCTTTACTATGATCCTTGCACTTGAGGTAAGCCGGATTTATAAATATAATTACTTGTTTATTTGCAATAGATAAATCCGTGAGCAAGTATTTGGCGCCGTTGCCGGGGAACCGGACGGTTGTCTAGTTTTTATTTATTTATTACTTGTTTATTTTACTTTTATTTCTCTTTTTATGTTCTTTATTCTTTTATTATTAGGTAATTTATAGTTAAGTTATTAGATTGTTCGTCAATTAGGTTTCGTAGTATTCGTCTTCGTAGTCTATTTTATCTTTTTTGTTCTACTGTTTTTCCGTTTTTTTTTCAGACGAGCGTCCAGTTGATACGGACGTCCGTCCGTTTAAATTTTTCTAACTCTTTTCGTAGTTTACCCAGTCAGATGCGCGTCTGGTTAACCAGACGCCCGTCCAGTTTTCTGGACGCCCGTCTGACCTCTTTTCTTCAAGATCTTTTTTTTTTAATTTTAACCTTTGATTCAAAGGTTAAATAACTAGATCCTGGGTTCGGTTTATGCAAACTCGGATTCAAAAAGGCCCACTACTCTATACCCCTGACCCCGAGCGGACCATAGTCCGACCAAACAGGAGAAGGTTACATTTTCCGGACCTCCCTGACGAAGAGAACATAGTCGATCGAGATATCGAGCGGGATCTAGCTCAAGAGATAGAGAATATAGTCATAATGGCTGCTGAAGATAGACGTACGTTGGCTGATTACGCCATGCCTGGCGGTCGGTGTCAACCCGGCTATCATTCTACCCGACCATCACTTTGCCTACTTTTGAATCTGAAACCGGGCTCATTCAAATGATGCAAATGCATCTATCTTCCACGGTTATCGCTTAGAAAATCCTCATACTCACTTATACACGCTTAGAAATATGCGGTACAACTCGCATCCAAGGAGTAAGTGAGGATGCTATAAAATCTAAATCGTTCCCATTTTCTTTAAAGGGAGAAGCTAAAGAGTGGTATATCTCTCTCCTCATTGAATCTATTACCACACTGTCCGAACTTGAAAAAGAATTTTTAAGTCAATATTTTCCACCTTCAAAGACAGCCCAGTGTTTAAATGACATTTTCACGTTCTATCAAAAAGAAAATGAGTCATTTTTCGAATGTTGGAAGAGATTCAAGTCTCTGCTCAGAAAGTGTCCCCATCATGGCTTGCCGCTACAAAGGCAAGTCAATACTTTTTTCAGCGGATTGACCGAGCTCACGAAGGGCATGGTCAATAGTTCTTTTGCTGGGGCATTTTTGAAGAAGACACCTGAAGAGGGGTGGGCATTGTTCGAGGACATTGCTAAATATAATTATGCTCCCTCTTATCAAGCCATTCAAGCACCTCCTCCTCCTCTTAAGGTTGAGGAAGTGAACATGCAAAGTTTGATCGCCATGCTGCAGAAGCAGATGGCAACATCTCAAATTTCCAATCCGATCAATCAAACTTCCCCTTTTCCACACAACTCTCAGGTTCTGTATTGTGAAAATTGCTGTCAGACTGGCCATATGATTGGACATTGTCAATTTAATCCCCCTGCTCCCTATCAAGTTAATGTTGTTCATGATTATGGATAGTATAATCACGTCACATGTCAGAATTGTGACGAGGTGGGGCACACTTCTCGTTTATGTCCTATTAATGACAGTCTTTGAAGTGAATGCGCTTTGGCCACCCAATCGAGGTTGAATCAATTCTCTTCTGCCAAAATAATTTTCAAAACAAAGGTTTCAGCGAGAATCCAAGTTTTAATCCAAATTCAACTTTCAATCAAAATCAAAACTTGAATCGAAACCCTGGTTTGAATCACAACCAAAGCAATAATTTTTCCAATACAAATCAAAGGTTCAATCAGAGTTGGCCTACCAATTCTAATTCTGCTTTTCAGAATCGGTCCAGCCAGCCATATTCGCAGAATCTCCAAAACTCTCAAAGCCCCTCTCACTCCAATAGTCTTGAAGCTAAAGTGGAGGAGCAAAATAAAAACATGCAACTCCTAATGAGCACAAACAAGAATCTCGAGAGGCAACTACGGCAATTGGCTGAACAATTAGCTTCTAGACCCCCAGGGCAGTTGCCCAGCTTCACAGAAAACAATCCTAAGGGTGGTCAAGTTGCCCAGACCGATCTAAATAATAGCCAATGCACTGACCTCGTACCTTCAATTCCATACGGTAGAGAAGAGGCCAGTGCGATGAACTTAAGAAGTGGTACTCAACTAAGTGGTCCCCCTCACCAGGGAAACCACTAATGTAATACCCTACTCCCGACCCCTAGGTCCACTGGGGTCATTCTAGGAGGGGTTGCGAAGCTCTCGCCGCGACTTCAATAAAAAGACTAAAAATCCCAATTAAGATAATCAAACTAATCCACAATTTAACATAAAAAATCCACTAGTCAATTTAACATCAATTTAATAAAATATTTCCATTACAATATTAAAACCCAAAAAAATTACAATAGCTCTCAAAATTAAATGAAGTACCAACAAAAACATTAATTTCAATTTCCTCGGATCTCGATCAATAACATCTCTTATAATATTCATTTCCCCCGATCATTAACCTGTAACCTGTATTTATAGTTATAGAAAAAAACAAAACAAAACAAAACAAAACAGAGAAACAAGGAAAACGAGGCGTCAGCAAAGGGCTGGTATGAGCCACGTGTGCAAGTGTTATTATATATATATATATATATATATATATATATATATATATATATATAAATATAAAAACAACTTTTATAAAAATTTCAGCGGAAACCTTTATTAATCTTGCAAAACGAGTTAGTAAATAATTCTTGAAAAATAAAAATAAAAGACGGAGCAAAAAAATAATACTAAGTCAATTTTAGAAGTTTTATAGTGCACGAGCATTAAGGAAAAATAGCATGTCGAGTTTATTTTACAAGCACCAGCTTTGGCCGAGCCGATGAGTCAAGTACCGTCCTAACACCGTTTTACCATATGGATTTCAACCGCACTCCACGAGAACTAGCCATGCCTGACAACTCCGGCCGATTGTCAGGGAAAAGAATCAACCTTCACCGTGCAAACCTCCTACACAGCTCCAGCCAACCCTATCCATGCCCTAGGACCCACGCACCAACCGTCAGCCCTTGCTTTCCCGGCTGTAGCATGAATCTTCGGGGAAAAGGTACCGTCCCCGCTCTTACGAGCGAACACTCTAGCTACTGTCGGAAAGACTTTGAGTCAAGAGGCCCCGAGACCGGTGACTAGCCGTTCTCCTAGAGCAGTAACTCTAATCCCCCTAGCCACCAGAGCTTTGACACTTTCGTGCCACGAGCGAGCGAGCAAGTATATATTCCGTCAATTCCAAGTATCAGTTTTATTTATTTATAAAAAATGTGCACTAGCTCAAATTAGTCATTTGTTTCAAATCACTTTACATTTTGTAATTTTAATAAATCATTCGAAAATGACTTCCGAGTTAAAAACATCAACTTGATATAGATAAAATATTGAAAATAATTATAAAACACACTTTGACTTTATATCGAAAATAAAGAACTCACTTTGTGCCCGTTGCTATTAATATACTCGGATCCTGATAAAAAAAAATTCGGCATCGCCTCTCACCAATGCATCTCTTATACTCTCCGATCCAGATGAAGTAAGTAAGATAATGTGTTATTTCATTTACCATGAATCAACCACAATTTGCCTGCCTGCCGTGACATTCTTGTTTTATTACATAATTTGTTTATTTTTCCCCAACTCTTTCCTTAATAAATTCTAGGACTCATCCATTCATTACAAATACGAATTCTCAACCCAAATCATCTCAGTATGAAGAGACCAAAATGAAACACTCGTCTTCAAAAAGGAAAAATATACAGCTCTACTTTCCCAAACATCAACTCATCTCCCAGCATGGATTAAGAACTTACTCCTCATGTCAATCTTTATTCTCCGTTCTTACCGACTCATCACTGTGATTCAAATGGATATTCACCAACTACTTTCCTTTCTATTTATGATGCGACAGCCTAAGAAAATAAAGAAACATTGGTATAGTATACAACGGTGTCGTCGAAAATTTGAAGTGGGTTTCAAGCAATGTAATGTGTCTATGGTGAAATGGGGTTCGATTGATGATGGAAGTGGCTATTTGCAGTTTAATAAAAGCATGGGGTTGATATAAAGATGACACAGCCATGATGGTGGAATTTGGAAAAAAAGAGAGACATATCTTTACTCGAATCGGCAGAGAAGATGGTCGGATGAATGGCCCTATTTAAAAAAGGTCTGCATGGAAAAACAATGAGATACTAACTCAAGAATAAATATTAATTAATAAACAATAATGGTTTGTTTTAAACAACTTAGTAACGCCTAAATAATAACTCTGTACATCTCGACAGTTTACAAAATGGAAATTGACATAAAGTTGGGACGGTTACCAATAGCATATGGAATGTATTAACAAATTAATTATACTCGTATTTATTATCTTTAACTCAAATAACTAATGCATATTTATCGTCGCATAAATTTGTCACGAAAAATACTTTCTAAATCTTATTAGTATGAAATTTCATAGAACCAAATATACAGAAAAGTATATCTTATTATTATTATTATTTTTTATTTAAGAAAAATATTTACTATATAATAATTAACAAATAGTTACATGAAGATTAAATTTACGCTGGTAGAAAAAAAATACTTTAACTTGTTAATAGAGAAAATAGTGACGATAAATTAAAAATATATCATTGAATCCCGATTGTATCCAATTCGAAAAATTGGGGCGTTACAACTAACCCCTCCTGCCAGTGATAAGGTAGGAGGGGAAGCTGAGCACCTACATTCCCCTTGACCGAAAGAGAATACTCAGGTGGCTGATCCCCTGAGAGGTGAAAGAGTTGAAAGTCCTCAGGTGGCTGAACCCCTGAGGAGTGAAGGAACAAATGAGAGTCAGGAGGCTGATCCCCTGACTAGTAAGAAGAATGATAAGGTATTAAGGTGGAAGGATTTGGAAGACAACGCTACCAGTTCATCCTCGAAGAAAGCCTTTTCTGAGAGTGACTTGAAAAAGCTTCCATTTCCACCTAGAAAGAGCAACATCTCCTTGAATGAGGATAAAAAGTATGAAAAAGTGCTAAACCTTCTGAAAAATACTCAGGTCAATCTTCCATTATCCGAAGTTTTGGTTGAGATGCCTAAGTATACAAAATTCATCAAGGATGTTGTTTCTTCTAAGAAGAAATTAGCAGACATGGATCGGTTGATCGGTGAGGACTGCTCTATGATCAATTATGAAGATCTACCAACCAAGAGGGGTGACCCTGGGAAATTTGTGCTCACATTGCTAATGGGAGGCCTAGTTTTCCCAAACTCCTTATGTGACCTGGGTGCATCCATCAGTCTGATGCCATTGTCTGTGTGCAAACAGCTTGGTTTAAATGATCTTCTAGAACCCTCTACCATGAGTTTGCAATTCACTGATAGATCTTCTAAGAAAGCTGCAGGGATTCTGAAGGACGTGTTAGTTCAAATTGACAGATTTACCTTCCCGGTGGACTGGTACGTTCTAGACATTAAGAAGGATGAAAATGTCCCCCTGATACTTGGAAGACCCTTTCTGTCTACAGCTAGAGCCCTTATTGACTGTGATGGTGGCAAAGTGACTATACGGGTTGGTGATCAAGAGGTAAGCTATAATGTCTCCAAATCCATTCAGAGACCCTCTGGTCCTCCAACCGGCTTTTCCATTGAGGATATGTTTGATGACTTCAATGATTACATGGAAAAGAAAGTCATGGCTGTTGCAACTGAATATGAGCGATTGGTTGATAATTTGAATAATCATGGTGTAGTCAATCTAGAGCAGTTAGAGACTGAATTTGAGGATGAGTTGTTGAAAGGAGAAGCTTTGGCAGTGGGACCGCTAAGTACACTCAGCGATGTTGAGTTGAAAAGTGGAGATCTTAAATCAAGTTTGGAAGACCCCCCTGCAGATCTGGTATTGAACCCGTTGCCTAAACATCTAAAGTATGTGTTTTTAAGAGAAGGCGACAAGCTTCCATTAATTATATCTGCGAAGCTATCTCGCTTAGAAGAAATGAAGCTACTAAACGTCTTGAAGAAGAATGAGAAAGCCTTTGGGTGGCAAGTGGGAGACATCAGAGGGATATCTCCCGACATCCAGTATGCATAAGATCAAGACTAATGAGGGTGCGAAATGTGTTGAGATGACCTTCAGAGGAGGCTCAACCTCATATGCAAGAGGTGGTTAAGAAAGAAATCATCAAACTTCCGGATATGGGTATCATTTATGCCATCGCCGACGGTGAATGGGTATCCCCGACTCGTAGTTCCCAAGAAAGGTGGAATTAAGATTGAGAAGAATGAGAAGGAGAAGAAATAGCATTGAGGCTTGTTACAGGTTACATAGTCTGCATTGATTACAGAAAGCTCAATGAAGTAACCATGAAAGATCATTTTCCCTTCCGTTCATTGATCGATGCTTGAGCATCCGGCGGGACACGATTCTCATGCTTCTGGATGGATATTTGGGATATTTTCGATACCTATAGATCCTGTTGACCAAGAAAAGACCACTTTCACTTGTCCCTATGGTACATTCGCTTACAGGCGGATGCCATTTGGTCTTTGCAATGCCCCAGCTACATTCCAGAGATTTATGCTGGCTATCTTTGACGGGCTAGTTGAGAAGTGTATGGAAATTTTCATGGATGACTTTTCGGTCTTTGGTCAATTTTTCGATGATTGCCTTGGTAATCTTGACCAGGTCTTATCCAGATGTGTGGAAAAGAACTTAGTACTAAATTGGGAAAAGTGCCATTTCATGGTAGATGAGGGAATAGTTCTTGGCCACAAGATCTCCGCCAAGGGTATTGAGGTAGACAGGGCCAAAGTAGAAGCTAACGAGAAGATGAGTTGTCTTAAGAATGTGCGCGAAGTCAAAGGTTTTCTTGGACATGTCGGTTTCTATAGGAGATTCATTCAGGACTTTTCCAAGATAGCCAAGCCCCTGTCTACACTACTTAAAGAAGACGTTTTATTTGATTTTGATGAAAGTTGCAAGCAAGCGTTTGAGGAGCTTAAAAGTCGATTAATCTCTGCACCGATCCTTATTTCGCCTGACTGGAATCTCCCCTTCGAGCTTATGTGCGATGCGTCAAACTATGCCGTTGGTGCAGTCTTAGGACAAAGAATAAAAGGGAGATTACAGCCAATCTATTACGCCAGTCACACACTAAATCCATCTCAAGTAAACTACACGACGACTGAAAATGAATTATTGGCCGTAGTCTTTGCTATGGATAAGTTTCGTAGTTACTTGTTGGGTGCTCAAGTAGTTGTGTGGACTGATCACGCTGCTTTGCGATACTTGATGACTAAGAAAGAGGCTAAACCACGCTTGCTACGTTGGATACTGACCCTACAAGATTTCGATGTCCAGATTAAAGACAAAAAGGGCAGTGAAAACGTAGTGGCTGATCACGTCTCAAGAATGTTGAATGAGGAAAAGGATGACCCTGACGATATAGATCTTTACTTTCCTCTGGAGAATATCATGCTTATCGACGGTTGTGCTCCAGATGTTCCATGGTTTTCTTCCATCGTAAACTACCTTCATTCCCAATATCTTGACCCAGAATTATCCTATCAAGAGAAGAAGAAATTCTTCTCTGATTTGAAAACTTTCGTTTGGGATGAACATTACCTCATTGTTAAGGGTGATTTTATACGTTTTATAAGGATATATTTTATGTCAATATTCCCCATATTCTTAGGATTTTCATAGAAATCGAGCTTATAATCGATTAATTGAGTAAATGGTGTTTCAAATAGGTTAAATTGCAAAACGTAGCGATTTATGTGTTTAAATCATGATTTTATATTATTTTAGGATTGTGTTACGCTTTGGTATGTTTTTCCTACATTGTAGATACACATTGTTGATGGAAAGGATGATTTTAAAGAGATGAATTCAAGTGGAAAATCCCGAAATATACTCGTAATACAACGGGCTAATCAAAAAGGCGTTTTCTGAAGAAGAGTCCTTAATGAAAGTTGTAGTGTTTTCCGAGAGCTTTTTTATGACATTCGGATCATAATTTTTGGAGGTCTACAACTCAAGATATGAATTTTAGAAGTTTCATTCCTATATCCATAATATTCAGCCGACATACAATCCTAAT
Source organism: Gentiana macrophylla (assembly GCA_026214975.1). Taxonomy (NCBI): domain Eukaryota; kingdom Viridiplantae; phylum Streptophyta; class Magnoliopsida; order Gentianales; family Gentianaceae; genus Gentiana; species Gentiana macrophylla. Next base: position 81,231,837 of record CM047805.1, on the reverse strand, counting down.
TGAAAAAGGAATATTTCAGCCGCAATTTATTATGCATAGCCGACATACATATCTATATAAAGCTCAGAAAGATGTAACCCTAATAATATCATATAATTCATATTAATTCATCCAGGCCGCATAGCAAAGCGAGCAGGCGGTAGCTTTATCAGTTTCATAATGGTCACCCGAGCCTTGTGCTCGGGTGATCCGGGGTTAGATTAGATGTTGTTTTTCTTTCGTTTTTCAATTCATGGATCATCCACTGTATCAAAACTACGTGAGTTCATCTTTTTGATTTATTTAATCCCTGTTTTATCTTCATGAGTTTTGGTTTATTTTGTATTTTTCTATGCGATTTATGATGCCATGTGTGAATTATATCGAGAGATCGTTCACTATTGATAGTTACAACATACGAAAGTTGCGTAAACTAGATCACCATAGAAAGATAGGATATTTAATCATTAATGATGACAAGTTAATCGGTTAATTATCTAGGTTGTTAGGTTCTAAAATACGAGAGTCAACTTGAATCTACACCTTCGTTTTGTATGTAATATTGATCTCAACATTCGAAAGAGGAGAGATCGATAATTGAATTCACTAAGGAATTAGGGATTCATAGCTTGAGAAAACAGATCCACTAAGAGATTAGGGGTTTGTGTCTCGTGTAAAGGTGAAACCACAATTTGAATTAAAATCATGAGATGAACTAGGATTGAGATCACTTGGTTTGTATGAAGTTTGATCCCATGTATCCTTAGTTTAGGTTTTTATTATTTGTTATAGCTTAGATTTATTTTAGTTGTTCTTTGAGTTTTTATGTTTAATCTTTCGTTTATTTTTTTCTTGAGTAACAATTGAGAGGATTAATAAAATTATATTCAACATCCCGATTCCCTGTGGATCGACCCTGTACTTACCCTACTATGCTATCAACTACCCGATATTTGGTCGGTTAGGAGTTAGTTTGCATGTTAAGTATAGGTTTATAAATTTTCTTTTGTTTTTAATGATGCAAAATCTCCTCAACAAAAGTGGCGCCGTTGCCGGGGAATCGGTGTTTTGTTGAATCTAATTGAGTTAATTTTTCTATTTTGTTACGATTTATTTTCTTTCAATAAAAGTAGCGTTTAATAAATTGAGGTTTTTTATTTTTGCCATGTTTCGATGACCGTTGGGTTAAGAATGTGCAAAAAGTTTTTTACTCGATTTGTGAAACGTGAAGTGTAATCCAATCTAACCCTCTGTGCTATAATTTGATGGGGCTGCGATGCTGTGATGATCTTTTAAGTTATTTAGGGTTTGCTGTGATTTTCCTGCGTTTTCTGTTGCAAATTCAATGTTTGGACGAGCGTTCAAGGTAAGTGAACGCCCATCCAGTCCCTAACATGCAGGTAAACGAGCGTCTGGTTTGTTGGACGCTCGTCCGTTCAAAACGTGTCGCTACCGCTCGCTTTTCAAGAACTAGACGGACGTCCATATATCTAAACGCCCGTCCGGCCTGCATAAGTTTTAAACGCCCGTTTGGTATGTTAAACGCACGTCCAGGTTCAAACTTTCTCTTCTCTTGATTTTTAATGCTTTATTTGACGTGGGTACTTTCATATGAGCTTCTGTGGCTAATTATTTTTACGTAGATGTTCTGAACTTGCATGTTTACATCTTTCCATCTACGGATCCATGTTAACTAATTGAATCTAATGGATAATATACTTGATTCATCCATGCAAGTTATAGTTCTTGCCGGTTCTCGATGCTATAACCGGTCTTCGTGTCAATCGCTGGCTAATGTCGGTTTCGTATGCTACATACATTGTGATGAATCTTTTAAGCTTTGAGACTTATGTGCTTTCTTGTTATTTTTGTAACTCATTTGGGTAGTAACTCGCCGGTTTTCCGTTGCTACGATGGAAACCTTATGAGTTATATCCGCTTAGTATAGCTAATCGTTGGTTTTCCATAATGCTATCACTTTTACGAGTCTTAAAAGCGCGTCTACACTGCATGTAATGAATAAGATCGCCGGGTTATCGTAACCTGTCATTATTTGGTAGACGTTTATTATATACATGTCGTGCTGCAAATGAGTGGGATAGTTTTCTTTCTTTTATTTTCTTTTATTTTTGCATATCATTTAGATGCATATCATTTAGTTGCATTGTTTTTTCTATTTTTCTTTTATTTTTCTTGAGCGTAGTTAATCAGCCGGCTCCGTAATACTACCTCGTTTTCTTTATTTTTAGTTTCTGCATAGGCCGTAGTCACTGTAGGGTTGTCCTCTCAACTTGCTCAGCCTGAGCCTGTTAGAATTTATTTATTTATTTTTATTTTTAGGATTGCATATCATGTAGGCTTCATTGTAGTATATTTTCATGTAGTTGCACCTAGCCTACTATTTTGTAATGTTCCATGTGTATGTTCCATCTTTATATGAGCTTAAATTTGAAATATCTCTATATCTCCTTTTCCATGTGCTTTATATATGTAATCTTTTCTTTTTCCCCGTAGACTCTTTTTGCACTGGATCAAGTCTGCAGGATATTTTTGATAGCTATTGTGCACTTTCACGATGAATTCAGTTTACTGTGATGCTCCATCTCATGAGCTATGCAAAGAATTTTGGTTTTACCGATTTTTCCGGAATTGCCAAAGATCCAATCGCCTAAGTTCTCTAATTTATTATTTACGCACAACTTGAGGACAAGTTGCAATCTAAGTGTGGGGAGAGGATGGTTTATATGTATCTATGAGTCGTTTGCTCAATTTCTGTTATATTTCTATGAAAAGTGCTTAATTTTAAAATTTTTGTTTTGTCCCGAGTAAGCATTGCATGTCTTTGTTCGATGTTTATAATCATTGATGCAATATTTTGCATATTTAGTAAATTTAGTTGTTTCACCCGACACTATTTTTCACGTGCCATAGTAGATGATGAGCTATGTTTTAAAAGCTATGCCCATTTGATTAGAGATTTTTTATGATTATCGCATGATTCTTTGCTTCCATACGAATTTTGAAAATTTTAATAGTTTGTATTTAGAGTTAAAGTATGACATACTGTGAATATCTGAAGGTTTGAATGTGATAAGTGAAACGTAACTATTGTGCTTTTAAAAAGTGGTGAATAAGTGAAGTTGTTTTAAATTATAAATGTGTGTGTCGAAAGCTGGTCGATGATTTGAGTGCGGTAGGTCATACCACGAATGTCCACTATGATGACCAAAAGCTCACGACAGTCAGAAAAAGTTGCCTTATGATTGGAGCAGGTAGGTGATTAGCGGGAAATGTCCTATTCTGCTATGAGGGCAATAGCTCATTTTGATGTGTGTTTAAGTGAAATAATTAAATCAACTTATGAGAATAGTGATATGAATTAAACGAAAGACTTAGTTATCGTCGATCTTATCCCCAGTATAAACTGAAAGATATGTTGTAGGGATTATCCTCTAAGTATGTTGGAAATATTTCAGATACTTCTTATTATTATTTTTCGAATATGTATGTTTTGTGAGGTGCATGTTATAATCGTTTTTATATTTCTGATTTAAATGGGATGTTGGCTAGTTTGGTTGAATCAATTTCAAGTGTGGATTTAGTGGAAATTTATTATGGCTATGCGCACACACTTGGGTGAACCTCTAAACTATTGAATATGCTTTATGGTTGCATAAGTGTTTATTTGTCTCGAGTGATGATTATGTTTTGTCTTGCTCGGGACGAGCAAGGTCAAGATTTGTAAAGATGGTTTGCTGAGAAGATGTGTTCCTGAGTCGGAGCAACGTGATATAATTGAGCAATGCCACAGTGGACCTACTGGTGGTCATTTCGGTCCATGGAAGACCGTTGCTAAAATCTTTCAATCCGGCTTTTATTGGCCCACGATCTTTAAAGATACATAAGCTTTCTGTAAAGCTTGTGATAAGTGTCAAAGAACCGGAACTGTAACAAGGCGTTTCGACATGCCATTGAAACCCATCCTAGAATTGAAGCTCCAGACCTCCCTTGAACAAGCATTGTGAAGCCATCCGATCAACAATTCAGTCTCGTTTCTTGATTATCTTGTGAGTATTTTATTCAAGTTGTATCTTTATTATCGTTTATCATTGTTTATTGCAATTATGTCGATAGATTATTGCATGATTGATTGTTTGTTTGATTTGGATGAAAATCATAATTGAACCCCTAGAATCAATATAATAAAGATTAGATTTTTAACCTATAAAATAATGAGAGTTAATTAGGTTGAATTTCTAGATAACTAGATTGAGAAATCTTACACCTTTGCTTTGAAAGTAATGATCTTTAAAATCGAGAGATAAAAGATTAAGAAACGAACTTTTCTAAGAAATTAGGAGTTCATACCTTTGATTTGGTGAATCACAACTTGGTTAGAAATCACGAGATAACCTGAATTGAAATTGAATGTTGTTGGATAGGTGGATCAATTGCTTGTTCGTTCGTAACTTATTGATCAAAATCCCTTGAACTTGTATTGTTTAGCTTAGTTTGTCTTTTTATTGCATATTAGGATTAGATTTAGTTTAAATTGGTTCGCAACTTTATTTTCCTGGCTTTAGATCTTGATCTTCTGTCCAGCTTATGTTTGTTATCTTTCTTGTTAGTTATTCACTGTTTTGTTTTTAGTATCTTCTCAATAGTAATCGTGACATAGTTACGCTAGAAATAAAAACTAGAATTCACAACCCCGATTCCCCGTAAGATCAACCCGGTATTAACCTCTTTACTACGATCCTTGCACTTGAGGTAAGCCGGATTTATAAATATTATTACTTGTTTATTTGCATTAGATAAATCCGTGAACAATCACATAGACTTTATTCGCAGAGCAGTGTTGCCTAACCGACCAGCCTATCGTGCTAATCCGGAGGAAACTAAAGAAATCCAAAGGCAAGTGACAGAGCTGTTGGAGAAATGTAAAATCCAAGAATCTATGAGTCCTTGCGCGGTTCCGGTAATCATAGTCCCTAAGAAAGGATGTGAATGGAGGATGTGCACCGACTGTCGTGCAATCAATCAAATCACTGTAAGGTATCGCTATCCCATTCCTCGTTTGGATGATATGTTGGATGAATTGTGTGGTGCTAAAATTTTTACTAAAATCGACATAAAAAGTGGCTATCATCAAATGAGGATTCGTGAGGGTGACGAGTGGAAAACTATATTTAAAACTAAATTTGGTTTATATGGGTGGCTTTTCATGCCTTTGGGTTTAACTAATGCACCTAGTACTTTTATGAGGTTAATGAATGAGGTGCTTAGAGAGTTTATTGGTAAGTTTGTGGTCGTTTATTTTGATGACATCCTGATTTACAGCCAAGACATGGAACAACATATGAGCCACTTACGGGCTGTTTTAGAAACTCTTAGGGAAGTAAAATTGTATGCTAACCTTAAGAAGTTTTCATTTTGCTTGGATAGAGTTGTGTTTCTTGGCTTTGTTGTGAGTTCACAGGGTGTTGAGGTCGATAGAGAGAAGATCAAAGTGGTGGAAGAATGACCTGAACCGACAAATTGTGCAGAGGTTCGTAGTTTTCATGGCCTTGCGGAGTTTTATAGGCGATTTTTCAAGGATTTCATCACCTTGGCCGCACCCCTAAATGAGTTGGTGAAGAAGAATTGTTGGGATCAAGCGCTTACCATTGTACTAAAACCAATTGGTGGTAGTACAGGCGCAACTTTAATTCCTTAAATCACACCATTACTGGCGCCATGGGTTGAACTAACATGGGAGGGCAGAGTGTCAGTACACCCAACAATCCCCAAAGACTCGCTACCCACATTCAACCGACACCCGTAGTATGCCTTGGGCCGAAATGGTTTACCACGTAAATGTCTGCTGCCGTGGATTCAACCCAAGACCTTCTCTCGATACCAATTGTTGGGATCAAGCGCTTACCATTGTACTAAAACCAATTGGTGGTAGTACAGGCGCAACTTTAATTCCTTAAATCACACCATTACAGCGCCATGAGTTGAACTAACATGGGAGGGCAGAGTGCTGTACACCCAACAAGAATGTCCCTTGGCAGTGGGGCCCGAAGCAAAAGGAAGCTTTCGAATCTCTTAAAGCTCGTTAAATTTCTGCACCCATACTTGCTTTGCTTGATTTTCATAAAGCTTTTGAACTTGAATGTGATGCATCGGGTGTGGGTATTGGTGGTGTTTTGATTCAAGAGTCTAGACCAATTGCATATTTTAGTGAGAAATTGAAAGGTGCTCATTTGAATTATGCTACTTATGATAAGGAGATATATGCTTTGGTTAGATGTCTTCAAAGTTGACAACATTATCTTCGACCTAGGGAATTTGTTATTCACACTGATCACGAGTCCCTTAAGTATCTTAAAGGTCAGGGTAAGTTGAGTAAGCAACATGTTCGTTGGATGGAATTCATTGAATCCTTTCCTTATGTGATTAAGTACAAAAAAGGCCAGGATAACGTGGTAGTTGATGCATTATCTCATAGATACATTTTGATTACTACCATGCAAACTAAATTTCTTGGTTTTGAATTTATTAAGGAATTGTATGCTTTAGATCCTGATTTTTGTGAGACATTTGCGAAAACTGAGCATGCGGCCGATGGCCATTTCTATAGGAATGAGGGCTTTTTGTTTCGTGATAATGTTATTTGCATTCACCAAAGTTCCTTGCATGAATTGCTGGTTAGGGAGGCACATGGTGGTGGTCTTATGGGTCATTTAGGTGTTACTAAAACCTTAGACATGCTTAAGACACATTTCTTTTGGCCTATAATGAGAGTTGATGTTACACGCATATGTGATGCTTGTCTTGTGTGCAAATCGGCTAACTCTAAGTCAGCCCCCCACGGTTTGTACACACCACTCCCTATTCCCACGTCCCCTTGGACTGATTTGTCTATGGACATTGTGTTGGGTTTGCCTCGTTCAAAGAGTGGTAAGGATTCGGTGTTTGTTGTGGTGGATCTTTTTCTAAAATGGCTCACTTCATTGCATGTAATAAAACGAATGATGCATCTAATATTGCTGATTTGTTCTTTAAAGAGATTGTTCGTTTGCATGGGGTACCCCGTACTATTGTGAGTGATCGTGATATGAAACTTATAAGTCATTTTTGGGGAGTTCTTTGGCAGTTTTTGGTACTCAATTGTTGTTTTCCACTGCTTATCATCACCAAACGGATGGTCAAACTTAGGTGGTTTCTCGAATTTTGGGTCAATTACTTCATGTGGTGGTCTAGAAAAATTTGAAAATTTGGAAAGATTGTTTCACACCCAGCAGATGCTTCACGTTCTTCAGTAGATTCTTGTAAAAGAAAGATTGAATCAAATAAATTATTCAGTTGTAGCAGCTTGATCAGGATGATATGATCAGCAGCTTACAGTCTTCAAGTGTGTAAACTTGATGTAGCTTGAATGCAGATTACACTTGAAGATTTTATCCGGATCAAGAGCCTTAAGCTCATGAGTTCAAAGCAGGTGTTAGTGTTGGTCCCAGAGAAGGGTGAAACTATAGTCGAGAGGGGGTGAATGACTATAGTGGAGTTTCAAAACTTTTCTTTTATTTAAAAGCTTTTGGGCAAATGGATAAATCCTTCTTACTATGTTGTTTTCAAATCAGTTTAGACAATCACGCAATTAAGTTATGGTGTAGGCAAATTAAATAAATGTTGTAAAGTAAATTGCGAAATTAAATTGACACAAGGCTTATAGTGGTTGAGGTGGTGTAATCCCTTAATCCACTCTTCTCCCGTGATGATCGGAGGAATTCACTATTGTTTTCACGATACAATAGTATGATTGTCCTTGGCTTCCCAAGCTTCACAATCTACAAGACTATAACTCCTTGACTCGCAATAGCTTCATGATTCGATTCTTCCTTGTCGCTCCTTGAGATCAAAATCCTTCAACAACTATCACAGATTCAACTCCTTCTCGATTGCCTCTCGATTCGGTTGTTTCAGATTTGATGTGAATGTGATTCACACACTTGGTTGATCAAACTCAGCCCCAAGTATGACTTTGTAGTTCTGATATCTGAGTTGATCACTAGATGTTTCCTTGTAAGTTCAGAGAGAAGGCTTTTCAAATTGACAGAGTTTTCACTTGATTTTTATGTTCAGTTCGACACACTTCTCTGTCTGTCAATGCCTTCTATTTATAGCCTTGAATAACCTTGATTTTGAAATTCCGTCCGTTGGCTATATTAATGAGGGAATAATCCTTGATTTTATTCTTGATAGCCCCTTAATTGCATTCTCCTTGATTTCAGTGATCGGAATCTTTCTTCAAACGTATAGCAGAAAATCCGTCCTTGATTGATCCTCTATTGATTGTGCATTTAATGCATGATCTTTTGAATCTTCAACGATACTAAATCGATCGGTAAGTGTTACTTCCCGCTTTTAGAACGGTCGAGTGATCCTTCCGACTTAGCCGCTTTAGCTTTTCCTTCACCGCTTTGTCTTTACTCACCGAAAGTGAGTCCGCTTTGCCGATTCAACGCTTTTCTTCTTTGTTTCGTTTGAGGAGAATCTTTGTACTTCACCGATCTTTGATTGGGCTGAGATCAGTGTACACCATATTTGAATATTAATGTACATCTCTTGTAGTATAACTTAGACTTGTCCAAGGTCATCACAGACTTCCTTGGTTACAAGTCAGACCTTAAATGTCTGCATTGCTTCTCTCTTTGGTGCTTATTTGGTTTCACTCTCTTGAATATCTGCTTTTGCTTTGCCGTCCTACCAACTAGTACAATACTTGTCTGACATAACTTATACAACATGTAAGACTATAAGTAAAGACTTTTTTTTAGAGATTTGTAACTTATTTTAGGCTTGCTATAATAGCTGGTATGGCCATCATCAAAACAAATAAAATGTTCCTAACAATTTCCCCCTTTTGATGATGCCAAAACCCTCATAAGCCTTGAACATAAGTAATCGAAATAATAGAACAAAAATTCAACAGTTTTATTCATCCATCATAGGGCAATAAGATATTGCATATTTTTATTTAAAGAACAAAGGCAAATGATAAAATCAAATTGAATTAAGCAACAGGTAACAGGTTTACTTCTTCATTTCTTCAAGCCTGATGCCTTTGCCTTTGCTGTCCTTTCACTTTCCACTCGAGCTCTCGTGCTTTGAGTTTCCTTCCCCTTTGTGGCAAAGATCAAAGCGTGCTTCAAGGTCTCGCAATTGTCGCTTGCACTCGGGGAGAGGACCATACTTTTCTCCAAAGATTTTGTTGTTGGCCTCACCTACTTTGATTAGAAAGTCCACCGCTTGCTTAATGCTCCATTATCTCCTCCAGATGCTGAATTTGTTGAGTGTGTGTATTGAGAGTGTCTACCAATGGCTTGAGATTGTTGTCAGTTGTCTCAGCAAGGAACTCAAGATTGGTTTGGACATGATGAGGAATGAGGTGCTGTAAGTTGCAAAGTAGATTTCCTTGTCTCTCCATGACCTCATCCTGGATCTTGATGTGACTGATGAGGGCCTTAATCTTGTGGTTGAGGGAGGTAGCTTCACTCCTTAAGGCATGCTTCAAATTTTGCCTTCTTTAGTATTGCCTTTCCATATCCACAATGAGGGGTTGAATGTCCAGATTGAAGACTCTTTCTGGATCAACTTCTTCTGGTGCCACATGGGCATCCTCTTCATCCTCATCATCTTCTCCCTCAGCATCTTCACCTTGCTTCTCCTCATTTTCCACTTCAACTTCTTGCTCTTCCTTTTCCTCTTTTCCCTTTTCATTTTGTGCTTCTTCTTTTTCTTCCATCTATTCTTGTTCTGCCTCATTAGACACAAGGTCATTTAGAGGTTGTTGTTAAGTGTGAGCTTCTTCATCTGCCACCGTTCCCCCTTGTGCAATTGTGGGGGAGTTGACAATTTCGGCTAAGTGAGCTTTATCACCGGCTCACTGAAATGCTTAAGCAATCAGCATTCCAATGCTTTTGAAAAGCACTTCTTGGAGAGTCAGTTCATCGTCAGAAATCCCCAAATCTTCTTGATTGGCTTCAAGATTTCTACCTTCTGAATGTTCATCTTCTGACTCATCTTCTTCCTCATCTATCTCTTCTTCTTCAGATGAAGTGAGTCTATATCCTTCCTCACCTTCTTCAAGGTAGGTGATTTCCTCTTGCTGCTTCTCTTCTTCTGTTGCTGTGTCATCACTGATTGTCAGAGGCTCATACAAGTTGCTGGTGTCAGGAATAGTTGTATCCTCTTGTGCCTTCTGAGATCTGGTTCTTCGTCCCACTCTGATCCGGGATTCAGTTGTTGTTTTCTTTTCCAACAACGGGTTTGGGCTTCGAAGCCTTGATCTAGAGAACATTGTCTTGGACTTGTGTGGGGGCTGCAGTTTTGTGGGTTGTACTTTCAAGGCGTTGAATGTATTAAAGAGGGAACCCATATGATTTCCTTTCCCAGAAATCGCCCTTTTTTCTACAAACCCTTGCTCGGTGCGGTGAATGATAGATCAATTTCCTTTTGAATCCGATCCTTCAATCGATTGAAAACAAAGGTTGCCCAATCAAACTTGATGCGTTCATAGATTATGGCCATCGCTTTGATCCGCACTCGATTAGGTTTTCCATTGACCCTTTCGCCTTCAATATTTTTGGTGATGACCGGTGCAAATTCAAAGAAACGGAAGTTTGAGCTTTGACCTAGGTAGATTGTACGCTTTGTTGCTTTGCTTGGGGCTTTTGGCTATCTCAGCCCAGAATTTTGTGATGTCAGTCGTCACAAGCTTGACATTGGCAGGACCAATTAAGGGGAGGTGCAGATATCTGTTTAGTGTACCAGGCGTGATGACTATGTTTTTCCAAAGATTGAGCTTGTGATGCGATTGACTTCGGTCTTCTTTGTGCTGGGCACAAACTTGGCATTTTTCAGAATGCTATCAGGTTCTCATAGCAGATACCAGTTATTGGTGGGTTTAGAAGGGTCATCAGCCCCAAATTTGTACAGCAATCGACCAAGCGTTGTGCTTGTGCATCGTTATCACAATAAGAGAGATAGTGTTCTGGTTTGAAAAACGAACCAGTGATGATTGATTTTTCATAGTATTTTTCAGTAGGAGAGATTGTGGAAGATGAGGCCATTGATAGTAGATAGATGTTTAGAAAGGAGTTCTTCAAGTTTTCAGTGAAAATCAGAAATAGGGTTTGTAATTTGCAAGAGAGCGTAATGATTTCTGAAAATCTTTGAGTCTGGTTTATATAGTGTGATTTGGGTAGTGTGAACGTGGTTTGAATATGGAAGGATTTTGTGACATCATGGCGTGATTTTTTGTATGTGAATTGTGATATTCGAGCGTAATGGAGGAGTGGTTTGAGGTAAGTAATGATAGAGCCCGGGAATCGAGGAGTTTACAATTCGAAAAAATAATACAATTACCTCCATGATCATAAATTGATCTCCACGTGTGTAATCTTTCACAGAATAATCCTCCATAATTTCCTTATTCTCCACGTGTAATCAGAATTGATTTTGTTCACACTTTTAATTTATCCAAGTCTTTATTTCGGTGAAGTGCCTTGGTTGGTCACTTAGCCGATCAAATGAGTTCTTCACTGAGCTGCTCTATTTAACTGTTCCTAACAATCAGTTAAGTTACCTTCACTGGATACCAGTGCCTTACCTGCTATACTTCCTGTAATGGCAAAGGTTGTACCAGTTGATGAAGTCACTTAGCCGATTACTTCAGTTGGCCGCTCCTTGATACTTAGTCAATTTCAATCATTCCTAACTCGATTTCTTAACATACTAAATCTTTCATAATCGAGTGGTTTAGTGAAGATGTCACCAATTGATCTTGAGGGTATGTATTTTAGGATGACATCTCCTTTTCAACATGGTCTCTGATAAAATGGTGTCTCACATCAATGAGTTTTGTTCTCGAATGCAATACTGGGTTTTCAGTAATAGATATTGCACTTGTGTTATCACACATGATTGGAATTGTTTTATCTTCTATTCTATAGTCCCTTAGCTGTTGTCTTATCCAAAGTACTTGAGCACAAAGACTACCTCACTTATATATTCTGCTTTAGCTGTTGATGTAGATATGGAGTTTTGCTTTTTGCTGAACCAAGAGACTAGTCTGGTTCCTAGCATTTGACATGTTCTAGAGGTGCTTTTTCTATCTATTTTGCATCCAGCATAGTCAGAGTCTGAATATGATATCAATTTAAATCCTCCATCTTTTGGATACCAAATTCCAACATTTATAGTGTTTTTCAAGTATTTAATTATCCTTTTGGCTGCTACAAGATGTGATTCTTTTGGTTGTGCTTGAAATCTTGCACACACTCCTACTGCAAATGCTATATCAGGTCTGCTTGCAGTTAAGTATAATAAGGATCCAATGATTCCTCTATACATTTTCTGATCAACATCCTTTCCTGCTTCATCTTTTCCAAGTATGACTCTGGCACACATTGGTGTGTCTGTTGTGCCACTTGTATCCATCCCATACTTGTGTATCAAATCTCTTGTGTACTTGGCTTGACTAATGAAAATGCCATCCTTCATTTGCATTACTTGAAGGCCAAGAAAATAGTTTAATTCTCCCATCATGCTCATCTGAAATTTGCTCTTCATCTGGTTTGCAAATTTCTCACAAAGCTTTTCATCCTCTGATCCAAAGATTATATCATCAACATAGATTTGTACCAAAGAATGTGCTTGCTCCTTCCTCTAGTTTGAATAGAGTCTTGTCAATAGTTCCTTGTTGAATCCATTCTTGATCGAAAATTGTGATAGTGTTTCATACCAGTGCTCTAGGTGCCTGCTTTAAGGCCATAGAGGACCTTCTTGAGTTTGTATACTTTGTCTTCTTTTCCTTTGATTTGAAATCCAGGAGGTTGTTCTACATAAACTTCTTCTTCCAAAAGTCCATTTAGGAATGCACTCTTGACATCCATTTGATAGACTTTGAAGTCTTTGTATACAGCAAAAGCTAGAAAGAGTCCGATTGCTTCCAATCTTGCTACTTTGGTGCAAATGTTTCATCATAATCTATTCCTTCGCTTGAGAATAGCCTTTTGCAACTAGCCTTGCTTTGTTTCTCGACAACAGCCTCCTTGCTCATCCATCTTGTTCCCGAATACCCATTTTGCACCAATGATGTTGGCCATATATCTGCTTACGTCAACAAGTTCCTGCACTTCATTTCTTTCAAATTCATTTAGTTCTTCTTGCATTGCCGTGATCCAATCTGCATTTTGGATTGCATCATCTATGGTCTTGGGCTCCACTTGTGATAGAAAGCAAGTTAGCATGTGCTCCAGGTTGTCTTCTCGGTTCTAACTTCGTGTGAATATCTCAAATAACTTGTTCTTCGTGATGGTCTCTTAGCCAATTTAGATCTGGTTGAAGTTGTTCTTCACTTGGTGCTTCCATACCTTCATGCCGAGCATGAACTTCAACTTCAGTGCTTCTTCATTTGTATTGATATGTGGCTCCTCTTGATTTTCAAAATGATGATTCGTGATAGTAGCCGGTATGGTTGCATTTGTATAGATTTCCTTCTCGTCGCTTTTTCTCTTCTTGGTCTTGAAGATCTTCACCATTTGTATTTGGTTCATCAAAACCACATGTATTGATTCTTCAATCACCAATGTTCTTTTATTGAGTACTCTAAATGCTTTGTTTGGTGTCTCGAGTATCCCATGAAGATTGCTTCATCACCTTCTCATCAAAGGTATGTAGATGGTTCTGCTTAAGACAAAACATTTTGATCCAAACATATGAAAATATGAGATATTGGGTTTTCTACCATTCCATATTTCATATGGAGTCTTTCCATGATATTTGTTGATGATTGATCTGCTTTTGTGTATGACATGTCGTGTTTCTTCGCTTCACCCAAAATCTCTTTGGCAAACATGCTTCAAAGAATCATTGTTCTAATCGCTTCTTTGAGAGTTCTGCTTCTTCTTTCTGCTACACCATTTTGTTGTGGAGTGCTGCTGCAGAGATAGTTGATGTAGTACTCCATTTTCTTCACAGAGAGGTTCTCGATGATTTCATTTAGAAATTCAAAGGCCTCTCATCGATATGATCTTTATGATCTTTAGTTCTTTCTCATTTTGGAGTCTTCTCGAAGAAATCTGCAGCTTTTTGAGTGTCTCTTTCTTCTTGTTCTTGAAAATGGTCCAGTGTACTTTGAGAAGTCATCCACCACTACAAGGGTGTATTTCTTACCACTCACACTTATCACTTGTGGATCGGTCCAAACAGTCCATGTGTAATGAGATATAGAGCTCTTGTTGTAGATTGATAAGGCTTTGACTTGAATGAACTTTTGATCTGTTTTCCTTTCTGACATGCACCACATAGACTTTCTTTCTTGAATGTGATCTCTGGCAAACCTTCAACTAACTTGTTCTTTGATAGTTTGTTGATGGTCTTGAAATTCGAGATGATTTAATCTTCTCGTGCAAATCCAACTTGTAGATTGTTTGTTGTTGACCAGTGAGACATGTTTATGCCTTGGTCGTTTCTCCACCCACAACATACATGTTGTCTTGTCTTCTACCTGCAAGAACCACTGTGTTGGTTTGGCTGTGAATCACTTTGCATCCTTCTTTGTTGAAGTGCACATTGTAGCCTTTGTCACAAAATTGACTGATGCTCATCAGATTGAAATTTAGTCCATTGACATATGCCACATTTTGAATTTTCAAATTGTTCTTGAGTATTATGCCTTCCCCCTTAATCTTGCCAGGGTTTTCTTTGCCTCCAAATGTGGCTTTGGGTCCATCAAAAGCCTTGAAGTCAGTGAGCAATTTCTTATTTCCTATCATGTGTCTGGAACATCCACTGTCTATGTACCAGACATCCTACAAGACAGATTAATTAAGTTTAGGTACCCAACACTGTTTGGGTCCATACCTGTTAGTAATCATGCCTCCCATACCAAGTGTGTATCCAAAAGCTCTTCTTTTTGGATAATTGAAGTCATCAACTTCATATGTATAAGGCATGGCAGAATAGCTTCTAATATTTTTGCTGAAGGTATTCTGATACTTTTCTCCACCTTTTGGTGCATTTATATCCTTCTTCACTTTCCAATATGCAGTAGGAAACCTTTCCTGCTTCAAGTGTCTAGGAACATATTGATTTTTCTTGACCACATGATGCATTTTGTCGAATGGTTTCCTCTTGTATTTTGCAGGTTCAACATTCCAATCATCCTCAGAAGGGTAAAGTCTGCCTTTACCTTTCAGATGGCTATTGTTCTTGATTGACTGGAATGAGGATTTAGTCTGCTGTTTCACTACACTAGGTTTTGACTTCACCGAACAGATGATCTGTTGGAACTATGGTCCATCCCTTTCTAAATTTTGATCCATTAATGGTCCTGAATTTAGAATCGTGTTGACCATTATTCCTACTTTCATCCTGACTGTTGTAGCCAAGACCAGATCTGGATCCAAACCTTTTTGAGGTTTTGCAAGCTGGTGCTTCTAGTGGTGCAGTGGTTACCTTTACTGGTGAGGAGATTTTCTTAACTGATCTGTCAATAACAGATGTATGATCATCTGCTTTTTGTTGATCATTTAAGTAGGTCTCCTTACTAGTTAATTCAGCTTTTGCTTCATCCAGTTCTTTCCTTAATCTCTTATTTTCTTTTCTTAGATCCTTGCATTCCTTTTCCAGAATTTCATGATTCTTTTCAATTTCATCAAATTTAGTCATGAGATTTGTGATTAGGTCTGTTGTATCTAATGGGAGAGTAGAAGATTGTGCAGTGTCAGATGTGGATGTATTAGATGAAGAGTAAGAGCTAGATGATACCTCAGATTCATCTGATTCTTTAGCCATTAGACATAGGCTTGTTTCTTCAGTGTATGAACTGTCACTTTCATCTTCATCCAATTCATCGGTCATGAGGCATATGCATGCTTTCTCTTTTTCTGAGCTGTCTTCTTCATCACTATCATCTGAATCATTATCAGATGATTCTTCATTCTTCTCACTGCTGGATCTGGCTTGAGTGCCTTCTTGCTTTTTCTCTTTTCAAATGCTTTGTATTTCTTCTTTTCGTAATCTTTGTCATTTTCTTCAGGACAATCTGCCTTGGAGTGACCTTTCTTGTTGCAGTTGAAGCATCTGTATTCAACATCTTTCTTCTTCATGTCTTTGTTTGAGCTTGACCACTTGTTTGATGATGAATTTCCTTTGAGGGGCTTCTTTTTGCTGAACCTGTCAAAGCATTTAACCAATAAAGATACATGTTCTTTAAGTTCATGTGTTTCTTTGCTGATGTAATCGGCAAAGTTACTTTCTTTGAGGTGCAACCAAAGGCGATGAGCTTTTGTGTCACCGCCGAGCATCATCTTCACCGTTCAATTCGAATTCATGAGCTTTTAATTGAGACATCGATTAGTCGAGTGTCGGTGCTTGCAAGATTTGTTGTTCCTCCGATTCATCGATGTTATGATCTTCTATCTTTCGTAGTCCTCTCAAGATCTTCAAGCATACTTCTTTTTGGGGATATGTGTGTCCAAGCTGTTGTAGTTCACTGATGATGCTTGAGAATCTATTGTCCATTTGATCTATGGATTCACTAGTCTTCATTTTGAAGTTTTCAAACTTCTATTTTGCAACAGATAATTTGTTTTCTTTAACTGCTTCAGATCCTTCATTTATCAATGATAGCTTGTCCCACATCTCCTTTGCTGTTTTGCAGTCTTTGATTCTCATGAACATGTTGCTATCTAGGGTCTTCAAGATCATGTCTTTTGCAACAATGTCCAGGTTTGCTCTTCTCCTATCCTCCTTGGTCCAATCCTTTTTAGGTTTGTCAATTTCCTTTCCTTGATCTGCTCCTGTGTCTACCACAGTAGTGATTGTGATTGGTCCATCATTAATTACATCCAACATCTCTTCATGAGTTCTTTGCAAGATGAATAGCATTCTTATTTTATATTCATCAAAATTATTAACATTAAAAATGTACTTTTGACAAGAAGTTTGAGGAATCCATCAGTGCAAATGAAGATATAAATGTAAATGTATAGAAAACTCAGCTTTGAAAACTACTATGAAAATATGTGATCTCCTTGTTACCGTAAATTAGATCTCGAGCGGGTTTTGATACTAGGAACACTTCTCCGATACCAATTGTTGGTCCCAGAGAAGGGTGAAACTATAGTCAGAGGGGGGGTGAATGACTATAATGGAGTTTCAAAAACTTTTCTTTTATTTAAAAGCTTTTGGGCAAATGGATAAATCCCTTCTTACTATGTTGTTTTCAAATCGCTTTAGACAATCACGAAATTAAGTTATGGTGTAGGCAAATTAAATAAATGTTTGTAAAGTAAATTGCGAAATTAAATTGACACAAGGCTTATAGTGGTTCAGGTGGTGTAATCCCTTAATCCACTCTTCTCTCCGTGATGATCGGAGTAATTCACTATTGTTTTCACAGATACAATAGTATGATTGTCCTTGGCTTCCCAAGCTTCACAATCTACAAGACTATCACTCCTTGATCTGCAATAGACTTGATGATTCAGTCTTCCTTGTCGCTCCTTGAGATCAAAATACTTCAACAAATTATCACAGATTCAACTCCTTCTCGATTGCCTCTGATTGATTTGCTTGATTTGATGTGAATGTGATTCACACACTTGGTTGATCAAACACATTTCAAGTATGACTTTGTAGCTCGATATCCGAGTTGATCACTAGATGTTTCCTTGTAAGTTCAGAGAGAAGGCTTTTCAAATTGACAGAGTTTTCACTTGATTTTTATGTTCAGTTCGACACACTTCTCTGTCTGTCAATGCCTTCTATTTATGGCCTTGAATAACCTTGATTTTGAAATTCCGTCTGTTCGCTATATTAATGAGGGAATAATCCTTGATTTTATTCTTGATTCCCCCTTAATTGCATTCTCCTTGATTTCAGTGATCGGATTCTTTCTTCAAACGTATAGCAGAAAATCCGTCCATGATTGATCCTTTATTGATCGTGCATTTAATGCATGATCTTCTGAATCTTCAACATATACTAAATCTGATCTGGTAAGTGTTACTTCGCCGTTTTTAGAATGGTCGAGTGATCCTTCTGACTTAGCCGTTTTAGCTTTTCCTTCACCGTTTCGTCTTTACTCAGCCGAAAGTGAGTCTGCTTTGCCGATTCACTGTTTTCTTCTTTGTTTCTGTTTGAGGAGAATCTTTGTACTTCACTGATCTTTGATTGGGGTGAGATCAGTGTAAACCATATTTGAATATTAATGGACATCGCTTGTAGTATAACTTAGACTTGTCCAAGGTCATCACAGACTTCCTTGGTTACAAGTCAGACCTTTAATGTCTGCATTGCTTCTCTGCTGGTGCTTGGCTGGTTTCACTCTGCCGAATATCTATTTTTGCTTTGCCGTCCTACCAACTAGTACAATACTTGTCTGACTTAACTTATACAACATGTCAGACTCTAAGTAAAGACTTATACAGAGAATTCTAACTTATTTCAGGCTTGCTATAACAGCTGGTATGGCCATCATCAAAACATAATAAAATGTTCCTAACAGTTAGAAAATGCAGCTCAGAATTATCTCTTGTTTTTTCTTTAATTTTCATCACATGTATCTGAATTAGGAGTCCTCTATTTATAGGTAGGAATCCTTGTGACTTATATTTGAAATTCAAATATAGCCGCTCCAGATTTTGTCCTATTTGACTTGCTTTCTGTCACTGTTCCTAGTACTGACACAGTCAGACTGCTTTTTGATAGAATGCAGTCCACCCTTTGACTTGTAACCATTGGATAAAGTCCTGAATCATCCCAACGTCCTTTTAATCTCAAGCATTGATTTGTTTGATAAATCAAAGGTAGTTAGCTGTCATTATCCTTGTTTTCTTCCAATGTAATCTTGAATAATTCGAGGTATATGTATCATCAGGTTCATGAGTCTGCTGGAGTACATATCAGTAGGCTGAACAATAAACTGCTGTGTTTAAAACACAATGCAGCTTACTTCTGTTATCTAAATATTATTTATGAAGTTAGATTACACCTTTTTGCATATAACTAAGTTCCAATCACCATCAAACTTATGGAAATTAGTCCTTGTACCCAAGGTATATGTAATCAGTTTAGGTCATCACAAACTTCCCTAAATTCTGATTCCATATCCTTGAATTTAATCACTAAGTTTGATCCCTTAGCCTTTATTAACTGAGTTTGAGCCCTCAGCCTTCAGTCTTCAGCAGGTTCCTGACTAGTCTCCTGACCTAGCTACCCTACGGATCAAGACCAGTCTGCTGATATAAGTCAGCTGACCATTATAGTGCTTGTTTGATCAAACCTATACAAAGATCAAACTCTAATAAACCTATACATTTGATCTAGACATCTTTTTACCTTTGCACTATAACAGCTAGTCTGGCACTCATCATTAAAACTTAGAAATAAGTCCAACAATTTCCCCCTTTTTGGTGATGATGCCAATACCCTCTCCTAACTGCAAAGCAAAAAGATTAAAACAAAAAACAGAACAAACTTGGTCATTTTTCATTATAATCATTTGTTCAAAGTATTACAGTCTAGAATCAGCAAATATAAAACAGTGTAAAGTATGCTGATCTACTGTCTTCTTTCCCTTTCTTCTCTTGCTTTTTCTACTTGTTCCTGGTAAGCTCTTATCTCCATGATCATCTCTCTCATCCAGTCATTTTCAATCAGAGAGAAGTCAATATGAGGGTTAACTCGTTTCCACCAATGCCATGCTTCAGGAAGAGTTAGATTTATCTGATCTACCCTGAAGCCTAACTTCATGTAAACTCCCTTGAACTCATTCAGTGATTCCTTTGCATTTGTGGTAGGTAAACTACTTCCACCTCTACCACCTCTTCCACCTCTTCTTGAAGCCCTCATGGCTTTAACTCTTGCTTCCCAAAATTTTAAACTCAAAAATGAGTTAAGACCTTCATGAAAGCCCTTGTCATGATAAGGTCTTCTTCTGTTGTTGTATACATTCTTGTATTGTTTGAGAAGCTCATCAGTAAGTGGAAGCCTGCCAAGTGCAGGTTCTCTAAATGCATTAGTATCAGCTTCCCATCTCTTCTTTGCAAAAATTCTAGCAGCCTCTTTTGCTACTGCTATTTGACCCTCTTCCCCCTTATTGACATCATCAACAAAACGGGACAGCAGGCCATGTCACTCTCCTGTGTCAACACTAGATTGTTCATTTGACCTTCAATAATTTCAGTCCTAGTGTCAATTGCTGTGATCCTTTCTTGAATTTTTTGCTCCAGCAGGTTATCCTTTCAAAGGATTTTAGGATCCAAAGATCTGAGTTGAGGTGCAACAAGAGTGCAGTGCGCAGTCTATGTACCTCAAAGAAGGTTATCTAATTTTTTATGAATAGAAGCAAGTTGTTCTTTCAAAAATTTCTCCTTAAGTGTGTTGCCCTGTTTAATTCCCCTCACATCTTGTGTTAGATCAGCAATGGCATACTGAGTAGATGTGTAGTTTGAAGCAACTGTCTCAGTAGACTTTCTATTGTTATCCACCAGGTTCATCAGTTCTTCAAATCTTTGTTCCTGTCTTTCAAGTTGAGTCCTTAATTGTGTCATGTCATTCCCGTCAGCCCTCAACTCATCCAGGACATGTGCTAGTACCCCACCAGTCATTCCTCCAGTAGCTTCATCAGCAGGCTCTTCTACATTATAATGTTGCTGCTGACTGTTGATCACCAATGCATAACTCATATCCTTTCCAGCAGGGTGAGGTCCTTGGTACTCCTCCAAGATAGGATCAATAGTAGGTTCTTCAATCATTGGTTCATCATCAGTAGATCCTTCCTCATCAATTTGAAATTCTTCATCACTGTAGTCATAGTCCACCAACTCCTCATCCTCATCAATAACAACAGTCTGCTGACTATCTTTCCCTACAGTGGTCTTGTCTCCAGTAGGCTCTACTACAGCAGCCTCTTTAACAACAAACACAACAATAGGGGTTTCCTCCAAACCCAAAGATTGTTCCAACCTTTGTCCAGGTGCTGTTTGTTCCTCAGCAACCTGTACCTCATGTTCCAACCTTTGCTCAGGTGCTGTTTGAACCTCAGCAACCTGAACCTCCACTTCAATTCTAGGATCTGGTGCAATTTGTGCCACAATAACCTGATCAGGGAATACATCCATGTTTTCTTTTTGAAATTCACTTATATCAGGAATCCTTCTTATAAAGTTTGCACCCTTGGTTAAAGTGCCCTCAGTGTCAATGCAGTCTTGATATTGAATTGAATCCTCTGAACTGGCACTAGGTTCACTATGATCAGTAGCTCTTTCTTCATCCAAATCAACATTCTATTGATCCTCAGGTTGTTCAACAGGTTCAACAACAAACAAATTATCCACCTCACCAACCAATCTGTTTGCACCAATATCTATTCTTCATTGATTTGTGCCTCCAGTTCATCTATGGTGAGGTTTTCCAAATCCTCATCCATTTGTCCAGTCTGTTGTCTCTCAGTGGACTATCATGTACCAGTAGATTGCCCTACAATTGGTTCATTAATCATTGCAGTCCCACTGGTTCCTCCTGGACCGGATGGATGATCACCACCAGAATCAGATGATGATGATGAATCATCATGTCATCTCTGGGGTCCCTAAAATTGATACCCTCCTCCTTCTGTTGTTCATCAAAGATATCCATCAATCTTGATTGTAGCAAAGAGGTATCAACTAGATCCAGTAAACTTTCCACTCCCAACTTTTGAAAAGCCCATTCTTCACAGTCTGTCATAGGTTCTGCAGCAGGCTTTTGTCTTTTGTAGAAACCAAATTCCATTGGAAATAATCAGCCACTTGTTGGAGTTTAGGATCAACAAAATCCTCTTTCTTCTTATTCTCAAAGCTTTCAAATGGCATTGTTGGTTTCCTGGGAGCTGTTTGTTCACTCTGCTGACCTCCAAAGGTCCCAACTAGCAGAGTTAGAGTTTCTTCAACAGATGCTTGTAGGTCAGTAGGTTGCTCAGATTGTATATTTGTTCCTACTACCTCCATCTGTACCATACTTGGTTCCTCCTCACTTATATGCTCATCAGCAGGGTCAGCAGTAGACTGCTCTTCCCCCTGAACTATTGCAGGAATTGCAGGGTCTTGTACCAATGTTTCAGTTACCACAGCAGGTGCAGACTCAGTGGTTTGCTGTGGTTCTTCTACAAACTTTTCCACTTCCACAGCAGGTGTAGACATAGTTGTCTGCTGTGGCTCTTCTACAAGTTGCTCAACAACAACTTTTGCAGTTCCAGTAGGCTCAACATCTTTTGCTGGGGAGGATTCAGTAGTTTCTACAACAGGCTCAGGGTTTGTAGTCTGCTGTGATTCTCCAGCAGGTTGCTCAACAACAACCTCTTCATCCTTAGTAGGCTTGATAATAGTTAATGGCTCAGCATTAATAGCCTCTCCTACTACTTCTATTTCTTCCTCTACTTCTTCTTCTTGTTCCCTTTGAGCCTCTAAAACTCTCAACTGTTTCCCTTTGCCATGTTTCTTCTTCTTGGCAATTTCTTTCATTCTTTTGGAAAGTGGATCATCTTTAAGATCAATAACTTTCCTTTTTCTACTTGCTTCTTTCTGTTGCTCCTTCAAAACTTCAGCAACAGTCTTCTTGCTTGCAGCAGCAGGTTCATTAACCTCAAACTCTACTGGTCCCTCAGTGGACTCCGTAGTCTGTGCTGTTTGCTTTCTTGTCTTTCTAGGTCAGAATAACTCTGTTATTTTCCTAGTATCTACAAACCTTTCTTTTCTCAAGAACTTTCTTTGGTGCAAGAGGGTTTAACAACTTTCTTAACTCGCTCCACCAAAGATCATCATCATCTCCACCATTATCACTATCAGCTGCCTCAACAACAACTTCTTCATCATCATCCGCACCAGGATAGGATAGTCAATCTCTTTCTTGTATCTAGATTTGTTTATCTTCTCAGGTGCAACATCAGCAATTCCTAAATGATTCAGCAGGAACCATTAATCCTAAGGGTAAGGCCTTGGATTTCCTTGTCCCTTCTTTTTCTTCTTTTGCAACCTTCTTTTTATAGTGGATAAAGTATCCAGCCTAATCAAACTTCATACTTCTGCAAATAATCATCAGCAGTTCGATTTTGGGTCCTGACAGAGTATCCATACTCCCAATGAGTCCTAAGATATTCTTTGTAATAATCTTGCTCAGCAGGTTGTACTCAAATCCAATGTGTTTCACATTAATGCCTAAACTTGATTTAATGGCATTATTGGTTTTGAATTTGTCAACAAAATCTATCTTTGACAATCCCATTTCCTCAAGATTTATTGGAGCATCTATGACTTCTATAAAACCAAAAACTTCCGTCAGTAGATTTGGGGAAACTTCAATATCCTGAGCATTTACTGTGGTGGTTAATGCTTCTCTTCCTTGTCTTGTTACAATATTTCTCCAGAAGCTAACGACATTTGTGTATGAGATTGTCTCCAATCTTATGTTCAGCATATCTCCAAACCTTCATATCTCCTTATTCTTCGACCAATATTGATAGCTAATTCTGTTTCATTAGCATCAACAACAAAACCTCTTACACTTTGACTTGTTCCAATTTGAACATCATCCTTTTCGGCCATTGTTAAGAAAAAGATGAAGAAAATAACTTCTCAACTCTGTGTTCACACAGTGTAAATGCAAAGAGAATCAATCTGAGAATTTTTTAGAGTAACTCTGTGTAAGGTCTGCATATATATAGGCAAATGCAGTTGTAACTGTCAGAGCACGTACATTGATGTTAACCACGATTAAATTCTGAGTGAATGCGGTCTTGACACGTGGCCCATTACTTTTCATAACGTTTTGTAACCGTTAGATCGTGTAACTGTGGTCATAATGGATAGAATAAATATCCCGCCATATACTCTTTGACATTTATAAGTTTGACTGAGTAACGTTTCATTCAAAGAAATTTTGTCATCGCTAGGTTGGCTCAAGAACCTCGCCGACAAATATGTTTCAAAGACTGCTTTCGACGATTGTAACTCGCTTAATCTTTGATTCCTTCTTGTTTTGTTCAATTGATAATACAAGATGAAGTTTAATACCAATGACTGATCTGTCAAGTGAGCTCGCCCAACATGACAAAGACCAATCCCCTTGGCACCTCATTTGCTCAATTGTCCAAACATAAGTACATGGAATTGTTGATACTAGTGACTAATCACTAAGTGAGCTCACCCAACATAGCAAAGACTAATCCCCTTGGTGAATTCCAAAGACACATCTGATTATCACCAACTTTGATAATTCCAAGTTCAAATCCTTAGTTTAGCAAATCTTTCACTATCTAGTGGTTTAGTGAATATATCAGCAAGTTGATCTTCAGTAGGGATATAAAGAACCACCACATATTTCTTTTCAACATGATCTTTTATAAAATGATGTCTTACATCAATATGCTTGGTTCTTGAGTGCAAAACAGGATTTTCTGTGATTGCAATTGCACTTGTGTTGTCACACATAATTGGAATTTCTCTTTCTTCAATTCCATAATCCCTTAATTGTTGTCTTAACCAAAGTACTTGTGCACATCAACTTCCAGCAGCTATATATTCAGCTTCAGCAGTGGAAGTTGATATTGAGTTATGTTTCTTGCTAAACTAGGAAACCAGTCTATTTCCCATTAACTGACAGGTTCCTGTGGTGCTTTTTCTATCAATCTTGCATCCAGCATAATCAGAATCTGAGTAGGATATAACCTTGAAACTTCCATCCTTGGAATACCATATCCCTACTCCCAAAGTCTCCTTTAGATACTTAAGAACTCTTTTGACTGCACCTAAATGACTTTCTTTATGTTTTGATTGAAATCTTGCACAAACACCTACAAAGAAAGGATATATCAGTCTGGCTGGCGTGAGAGGTACAAATAGATCGCCTATCATCCTTCTGTATAAGGTCTGATAAACATCTTTGCCTTATTTGTCTTCATCCAATCTGATATTTGTACTCATTGGAGTTGATATTTTGGTGTTGTTTTCCATACCAAACTTCTTCAGTAACTCCTTGGTATATTTGGTTTGATGAATGAAGATTCCATCTTTCATCCGTTTAACTTGAAATCCCAAAAAGTAGTTCATTTCTCCCATCATACACATTTGGAATTTACTCTTCATTAGATTTGCAAAATTTTCACATAACAATTCATTTTTAGACCCAAAGATTATGTCATCAACATAGATTTGTACCAGTAGGGTGTTGTTCCCTTCATTGATTCTGAAAAGAGTCTTATCAATGGTGCCTTTTGTAAAACCATTGTCCACCAAGAATTGAGATAGAGTCTCATACCAAGCTCTTGGTGCTTGTTTCAAACAATAAAGTCCTTTATTGAGTCTATACACTTTATCTTCTTGATCTTTAACTTCAAATCCAGGAGGTTGTTGAACATACACTTCCTCCTCTAGAATGCCATTCAAGAATGCACTTTTGACATCCATCTGATAAACTTTCAAGTTTTTATAAGCAGCATGTGCCAAGAATGATCTGATAGCTTCTAATATTGCAACAGGTGCATATGTTTCATCAAAATCTATTCCTTTTGCTTGAGAATAGCCTTTTGCAACTAGTCTGGCCATATTCCATACAATGGTACCAGATTCATCAAGTTTGTTTCTGTATACCCATTTAGTACCAATTATATTTGCATGATTAGGCCTTTATACTAGTGTCCAAACTTGATTTCTTTCAAATTCATTCAATTCTTCTTGCATCGCAATTATCCAATCTGGATCTGAAATTGCTTCTTCAACAACTTTAGGTTCCACTTGAGATAGAAAGCAAGTAAACATTGCTTCTAATTGTCTTATAGTCCTCACACCTTGTTGTATGTTGTCAATAACTTGTTCAGCAGGGTGATCCCTTAACTATTGTGGATTCTAGTTTGATTGATTATCAGGAACCTCATCTTTATTAGGGTCTGCTGTTTCTTCAACAGGGGGTTTAGCAGATCCTTGAACTGCCTCAGTTGTTGCATCAGTAGTATTACCAGCAGGGTGTTCAGCAGGGGCAGAATCAGAAACCTTTAAGTCATTAAATCTTTCCAAAATTTCAATACAATCTGGATCAGTGACTTGTAGATTCTCAGCAGGGTCACAAGCTTGATCTTCCATACCAATGAACTTAGGTTCATCAAACACAACATGGATTGTGTATTCATGTTTCAGTGTTCTTTTGTTCAGTACCCTGAATGCCTTGCTGACTGAAGAATATCCCAAGAAAATTCCTTCATCTGATTTTGGTTGGAATGTCTTCAAATGTTCCTATGATTCAAGATAAAACACTTGATTCCAAATGGATGGAAATAAGATATGTTAGGTTTACTTCCATTCCATATCTCATAAGGTGTCTTCAGCATCTTCTTGTTCACTGAGGTTCTGTTTTATGTATAGCATGTTGTATTAACTGCTTCAGCCCAATATATTTCAGGTAGTAATGCTTCACAAATCATAGTTCTTCCTGCTTCTTTTAAAGTTCTATTTCTTCTTTCAGCAACCCCATTTTGCGGAGGTGTACCAGTAGCAGCAAGTTGATGTAGTACACCATTTTGTTCCTAGTATTCTCTTATAACTTTGTTGAGAAACTCAGTACCCTTGTCTGATCTTATTTTTACTACTGTCAAACTTTTCTCATTTTGTAATCTCTTCAAAAGTTCAGGCATCTTTTGAAGTGTTTCACTCTTCTTGTTCATAAATACCACCCAAGTGTATCTAGAATAATCATCCACAACCACTAAGGTGTACTTCTTTCATGTAACACTTGTTGGTGTAACAGGTCAAAATAGATCCATATGCATCAGCGCCAAAACTCTATTAGTTGATTGCTTACTCTTTGATTTGAAACTTGACTTTGTCTGTTTACCTTGCTGACATGCATCACATATAGTATCCTTCTTGAATGTGATCTCAGGTAAACCAATCACCAGTTTCTTCTTCACCAACTGATTGATATCATCAAAATTCAGATGATTCAATTTCTTATGCCATAACCAATTAAGTTCTGACTTGGTATGCACAATCAGACATGTTTCTGGAACAGCAGTAGACCAATCCACAACATACATGTTTTGTTGTCTCCTTTCTCATAACACAACTTGATCACCTCTTTCACTAATGACAATGCAGTTGTTTTTGTAAAAAGTGACCTTGTATCCCATGTCACAGAATTGTCCAGTGCTCAGCAAGTTGTAGTCCAGTCCTTCCACATATGCAACATTGCTGATTGTTAGTCCATTCCTCACAAGTGTGCCATATCCTCTTGTGTATCCAAGTGTATTCTTGTTGCCAAAATTCACCCTTGGACCATCCTTTGCCACATAGTTTGACAAACATTGCTTATTCTTTGTCATATGTCCGGAACATCCACTGTCAAAGTACCAGACACCCTACAAAACAATGTTAATACATTTTAGGTACCCAAACCTGTTTGGGTCCATAATGGTCAGTGGTAAGCATGACCCCTGGCATGTTTCCATAATGTCTTCTCCTAAAAGTGTCATACTTTGGTCATACATGTATTCTACACATCCATAAGGTCTAACAATTGGTTGTGTAAGATTCACATATGTTTTCTGGCCTTTTGGTTTGTAATACTGTTTGAATTGATTTCTGTTGTTAGAAGCATTAGTATAACCAGCTCTGTAATATGGAGTCTGCTGAGGTCCCTGCTGAGGCCTTGTATAAGTCCTCTGCTGAGACCTCTACTGATTCCATTTCTTAGGTTTTACCCTAGCAGCATGGTTATACTTGCTATTTCTAACATTGGGGGCAGGAATATTCCAATCATCATCAGTAGGGAACAGTCTACATTTCCCCGTGAGATAAGTATCCCTAGAATGATGAACATTTTTGGATTTGGGATTCTTATCCTTGGAATATTTCTGGTTTTTCCCTTTTTGTGCTCCAGCAGACTTGGTAGCAGGTCTGCTATCAGTAGGTCTAGAAGGCACAACAGTCCTATTTTTGGATTTATTCTTTTTATTAGAAGTTGTTGACTTCTTTGACTTCTGATTTTGCTTCTTTGAAGCATTCTCAGTAGGCTTCACTGCCTCACAACCCTTTTGGGAGTTGGATCTTGTGTAGGCACAAACTTAGGACCAATCCTGGTACTAGGTTCAGTGACCATACTGGATCCACTCTTATTGGATTGTTGAGTTCCAAATCCAAGCCCTGTTCTATCACCATAAGGCTTTCCAGATTTGAATGCAGTGGAGGAACAAGATGGTTAAGCGCACTGGTTAGCTCATGAATGTACAACCAGGCTTATGCCGATTCTCTCTTCTTTTCGCTTCTTTTCAAATTTCTTCACAATCTCATAACCAGATTTTATTATCCTCAGTTGATTAAGGATGCCATCCAAAGTTTCATCATTATCAGAATTTCTAGGATTTGAACCACAAGTTGATTCACAATCACTTCCAGCAGGAGTGTTTATTGATACAGTGTTGTATACCACCACTATTTCATCCATATTAGCCATCAAAGCATAATCTTCCATGTCAGCAACCAGTGCTATGTCATCAGATTCATTTCCCTTTTCTGACTCAACTTCATACCCTGATTCATCTTCAGCAACCATAGCCTTCTTCCCATGTCTTCTCTATTGGCTCTTGGTCTTCAGTAGGTCTTGACAATCAGGTCTAAAATGTCCAGGCTTCTTGCAATTGAAACAAAGATAATCAGGTTCCTTACTTTGTTTTAACTCAGGACAGTCAGGTTTGAAGTGTCCTGGTTTCTTGCATTGGAAACACAAGTAATCATTGTCTTTCCTTGAATCATCCTTCTTCTTTTCACTGAATTTCTTAGTGAAATTCCTTGGAGAGCCCTTTCATGTCTTCATCATCCTGATTTTCTTGCTTAGTAGGGCAATCTCCTCTTGCATCTCATCCAGGAGATCATCTTGAGCTCCTGAAGTTTCTTCTTGATGTTTGGCAGCCAATGCAGTTGTTTTTGGTTCTTTCTTTTCAGTGGTAGGAACCAATCTCTTGATGAATTCATAAGCTTTAAGATCTGAGAATAATTTGAAGGTATCCTCTTCATCTAACTTTCTCAATTCCTCTATGGCAGTGACTTTCATCTCCCAAACTTCTTTGTCAGGTAATGCTTCCAAGAATTTTGAATTGATTTCTTCTTTTGAATAACTTACACTTAGTAGGGTAAGTTTATCTAGGATTGCATTAAATCTTGATTCCATTTGCTCAATGGTTTCATTTGGTAGCATTTTGAACTTTTGAAACCTCTTTTTGGCCACACTGATCTTGTTCTTCTTGATAGCATCAGTGCCTTCACAGATTAACTGTATCTTGTCCCAAAGTTCCTTTGCAGTTTTGCAATCTTTCACCTTCATATACGTATTTCTATCCAGAGTTCTGTATATGATATCAATGGCAAAATTGTTAAGATTTGCTCTCTTTCTATCTTCAGCATTCCATTCTCTTTTTGGTTTTGGAATGTACTGTGTCTCATCTCCCACTGTTACAGATTTGGAAATTTCCAGTGGCCCATCAGTCAGTACATCCATCATTTCATCATGTGTTGCAGCTAGATAAGCCTTCATACGACATTTATATTCATCAAAACGATCTAAAGAACACATCAACATTGTTCTAGCATACTAATTGTTGTCCATGATGCAAAGCTTTGAAAATCAGTAACTTGAAAAAGTTTTCAAAGTATTTTCAAAAGCACAACAAGTAGGATTACTTCAGAATAGAAGCACTGCTCTGATACCAATTGTTGGTCCCTTGAAAAGGATTTGGTTAAGTTTAGAGGGGGGGGTGAATAAACTTAACACTTAAAACTTTTGGAGTTAAAAACTCAAGAACTTGAGCGACTCTTTGATACTTGATGAGTCTTCGACCTTCAGATGGTTTGGTCGACTATTGAACTTATTGAATTTGTGCAATGGAATTATATAAAAATTAAGCCTTATTACTTGTTGTAAAATATGATACTAAGTATTAGATACTCATTAGTGTGTATGTGTCTGATTTCGATTTGCTAGATTCAGTAGGTTGATGTGTGTAATAAACTAAATGCGTAATGTAAGTGCGAGAAAGTAAGTAGGCGATTTTATAGTGGTTTCGGTGGTGTAATCCTGTCAGTCCCCTCTTCTCCTGTGATGTTGGAGGTAATTCACTAGAGATCTTTGATGTAGCTGTTACAAAGATTCATATGTTGCTTGTCCTTCATCAATAACTATGGCTTCACAAACTGAACACTTGGAACAGGTAGGATTGCTGCTCCAAAGTCTTCCACTGGTCCTTGAAGGGTAGGATTGCCTCTTCACTAGCTCCACCATAAACAACAGTCTTTCACACCCAGCAGATGCTTCACTGTCTTCAATAGATTCTTGTAAAAGAAAGATTGAATCAAATAAATGATTCAGTTGCAGCAGCTTGATCAGGATGATATGATCAGCAGCTTGCAGTCTTCAAGTGTGTAAACATGATGTAGCTTGAATGCAGATTACACTTGAAGATTTTCTCTGGATCAGTAGCCTTAAGCTCAGTAGGTTCGGCAGGGTGTTAGAAAATGAAGCTCAGAATTATCTCTTGTTTTTCCTTAATTTTCATCACTTGTATCTGAATTAGGAGTCCTCTATTTATAGGTAGGAATCCTTGTGACTTATATTTGAAATTCAAATATAGCCGTTCCAGATTTTGTCCCATTTGACTTGCTTTACATCACATCGTTCGTAATCGACACACATCGATCGCTTTTGATAGAATGTGATCGCCCACCCTTTGACTTGTAACCATTGGATAAAGTCCTGAATCATTCCAACGTCCTTTTAATCTCAACCATTGATTTGTTTGATAAATCAGAGGTAGTTAGATGTCCTTATCCTTGTTTTCTTCCAATGTAATCTTGAATAATTCGAGGTATATGTATCAGCAGGTTCATGAGTCTACTGGAGTACATATCAGTAGGCTGAACCATAATCTGATGTGTTTAAAACACAATGCAGCTTACTTCTTTTATCTAACTTTTATTTATGAAGTTATATTACACCTTTTTGCATATAACTAAGTTCCAATCACCATCCAACTTATGGAACTTAGACCTTGTACACAAGGTATATGTAATCAGTTTAGGTCATCACAGACTTCCCTAAATTCTGATTCCATATCCGTGACTTTAATCACTAAGTTTGATCCCTTAGCATTTATTAACTGAGTTTGAGCCCTCAGCCTTCAGTCTTCAGCAGGTTCCTGACTAGTCTCCTGACCTAGCTACCCTACGGATCAAGACCAGTCTGCTGATATAAGTCAGCTGACCATTACAGTGCTTGTTTGATCAAATCTATACAAAGATCAAACTCTAATAAACCAATACATTTGATCTAGACATCTTTTTTCCTTTGCACTATAACAGCTAGTCTGGCACGCATCACTAAAACTTAGAAATAAGTCCAACAGATATGAAAATCTGATTGCGTTTTGGAAAAATGCAAAGTTTGTGCCCAGCACAAAGAAGAGTGACCCCGATTTCATTAAGAACTCCATATTTTACAAACATGTAGTCATCACACCTGGTCTACTCAACCGTTTTCTGAATCTCGCAAACACTGGTCCGGATGATGTGAAAGATATACAGATTGACATCAACGCATTCTGGACAGAAATAGCCAAGAATCCCAAAAAGAATAGCAATACATACAACCTCCCAAAATCAACACTCAAATGTTCATTTGCTGAATTGGCACCAGTAATCACAAAAAACATTGAAGGGATAAAAGCATCCATAGAGAACCTGACTGAGCTACAGATGAAGCTAATGGCGATTATATATCAAGGTATTCCCTTCAACTAGTCACAGTTTGTTTTAAACAGGTTGAAAGGTCAAATACAGAAGGAAATTGATCTAGAAATCACGACACCAAGCAAGGGTTTGTAGATGAAAGGAGACTTCTGGGAAAGAAAATCGTATGGTCCATTTTCAACACCTGTTTGACAAATTGAAGGTGAAGCCAATCAATCTGCAACCTCCACACAAAGCCAAGGTAATGTTTACCTATGTAAAGGCATCCTAGAAGCCCAAACCCACTGCAAAGGAAAGAGCCTGAAAGCAGCAGATCAGGAGTGGGAAGAAGAACTAGATCTCAAAAGGCAAAAGATGATACCCCTGCAATCAGTACTAGCAACCAGGATAACCCAGTGGTTATCGATAATGATGTGGTAACTGAGGAAGAGAAACAAGAAGAAGTCACCTGACTAGAGGAAGGTGAAGAAGAATATCGTCTTACTTCATCTGATGAAGAAGATAGTGAAAATGAAGAAATTGCTACTGATAGTGAGGTAGAAAAGAATGCAGAAGAACCACAGGAAGGGGATCAGTTTGGTAGAGATCAAGAAAATATGGACATTTCTGATGATGATCTGACAATTCAAAAGGCACTCCTTAGAAGCCTTAGCAAAGTGGCCAAACATCCGAGTGAGCCAGCTGATCAAGCTCACTCTGCCGAACTTGTCCACACCCCCTGCATTGACTAAGGGGGGAAACCAGCCGAAGACGTTAAGTCTCTGGCAGATGATAAAGAAAATCATCCATTCCAGGGCCAGGCAAGTGCAAGCACCTCTCATCAATCTCTCTCTGAACCTGACAGTGCTGATGAAGAGATAAAAGGAATGAAAGAATAAGAGAAGAAAAAAGATGAGAATTAAGAGGAAAATGAGGAAGATGTGAACGGTGAGGATGATGCATCGGCCCCTGAAGAAATTGATCCAGAGAGGCTCTTTAATCTGGACATTCAACCATTAATTGTGGACATGGAAAAGCAGTACCACAGTAGGCAAAATCTGAAAGCTACATTAAGGAGTGATGCAACCTCCTTCAATCAAAATTGAAGCCATTATCAGTCACATTAAGATTCAAGATGAGGTGATGGAGAAACAGGGCAACCTACTTTGCAATCTACAGCATCTCATTCCCTACCATGTCCCGACAAATCTCGAATTTCATGCTGACAAGATTGATGAGAATATCAAACAATTGGTGGATACCTTGACTGATCACACACACCAAATCCACCATCTAGATGAGGTTATGAACTACTCTGTCCAACAACTCCACACCCTCATCAATAACACTGAAGCAAACAACAAAATTCTGGAGAAAAAATATGATCCTCTCCCAAAATCTGAGGCAGCAAACAAAATTCTTGAGGCACGGTTTGGTGCAGCCAAAAAGGGGGAAGGAAGCTCAAAGCCTGAAAGCTCCAGTGGAAAGAAAGAAAGCCCAACAGATAAGGGCAAGGGCATCAAAGGCAAAGTCAATGGCATCAGGTTTGAAGAAAAGAAGAAATAGCCCTCCTTCATGATTTTTTTAATTTACTCTATTCCTTTGACTGTTATTGAAAGATGCAATATCTTATTGCCCTTAAATGGATGAATAAAATTATTTTGTTTTGTTTTGTTATTTATTATAAAAAATGTGTTACACTTATGTTCAGGCTTATAAGGGTTTTGGCATCATCAAAAAGGGGGAATTTGTAAGGAACATTTTATTATGTTTTGATGATGGCCATACTAGCTGTTATAGCAAGCCTGAAATAAGTTAGAATTCTCTGCATAAGTCTTTACTTAGAGTCTGACATGTTGTATAATTTGGGTCAGACAAGTAATGTACTAGTTGGTTGGACGGCTAAGTAAGAACAGATATTCGGCAGAGTGAAGCCAGTCAAGCACCATCAGAGAAGCAATGAAGACATTATGGTCTGACTTATAACCAAGGAAGTCTGTGATGACCTTGGATAAGTCTAGGTAATGAAATATATTATCAAATATGGTGTACACTAAACTCACCCACATCAATGATCAGTGAAGTACAAAAAGTACTTTAAAGAATGAGAGAAAACAACGATGCAGTAAACCGGCAAAGTAAACTGGCTTTCGGCTGAGTAAAGATAGAGCAGTGAAGGAAGAACCAAACAGCCAAGTCAGAAGGAATCACTTAACCGTTCAGGGAACGATTAAGTAAACTTCACTCATTCAGATTTCAAATGATGAAGATCAAGCATTAAATGCACAATGAATTGAGGATCAATCAAGGATGGATTTTCTGATAAACGTTTGAGGAAAAATCCGATCACCGAAATCAAGGAGAACATAATTAAGGGGGAATCAAGAATTAAATCAAGGATTATTCTCCACATTAAATAGCCAATGGACGGAAATTTAAGTTAAGGATCATCAAAGCTATAAATAGAGGGCATTGACAGAAAAGAGAATAACGATTAAGTCAGATAAAAATACAAGCAGAAACTCTGTCAAAGTAAAAGTCTTCAATCTGTACTAAAAAGAAATATCCATAGATCAACTCAAAGGAATCAGAACTTCAATAGCAAATCTAGCTCTGAGATTGATCAACAAACTTGTGATTCCAATGCACGTCAACTGAGGAAATTGAATAAAAGAAATCTGAGAAGGAGTTGCAACCTTTGTTATAGCTGCTGAAAGATAGATTTCTTCTCAAGGAGCAGTGATATAGACTGAGTCACTGAAGCTTTCATAGTCAGGGAGTGATAGTCTTGAATATTGTGAAGCTTGTGTAGTCAATGACAATCATACTATTGTATCTGTGAAAACAATAGTGAATTCCTCCAATCATCACTGGGGAAGATTGGATTAAGGGATTACACCACCCTGAACCACTATAACCTTTGTGTCTATTTAATTTCTGCAATTTATATTACAACATTCTATTTATTGCATACTCTATATCTGTGATTGCATAATCTACTTTGAAACAATATTTTAAAAAAGGACTTATCCGCTGCCCAAAGGCTTTTATTACAAAAAAAGTTTTTGAAACTCCACTATAGTCATTCAACCCCCCCCCCCCCCTCTATAGTTTTACCCTTCTCTGGGACCTAGTATCATGGGAATGATTTCCTACCTTCCTACCATTCGTGTTCAAAAGTGTGAAACGGTGCATTTCTAAGCAAGCAATCCCCCCTCATACGAGTGTATCGAATTACTCTCTAACTCCTCCTTGGTTTAGGTGTCCTAAACCTAATGACTTGGTATACTACGCACGTGAATGCAATGGGAATACCAACTATCCCCGGATAAGAAATTGAATGCCTCGAAAGGTCGATTTTACCTTCCGGTTCACCTACCCTCATCCCACGTTTAACATCTCCGTTCGGTATCCGTTAAACGTGTAAATGCTAACACTAGGCAATTACTCCAATGTCAACAACAATGCAATACAAGTAGGTAAAGCTTCACAACAATCAAAACTAACAACATAAACAATCATTCTCAATCAATTACAAGAGATTAAACTAATTCTACAACAACATCTTGGCTAGTTACCCAAGCCGCTTATAACTACAAACATCAACATGTCAAGATTAACATTCATAATCATAAGAACACTTGAATCAAAATAAAGATTATAAGTTACCAATTACAAGCAAGAACTCAGAATTGTTGTTCTTCATCCAAGCTTCCAAAACCTCCAATGGAGTCAACACACTAATGTATTTTTAACTACAAGCAAAGGAGTAGAAGTTAGCTAAGAACCCTTAATTATTACAATCAAAATAAAGAGTTAATTCTACTTAGAATTCGGCTAGGAGAGCCCATGGAAGGTGGAGGTGCCTTCAAAGAGAGTGGAGGTGAGGAAGATGAAGTTGGGGGCTCCCCAACATAGATAAATTCGATCCAAAATTAGGTTTATATGGCTGAAAACTGCTTCTGTGACGTGTTGGCACGCGTCACTAAAGTTTGGCGTGCGTCACGAAAAGGTCTGAAACTCTCTGAATAGCTATAGTGACGTTGGCGCGCGCAATGATTTCACAGCAGCACCGAAAAATTGCCATAACTTGAGTTGTAGAGGTCCGATTGATGTGATTAAAAATGCGTTGGAAAGCACGTTTCTTTATCGACAACTCTCATTCAGAAGTATTCCCCAGAAAATGCATCTAAGATGGATCAAATGTCCGTTGAAGATAGACTATGGTAGAAACACTAAGGACAATTGATCCGTTTGACTTTGATAGCTTCCGGCACACTCTCCTAGCCTTCAAAAGACGTGTTATGCTCACACGTGGCATCACTCGGGGTCTTGGATAACCTATAATCCTGAAATAAATCACCAAAATACCAAGAGTAAACCCGACACGACGCTCCGGTTACTATAACCGGTACAAAACTTAATCAAAACACGATATTTTATATAATAATTACTATCTACACAATTGGATGAAACAAAGTAAATAATGACTCAAATTGATACGAGAACTGAAGGATGTAGGAGCTCATATCTAAAAGAATTAGATCTATGCGCAGCGGATGGATCACAATTTATATATTACAATTCAAAAATAAAGGATTTAACAACTACAAGGGGGTTAAGAAAATCATACCAATAGAAAGAAGAGAAGCCAAGATCTTAGGATGAGAAGCCTTGATCTTCCAATGTGTTCTCCAAACGGTGGTTGGTGGACACCGTTCTTGATATGAGAACCTCCTGCATATGCAACACCAAGAAAAACTTGTAGTTTTTCTTCTTCAAAAACCCAAGACAAGAAAAACAATTTTTTCTCTCTTTATTTGGTGGTGAGGTCGAAATTTGCCATGCCATTTACACTTGGATTAACTCTCCTTTTATATGAGAGTAAATCCTTGGTCTCCAAGTTTTAATTAATTAAATAATTAATTAAATAAATTAAATAAAAGGATATTTTCCTTAATGACTAATTGTGACATGTATTGACCAATAGGAAATCAAATAACAAATCATCCAACCAATCATATAACAAGAATATCTTTTAATTTCCATAACACAAGAAAATTAATTCTTGTGCTAATTAGAAGACCTTAGGCGCCACATTAGGGTTTAGAAGCCCACATAAAATGTCTTTTATTTGTATTATATTATTTAGCCCAACTAAAAAATATCCATGCATATCAATTAATTAGCCCAGCCAATTAATTATCACTGAGGCCCAAATAAACAAGAATATCTGCCCGAATTATAGAAGCCACATTGGGGACCATGGACCTATAACCAGTAGCTCCATTAATTAAATATTCATCGAACAGAATAAGTACATTAATTTTTAATTCCAGGATTACGCCACCATAAATCCGAAACTGAACTCTACCGATTATAGATGTATATGTATACTCAACCCATAGAGTAAATAAGCGTCCACTGATATAATCATTACATACTGACTAACATCCATACACTGTCCATTCTGAGTGGGAAGTCTCCGTGAACCCGACTCAGAATATCTTATCCTTATTTACCATTAACCCCCTAGTGATCAATTAGTTCACATATCTGACTAGTAGCTAATTAGTCTAAATATGAACTCGGCATATTGATCACTTTCTTAGGGCTAACAAATAAAGGGACTGTCTCTCTACTTCCCACAGGAAGGAATGGATTCCATGTCGGTGAAAATCAGAACTACTCACTCATCAGGAGATAGTGCCAATGAAAATGGGCTTGGAACACATATTTAAGTGAACCGTAACTAACACATCAAACACTATCCTGTGACAAGAAGCACCCTGTGATCACCTCAGGATTAAGGTTGATCCATATATGATCATCTAATGATTTAATAAGATTCCTCGATTAAGGAATTATATCGAGAAATACATATTAAATCGGTCCAGTCCTATATGAAATGCAATCATATATAAATGCCCCACGTAGGTACCATCTACCGACAGTCCGAATAAGACTATCACACCCTAAGGTGTTTTGGGCGCATTATTGGTGTTTTAATCAAGAGACCCTAAACTCGATTAAGTTCACCACGGACTAACGATTTAAGTATATCACCACTAACTCAATCCTCACGTGCATGCCATACAATCGAGTTAAGCGGTTACATCTTGATATACTTAGGGTTTGCGTGAGTGTATTACTTACAAGCACAAAGCAAGTAATAAGGTGAGATAAATTCTGTTATCAAAAACAATTACACAAATTGTCTTTCGGGCACTACACCTAACAATCTCCCACTTGCACGAAATGACAAGCAACGATTGTTTTTAGAGCACACCATTTCTCATCTTATTCACAATACTCTCCCACTTGCTCTAAAAGTAGAAGAGACATATCCCTCAATGTTGTACCCTCCAAGAACTTGACATGGTATACTGATTAGTTAGGTTGTAGGCTCGAGACGATCTTTAAGATCGAAACGTCGCCGGTCCATCTAATCAGGCGGTACTCTCTCTCAATATGCTTTTGACCTCTAGTGACTGATAAGATACTTCTAAGATATCTCTTCACCTTGTTTCACAATGAAGTGATATCGGCTCACTAGACCAGAATTACTCCCGGATCGTAAAGGAAATTCCTAAGTTATATCGCCACTTCAGCTGCCCCGAAAGCTGCTACGTATCCGATTAATTAAATTCGAATTGGCGGTGCTGGATTTCTCCAGACTATAGCTCTATCACAATGAGTAAACACTGAGCCCGAGATCATCCCAACAATCATCCTTAATCTGACTATAAGTCAGAATCAGTGTAGTCAACCATATTCAAGTTTGCACCCGAATATACAAGCACATTATTCCTCGTTCTTCAAAGATACTTGAGGACGTACTAAAACCTCTATTCAATGCTCGAATCTGAGATTCGACTACTTTTGACTTGTGATAACCTGACTTGCCATTATCCAAGAGAGACTATCCTATTTTCTCTTTATCCAAAGATTTAGAGAATCATTCCTTAGAGGTAGGGTAGCACTACTCTCGTTGAATGTTGTATCCATATATGCAAGATCATCTTAACTAATAAGACGGATGGGATAGCCAATGACACATTCTTGTGAATTTGACCGAATCAAATTTTTGGAATATAGTCCAATTCTCTCATCCAGAAAATCTTGGCGTGTCAGTTTCCGACTTCAGATAGCACACCCATGTTGTTTCCAACCGTTTCAGTGTTATCATTCATGAACACTAATACTACTACTTTACCAATATTGATATCCAGTCTACGAAAGACTTATCAATATTCTGGTCAAGTCCACATATTTTAAAACATGTGACTTTAAATGACCGAGAGGTTCTCTTAAATCCATAAAGGATATAAGCCCCGGCAATCATCCTGCTATTTGTTCTAACCAAGACCCTTCTGTTCCGAATGAATCCAGACTCCATTTTTCGGCAAGAAAGTCTCAGGGAATCACCCTTATTTTCTGTTTTCTAACGAAATCTAGCAAGACTGAGTGGTGAGAGAGTTCAAGGTCTGGTTAACTCTCTACTTGTCAGGGAATCACCCCTATACCACTCGGCTTTGCGCTGAAAGTTTAAACTTTCTTATTCATTCGACTCTTTTCAGTGTAGATCCAATTGCTCCCACTGGGCCTAAGACACTCAGGTGGTTCTACAAGAGGTTGAACAGAACTGGAGTACCGAAAAAATCCATTCACAGGGTTAAGGCTTTCAAACCAACCTCTATGATTAGAATCCTATACAGCTCACCAAGAGCCAAAGGTTATCAATCACTCCAGTAGACTGTAAAGTCCACAAAACCACAATGGGTCAACGGTTAAACCATACTCCCACTGCGTTTTGGGTGAATTGACATTCTGATCTAGTAGTATTTATCAATGTAATCACCAACAACTGATGTTGGACGTGGTCTGATTAAATCAGATAGTAACTACCTTTGGCTAACTGTACTCCAAGGTTTAAGGCTGCTTCTTATAGATTCAATCAGAAGCCTTGTGACAGTTCAACCGTCACTTTCTGATCTCTAGAATCTTATAACCAACCTTCACTCGTCACATTAAGATATTTTACAAACATTCATAATCTGAACGTATGCGCAATATCTCTAGTCCTGCCTTCAAGCATTAAGTGCTAAATGCCAAATTCACTCATTATCCATAAATTCACTAGCATCTTCTAGGTAGACCTCTTGGTTTACATAATAATGTTAACCGTTATTTTTTAACAATATCTTAATCGAGTTTAGCAGTGTATTGTAGTACATCAATAACTATATATAGGGAAATTCTATGGTTTCTTCCTTAGTAAAAACATTCCACTAGGAGGTAGGCCGAGCAACAGTCCCAAGACTATGTGATAGCCAATTTCTGAGCATGGAATACTCTATTCTCTGCTAAAATCAGAGACTCCTCCTCGTATTCTTTAGATAAACTAAATCGTACTTCGAGTAGTTATCAGACAAAATGTCACCACTCAAAAAACTCCCATTAGCTTGTATCTCTCACTAGACCCCAAAGGTCAATATGAACAAGCTACATTATTTCTTCAGATCTATTACCCTTTCCCAATTGAAAGGAAGCTTAGTCATTATTCCTTTAAGACAGTGTTCCGAGACTGGGAGATAGGAATCACCCTTAGCCAGTCATTAGGTCTTATCTCTAGGATATATGCATTAATTAATAGATTTTGAAGAATCGTTTATCTTAATACGGAAACCGTTTGCCTATAATAGATTAAGACGTGTTATATATACCTTTTCAGCATTTCTTAGTGGTTCTGACTTTATCAAACAAAAGTCCGAGTCTCGGATTCGTACAAATGTCATATTCACTTTCTATTTGGAAATTGTAGTATCGAGATGAAAGTGAATCCATTTGTTTCAACGAATCTGTAAACAGAAAAAATAAATTTTTCTGTGGTATTCAAAGATAGAATCCGAAATTCATTTCCTTATACCACTCCCACTATTTTAGTTGAAATTAATGGCCCATTGTTACTCTATTAATCGTTAATGCAAAGCTTCCTTGTTCTTCCAAAGAACTTAGCTCCCGAGTTGAGTTACTCGGTTAAGAAAGTCGCTAAGGATTCATTGGTTAGTGATCCGAAATCACTTTCCTTATCCTATATACTTTCTTTAATTAATACTTCGGTTTAGCCTCAAACTTAGTTTAGATGATTAACACTTGTAGACATTATTTCCCATTCTTGACTTTCCTTAAAAGGAAATAGTCTTGAACTAGCAGTTCGTTTGAGTAGACACTACTCGTGAACTGTGGGATGTCTAATGAAAGCGTTACCCAGTAGGACTAATTTTCTAATAAATCAGAAAAACATAAGATAAAAGCTCCTACTAGTTTATCGGTTCCAAATACCGTCTAACTAGCGACACTTTAATTTATGATTCTCCAATTTTCTATTAGAAAATTTCTCGTGTAGTCACTACACAATTAAAAATTCACTAAAAGAATTTTACCGTCCCAATCATCTTTCAAACTAACTATGGTTGTCTCTCGTTCAACTCGAGTGACAGCAGTGACATACTTATTTACGTCACTTAAGTCTTGAAGACTCAAGATAAATATCTCTTCCGAAAGATTAATCGCATGTAAGATTAATGAGTACAACGTTCTAGTTACTTACCACTTTTTAACGAAGTCGTTACTAGTCAATTTGATACATACACTAGCAGTCTAGTACCCTATAGAGATATATAAATAGTTGTGAATAAAATTGACAGAAAAATAAATCCAAATCATACACTACTAATAAATTTTAGGAACTATAAACTAAGTACTTATAGTCTATCCTACCGTTCCAAGGACTTAATCTCTTGCCTCAGTGCCGTCTTAGGGTTGGTCAAAGAGCTTTCGATTAATATTGAAGGTCAAATTGAGAATCGAACATCTCATTTGTGATCATCAATCACCTTTCCTTTTTCAGACAAGGTACTACCAAAATACCCTTTATGAGTGTGACCTACTGTTTCAGATTTTTAGGTAGACCCGGAGTGTGCCGCCTTAGGGTCCGTCAGTGACCCGGCGAGTACCCAAAATCCTATCCTTTCGGAGACCAAGCCTTGAATTTTGGATGCGGTGAAGTCCTTCCTTAGGGGGTCGAAATCAAAGCCGGCACGAGGCATCACCATTCTCTCATGGTGCTTGAGTCAACAGTAGAGGCCGTGGGGTCGGCTGTCACCTCTCCCGCTCCCACTCAATATTTTGAAAAAGTGGTGGGTTTACTGATCACGTTTTTGGACTTGATGTTACATTAAGGAACAATAAATCATAGGCCCGAATGGTGTCGGTTATGTGGGCTAGCCCACATGACCTATTCATTGGAACATATGTGGCCGTCGGACAGGTCAAGACTAAGGGAGCTCCGTTGAGCCGTAGTGGCTCGTCGGATGGCTCAGCCTTGCCGGACACCCGTGCAAAGGCCACACGTGGAGGGTGAAGTCGATCGAGCCGTAGCTACTGTTGACCACCCAACCATGGTTAAACCATTTTCGAACCAAGGTTGCCAGTGATTATCCAATCCTTAAACATCAAACTTTCACGTAGACACTACGGAGCAAAAAACGTAATCTCGTTTAGGTAAGGTGGAATTCACCGAAAATCCAACACCTTAACCACGAGGTTTCGGGATTTTACTCCCTATGCTTTCGCAGAGTGGGATTCACCGAGAATCCATCACTCAACCGACGATTGACAAAACCCTTGATCCTCGGTTTTTTACCCTAATTAGTTTCTATTTAATGTCAAACAATTAATTAAAACTAATTGCGTGTGTTGTATAAATGCTTAACTAATTCCTCGAAGTAATTTCAACATGTATGCATATGGAGTGGAATTCATGATATGATGCATGTCATGGCAATTTTCCGGTTCTACACATACAATCTAAACATGTATTCTAGTATGGAAAATAAACACCGAGATGGACTGTTGGCACCCCCGTATCTAACCCATTAGAAAATAAATTAACCAAACCCTAACTAGGGTTTACTACTTTCTAATATAATCTGCAGCTGTTCAAATTCTTTGATGATCGGGAAACCAAACGAACATGGATCGTGACGAAACTTTCTAGATCTGTTCTTCACTCCTTGAGCTTGAATATGGACGGTTGGATCGGAGTTTTGACTTGTCAATAGTATACAGTGACCCGCCTAACTTGCTGCTGAATCTGTCTCTTACAGCAGCGCATCAGTGACTTCCCAAGGCCGATTGGGAATCGAGATGAAACCCGATCGACCTTAAATTTTTATGACATGTCTAAAATTCCACTTTTATTAATCTTACTGGTCGGATTTGCATTTCAATGGTCTAAACTCTTCCAGAAATTCGAGGAAGTCACAGCTAGGGTTTCTGTGAATCCTGCGTTTTTCTGTTATAGAAGCCACTTTATTGCAACTAACGGATATTGAGACAGACTCCGATCGACCCCAAATTTTTATGTCTTGTTCTTCAACTTTTAATCTTGATTCTGACCGGAGGGATCGTCGTTGTAACGGCTCAATCAACAGGAAAAACGGAAAAACTAAACAGATCTACTTCCTCGGAAATTAAATTGCAACAGCAAATAAATTACATAATTTCCTGTACTCATATTAACGAATTTTCTTCGTTTATATGAGTTTACAATAGATCTAACGGGTATACAGTGTCAACCCTAATCCATCTCTTCAACCACAACAACCAATCATTATCTATGCATATAAAAAGTTAAAATTTATCTACATGCAATTCCACTCCTATAAATTGTTTATTTATGATTATAACTACCTAAATCGTGGAACCTGTCTCTGATGCCACATGAAGGATGTAGGAGCTCAGATCTAAACGAATTAGATCTATGCGCAGCGGATGGATCAAAAATTATATATTACAATACATAAATAAAGGATTTAACAACTACAAGGGGTTAAGAAAATCATACCAATAGAAAGAAGAGAAGCCAAGATCTTAGGATGAGAAGCCTTGATCTTCCAATGTGTTCTCCAAACAGTGGTTGGTGGACACCCTTCTTGAGAACCTCCTTGATATGCAACACCATGAAAAACTTGTAGTTTTTCTTCTTCAAAAACCCAAGACAAGAAAAACAATTTTTTTCTCTCTTTATTTGGTGGTGAGGTCGAAATTTGCCATGCCATTTACACTTGGAATAACTCTCCTTTTATAGGAGAGTAAATCATTGGTCTCCAAGTTTTAATTAATTAAATAAAATAAAAGGATATTTTCCATAATGACAAATTGTGACATGTATTGACCAATAGGAAATCAAATAACAAGTCATCCAACCAATCATATAACAAGAATATCTTTTATTTTCCATAACACAAGAAAATTAATTCTTGTGCTAATTAGAAGACCTTAGGCGCCACATTAGGGTTTAGAAGCTCACATAAAATGTCTTTTATGTGTATTATATTATTTAGCCCAACTAAATAATATTCATGCTTATCAATTAATTAGCCCAGCCAATTAATTATAACTGAGGCCCAAATAAACAAGAATATCAGCCCGAATTATAGAAGCCACATTGGGGACCATTGACCTATAACCAGGTGCTCTAATAATTCAATATTCATCGAACAGAATAAGTACATTAATTATTAATTCCGGGATTACGCCACAATAAACCCGAAACT
The DNA here is from genome assembly GCA_026214975.1 of Gentiana macrophylla. Taxonomy (NCBI): domain Eukaryota; kingdom Viridiplantae; phylum Streptophyta; class Magnoliopsida; order Gentianales; family Gentianaceae; genus Gentiana; species Gentiana macrophylla. Next base: position 81,187,433 of record CM047805.1, on the reverse strand, counting down.
GAACTCTTCCGATTATAGATGTATACTTATACTCAACCCATAAAGTAAATAAGCGTCCACTGATATAATCATTACATACGGACTAACCCTCCATAGACTATCCATTCTGAGTGGGAAGTCTCCGTGAACCCGACTCAGAATATCTTATCCTTATTTACCATTAACCCCCTAGTGATCTATTAGTTCACATATCTGACTAGTAGCTAATTAGTCTAAATATGAACTCGGCCGATCAATCACTTTCTTAGGGCTAACAAATAAGGAGACTGTCTCTCTACTTCCCGCAGGAAGGAATGGATTCCATGTCTGTGAAAATCAGAACTACTCACTCATCAGGAGAGAGTGCCAATGAAAAGTGGCTTGGAACACATATTTAAGTGAACCGTAACTAACACATCAAACACTACCCCGAGACAAGCAGTACCATGTGATCACCTCAGGATTAAGGTTGATCCATATATGATCATCTAATGATTTAATAAGATTCCTCGATTACGGAATTATATCAAGAAATACAAATTAAATCGGTCCAGTCCTATATGAAATGCCATCATATATAAATGCCCAACGTAGGTACCCTCTACCGACAGTCCGGATAAGACTATCACACCCTAAGGTGTTCTGGGCGCATTATTGGTATTTTAATCAAGAGACCCTAAACTCTGATTAAGTTCACCATGGACTAACAGTTTAAGTATATCACCACTAACTCAATCCTCACGTGCATGCCATACACTGAGTTAAGCGGTTACATACTGATATACTTAGGGTTTGCAGCAGTGTATTACTTACAAGCACAAAGCAACTAATATGGTGAGATAAATTCTGTTATAAAAAACAGTTACAAAAATTGTCTTTCGGGCACTACACCTATCAAGAACATAAATAAATGCCTGATAAATGAGGATAAAACATCGTGAAATGCATCAACTAGTTGACTAACATCACAACTCCCCACTTAGCTTTTGCTCGTCCTCGAGCAAATAAAGCGACAAAACAACTCAAGTCAAGAGATAGGGTCATACAAAATCAAGAAGTAAGAGCTCAACTAGATGATGCAACCAATCGTACCTATAACCACATGTTAACCGGAATCTAAGAAAGTAGTGGAGTGTGTGTGTGAATATTCCTCAAATTTATTAACAAGCAACCAATTATGAAATCATGCATGCAAAACTTTTTAGGTGCAAACCATATGCTTAAGAATGATATCAATCTCCACTAATCAAGGCATTCGGAGTCAAGAAGATAGGTCGGGTAGGACTTGATAGCTTGTAACGTTAGGCCCGGGTAGTCGACTAAGCGAAGGGTAAAAAGGATATATCAAAGAGAAGCAAGATAGCAAGCCTCAACACCTTCACTTCCAAAAATGTCTAATTGGTATCTCTTCCTCTTTTTGCAAAAATCGTCGAGGTGGCCGCCTTGACAAAGAACAAAAGAAATAAAAAACACCGCTTCAAATCAACACAAATTCCCAAAGCTTAAGTTACTTGAATTTGATAAACTAGTCTTCAAATGAGCCTTTCTTGACCAACCATTTATTGAACTTTATTTACAACTTTATTTTGGAAACTTTTTTGGATTTTTGATTTTATGATTTTTTTTGAATTTTTTGTTTTTTTTAACACCAAAGGACTCCGAACTTCATAAGTTACCATCTCAACTTTGTGCCAAAACAATGTCATCCAACTCTTGCCCAACTTCTAATGTCGTCACCACAACAATATATCGAAAGTTGCTTAACTTGCGGGACATCAAGGAAATGTAGACGATAATTAGGCTAAGGGTCGGATTGTAATGAGGCTAATCACGAATGGCTATTTTCGAGTGGGGTCTCACCACTCTACAAAGGCTGAGATGGGGACAGGTGGAAAATATGTTCTGGAAGGCCATTTGGCTATGGTTGAGTCAAAGAAATGACATGACCTTCATCCCTAACTCCGACTCCAAACACCTTTCTATTTCGCCTCGAAATTATATCAAGCCTAAGTTCTAGTTGCTATGAAAGCATGCTTACATGATTGCATAAAAGTCTGCATGTTAACAAAAGATTAGAATATATGTACTCAAAGAATTCACACTACAAACAAGGATTCACGATTAAAATGCACTTACATGTCACCAAGGTTACTCACTTCATTGAGGTACTCACTCTATCAATTGCAAAACCGTAAATCACGCCAAAAGATGGTTTGTTCAACTTTAAATTGCTCGAAAATTCACAAAACTAAGTGTTTCTCAAACATTTAATGACATTACCATTTGTTGGACTAACTACGTTCCCACTCCCCACTTACGAACTTGCATTTTCCTCAATGGAAATTGAGTGGTAAGAAAGTAGTTAGGGAAACGAAAGGGAATCAAAACTAGTCAAAACAAGTACCGGGATGCTATAAAAGGGTGGGTGGGTGGGCATGAAAGACAAGAAATGTAATGACAAGCAATCCCAAGTACTATCAAGTATCAACCAAAATGTAGAGACACAAGGATTATTGCCCACACCGGGCGGCACAAAAGAGCAAAAATATAAATAAAATATTGTACTAAACTTTTTCGGGCTGCCTCCCGGTAGCGCTTTTGTTTAACGTCGTTTGCTCGACGAGATTATATGGTAGAAGTGATGGAAATTATACAGATCATCGTGAGAGATACCACTAACAATTACTCACATAAGCATGTAGCAAATAAGCATCGTGATAGTACCCGTGATTTTCTAAATTTATAGTCTATAGCTAGAGTATGCATGGCACATTTCTTTAATGCACGGTTGGTGGGTCATCCTCACGCACCACATCCGTCTTTTTTATCAATATCGGTCTCCAACATAGGTTAGACGAATGCCACCAATACCAACGATTCTTGACCTTTTCCTTTGATTTTCGAGCTTTCGGTTTGTGAGCTTTCACATTATTTCTAGAGTCATCTTCTTCAACTACCTGCGTGTTAGTACGATCCACAACAATGGGACACGAAGTGTCCACAAAAGAACAAGATTCTAATGTAGTGCGTGGATATTTCAATGAAGTGTAGATGTTGAAGACAACGCGCTCATCATTGACTCCCAAACTAATCTCTCCCTTACAAACATCGATCACAGCTTCTCACCGTTGCTAAAAATGGTCTACCGAGGATAAGAGGTGTAGTGTACCCTTCCTCCATATCCATAACAACAAAATCGACGGGGAAATAAAATTTATCAACCTTCACTAGTACATCCTCAATGACTCCATTTGGACGTTTTATGGATCTATCCGCAAGTTGGAGAGTCATCTCCGTACGCTTGAGCTTGCCTATGCCAAGTTTCATAAAATCATTGTAGGACATGAGGTTTATACTCGCACCAAGATCACTAAGCACCTTCTTAAACAAAAATCCCCCAATCTCACACGGGATAGTAAAACTCCCGGTGTCTTTAAGTTTAGGAGGAAGCTTGTGTTAAAGCACGGCGGAACACTACTCACTTAGACACACCGTCTCATACTCTTCCAACCTTTTCTTGTTGGAGAGCATGTCCTTTAGAAACTTACCATACGCCGGCATATTAGTGAGTGCTTCGATGAAGGAGATATTAATATTTAAGTGCCGAAAAGTGTCAAGAAAACGTGCATACTTTTCATCAACCTTCATCCTTTTAATTTCATTCGAGGGGATAGGGAAGTGATGCAAGATCAAAAAATTTAGGATTACAATGTATACCTCCCTTACCGTTAGTGTTGGATGAAGATGATGGAGCTTCCTTGTAACTTTGTGCATTATCAAGATTCTCATTCATCTCTACTTCTTGCTTGGATGATCCTTGGGAAGATTCTCCACCAAGTTCCAAACTACGACGAGCTTGACTACCTTTCTTCTCTTTAACCAAATCCCTAATATACGTATTGATATCCGGAAAGATGGGAGTGTCGGGTGCCTTTCGTCGACGAGAATGGTTCATCCACTACAAGAGAGAAAAAACAAGAACACAATCAAAGAACACTTGGTAACTTACCAAAGTGATAAGCACCCAAAACAAAATAGAAATGAGACTAGAAAAGATTGACTTATTCTTAAGAATTTTCTAGCTAGTATGAGTATCAACCGTTACACAATCCCCGGCAACGGTGCCAAAAATCTTGATCGAACTTTTCTAGGTGTCCAATCTAACCGGCAGTGTACCGGGTCAATTGTAGTCTAATAAGTGGTCAAGGTCGTATCCACGAGGATTGTGAGGCTGAACACCAAAAAGCTATTATTATCTTGATCTAAGTCGCAATAATACATGAAGGTAATTGTATTCCAAAATCTACTTCTACAAAGGGTGATAAAATATAAAAAGCCTAACCAAGACAATGCGTAGACTAGTAAATCCCTCATAGTATCATGGGAATGATTTACTACCTTCCTACCATTAGTGCTCAAAAGTGTGAAAGAGTGCATTCCTAAGCAAGCAATCCCCACACATACGAGTGTATGGAATTACTCTCTACCTCCTCCTTGGTTTAGGTGTCCTAAACCTAATGACTTTGTATGTTACGCACGTGAATGCAATGGCATTTCCAACTATCCCCGGATAAGAAATCGAATGCCTCGAAAGGTCGATTTTACCTTCCGGTTCACCTACCCTCATCCCACGTTTAACATCTCTGTTCGATATCCGTTAAACGTGTAAATGCTAACACTAGGCAATTACTCCAATGTCAACAACAATGCAATACAAGTAGGTAATGCTTCACAACAATCATAACTAACAACATAAACAATCATTCCCAATCAATCACAAGACATTAAACTAATTCTACAACATCATCTTGGCTAGTTACCCTAGCCGCTTATAACTACAAACATCAACATGTCAAGATTAACATTCATAATCATAAGAACACTTGAATCAAAATAAAGATTATTAGTTACCAATTACAAGCAAGAACTCGGAATTGTTGTTCTTCATCCAAGTTTCCAAAACCTCCAATGGAGTCAACACACTAATGTATTTTTAACTCCAAGCAAAGGAGTAGAAGTTAGCTAAGAACCCTTAATTATTACAATCAGAATCAAGAGTTAATTCTATTTAGAATTCGGCTAGGAGAGCCCATGGAAGGTGGAGGTGCATTCAAGGAGAGTGGAGGTGAGGAAGATGAAGTAGGGGGCTCCCCAACTTAGATAAATTCGATCCAAAATTAGGTTTATATGGCTGAAAACTGCTTCTGAGACGTGTTGGCGTGCGTCACTAAAGTCTGGCGTGCGTCGCAAAAAGGTCTGAAACTCTCTGAATAGCTACAGTGACGTTGGCGCGCGCCACTATTTCACAGTAGCACCGAAAAATCGCCATAACTTGAGTTGTAGAGCTCCGATTGATGTGATTCAAAATACGTTGGAAAGCTCGTTTTTTTATCTACAACTCTCATTCAGAAGTATTCCTCAGAAAATGCTTCTAAGATTGATCAAATGTCCATTGAAGATAGGCTACGGTAGAAACACTAAGGACAATTGATCCGTTTGACTTTGATAGCTTCCGGCACACTCTCCTAGCCCTCAAAAGATGTGTTATGCTCACATGTGGAGTCACTTGGGGTCTTGAATAACCTATAATCCAACAATAAATCACCAAAATACCAGTAAACCCAACACGATGCTCCGGTTACTATAACCGGTACAAAACTTAATCAAAACATGATATTTTATATAATAATTACTATCTACACAATTGGATGAAACAAAGCAAATAATGACTCAAATTGATACCAGAACATCAATAAATGCATGAGAAATGGGGATAAAACATCGTGAAATGCATCAACTAGTTGACTCACATCAGACCAATAGAGTTTGATTCATAACGACCGGAAGCTTAATCTTTTGGCAGAGGGAAAAAGGTAGAATGTTGCAACTAGAGCCAGAGTTGCAGAGACCTAATCTTACTGATATACCATTAACAAAAATTGGGAGTCGGAACGTGCCAGGGTCTCCTAACTTCACCACAGTGTCTGAGTCTATGTAATCCACATGCTCAGAGAACATCGTGTTAGGATCCTCTTCATGCTCATCAGAATCATAATCTGAAGACGATATTTCAATTAGCTCGATAGGGAACTCACCTGGACGATACGTGCTATACTACTCTAAGTTATCTTCAGGATCTTGCTTGATTGCTTCTTTCTCTTTTTCCAACCGCTTCTTAATGGCTTCATAATGCTCTCTAGCTTCAGATCCAGGGTACATAGAAATTGGTGTGATGTTCTATATTGTCCGAGGAATATTGCTTGACTTGGTTGCTCTTTTTCAACTCCGGTTTGATCGAATCTCTGAAGTGTTCTGATCTTCCTTAAAAAACGACAAAATAAAACAAAGAAAAGGTTAGAAACTTCCGCTTCAGTTGGGTATGATCCCAACTGTTGCGGGCCTACTAACTAAAATCAACAGGGAATAACTCAGAATAACAGGGGTTGTCAGAATTCAATTTTCCAGGCCTCGTTAACCCGGGGGTAAACCATGGTAAACCGGCCCTGAAATTTCCCCTTCTGGCAGTTTAACAAGTGTAGGTTTGATCCAGAATGACTAAAGACTCAAAATAAAATGAAATAAAAATGACTTATTAATCAGAATTAAAACATTTATATTTATAATTGGTCATTGTCCCCGGCAACGGCGCCAAAAATCTTGATCGCGTGTAAGTACATAACGTCGATATTACTACCAAGATTACTAGGTACATCATAGTATATTAAATGCGAGTCAAAGTCGATCCCGCAGAGACAATGCAAATGTAACAATAAACGATTCTAACCTAATTAAGAAGCAACATAAAGGCGGTCATTGACCAACAATGAACAGAAAGAAAATTTGGTATTTCTCCACCTCTTCTCACCGATCTACTAACTTGGATTATTTAATCGTTACATTTACTTCCCCACATAATTTCCTTAAATTAATCGAGCGAGCATTTGATTTAATCATCAGCTGCGGGTGCAACTCCTACTCCTATCTACTCTGACAATGGTAGTAGACAATCTATATGCAAGCTACCCTCCTTAATTGATCCCTAATAGCACATACACATAAAGAACTAGAATTGCCGATATCGAGCGCTAACTCATACCGCTAACCCACCTAGACAGCTGTCGACATGATCAGCACGTTCCTAGGGTCCATTCAAGACTATGTCCAAACTTAGCACTTCACTATTCGTATTTCATGGCAGTTTACGATTACAATAAGAAGATTTTCCAGATCTAACCTACTGTTAATTAAACCTATTGATCAACGTAGCTGTAGTGAATCCCAGTTTTAGGTTTCCTAATTATTACCGCGGTAAACCGGTATAGACCGCCGGTTTACCTGGGTCGGCTTTTCCTAATCCTAGATCTACATTGATCACATATGATTAAAATAAGTAAATCATAGGGTCTTTAAATATGCAGATTAACTAAAACACATAATTACGAACAAATCTACCATATTGAAGACAAAAGAACGTTCAAAGCTTCATACCTTCAAGAATGGTGATCAAGCTCGATCTACTCAAGTCAGAGATGATGGATAAAGGGAGAAAACCATAAATAAATCCTCAAAAGCTTGGAATAACTTTATTTCATCAATTTGTATATAAAAGATTGTATATATTTGATAAGATATGTAATATGTTCAATTCTGCAGCCTTATATATATACAATGACCGACTTATAACTCTTTAAAACCCTAACTAACCTAGTAGAGGCGGTAGAATCAATTTTGTGTCCGACAAGTCCTCAGTTTACCGGACCTAGCCATCGGTAAACCGGGCCGACTTTTCCTCTTTTTCTTCAGCAGACTTCTTCTTGGACCTTAATCACTTGGCCCAATATACTTCTTTTGGTCCAGATCCGTTCTCCAATGCTCTTGATTCGGTACATCCTATAAAGCACACAAAATGAGACAAAATTGTACCAAATCTTTGAGAAAATAACATAGATGCAGAATTACGATCCTAGAAATACACACATAGCATTTAACACATATTCCACAGAATAACGAGCCTATCTATCCTCTCTTGAGCAGAATTCAGGGTGAATAAAGGTATAATTATTGGTACCATTTAGGGCATTATCACTGTCCGTTTATGTTGATGTAACAAACTTACTTGTGCAAGGATGTACTACGGAGCAAGTAAAGGGCGAGTGAGCTCTGTTGTTACAACATATGTGGTAGTGAATGTAGATCTTGTAAAACCCTACTCCCGACCCTCGGTCTACTAGGGTCATTTTAGGAGGCGATGCAAAGCTCTCGCCGCGATTTCAATACCTAGACTATAATTCCCAAAAAAACATTCCAATACATCCTCAATTTAAAATTATACATAAATTATTCTCCAAGTATTTCCATTATAATATTACAACAAAAGAAATGCTATAATTCTCACTAACTTAATTTGCACACTATGTTCTAAATCTAGGTCCATGTTGTTTCTTTCCTCGTCATTACATCTCTCACAACAAAGGGCTGGTATGAGCCGTGTGTGAGAGTGTTATATTATATATATTTAATAATATATATATAATCAATATCTTGAACAACTTTATGAAATACAGTGGAAGTCTTTAATAATGATTGAACAAATGGAAAGAATATTTTAAAACATAATAGTGCACGAACATTAAGAAAACTTGTCTAGTTCATTTACAGGTCAAGCAAGTTCATGCGAGTTCCGTCAATTCATCAAGTTTCATTACTAGGCATCGTTACAGCTGATACGATTGTCTCTACCTTATGACTCCAATTTCATGCACCTTATGAACAACTAGCAATTTTTAAAGTGAAGTTTGTCCTTCCTACACCTAATCTCCTGGGGCTTCTGGAGGGTCCACTTGCCTCAGATCCCACAACTGCGGTCACAGCCCCGATGCACAGCTAACCCGATTGCGAAACCCTTGGCAGGCTCATCGAGCGAGAACGAGACGAGAAACAATGCCTCCGTAGGCGGAAACTAGCCATCCTGCCGAAGCAAAAAATGTGCAAGTACAATATACCATACCGCACGAGGCGGGTAGTACGGTACCATTCCACCGAAGCGGGACATGCAATAACCATGCCGCCTAAGCAGGAATTGCAAAATGCAATGCATGTATATAAAATGTTTTACATAAGTACGATAAATGAACGAGTTATATTAATCGTTTCAAATAAGTTTAAATTATTTATTTTAAGGAAATATCATTCGAAAAACGACTTCCGAGTTTAAATCAACACCTGATATAAATAAAATACTTGGAAATAATTAAAAAAACACAATTTGGGTTTGTCGAAAAAAATATTGAACTCACCTTTGCTTGATGTGAATTAAAAGGTATGGTAATTTTCTGTCAAATTCCGGTTATTGTATTTTGTATCTTTAATCAATCAATGAGTACAATAGTTATAGCGACTAGTAGGGCTTCTATATTACACAACATACCAAAACTACCCTTACTAAATCAATAAACAAATCAATATTTTCCATAATCGTAATATATCATAATACCCCCCTCAAATGGGAGCGTGAAGATCTTGAACTTCCAACTTGCGTAATAAAAACTCAAAATGTTGTCGTCTCAATGCCTTGGTAAAAATGTCTGCCAATTAATGTTTCGTAGGAATATAGGAAGGAAGAATCAAACCATCAGTAATGGCGTCACGTACGAAGTGGCAGTCAACTATGATATGCTTCGTACGTTCATAGAAAACCAGGTTCTGAGCTATATATAGAGCAGACTGGCTATCATAGAAAAGCAGAATGCCAGGAGGGTTCCGAACCCCAAGGTCAGCCAGTAACTGCTTCAGCCACTTTAGCTCACATGTCAAAGAAGCCATAGATCGATACTCTGCTTCAACCGAAGAACGAGACACCATTGTCTATTTCTTGGACTTTAAGGAGATAGGAGAAAGACCAAGAAACACAAACCATCTACTCAAGGATCTGCGAGTAATTGGGAAACTAGCCCAGTCAGAGTCACACCAACCCTCTAAAAGGAGGGAACTGTTGGAGCGCAGCAAAACACCCTGGCCATGATGTTTCTTCAAACAGCGGACTAGTCGTAAGGCGGCCTCCCAATGCTCGATCCGAGAGGCCTACATCAACTATGACAAGACATGAACAGAATAGCCAGATCAGGTCGAGTGACCCCGAGATAGATAAGCCGTTCAATAAGACATCGGTACGACGCTAGACCATCCAACAGAGGTCCGGTGGCCAGTGCCAGCTTATGATTCTGCTCAATGGGAAAGTCAGTTGGTTTGCTCCGCAGTAACCCGGCCTCATGTATAATATCCAATGAATATTTCCGCTGTTCCAAGAAAATATTTGAGAGACCCGAGATCTTTCATTTTAAAACATTTGCCCAAATAAGATTTAAAAACGTCATTGCCACTTTGTCATTGCCCGCAATGATCATATCGTCAACATACACAAACACCATAATAGTCAGAGTACGACTGACGAAATCCATAATCACGCAAAGCAGAGGCAAGCTTCGCAAACCAACACTGTGGTGCCTGTTTCAACCCATACAACAATTTACGCATCTTGCAAACCAAATTGGACCCCGGCGTCTCAAATCCAGGAAGTATCTTCATATAGATCTTCTCATCCATGTCCCTATGTAAAAATGCATTATGGACGTCCATCTGATGAATGTCCCACCGTTTCACTATGGCGACAGTGAGAATGGTCTGAACCGTAACCATTTTCGCCACAGGGGCGAAAGTCTCTGTATAATCAATACCTTCTTCTTGGTTATGCCCAAAAGCCACTAATCGGGCTTTAAGATGTTGTAGGGTGCCGTGCTCGTCATATTTCTCTGTATACACCCACTTACTCCCCAATGCCTTTTTCCTGGGGGGGAAGGGGTTGCAAAACCCAAGTACCCTAATCTTCAAGTGCCTGAATTTCTTCTGACATTGCCTTACGCCACCCCTCATGTTTCATAGCCTCCTTAAAAGATTTAGGAGGATTACCCACTGTAATAGCTGCAAGATACTTGCGATGTTTATCAGAAAACTTATCATAATTAATATATTGCATAAGAGGATACGGAGTACCTGAGGAAACTGACAGACCAGAAGAGCGTGGAATTGGACTTTTCTGATCAATCAATGTATGCGTCACAAAATCTTGAAAGCGCAAATACGGAATCTTCTGTCGTCTACCTCTACCCAACTCTTCAGTACCATCACCTGGATGTTGTGGTTGGGGTGATGGCACTATATTACCCCCAGTATCACCTGTGTCAGCTGTCAATTACGTCCCCCCTCAACCGGAGGATCCGGCAAGGGTGGATCCCCTGTAGTAGAGGCATCGAACCCCTTATCTACTATGCCAACATCGACAATCAAAGGGTAAGGAACTATATAGACTTCACTATCCGTAGGTTGGGAAAAAGGAAACACATGTTTGAAAAATTTAACATCCCTAAAAACAAAGATCTCCACCGTATCTAGGTCATACATGGTTCATCCCTTCTTCGCGAACGGGTAACCAAGGAAAACAAATTTGCGACTCCGGCTAGCAAATTTATGAGTGTGACGATGGTCGTGGGCGTAACATAAACATCCTAAAATTTGAAGCATTGAGAGGTCTGGTTTTTTCCAAAAAAAGAGGTGTCTTAAAATTCAAAACACTAGATTGTGTTCGGTTAATTATATAAGCCGTAGCCATAACACATTCCCCCCAAAACATAAGCAGCAAATATCCATCAAAACGTAATTCACGAGCAACATTAAGAATGTGTTGATGTTTCCGTTCTAGATGGCCGTTCTGTTGAGGAGTACTAACACAAGACATTTCAAAGATGATACATTCTTTAAGAAAATAAGGAAGCAAAGGTCTAAATTATGTTCCATTATCACTTCGAACCCGTTTAATGGTAACCTCGAACTGACGAGAAACTAAAGAAATGAAATCCAAGAAAGGAAATTCGACTTTCATTTTACTCAATAAGAAATAAATCCAAACCGAACGAGAATAGTCATCAACAATAGTCAAAAAAATATGTCGCACCACATGTCAATGGTACACTATAGGCCCCCCATAAATCACAATGTATCAACTCAAAAACATTACTAGCTTTATTCTCACAATAGGAAAAGGTTCACGTGGCTGCTTAGCTCGAAAGCATATATCACATCCATATTTATGTAAATTTTTTGAAATATAAATATTAGGAACCTGCATAAGGACCTTTTCTAATAGGTGTCCCAAACGCCGGTGCCACAAATCTACAGATTTCCCGTCATCAATAGCCAAACCCTGAACCTTCAGAACACCCAAGAACAGAAAAAAAAAATCCATCCACACGCTCTGCCAGTCTAATCAGCGTCCTCATCACTCGGTCCTGCATAACACATAATTTCCCCGTAAGTTGCAATACACAATCATTATCATCTTGTAATTGGGTAACCGAAAGCAAGTTGCAATTCAATTTTGGTACATATAAGACATTTTTAAGCATAAATTTCCGGGCAAAATTACACTCCCTTCATGAGTCGCCACTGATGAACACCCATCGGGCACTGAACAATTGGTCGTGGATCAACGTGGGACTTAAAAGAACCAGTCACGTGATGTGTCGCTCATATGTCAACAATCCACACAGACTGAGCTGATAGACAAGCTTTCAGTTTGAGCAAATCAACGATACTTTTCCTTTGAGTTGGGATGACATTGGAAAGACCTAATTCATCAAAATTATCTAGACCTAATTCATCAAAATTATCTATCTTCGCATTAATAACAGACATATTTTCCCTAATATAGAAACCCTAGACGTCGATTTCACAAAAAAAAACACCACCAAAATGAAGCAGTTTGGTCTCGGGTTTATTCTGAGATATTGAACCATCCAAAAAACATTTCCACCATTCAGATTGTGCCAAATAAAGAGACGAACACGCCCTCAAAATTTCGTCACGATCGGAGTCCGTTTCGATATCCGATTGTCACCGGAAAACTTCTGCTGCAACAATTAACAACAGTTCGGTCGCGGGCATTTTTAGAGAAATTGTACCGTTCAATAGGAAATTCCACCATTCATAGTGCAGAAGACAAAATATTGGAAAACCCCTCCAAATTTTGTCACGATCGGAGTCCGTTTCAACATCCAATCATCACCTGAAATTTTCTGCTGCAGCAGTTAGAAGATCACCGATTTTTTTTGAACCTGGCTTTGATACCACGTCAAATTCCAGTTAATGTATTTCGTATCTTTAATCAATCAATGAGTACAATATTTATAGCCGGGGTTCTATATTACACAACATACCAAAACTACCCTTATTAAATCAATATTTTCTATAATCGTAATATCATAATATTTTCAATTCATGACTCACAAACTGGTACCACCGTCGCCTATTATTTGGACCAACGTAAATGTTAACTTCGTTCCAAGTTAAATTACTAAAGTCTATCCGAGTCCCCGCTCACCACCTTAATCTATTAATGACTTCTTTTTATAAGAGCTATTGGTTTAATTACACCATCGTTCTGAGAATGGTTTCAATAATTTAGTTGTTCTTCGTAAGTTGGAGTACTTATTAAAAGCGAATGAACGGACGACTATTTTGTCGTCTTTCTTTCCCCTATTTTTTTATCCTGAACAGTGAAAACGACGTCGTGTGATATATGATTCACGGTCGTTTTGTGTGGTATACACTCCCAACATTCGTGGTCGTCCTCTATGTCTCTGCGTGTACTATTCTCTTTACACGTGCTGGGATTCTGGAGTTAGAATCCTCAATTTTGCTTACATGCTATTCCGATCTCCACCACCGCCCCTCTTCCCTTCTGATCGTTCTTCATCTCCACTAAGGGAATCCACTGAAAGGTAGAAGTTCTGGGTGGGGCTTATGGGTTTTATTTGTTACTGCATCTCGCGTTTGTATCTGCGGCTGTTAAGGTGGTATTTCCGGCGAACCATTTTCCGTCAGGTATTTCATCCGTTTTCTCTTCTTCTTCTTCTGTATTTCTTTTCAATCTTAGATTTTTATGGGTGTTCTGTGCGTGTATGCCTTTTCGGTTGTTTTATTTGGCGATTCTGAATTCATGTTATTTAATTAATTGATTATTTTTCATTTTCTTGTGAATGTTATATCGTGGTTAATTGCAAACTTTGAGGTGTAAATATAGAACTAAATTATAATTCTTGACCTATCTGTTGAGATAGATTAGGAAGAGATCGAAGGCAGAGCAGAAGAACAAGAGGAGGAGGAAAGGGCGAGGCGAGAGTCAGAAGAAGAGGCGATAATGAGGGCTTTCAGAGAGGACGATCAACGGCAAACCTGGAGGTGGTCTGGTTGTTTTCGTCTAAGAATGATCTTTTTCTCTACCTCAGTGATCATCATTTTCTTCGTGATGATGGTAAAAATGTACTTTTCTTTCTGAATTTGGCTTATTTGATTTTCCTATGATTTCAGCATTTAATATCGGTATGATGCAGCAAGATGTTTTGACGATGAGGATTGATTCACTGTTTTGGGGAAATAGTATTCCAGAAAATGAATATAATAGTTACTCAAGTGATTTAATTTCATGTAGACATTTTTTTCCCTGATTTTGTTATGTTTCTTTTGCTGGCATGGAACGAGTATCATTCCTAGGAATGTTGTGTGCGGTTTTGTTGGTTGCATCAAAGTAATAAAATTCGAGTGCTCTAATTTCTGAAGAATGAAAATCGTATCATGTTTTTGTCTTGCTTGTAGTTTTTTGTGTACAAATACCAGAAGAATTGCCAAAATTTCCTTTTTCTATTTTACAGAGCATATGGCTGGACAAGTGGAGTGGAAAGTATTAGTGTAAAATATAGTTGTATTTCACCGAATAATCTGTTGTACAATGGGTTGTTTATATAGCTAACACACTAGGGACATAAACGGAAATAATTACAATGATTATGCCCTACACTACTCGGCCCTGGTTTCTTGTGCAAGGGTTTCATAGCCGCTAATCGCCCGCAATCCCATGGGAATGGAATGAACATGGAGATTGGCCTTCAAGTCGATAAAAACGAACGTGACCGAGCGGTTTGGTGAGAATGTCGGCCAATTGATCTTTGGAGGAAATGAAGGCGACACGCATCTTGTTGAGAGCAACCAACACACGAACATTATGGAAATCAATTTCTATATGCTTCGTCCGAGCATGGAAAACCGGATTGGCCGTAAGGTAAGTGGCGCCAATGTTGTCACACCACAACGTAGGAGGTTGTGAAAGATTAATTGACATATCACGAGTAAGAACGTGACCCATTGCAACTCGGCTGCAGCATGGGAAAGGGCTTTATAATCGGCTTCAGCACTACTCTTGGCCATAATGGCACTGTTGCTTGAGAGACGGTGATTAAATTGGGGCCAAGAAAGATCAGATGAGGCACCAATAGAAACGACGATCATCGTGGGTCGGAGGCCCAATCGACATCGCGAAGGCTGTAGAGCGGATTAGAAGATCGTGTCAATAAAAGTCCAACGAAATTGAGTGTTTGAGATACCGCAGGATGCGCTTCACTGCCGCCCAGTGCGTGTCCCGGGGAGCATGCATAAATTTGCTAACTTTGTGTATAGCAAAGGCGATGTCAGGGTGAGTAAAGCCAAGGTCTTGGATGTTAGGTGTAATGCCCGAAAGACAATTTTTGTAATTGTTTTATTTAATAAATGAATTGACATTATTATTCATATTTATTATTCTCATATTCACCGATGTGACAATAGTATTTACACTACGAAAAACCCTAAGTATATCGTTTATGTAATCACTTAACTCGGTGTATGGGATATACACGGAGGATTGAGTTAGTGAAGACGCGTGCTTAAAATACAATTAGCCCGTAGTGAAGTTAATCGGAGTATCGGGTCTCTCCTTTAACGTGCTATTAATGCGCCTGAACACAATAGGTGTGATTGTCTTATCGGACTTTCGGTTAAGAGAACCTAATGGGGCATTTATATATGATAGATATATCATATATGAAATTTGGACCGATTTGATTAGAGTTCACGATATAATTCCGTGTCGAGAAGTCTTATCGAGTCAATGGATGATCATATTTATGGATATATCTTAATCCTGAGGTGATCACGAGTCAATTGCTTGAATCGATTATGAAGTTTGACTTGACGGTTAAGGATTACACTGAGTCTGTGGTCCGAATTACCCCATCTTGGCATTGTCTTTGGATTGAGTGAGTAGTCTGTGTTATCACGAGATACGGAATCCATTCCTTCCATTTCGGTAGTAGATGAGACAGCTCCACTTATTTGTTAACCCTAAAACGATCGATCCATGGAGTTCATATTACACCGATTAGCTACCAAAGTGAGTTGTATGAATTAATTGATCACTAGGGGTTAATGGTAAATAAAGATAAGAGGTTCTAGAAAGGGTTAACGGTAACTTCCGATTTAGAATGAGCGATTTCTATGGAGGATTAATCCATATGCAATGATTATATCAATGGGCGCTTGTTATTATTCTCGTGAGGAGATAAATATAATCTTATAATCGAAGGAGTGCGATCACGGGATTATGGTGGCATATTCTGTGATTGATTTATCGAATATAATTATTTTGTTCGTAAGATAATTATTTATTTGATTTATCGGAGCCATTGATTATTAGTCCATGGTCCCCGACGTGCTTCCTAATATAGCATAGCTATTCTCGGACGTCGAATCCTAATAATATTAATTTAGTTCTTGTTGGACTTTATTAAAACGATATGTGAATTAATTGTTTAGTGGACTATTAAATTAGTTGGGCTAAATAATTAAATATGTGGAAAAAGACATTTTCCATAATCTTGCTTAATTGTTGTTGTGTAATGGCAAAATTAATATTGACTAGGTCAACATATAATTTTAAGCCCCATGCTTATTTTTTGGAACAAGAAATTGTTTTCTTGTGTATTAATGAGACATTGTGCATAAAATATTTATTGGATAAATATTTATGGAAAGAAATAAATATAAATATTATTCTAGATTTGTTCTAGAATATTATGGGATTATCTTTTATTTAATAGGATTATTATAATTGATTTTGTATTAATTATTAAATCCTTGGAGAAATTAAGTTTTCTTCTCATATATATAAGAGAGTTCTTCAAGCCTTGATACACTACAATTTTTCGACCTACACCTCTTAGAGAGGAGAAGGTGAAAATTTTCAGCCAAGGGGAATAAGGGAGAAATCTTGGAGGTTTTTCTGGGTAGCATATCGGAAGGATTCGAGACGAGGATTTCCTTCCACCGGGAGTTGCTTGGATCACACGTATGGAAGATCGTGGTGCTCTTCACATCTTGTTCGTTCTTTCTATTGCGGTTCTTCAACTTGGATTTTGAGATCCAAGAGTTATGTTCTACAACCCCCTTGTAGATATAGATCTAGTTATTTTATTACGTGTATTTTATAGATCTAGATCCTTAAATCGCTTCCGCTGCGGATGATATTACTAACAGTGGTATCGGAGACCAATGTGATCTATATTTATACGTATAAAATATTAGATCTAGGAGTGGTAAACATATAGATTTTTTGTCCCAATTTTTTTATTTTTTTTTTTAAAAAGGGGGCCGAAAATTGTTTATTTTTTTATGATTATGAATGTCTTGGTTGAAGAGATGGATTGGGGTTGGTACTGTTTACTCGTTAGATCTATTGTAGCTCATTTGTTTAGTAACGATTGAGCATAGGATTTGTAATTTAATTATGTTGAATTAAGAAATTGTAAAAGGTAATACCTTTTGTATTTTATTTTGATCTCGGGTTTTACGAAAATGATGTGTTGAAGATCATGGTGTTGGAGACCATCAAGATGATGCAACAAAAGGTAAAACGAGAGGAGGCCGATTGTTGTTTTTTTTTTGTCCGGCAAAAAATTTGGTCACGGCAATTTTTTCCATGCGGCAATTTTTTGTTCACGGCAATCTATTTTTTTTTGACCTAATTGTGCATGGCCGCAAGGCATGCAGTAACTTGAAGAAAAAAAAAAAAATTTAAGGATTTGACCTGATGCTGCCGTAATAATAAAACAAAAAAATAAATAAATAAATAATTTTTTTTTGATAATTCTGCCGTGAAGAAGAAAAAAAAAAGGAAATTTTTTTTTATAAAACAATTTGATAATATAGATATATTTTAAATATATTGGTATATTACGGCCTCCTCTCCTCGTCGTTCGTGGTTCGTGTAGAGATCGAAGTTTTGAAGATCCGGAAGTTTTCAAGATCAAGATTGAGATTTGAAGACTTAGATTAATTTTTTTACTTTTCCTTAGAAAATAGGTTAGTCGGGGGTACCAACGATCCATCTCGGTGTTTAAATTTTCCGCAATTTATTTTTTATGTGTTTGATCATAAAATAGATATAAAATCGGAATTGCCATGACATGCATCATGTCATAAATCCACTCCATGCATACATGTAGAATTTTAATTTTGGGAATTAAAATAGGCATGTATACAAACTCGCGTAATTAGTTGAAATTTAATTAATACGTGGTAATTAATTAATTTAGTAACTAATTAAAGATCCGAGGACGGGTTATGAAATCGTTAAGCCTTTCGGTGTGTGTTCTCGATGAACCGCCTTAAAGCCCAAACGAGATCACGTTTTCGATTCATAGTGTCTACGAGATTGAATGATGGTTAAAGAACAATAAATCTTGGATAAAAACGGTTCGCCTATAGGTTGGGTGGTCAACTGAGCTAGGCTCGACCGACTTAACCCTCCTAGTGTGATGTATGCACGGGGGTCCGGCAAGACTAAGCTACACCGGAGAGCGGAGTGGTGATTCCTTCTTATCTCAATAAAATTTGTCTTGACCCGATTTCGTCCGATCATCACATATGTTCCAACGAATAGGGCGGGTAGGCTTGCCTACGTTACCGACACCATTCGAATCCTTGATTTGATGTGCTTTTATGTTAACATCAAAAGACATGGTTAGTTAACCCACCACCACTTCCAAAATATTGAGTGGGAGCGGG
This sequence comes from Gentiana macrophylla, assembly GCA_026214975.1. Classification (NCBI taxonomy): domain Eukaryota; kingdom Viridiplantae; phylum Streptophyta; class Magnoliopsida; order Gentianales; family Gentianaceae; genus Gentiana; species Gentiana macrophylla. The sequence continues at coordinate 81,168,467 of CM047805.1, read as the reverse complement.
GAGGCGACAGACCAACCCCACGGCCTCTACTATAGATACAAGTAAGTGAGAGAAAGGTGGCGCCTCACGGCGCTTTGATTTCGTCCCCTACGGATGGTGTTCACTCCTATCAACATTCATGGCTTGGTCTCCGAAAGGATAGGATTTACGGGTACTCGTCGGGTCACCGACCTATCGTGCGACGGCACACACTTTCGGGCGTACCTAAGAGATCCGATATAGTAGGTCACACTCATCATGGGTATTCTTGATAATATCTAGGCTAAAAAAGGAAGGTAGTCAATGAATAAAGGGATGTTCGATTCTCGTGGGATGTTCGATTCTCACAAGTTATTCATTGATGAGATTGTCTCGATTTAACCGTCATCTCTTTGACCTACCCTACGGCGGCACTGAGATGCGAGGTTAAAACCTTGGAATGGTAGAGTAGACTTATTTTTTAGTTTACAATTCCTAAAATAAAATAATATAGTAGTGTTAAACTTGAATTAATTTATGTCATTTTATTTACAGCATTATCCCTTACTAAATTGCTTAAAAATTTATAATTGACTAGTATTGACTTCGTTAAAAAGTGGAAAGTAACTAGGACGTTGAACTAGTTAATCGATAATGCAATTATTTTTCGAAAGAGATATTTTCTCTTAAGCCTTTTAAAAACCAGAGTGACATATGGTATGTCACTAGTGTCATTCGTTTCAAACGGAAGACAAACTTAGTTTGATCAAAGGTGATTTCGGATTTTGAAATTCTTCTAGTGAATTTTGAGTGTGTAGTAATTACACGAGTAATTTTCTAATTGAAAAATCGGAAAATCATGAAGTGTTACTAGTTGGACGATATTTGGAATCGATGAACTTGTGGGAGCTTTATGATTTGTTGTTTTTCTAGAACATTAGAAAAGTGTAACTGACTACACACGTAAACGTTCTAATTGAAAAACCGGAAAGTCATGAAATGTCGCTAGTTGGATGATATTTGGAATCGATGAACTAGTGGGAGTTCTATGATTTGTTGTTTTTCTGGAAATATTGGAACTATGTACGAAAGATTTTTTAATCGAAAAAATCGGAAAATCATAAAAATAAAGCATTGCTCGTTAGACGGTATTTGGAACCGATAAACTAGTGGGAGCTTTAATGTTATGATTTGTTGTTTTTTCTGGTATATTAAAAAATTCGAGAAATCCCGACGAGTAACACTCGAAATAGACATCCCACGGTTCAAGAGTAGTGTCTACTCAAACGAACCGCTGGTTCAAGACTGTTTCCATTCACGGAAAGTCAAGAATGAGAGAATATGTCCAAAAAGTGTTAGTCCTCTAAAACTGAGAAAACTTCAAGGCTGAACCGAAAATTAATTAACTGAAAATCATAGGATAAGGACAGTGATTTTGGATCACCAACCTATGAATCCTTGGCGATTTTCTCGAGCTAAGTTCTTTGGAAGAACAAAGTAGCAGTGCATTTAACAATTAAAATAGTAAACAACGGGCAGTTAATTTTAGCTAGAATAGTGGGAGTGATATAAGGAAATGAATCTCGGATTCAACCCTTGGATATCACGGAAGATTTATTTTCTGTTTAAGATTCGTTGGAACGAATGGATTTACCTTATATTCGATAATTTGTTTGTCGTATAGAAAGTGAATATACCATTTGTAGTACGAATCCAAGACTCGGACTTTTGTTTGATAAAGTCAAAAACCACTAAGAACTGCTGAAATATGTATACATAAAACACATCTTAAGAACTGTTGAAAGCAATTGGTTTCTATATTTAGATAAACGCTTCTTCATATTCCATAGTTAGTGCATAGTCCCTAAAAGACAAGACCTGAAGACTGGCTCAGGGTAATTCCTTTCTCCCAGTCTGGTTATATTGTCTCAAAGGTTCAATGACTAAGTTTCCTTTCAATCGGGAAAGGATAATGGTTATAAAGAAGTAACATAGCTTGTTCATGACGACCTTCGTGGTCTGATGAAAGATACAAGCTAGTAGGAGCTTCCGAGTAGTGACTTCTTGTCTGATAACTATTCAAACACTCCGGAAAGTTTATCCAAAATATTTTGAGGTTTCTCTGTATTCAACAGAGATAGAGTATTCTATACTCGGAATAGGCCATTCATAGTCCTCGAGACTGATGCTCAGCCTGCCTCATTGTGACATGTTCTCACTAAGTGAGAAACCGTTAAATTGCCTTATATAGTTTTTAGATGTGCTACAATACACTTCTTAACTCAATAAAGATATTGGAAGCAAAATAACGTTTTACATTGGAATGTAAGACCGAGAAGTCTACCTAGAATATGCTTTGGAATTCACGGATAAGGTGTGGATTCGGTTCACCCCACTTCCATAAATAAGCATTTAGCACACGGTGCTTGAAGGTAGGTCTGGGAATTTCGCGAACACGTTCGGTCAGAGACCAATCATTATATATCTTGTAGCATTGAGAAAAAGGTTTGTTATAAGATTCTTGAAATCGGGAAGGGACAGTTATACTGTTGCATCCTTCCTGATAGAGTTCATGAACAGCAAAACCTTAAACCTTGAAGTACATTTACTAAAGGTAGTTACTAACTGATTAAAATCAGACCACATCCAACATCGGTTGTTGGTGATAACACTAAATACTACTAAACTAGATCAGAATTTTGATCCACCCAGAATGTAGTGGGAGTATGGTTTATCCATTACCCATTACGGGTTCTACCGGACTTTGTAGTCCGAGGATCGATTGATGACCTATGGCTCTTTTGAGCAAAAGATAGGATTACGATAAAAGAGGTTGGTTTACAAGCCATAACCCTATGAATGGAGTTTGGTAGTCCAGAGCTGTTCATACTTTTGTAGAACCACCTGAGCGTCTCAGGCCCAGTGGGAGTAATTGGATCTACACGGAAAAGAGTAGAATGAATAGGAAAGTTTATCTTTCACAAAGAAAGCTTGAGTGGTCTAGGGGTAATTCCTAAGATGTGAGAGTTAATCGGACCTTGAACTCTCTTACCACTTAGTATTGCTTGGTTTCGTTCAAAAGCGAGAAAAAAGGTGATTCCACGAGACTTTCTTGCCAAACAAACGGAGTCTGATTCATTCGAACAAAAGGGTATTGCCTTATGAACTTATGACAGGGATGACTATCAAGGCTTAAGTCCTTTGTGGATAAAAAGCAAACCTCTCGGTCACTAGAAGTCATATATTTCTACAATATGTGGAGTTGACGAGAATATTGATAAGTCTTTTGTAGACTGGATATCAATTTTAGTACAATGAGTGAATATATACATACATATATTAGTGTTTGTGAAGGATAACACTTTGCACGAGTTGGAATTAACATGGGTGTGTTATCTGAAGTCAGAATCTGACAATACCACAATTCTTTGCAACAGAGATTTGGACAACATTCTTAAGAGTTTGACTCGGTCGAATTCATTAGAATCGATCACCGGTTTCCCATCCATCTTATTGGTTAAGATGATGCATCTGTATGCAACATTCAACGAGGAAGTTCTACCCTATGCCTCAGAATGACTCTCTAAATCTTGGATCAAGAGAAATGGGATAGATTCTCTTTCTAGTAAGAGATGGTCAGGTTATTGAACGTCAAATTTGATCGAATCTAAGATTCGGCGGTTAACAAAGCAAGTTTAGTATGTCCTTTAGTATCTTGAGAGAACGAGGAATAATATGCGGACATATTCATGTATGAACTTGGATATGTGTGATACACTGATTTTGACTTTAAGTCAGATTGAGGATGATCGTTAAGTCGATCTTGGGCTCAGATGTTTACTCGAGCACCACATGATTAGATGGACCGTAACGCTTTGATTCTACGGATCGTCTCGAGCCGACAACCTGACTAATCATTAAGACCCATGACATTTAGATGTAGGTACTCCCCGAGTCACTGACCTATCCTACGACGGCACACTCGGAGTGTATTTTGTCATCTAAAATGGTTATGATATGCTTAATGGGTACTAGAATACGGGATGGGTCTCCATTGCTTTAGAGCAAGTGGGAGTGATAGTTTACTGTATTTTAAATAATAGGGTGTGCTCTAAAACAATTAATCACATGCTTTCGTGCAAGTGGGAGATTGTTAGGTGTAATGCCCGAAAGACAATTTTTGTAATTGTTTTATTTAATAAATGAATTGACATTATTATTCATATTTATTATTCTCATATTCACCTTTGTGACAATAGTATTTACACTACAGAAAACCCTAAGTATATCGTTTATGTAATCACTTAACTCAGTGTATGGGATATACACGGGAGGATTGAGTTAGTGAAGATGTCCTTAAAATACAATTAGCCTGTAGTGAAGTTAATAGAGAGTATCGGGTCTCTCCTTTAACGTGCTATTAATGAGCCCAGAACACAATAGGTGTGATTGTCTTATCCGGACTTTCGGTTAAGAAGAGAACCTAATGGGGCATTTGTATATGATAGATATATCATATAGAAATTTGGACCGATTTGATTAGAGTTCACGATATAATTCCGTAATCGAGAAGTCTTATCGAGTCAATGGATGATCATATTTATGGATATATCTTAATCCCGAGGTGATCACGATCCAACCGCTTGAATCGGTATGAAGTTTGACTTGACGGTTAAGGATTACACCGAGTCTGTGGTCCGAATTACCCCATCTTGGCATTGTATCTTGGATTGAGTGAGTAGTCGTGTTTATCACGGATACGGAATCCATTCCTTCCATTTCGGAAGTAGATAGACGATTCCACTTATTTGTTAACCCTAGAAACCGATCGATCCATGGAGTTCATATTACACCGATTAGCTACCAAAGAGTTGTATGAATTAATTGATCACTAGGGGGTTAATGGTAAATAAGGATAAGAAGTTCTAGAAAGGGTTAACGGTAACTTCCGATTTAAAATGAACGATCTATGGAGGATTAATCCATATGTAATGATTATATCAATGGACGCTTGTTATTATTCTCGTGAGAGAGATAAATATAATCTTATAATCGGAGGAGTGCAGTCACGGGATTATGGTCGCATATTCCTGTGATTGATTTATCGAATATAATTATTCTCGTTCGTAAGATAATTATTTATTTGATTTATCGGAGCCACGATTATTAGTCCATGGTCCCCGACGTGCCTCCTAATATAGCATAGCTATTCTCGGACGTCGAATCCTAATAATATTAATTTAGTTCTTGTTAAACTTTATTAAAACGATATGTGAATTAATTGTTTAGTGGACTATTAAATTAGTTGGGCTAAATAAGTAAATATGTGGAAAATACATTTTCCATAATCTTGGCTTAATTGTTGTGTAATGGCAAAATTAATATTGACTAGGTCAACATATAATTTTAAGCCCCATGCTTATTTTTTGGAACAAGAAATTGTTTTCTTGTGTATTAATGAGACATGTGCATAAAATATTTATTGGATAAATATTTATGGAAAGAAATAAAGATAAATATTATTCTAGATTTGTTCTAGAATATTATGGGATTATCTTTTATTTAATAGGATTATTATAATTGATTTTGTATTAATTATTAAATCCTTGGAGGCTAAGTTTTACTCTCCTATATAAAGAGAGTTCTTCAAGCCTTGATACACTACAATTTTTCACCTACACCTCTTAGAGATGAGAAGGTGAAAATTTTCGCCAAGGGAATAAGAGAGAAATCTTGGAGGTTTTTTCCGGGTAGCATATGGAAGGATTCGAGACGAGGATTTCCTTCCACCGGGAGTTGCTTGGATCACACGTACGGAAGATCGTGGTGCTCTTCACATCTTGTTCGTTCTTTCTATTGCGGTACTTCAACTTGGATTTTGAGATCCAAGAGGTATGTTCTACAACCCCCTTGTAGATATAGATCTAGTTATTTTATTACGTGTATTTTATAGATCTAGATCCTTAAATCGCTTCCGCTGCAGATGGTATTACTAACACTGGAGACCACCAATGATACTACGGTAAAGGGAAGCATCCGCAAATGGTTGACCATCAAGGCGGCTCAGACGAAGATTAGAGGCCATGGGCGTGACACACGGTTTGGCCATGGTCATGCCAGCATGATGTAATAATGTGTGGATATATTTGCGTTGACTGAGAAGAAGGCCATCAGGAGTAGATATTGCCTCGACTCCATGAAAATAGGATAAGGTGCCAAGATCCTTAACCGGGAAATGCGAAGATAAATAATCAATAATCTGCTGAACCAGATCACTAGAGGTACCTGTAAGCAAAATATCATCGACATAGATTAAGACAAAAATAGAGTGAGAGCCATGATGATAGACATATAGGGAGGTGTCAGCCGTGGAAGGCCGAAATCCAAACTTCCTAAGAACATCAGTGAGTCTAGAAAACCATGCACGGGGTGCCTTCCGAAGACCATAAAGACTACGTTTGAGCTTGCAAACGTGAGTGGGATAATCAGGATGACGAAATCCTGAGGTCGCTTTGCATGTACACATCCTCATTAATAAATCCATGTAGAAATGCATTCTGAATATCAACCCCTATCGAACAACCCAATCATGTGAAACCGCAAGAGATAAAAGAGTATGAATAGTGACCGGTTTGACAACCGGACTAAAAATGTTTGAAAAATCAACACCGGCTTCCTGATGAAATCCATTCGCAACAAGACGACATAGGTAACGAATGACAATGGCTCTTGGCCTTTTGACACGCAACACAAACAGATGTAGGGGCAGTTGAAGGTGCCGAAATTTTATTGTGACCTAAAATTTGACGAAGAACCGGCACGCAGCGCAATGTCCTAAACGTTGATGCTATTGAGGGATGGAAGAGCAACGAGAGGCGAGGGCTTGAGCCGGAAATTGACTGAATGGTTTGGAAAAATAGTAGAGGCCATCTTTAAGGTAGCCCCGGTGGTGGATGTGGCCCAAGTAATCCTTCACAAGAAAATAATTATGGTCAAATTCGTAATAAACGGAATTATCTTTGGCAAACTGTGCAACGGATAAAAGATTATTATAAAGGGAGGGGGCAACAATCACATTATTAAGCACAAAAGATTTAGAAGGGGAGAAAATAAGTGATGTTGGAAATAAAATTTATGTTTTGATGATGATTCATCGCTTAATCAGTTATTGTTATTAAACCCATTGATGAAGTGCCATAACTAGCTGTTATAGTGCAAAGCAAAAAGATGTCTAGATATTAATGTATAGGATTTTATAGAGTCTGATATTTGTATACGTTAAATCAGACAAGCACTGTAATAGTTATAGGCTGAGAACTGAGAAAATAAGAAACTGAGATTTAGTTAAACTAAGATTCAATAAGAAACTGAAAAACAGATCACACCAACATGAAAACTGAAGAAGGTAAGTTCAATGAGGGACATAGACTCAGTTGGCTTATCCAGAAGATTGAAGAACTGAGGGTTCAAACTCAGTAGATGAAGAACTGAGGGTCACAGACTCAGTTATAGAAGATTGAAGAACTAAGGGTTCAAACTCAGTTATGAAGACTATGTCGAGACTGTAAAGTTAGACTTCAGGCAAGACTGTAGTGACCTGAACTGACTTTATGGATCTTGTATGAAGACCTAAGAATCATAAGGACAATGAATTCTTAGAAGATAATGAGACATGGTGTACTTTGATTAAGTCAATTATAATCAGATGAAAAACAGGACTACTAACATTTGAAGAAGAGTAAAATCTCAGTTAACGCTCCAAGTCAGTCAAGAAACTGACAAGTGACAAATTCAGTATAAAACTGATAAGGATACTCAGTTTTTGAAGAGAGTTTGAGAAAGCAATAATACTTGAGTAAGCTCAACTTATCTTATTCATGATAAAAAGTATGAGTATAAATAGATACAAGCATGAGTAGAGTAATGAATGCTATTGAATGCTAGAGTCGGCTAGTATTAAGTGCTAGATTCGGCTAGAGCATAATAAGAAAAAATAGAGTTACTTTATGACATATTAATTGTTTATACACTATAATTAATATGTCATGTTACAAATAAGTAACGTGTTACAAGTAATGTATATTGTAATATTTCCACACCCCCCCTCAAACTGGGTTGTATATGTCAATACAGCCAAGTTTGCTACTCAGTCTGTTGAACATAAGCGGTGGAATGGCCTTGGTGAGAGTATCGACGATTCTCAGTGCATTGAGGGGAACATATTGAAGTTGAATGATCTTGGCATCAATCTTCTCTTTAAGGAAATGTCCACAATGTCCACATGTTTTGTCTTATCATGATGAATTGGATCCTCTGCCATGCATAATGCTTTGAATTATTGTCACAAAGAGAGTATGATAGGTTTCTTTGAAGGTCGAGAAGGACTCTTTTCACCCACAAAGGTTTCACAAATGCATAAAAAGTGCCCTGAGTTCGACTTTCAAAGATCGCTTCTGAGAGACATGAGGTTGTTTCTTGCTTCTCCAAGTGACAAGGTTACCCCACACATATGAGCAATAGCATGTGGTAGATCTTCTGTCTATGTGGCAACCAGCCCAGTCAGCATCAGTATATACTTTCACTGATCTTTCAGTAGACTTAGTGAAGTGCAAGCCTTGGCCAGGAGTGGACTTCAAGTATCGTAGTATTCTGTAGACAGCATCCCAATGATGCTCAGCAGGGCAATGCATGAACTAACTGACAAGACTAACTCCATATGCAATATCGTGTCTTGTATGAGAGAGATAAATGAGTTTCCCTACAAGTATCGATATTGTTCCTTTCATACAAAGAATACTACCATGCACTAGTGGATTACTTGGGGCCTCTCTGGAGAGATAGTCGGTTTGCACCCTAGCATGCCGCTTCCTTCATGAGGTCCAAAGACATACTTCTCTATGAGACCGAGATACCCTAGTTGTTTCTTGTTATTTCCATGCCAATGAAGTACTTGAGGTAGCCCAAATCTTTAACTTGAAATACCTTTGCCAGTAGGGTCTTTATGTGTTGGATCTCAGCAGGGTAATCACCAGTAAGGATGATATCATCCACATAGACAATAAGGATGGGTCTTCTCTTATTGGTTGTTTTAATAAACATCGTGTGATCTGAGTAGTACTGATGATATCCAGCAGCTTTAACCACAGTAGTAAGTTTGCCAAACCATGCTCTTGGGACCGGCTTGTGCCATACAGAGATTTTCTCAGTGTACAGACCTTCCCTTTAGTGTGAGTGTTGGTAAAACCAGGAGGTACAATCATATATACTTCCTCAGTGAGGTCACCATTTAGGAAGGAGTTCTTGATGTCCAATTGGTGGAGTGGCTAGTCAAGTTGGACAGCAAGGGAGATCAGTACCCTGACTGTGTTGAGCTTTGCCACAGGTGCAAATGTCTCCTTGTAGTCAAGTCCATATGTTTGAGTGAAGCCCCTTGAAACCAGTCTAGCTTTGTACTTGTCAATAGTACCATCAGCATTGTACTTGATGGTGAATAGCCATTTACAGCTGACTGTCTTCTTTCCTTGTGGGAGAGTGGTGAGATCCCAAGTATGGTTGTCAATGAGTGCACTCATTTAAGTTTTGACAGCAGCTTTCCACCTATCATGTTTGAGAGCTTCCTGTATATTCTTAGGAATGGAATGAGTATCCAAATCATGTGTAAACATAGAAAAACCAGGTGACAAGTGATCATATGACACATAATTATGAATAGAGTGGTCAGTACATGATCTCTTTCCCTTTCGGACAGTAATGGGTCTGTTATCAATATTAGTAGGTTCAGGACTATCAGTAGGTTGCTGAGGTATATCAGCAGATTGCTGAGGTATATCAATAGGTTTAGGAGATTGTGGAGTATCAGCAGGTTGCTGAGGTTCAATAGATGTAGGGAGCTCAGAGTCAGCAGGCTGATGAGTCTCTTGAGGTTGCTGAATATTAGGAATTGGTATAAGGATTGGCACGGTCTCAAGATTCTCAACTGAGGGTGCATTTGGAGTTGGAGGACTATGAGAGGAGGGAAGAGTTATTGTTTCAATTAGTCTTCCATCTGTGACAGTCTCAGTAGGGTTGCAGTAGTAAGGAGTTTTTTCAAAGAATTTCACATCCATAGAGTTGTAGAATCTTTTGTCAGTGGGAGAATAACACTTGTAGCCCTTCCTGTCTTTGGCATACCCAAGGAAAATGCACTTATGAGCTTTGGGGTCAAGTTTGGTTCTATGTTGGGCATGGATATAGACAAACACAGTACATCCAAGGATTTTTTTGAGGTAAGTCAAAGAATGAGATGAGGACAGAATGAGTTGTCACAGGGGTTTGAATGCGAGTCTTGAATCCTAACACTCTACTAGGTAACTTGTAGATCGTGTATGTGGCGCTTAATATAGCTTCACCCCACATATATTTAGGCACATATGTGGTGAACATGACTGATCTAGCCATCTCCAGTAAGTGCATGTTCTTCCTCTTAGAAACCCCATTTTGCTGAGGTGTCTCTACACAGCTACTGTTGTGAACAATTCCCTTGTCATTCAGGAATGTGCTGAGGTTGGACTCATAGTTTTCTAGGGCATTATCTATTTTTAAGATTTTAATCTTAGTGTCAAATTGAGTACCATGTTATAGAACTCTTGGAAGATGGTTCCAACTTCAGATTTATCTTTCATCAAAAACAGCCATGTGATCCTGGTGTGGTCATCTATGAAGGTGACAAACCACCTCTTTCCTGTTATACTTTTAACTCTTGATGGTCCCCATACATCACTATGTATTAGAGTGAAAGGTGTGGAGGGTAAGTAAGATATTTTAGTATACACAGACTAAGTAAGTTTAGCAAACTGACAATATCACATTGAAGGTCACTGAGGTTACATCCTTTAAACAATTCAGGAAATAAAGACTTTAAATAACCAAAACTTGGATGACCTAGTCTATAATGCCATAACATGATATTGTCTAAGGTTTGGTTGTAGGCTGTTGAGGCAGTTTCAGTCTTCAATCTTCTGTCTTCAGCAGGGTTGACCATAAACAGTCCTGAGTGGGCTTTAACTCTCCCAATCACTTCCTATGAAGAAAGATCCTGGAATATACACTGATTGTTATTAAACAAGACTGTCCAATTTAGGTCTTTAGTGAGTCTACTGACAGATATAAGGTTACAGTCTAATTTTGGAACAAATAGGACATCCTCGAGGTAGATCTTATCAAGAAGTTTAACATTTCCAAGACCTTGTGCACATGAAATATATCCATCGGCAATCCTAATATTTTGGGTCCGATGACAGGCTTAAAATAAGATATGAGACTCTTGTTACCACCATATGGGAGGAAGCCCTAATCAACAATCCAAGTATCATTACTGAGAGGTGAGTGTAATATACATGTTTTAGCATGAGTAGCTATGTCAGTGATAGAACTAACTTCCTTTTGTTGAGAAATGAAGGCTTTGAAGGTAGCAAACTGAGCATCCAACGTGGTATCTTTGTTCCCTTCTTCACTGACATGCCTGCCCTGACTCTCCCTGGTTGGTTTGGAGGGTTTAAAAGAATTAGGCTTACCATGTAGTTTCCAAAGCAAGTGTCCTTGGTGTGATTTGTGCGTTGCAAAGGGTCACGTAAAAACTTTCCTATCTTCTCAAGAGTTTTCTGTAAGTCTCAAGAACCTCGGTGAGGCTTCCTCGACCACCAACATTGCTTTGAGCTATCGGTAGAGTGATTAGCGGGGTTGCTTTGCAAAGACTTCTTTTCTCTTGCTTTCCTCATGTTTGACTTCAGCAAACATAGATTTGAGGTTGGGGAGAGGTTTAGTAGCAAGAACTCTACCTCTAACATCATCAAGGGATGAGTTCAGTCCTGTAAGGAACTTGAATACCCTCTTCTTCTCAATGATATCCTTGTATAAGGTAGCATCCTCTACATCCTTCCATGGGTGAGTTTCCAACATATCTAGGTGTTGCCATGCCTTAGATAGTTGGTTGTAGTACTGAGTTACAGACAGGTCTCCTTGTTTGCAATTTTGGATTTGGGCTTCAAGTTCATAGACCTCAGATGTATTGTCATTTTTTGAGTAAAGGTCTCTGGCATTATCCCAGATATCCTTAGCAAAGTCATACATCATGAAGTTCTCATCGATCTCTTTTGTCATTGACCTCGTGAGGATGGTCATGATCAAGGTTATTTTATCCCATCCCATGCTACAACCTTGGGGTCGGGCCAAGCAGGGGAGTTTGGAGCCGCACAAGTATCCCATCTTGCTCGCCTCGAGATATACATTTTCATAGATCTTGACCACAAGCAGTAGTTGTTGCCATCAAGTCTGTGATTTGTAAAAGAATAGTTTTTAGTGACCTAAGCTCGCTGAGGTCATTGGGACTCAATTGAGGATGAAGAGGCGCTGGATAATGAAGACATTATTGAAAAATGGAAGATGTTGCAAATGGATAAGAAAGATTATGGCTCTGATACCATGAAGAGAGTTTGAGAAAGCAATAATACTTGAGTAAACTCAACTTATCTTATTGATGATAAAAAGTATGAGTATAAATAGATACAAGCATGAGTAGAGTAATGAATGCTATTAAATGCTAGAGTCGGCTAGAGCATAATAAGACAAAATAGAGTTACTTTATGACATATTAATTGTTTATACACTACAATTAATATGTCATGCTACAAATAAGTAACGTGTTACAAGTAATGATAATGTAACATTTCCACAGTTTTATATTTCAGTCATCCAATAAATTGATAGTACAGTCGAACGTTACATATGAAGCAATATTATTGGATGAACTACTGACAAATCAGAACGGTCACAAAATATAGCCGTTACAAGATTTAAGCAGGATAAACGGTGAATAAACCCCTATAGACTACTTCTACAACAACAAGAAGTGTGTGCAGGAGAAATCAAAAGCAGATTTAATTATAAGATCCAATTAAGGGGGAAAGCCAGTTTCGAAAGAATTCCTGTTAAGTACTTAATTGCAAGATTAAGAAATTTCTTCAAGTATCCAAGCACATTCAAGAAAAATCAAGATCTATCATTTGAAGAAATACAAAGCCGTGCAAAATTTAATTATCCAAAGGAAAAGATCAAATCACAATTGAATCATAGTTATTGATTCAGGTCTCAACTTTAATTTATCAAAGGTCTAGATTGTCAAATACCAAGAAGGTGTGAAGGACAGTTGAGTGCAGTCAGGAAGACTGTGTGTTGTGATGAGCTGGTGAAGAGGCAATTCTACCCTTCAAGGACCGGTGTTTCAAACAATTGAAGAGCAAAGAATCCTACATGTTCTACAAGTGTTTAGATAGTGAAGCTAGGGATTAGTCAAGGACTATCGGTGTAGAACTTTTTGTAACCGGGCCATCTCAAAGAAGTTCTAATGGAATTTTCCTCCATCATCATGTGGGAAGAGAGGACGTGCAGATTACACCACCTGGAACCTCTATAAATCATGTTTATTTATTTCATGCACTCATTTACTTCATTACAGTTTTAATTATCTATTTCTCACGTTAAAACCAAGTCAACAAACTGTTTTTTATATTAAGGCTAGTTCTATCAATTGCCAGTTAACTAGACTAAGAATAAGTCAGTATTGACTTATACTCAGTTGAGTTAGCTGAACACCGCACAAGTTAAGGGACATGAACAAAACTGAACTGAACATCAGTTTAAGTTTCGGAGAAACTGAGTTCCTGGGGTACTTTCGCTTTAGGAAAAGTTTTTGGTGACAAGTTTATTCAACCCCTCTAAACTTGTGTTAGCCTTTCCAAGGGACCAACAATTGGTATCGGAGCAAGGCTTTCATTTTGAAGAGATCCATTCAAATATCGGTATCAATTTGTTTGCTTTAAGTAACCGGCCATCAGTTATTTCCGCTACCAACAATTGGTATTGGAGCGGTTCTTCCATTTGGAAGTGATTCAAGGATATCTTGCAAACCAGTTGTTGAAGACCCTTTACTATCTCAGTCGTAGAAATACTTTAGTGAAATTAAATAGATACATCTAGAGTTAGAAGTTGGCTGAATAACCCTCTGACTGACTATTTGCAGAATGTTGTTTATGATATTCAGGAGCAAGTATTTGAAAGATTCAATACTACAAGCTCTCACACAAATCCGGAACCTCATTCAGTTATGATGAAGATATCGACTTTAACGCATATAATGATGGATCAAGAGGATTTCCATCCCTAAGTGATCTTTCAGAAGAAGCAGAAAAAGAATGGCTACGAGTAGCTGATTATATAGAAGAAAAGTTGACTGAAAACATTACTGAAGATCCATACGTTGCAAAGACCAAAGATGCTATATTACCCATGAGTTATGGAGGGGAAAGTGATGAGGAAATCATACTGCTAGGAGTAGCACATGCAAATGCTAATGAAAAAGGGAAGCAAGTTTTAATTGATGATGATTCCTCAACGTAAAATCTATCCATCAAAAATCGTGAGGAAATTGCATCTACATCCAGCACTCACACTGCCATGAACAATCAGAAAAATGAAGATGTCAATAAATCCTTGGACATACTCATAAAGGAATTAGAGATAATTAAAAAAAATTTTGAGGATGTCAAAAAGGAGAAAAAGTTATTGAAAACTGAAATTTCGAGATTGAATGTTGAGATCAAATTAATCAAGACTAATAATGAAACCAAGGTAATTCGACCAACTGATGAACTGACAGAAGTAATAAACGTCACATAATCATCAGTTGATCCAATTCCCAGTGTTCGATTCAAACTGGAAAACCTTTTGAGACAGATCTGGTTTAGGATTTGTTAATCAGAATAATTCTAAGTTCAGATCACGTTCAGTTGCATTAAAATTTGTGACTGCACAACGGTCAGGAACTCGGAAAACTTATAAAATTATTAGAACTGACACAAACTCAAAGACAACCCAATGCACAAATCGAGAAAGCGAAAAATCGCTTGGTAAAATGCACCAAGCCAACAGATTTTACAGAAAGACTCAGAAGGAAGAACTGATCAGAGATCAGTAAGAAAAGTCTTCAATCCATATCCATTAAAAAATGAAGATCATTCATGGAATGATAAACTCAGAAGGAAAGGAAGACTATTTCCCACTGATGAAGATTGGAATGAACCTTCACATCGGGCCACAAACGATCAAACCAAAAACTGTGCGGACAAAACAAGAAAAGCTTGAGAAAACTGACTTTACTCAGTCAAAATATCAAGAGAGGTATAAAGTCAAAAATAAAATTGTATCATCGAAAACTAACCAGTTAGGACCCAAACAGATATGGGTACCAAAAATGTCTAAATTTGTTTTGCAGGAAAATATCGGTAACTGGAAGCCGAAAAACTGAGTTTTGTTCAAAACTGAGTTTTTGAATTCAGTATAAGAACAAGACTGAACGTATACAGCTGTAGATACACCTCATCTACTCTATTCACTGCAGTCTAGCTACAAATGTCAAGAAAAGACGTGGTCCTTCTCAATCTAAACCGTCCATATTTTCCACTCATCCACCTTTTCACAATCTCAAAACATTTATGACAAGACGTTTTGAGTCCCACCCAATTCATAACTACATTTCCTACAAATTATAAATAACCCAGAATTTTCTTTTATAATTCTTTACACTTGAATTTTGAATTTGCTTTCAATCTTCAAATTTTCAAATTCTCAATCAAATCCGAAAACAATGACTTTCACTCGTGTTGAACCCGAATGATCATATCTCTTGACCGAGTTTATTGCAAAATACACCGATCAAACTTTAGCCAAAACAATTGCAAAGAAAAATTAAATAGATCAAAGGACTGGATGAGGCCTTCAACATTGATCCTGAAAAGTGTATGTCCTGAAAGCATTGGATACTTCTATGAATTTGGAAGTACAACTATAGAAGGAGAAGACACACACACCTATACCACTACATCACAATGATAAGCGTGATCAAGGTCACCAAGTTCTAATTGCGTAAATCTTTGGGTTTGACAAATCACGGAGGAACAAAGAACCATCAATTTGACCAAAGAACAAAAGTAAAAACTTTGGAAAGATATAGCAATTGATGCAGAATCCGCAGTTTTACAAACCGGGAGCACAAGTCTACTCAAACCAGAATTCAATTTTCTCTCAAAAATGTTGGCAAATTGCATTATTGGAAATGCAGGAAACTTTAGTAATCTATCTGGAGAAAAGTTGGATTTACTTTATGTAATTTGGTTTGGGGAAAAATTTAATTGGCAAAGATATCTATTTGATCAATTAGTGGCACAATCAATTGACATACCCAAGAAAAAGACCGATGTCAAGAAAGGTCGGTTCTATCAGAAGAAGACTCTTGCCTTAGTGGTCCAAAGAATACTCAACCATTTTGGAATCGCAAAGAGGAAAGAAACATCAGTTGCTGATGGGAAGATTGTTATAAAGGAAGAAAAAGCCGGAAAAAGGAAAGCTGAGGGTTCTGTAAGTGAACCTAAGAAGAAGAAAAGCAGAAAATCGAAGAAACCTGTAACTGGAGATGAAGTCTTGGAACAAATTGAAGTATTAAGCAAGAGAAGAAAACAATTGGAAGATTTAGAGAAATAAATCGGATCTTGTTTCAAAGAATAATTGAAACAACAATTGTTTGAAGGATCGCCTGATGCATGAAAGAATCGAAGTTATTCCTGCCGAGTCTACTCCACTCCAAAGAACGGCGTTACCCATTCAAGAACCGTTTCACATCCACGAGAAATTGAGATGAAAAAGTAAACCAAGTTGTCAACAAAGAACGAGAATGTTGAAACCGAATTACGTAAGAGTCGAGACTCGGGGAACAGACCCTGAGAATTGAACATGATGAAGATTCTGACAGTGATGAAAGATTGATCGCTAAAACAACGTTGGAAATGCTTTCGTTACTTTCAAAATCCAGATCTACCCCCCAAAGATCCTTTTCCAGATTAGAATTTGAAGAATCACCAAAGGATTTTCACTTCTCAATCTGTGAAAAATGGAACCGAAGGCACTCAAGATCAACTAAAATCATTAACTTGATGAGCAAGTCAATGAAGAAGAACTCATTGAACCAACAAAGTGAAAGAAGTTCCAACTCATCGAATTGGAACTTGAACCTACTGGAAAAACAAGCTGCTGAAGAAATTGTAAGTGAAAAAGTTTTGGAAACTGAGCCGACATCTCAGTCATTGGAAAAGAATCATCAGAAATCCCATTCACTACTGAGGGAGGCATCAGCAGAACTGATATTGTGCAAACTGAAGATGTTGCAAGAACTGATCTTATGCAAACTGAAGATGTTGCAAGAACTGGCCCTATGCAAACCGAAGATGCTATTCTAGAAATTAGTCGTAAGTCACGAGAGAATCGTAAAAGATCATCACTCAATCATCAAGAGATCACGGAGAATTAATGTCAGCTGATTATGAACGATTGCGCAAATATCAAGCCTAGAAATTCAGTTTCATTGCCAATCAAAGGAGTCAGCTAGTAGAAATGGTAGCTACTGAAAAATGGGTATTTGATTTATACAATATTACAAGTCTATCGTAGATAATCAATACCGAAGAATTTATAAATCAAGAATATGCACCGATCGGCATTTAAAGCTACTGGGAGGAAGCCACAGCTGGTGGAAATTTCAAAAAGAATGATGATGATGATGATTCTCAGGAAGATGCCAATCTGCAGAAAAGGATTCTAGCCTCCCTACAAGAAAAGAGAACTGAAACTGATCAGACTACTGACGATGAGTCTAGTAGTTCTGAAGAATCCAGTGAAAGCTCTAGTTCTAAACATGCGTCTGATGCACAACAAGAAGAGAAAGAAGGTTATAAATCTCCCACAGACAAGTCTTTGCTAGAAATAGCGAGAACAGTGGCAAAGATGGCTGGAGAAGAATCAGATGAAGAATTAAATGTTCAGTTATCACCTGCAAGAAATATTGATCAATCAAACTTGGAAGAAATTAGAAAACAATCTGAAGAAAGAAGAAGGTCGGCAGAATACAGGGAAAAATTGAAGCAAGTTGTTGTCTCACCACTGAAGCAAGCTAAATCAACTGGAATTGAGACAAACAAAGAAAATGAACAACAAGCTGAAAGCTCACAAGATGTTCCTACTCAGGTTGATCTCATTAAGTATTATCACAATGAGATAATCAGAATTCAAAAGGATGACAACAGCTTATTTGGAAAAGTCCTAAAGTCCTTAGAAGCTAGTCAAGATGAAAGAACCAAACTTGAAAAGAAGATGGATACTGTCACTGAAAACTGTCAAAACACTTTGATTGAGCTTCAGAAGACAACCATTGAGAATGACATAAGAAGAGATGAAACTCAAGACAGATGGGAAGGCATTCTCAATAATCTGGTTGATAAAATGATTTTAATGGAACAAGGCATGAAGGACTCAGTTGTCGCTCAAACCATTTTGGCATCAACTCAACAAAATCTAAACGCTTACATCAGAAGCCTGATTTATAAAGATGATGTCAATAAGGGGGAAAGTTTGGACATCCTAAAAGTGAATGCAACTGAGATTCCACAAGTCCTTGCAAATGCTGATGATAAATGGAATGAACTAAAGAAAGCTAGATGAGAGTTTACTGATAAAGAAATAGAGCTAATTGTTAAATACTCAGAGCCCACTGACAAAAGAGTTGGTTTGGATTCTCACCTATATAGTCTATTCAGAGATTTACCAGCAAGAGATGGAGTATCAAGAGAAGAATCTCTAGAATCGTTTCTACATATGCAGAAGTTGCTCATGCACTACTTCAATAAACTTAAGAAATGGGAAGCAGATGGTTTTATAGATAAAGAGTCAGAGAAAATCGAAAAGGCTGAACCTGAATTTGTTCAAAATCTACTAAGAACAGCCACCAATGAATGACTAAGGGCAACTGTCTTCACTTTCGCGATTCTCTTCAAAAGCAAATTCTTCAGGAAACACAATTTATCTGAATCATGGAACATTTGGGCAAGCATCCATGGAATTGAAAACTCAGCTACAAATGATGCTATGAGAACGGTTGCAAAAACTTATGATAATCAATTTATTTTAACTGTCAAGTAAAAAGATACTATCTTCTAGTTCTTTTAATTTGTGTTGTATTTTATTACTCAAAGATTGTAACTCTATTATCAAATAAATTCTCGCTTTCTCGACCATCTTGTCATTTATCAGATTATGTTTTATCTTTTTGCATTGATTTTAATGAGGGTATTGACATCATCAAAAAGGGGGAAATTGTTGAAAATAAAATTTATGTTTTGATGATGATTCATTGCTTAATCAGTTATTGTTATTAACCCCATTGATGAAGTGTCATAACTAGTTGTTATAGTGCAAAGCAAAAAGATGTCTAGATATTAATGTATAGGATTTTATAGAGTCTGATATTTGTATAGGTTAAATCAGACAAGCACTGTAATAGTTCTAGGCTGAGAACTGAGAAAATAAGAAACTGAGATTTAGTTAAACTGAGATTCAATAAGAAACTGAAAAACAGAGCACACCAACATGAAAACTAAAGAAGGTAAGTTCGCTGAGGGACACAGACTAAGTTGGCTTATATAGAAGATTGAAGAACTGAGGGTTCAAACTCAGTAGATGAAGAACTGAGGGTCACAGACTCAGCTATAGAAGATTGAAGAACTGAGGGTTCAAAATCAGTTATGAAGACTATGTCGAGATCAGTAAGTTAGACTTTTGGCAAGATTGTGGTGACTCGAATCGACTTTATGGATCTTAGATGAAGACCTAAGAATCATAAGGACAATGAATTCTTAGAAGATAATGAGTCATGGTGTACTCGATTAAGTCAATTATAATCGATGAAAACTGAAATCTTGATATTTGAAGAAGAGTAAAATCTCGATTAACGCCCAAGTCGACCAAGAAACTGACAAGTGACAAATTCAGTATAAAACTGATAAGGATACTCAGTTTTATATATCAGTCATCCAATAAACTGATAGTACAGTCGAACGTTACATATGAAGCAATATTATTGGATGAACTACTGACAAATCAGAACGGTCACAAAATATAGCCGTTACAATATTTAAGCAGGATAAACGGTGAATAAACCCCTATAAATAGACTACTTCTACAACAACAAGAAGTGTGTGCAGGAGAAATCAAAAACAGATTTAATTATAAGATCCAATTAAGGGGGAAAGCCAATTTCGAAAGAATTCCTGCTAAGTACTTAATTGCAAGATCAAGAAATTTCTTCAAGTATCCAAGCACATTCAAGAAAAATAATGATCTATCATTTGAAGAAATGCAGAGCCGTGTAAAATTAAATTATCCAGAAGAAAAGTACAAATCACAATTGAATCATAGTTATTGATTCAGTCTCAACTTTGATTTCATCAAATGTCTAGATCATGAAACACCAAGAAGGTGTGAAAGATAGCTTGAGTGCAATCAGAAGAAGACTGTGTTTGTGATGAGTCAGTGAAGAGGCAATTCTACCCTTCAAGGACAAGTGTTTCAAACAATTGAAGAGCAGCAATCCTACATGTTCTACAAGTGTTTAGATAGTGAAGCTTGGTATTAGTCAAGGTCTATCAGTTTAGAACTTTCTGTAATCGGGCCATCTCAAAGAAGTTCTAGTGGAATTTTCCTCCGCATCACAGGGGAAGAGAGGACGTACATGATTACACCACCTGGAACCTCTATAATTCTTGTTTATTTATTTCATGCACTCATTTACTTCTTTACAGTTTTAATTATCTAGTTCTCACATTAAAACCAAGTCAACAAACTGTTTGTTATATTAAGGCTAGTTCTATCCGCTGCCAGTTAACTAGACTAAGAATAAGTCAGTATTGTCTTATACTCAGTTGAGTTAGCTGAACTCCGCACAAGTTAAGGGACAGGAACAAAACTGAACTGAGCATCAGTTTAAGTTTTGGAGAAACTGAGTTCCTGGGGTACTTTCAGTTTTGGGAAAAGTTTTTGGTGACAAGTTTATTCACACCCCCTCTAAACTTGTGTTAGTCTTTCCAAGGGACCAACAAGTGATGAACCGGAGTGTGTAATAGTCAAACCTGTACCATCACCCATATAAAGTTGATCAGGACCATGGTAGGAATCGGCAGAGAGATTCAAGTTTCGTGGATTATTGGTGGTGTGATGAGTTACGCCAGTGCCGGGGATCCATTCATTGGAGCCGGATGTAGATGCAAAATTAGCTTGAGGGGAACGAGTAGGACGGGTGGGTTGAAGTTCAAGTCGAACCGATACCAACAATCATGAACCGTGTGACCAAAGCGATCGCATAATTGACACTGAACGGACTGACTGGATGTAGATTGGCCACGCCCACGGCCCCCGCTTTGTCCTTGGCGTAATTTGAGAACCATAATGTTGATTCCTGTAATGTTGAGGAGGACCACGCCCCCGTCCTTGATTATTCTGAGAGCCTGAATTCCCACGACCACGGTTTCGGTTAGATTGCGGATGGGCGGGGTTGGATGCTGCATAATTGACGGAGGCATTTGGGGCTGAAGACGCTGGTAAAGATGGTGTCACCGGAGTTGGCTGATTGCATAGAATTCGAGCCTCGGTCGTGAGAAGTAGGGAGTAGACTTCATCCAAGGTGATGTCGGATTGAGTAGTGAGAAGGGTAACAAGGGAGTCGTAATCCGATCCAAGCCCAGCAAGAATATATGCAATGATATCATCGGTGTTCATAGGATGGCCGGCCAAATTAAGTTCATCGGTGATCCTTTTTATTCCCATAAAATACTCGGTTGCAGACATGGTCCCTTTCTGCATGGAAGCTAATTTGGTGCGCAGATGTACTAGCTGAGCACGCGATTGAGATGCGAAAGAAGTGTTCAGAGCCTTCCAAATTTCAGCGGAGGTCGAAGCGGTATAGACTTGGGCAAGAACATCATCCGATAAAGACGAGGTGATTTGTGCTAAGGATCAAGCTATCTTGTTTTACCCAATGAAGATAAGCCGGATTGGCTTTGGTTTTTCCATCTGCAGTGATCGTCGAAGGAGGAGCAGGGAGAGATCCGTCGACATAACCGAGGACGCCTTGGCCACGTAAATAGGGTTGGATTTGAGCCCTCCATAAGGGGAAATTCTGTCGGGTAAGCTTGGTAAGATGGAAATTAGATGAAGAAAAGCAGGAGGGGTAAGCAGTGGAGATGGTAGCATAGGTGGAGGTTGCAGCAGAGGTGGTTGTATCTTCGGCCATGGAAGAAGCTTGAGGAAGAAGAAGACGAATTAGGGTAAGTTTTTTTTTTTTTTTTTTTGGTTATTACGGCTGAGAAAAGAAGAAGGGAGGGAGGGAATTCGTGAGAGACGAGTTGTTCTGGTCTGATACCATATTAGTGTAAAATATAGTTGTATTTCATCGAATAATCTGTTGTACAATGGGTTGTTTATATAGCTAACACACTAGGGACATAAACGGAAATAATTACAATGATTATGCCCTACACTACTCGGCCCTGGTTTCTTGTCCGGGTTTCACAGCCGTCAATAGAAAGAAATTCTACATGTTGGCTGCTAGGCACCTCCATATTGTTTGGGACGATACTCCTCGAAGTTTGGCTTGGATTTCCATGGCAGGATCAAGGTAGGCTAATTCTTATAATTCTTTTGTTTCTTTATCGAGATTTCATATTATAAGTCACTGGGATTGTACTGTGTTGTTGGGATTGTACTGAGTTAGTCATTCTCCTTTTGTGTCTAATTCTTATAATTCTTATATTAGTCATTCTCCTTTCTGTTCACAGTACAATCTTACTTGTTGAGTGAGATTCCTTACTTTTCTTTTGGATGTCTTCTTCCTGCAATTTTTTTAAACTCTATATATTATGTTTTTACTCTTGCTTCGAATATATTGCACATTTTCCTTTTTAAGTATGTCTTTTCTATTTCTCTATTTGAGCTCTCTTCAGTGTGTTTACATTTTATTTGTTATTTGATTGACTATTCGGCAATATTATTTAATTTAGTTTCTATATTTTTTTGTTTTGGGTAATGTCAAATCTCTCCATGTATGTGTCTTTCTGTTTGTGAGTTTTTAATGCCTTAAAAGGTAGAACTTGGTGGAATGAAATTACTAGAAAGATTGAAGACTTAGCAAACTGGGAAGAGGGGAGGAAACATACACCTGAGAGTATTGTAAGTCAAATCAGGATAACCAATCAAAGGACATGATTGTGTGTTTTCCCCTTATCTCTTCCATGTGTTCTTCGCTTTTTAATTTTTTTTTATTTATTTCAATGTCATATTATTAATTCAATTTATGATTTGGCAGGAATATTTTACAGATCCGCCCTTTAGGTTACGGTTATTTTGGTTTCAACTTTAGGATTTGTCACGGATGAGGTTGGGGTTCCCCGTTCATGTTTTTAAATATTTTCTAACGATTGATTTTTCCTGCAAAAAGTAGAATAATATAATTGCTCATCTTATTGTTTTTGCATGTTGTATTATGTGAATTCAATTGGTTTTCTGTATTCCCTCCCCCACAACCCAAGTCTTGATTTTTTTCTCTTTGTTTATTTTACTAATAGTGAGAAACATCTATTTGATGCTTGTAGATAATTAAGTCTTTGTTGCTGAGCGTTAGGTGTATTGCACTGAGGAATCAGGTTCTGCAGTGGTTTGCATTATTTGGAGAATTGTTTTTTATGTTTATTTTCTTGACAATAAAAGTGATATAAAGTGAAGAAAAACTGGAAAAGATAACTGATAACTATTTTATTTTTTTTATTCAACTTGACTTACAAAGACAATTTACAATCATATATATAAGAGGGAAGGCTGCTGCTACTATGATGCTGCGGCTCTGATGCTGTGTCTTCAGCCTTGGAAAAAGTCGACCTAGAGTTCTAGGTTTAGGGTTTTTATATTTTTTGTGTAAAACACCATACATGCCCTTTATAGACAAAATAATTAAAACAAACATATTCAACTAATCTTATCACTATATCAAAGACCGAGTCACCATTCGACTCGTAACCACTAATGATATGATCAAACACCTTATTACTCCTTTGATCATAGTCTCCGCGATAATTTGCGTATTGATTTGTGCATGACCGTTAATACTCCCCTCAAACGAAATTTGGGGTGGGAGCAGACCGAGTTTGCTGCGTAAAAGCTGGAAAAGATGCTTGGGCAATGACTTGGTGAAAATGTCAGCCAGCTGGTCAGTGGCGGAGACGTGTCGGGTGATCAAAGAGTTTTCTGGCAACTTGTTCTCTAACATAGTGATAATCAAGTTCAATATGTTTGCTTCTGGCATGAAAGACAGGGTTGACAGTCATATATAAAGCACTTAAATTGTCGCAGAGGAGCAGAGGAGTATGCGGCAGGGGCATGTGTAGTTCGTGCATAAGAGACGTGAGCCAAGTAATTTCGGCAGCGGTATGAGCCATGGCACGATATTCGGCTTCGATCTTTGAACGGAGAGGCGATGGGTTGCTTCTTGGAACACCAAGAGATGAGATTAGGACCAAGAAAGGAACAATAACCAGTGACAGAACGGTGTGTAGTGGGACAACCGGCCCAATCAGCATCCGAAAAAGCATAGAGGCGAAGTTGAGGCACAGCTTGAAGAGAGATACCAAGAGACAAAGTAGACTTAACATAACGCAGGAGGCGTTGGACTTGCTGCATATGGAACTGAGTCGGAGCTTGCATAAACTGGGACAAATGATTGACGGTATATGAGATATCGGGTCGAGTAAAGGTCAAGTACTGGAGAGCGCCAATAAGACTTCGAAAATAAGGTGCATCTGCCAGAGGAGACGTTTCGGGAACAAGAGGCTTGACGGCAATAGGAGTGTTAGCCGGTTTACAATCCTGCATGGAGGCTCGTTGAAGAATCGTAGTAGCATAATGAGATTGATGGAGGTGCAGTCCTTGGGGCGTAACATCGATTTGAACCCCAATAAAATGATGAATTGTACCAAGATCCTTCATTGCAAATTCGTTATGGAGTATGCTGAGAAATGAGCGCAGTAAGTGTGGATTGGACCCTGTAAGAAGCATATCATCGACATACAACAAAAGCACTAGAGTGCTTTGATTAGCATGGTAGTAAAAGAGGGAAGGATCCGATAAACTGCAATGAAAGCCGAATGAAAGCAGAAAGGAACTGAACCGATCAAACCAAGCCCGAGGAGCTTGTTTTAACCCGTAGAGAGCCTTTTTGAGTTGGTTGATGTACATGATTAGGAAAATGTGGGTCACACATACCGGAGGTTGTTCCATGTAAATCGTTTCGGAAATATGACCATGCAAGAAGGCGTTTTTGACGTCGAGTTGTCGGATAGGCCACTGACGAGAAAGAGCAAGAGAGAGGACAACACGAATGGTGCTAGGCTTAACCACCGGAGAGTAGGTCTCAACATAGTCCAAACCATCGACTTGGGCATAACCCTTGGCAACTAAGCGAGCTTTGAGACGATCAAGCGAGCCATCAGCTTTAAGTTTAGCTTTAAACACCCATTTGGAACCTATGACATGCATATCAGGAGTACGTGGAATTAAACACCAAGTGTTATTGTCAGATAAAGCATTCAACTCATCAAGCATAGCGGACTTCCAACCCTCATGCTTTAACGCACTTTTGACCGTCTTAGGCTCAGTGGGAATAGCAGTATAGACGGCATTAAGGGCATACTTAGGGTTAGGCTTAAAAATACCACGTTGAGCACGAGTAATACGAGGAGGTGGAGATGGGGGGGGGGGGTGTGGGAGAGGAGGGGGACGGAGCATCGTTGGGAATATCAACATGGACAGGGGGGTGGGGGGTGGGGAAGCTTCATCGGTGGTGAGTGGAGTAGTATCATGCGCGGGTGGGGGAGTGGGGGAATCTAAGGGGGGGAGATAAATATCAGGCGGCTGCATGGGAGGGACGATGGGGGATGTGTCGGTATGCATGGGGAAGGAGGAGAAGGAGCGGAGTGACCTAGCCAAGAATCAAAAATGTTTAAAACATAAGGCCGATTAATATGTGGCATAGTCTTATAGGGGAGAATGGTTTCATCAAAAACTACATGACGGGATAAAAAGAATTTCCGGGAAGAGGGGTGAAAACATTTATAACCTTTATGTTGGTTGCTATAACCGACAAAAACACAAGGCAGAGTTTTAGGAGTGAATTTATGACGCTTAGTATCCCAAGTGTAAGGGTAGCATTTGGACCCAAAAATTTTAAGGGTAGCGTAATCAGGGTGCTTATTGTGCAATAAGAAAAAAGGGGACTCGGTTTTATTGTTGAGGAGGGAACACGATTCATAACATACACGGCAAGATGAAAAGCTTCAACCCACAAAAAAGAGAGTAAACGACTATGAAAAAGCATAGTAAGCCCAAGTTCACGTATCGTGCGATGACGTCGTTCAACAATGCCATTTTGTTGGGGAGTGTGTGGACAAGTAATTAAATGAGTGATGCCGTGAGCAAGTAAGTGAGTGAGAAGGGGGTACTTATAAATTCTCCTCCCATCCGTATGTAACTGCTTAATAGATGCATTAAATTGATTTTTAGCATATTGTTCAAAGTACAAAAACACGTCATAGAAATCAGATTTATGTTTCAAAGGGACAAGCCAGACATACTTGGAAAAATCATCAACAAAACTGACATAGTAATGAAATTTGCCTATTGACTCAACAGGGGCCGGACCCCAAAGATCACAATGAATGAGTTCAAAAATAGCAGAGGAAACATGTTCAGAACTGGAAAAAGGGAGTTTGGAAAGCTTGCCTAACTGACAACTTTCACAAATGTGCTCCTGTTTATTAGGACCTAATAAATTAATAAAACCTTTATTTTTGAGGGCATGAACAGTTGGCAACTGAACATGGCCAAGGCGTTGATGCCAAATCTCCAAAGTACTAGACGTAGTTGCATGAGTAACATGAGCCTGATGATCACCAGCAAGGGCATAGAGCTCTCCTCTACATTCGCCCGTCAGAAGAATCCTGTCTGTGACATTTTCCTTAAGAGCAAAACCATTATTAGTAAACAAGCAATGTGCATTAAATTGTTGAGTGAGTTGCCGAATGGAGATTAAATTTTTTGTCATGTTTGGAACCAATAATACATCAGAAACGATGATAGTGGTATCTTTATAATTAATATGAATCTCACCGATGCCATTAATTGGAAGAGCAGTTCCATTACCAATAATAACAGAAGCATTTTTTGTATAGGGATGAAAATTATGGAGGAGATTAGGATTACCTGTCATATGATTAGTAGCACCTGTGTCCAGTAACCACTCAGTGTCGGCAATGGTGTTATCGAGAGTAAGTGCAGAAAGAGCTTGAGGCAAAATCTCCTGCTTGGCTGTGTTGTTCCACCAACAAATTGAAGACACATGACCCTGCACACCACAAAAATCACAAGTTTCATCTCTGTACCTATCACGTTCAGCCCGAGACATACGCCGAAACACCTTCTTCGGTTGATTTGAGGAAGATGCTTCACCTCTGGACTGCTGCGCCTGAAAGCCGCGGCCTGTGGAAGAAAAACGCGGCTGCTGCTGCTGAGGAAAGCGTGGCTGCTGCTGCTGAGGAAAGCGTGGCTGCTGCTGCTGGTAATTATTACGAGGGGCTGAACGTTGTCCATAGAAAGCAATATGGGAGCTGTCGTGTTCCTTGGAGGCAAACCAGCTGCGCCGCTGATCAAGATTGTGCAGTTGGCCGACAAGCTCATCGTATGTGGGCTTGTGCATCAACATAGTAGTCGTAAACGTCTCGTATTGAGGTCCTAAGCTAGTAAGGAGAAAGTATACCTTCTCGTTATCGGGGATGGGTTTACCAATGGCCGCCAAGCTATCACATAATCCTTTAAAATAATTGATGTGATCAGTAAGTGATTTAGAATCATCTTTTCGCATGTAGGTTACCTGCTGTTTAAGATTGAATTCACGCTCTTGAGAGTCTTGAGCATACGCGCGTTTAAGAGCATCCCACACGGCCTTCGCTGTGTCCAAGCCGAGAACGATGCCAAGAGACTCCTCAGTCAAGGAGCCGATTATCCATGCTCTAAGAAGTCGGTCCGATTTTTTTTCATGAGAGATAGTCTGGGTTAATGTCTTGAGTTGAAGCTTGCGAATCAGGACGTTTATCTGCGACTGTTTGCTTTTTTTGTGGAGGTGGAGAATCTTCGCCAGTTAGGTGACCTAATAAATCTTGACTGTCGGCAAAGGCCATAGCTTGTTCTTGCCATAGGGGGTAATTTTTAGATGATAGTTTGAGTGAGATAATGCTGCTGACATTGATGGCTGTCGACATTGAAGAACAGCAGGAAGGAAAAAAAAATTGATGCTGATTTGGATGGTTGATGCTGCGCTAAGATTTTGCTGCTGCGCTAAGATTAAATGATATATGAATATTTTGCTGCTGAATCGAATATATTGATGCTGAGAAGAAAAAAAAAATTGATAATGTGGTGATCAGACACCAATTGGCTCCGATACCATGAAGAAAAACTGGAAAAGATAACTGATAACTATTTTATTTTTTTTATTCAACTTGACTTACAAAGACAATTTACAATCATATATATAAGAGGGAAGGCTGCTGCTACTATGATGCTGCGGCTCTGATGCTGTGTCTTCAGCCTTGGAAAAAGTCGACCTAGAGTTCTAGGTTTAGGGTTTTTATATTTTTTTGTGTAAAACACCATACATGCCCTTTATAGACAAAATAATTAAAACAAACATATTCAACTAATCTTATCACTATATCAAAGACCGAGTCACCATTCGACTCGTAACCACTAATGATATGATCAAACACCTTATTACTCCAATCAACACCTTATTACTCCTTTGATCATAGTCTCCGCATAATTTGCGTATTGATTTGTGCATGACCGTTAATATAAAGAGCATTACACCTTCTTTGCATCTTTGATGGTGTGGGCAATTTTGGGGAGAGAGGAATTCTGCAATTTCCAATTTTTAGACCTTCGTTCTTGATGATATCCTTCGTGATGTTCAAAAGATCTCCTTTTAATGGATCAATGGAAGAGTTCGCTATCTTAAATGTGACGGGAATTTTGGAAAGTAAACCGGCGAATTACATTCACTACATGGCACGCACCATGAAAATGCTTCAGGCACCATGTATTTTTGGGATTATTTTTCCACGGAAAGAAAGTCGGTGGCAATGACGTTATTATCTTGTTGGACCTCTTTTCAGTTTTGAGGTTCTGCCGAAGCAATCAACCTATGCAACAATGAAGATTTGAACTTGAGAAGTTGACACACCATCAAGCAATATAAGTGTTTGGGATGATATAGTTCGCATCAAAACTCTACTGTGGGACAATAACACTTTTTGGCTGTAATATATCATACATCTTGTAGACAAGTACTATATTGTAGATCTAACGATATAAACCTCTGTTTCACCTAGATAAGTTAGGTAATGATGTGTAAAACTAATGATGAAATGACTGATGCTCAGAACTTTGTAGGCACTTTGCTTCAAAGAAGGTGTAAGTTTTTTTCTTAATACCTACAATATTGGTGCCTATGTAGATTTAGGACTGCTATGTAACACAGGGGTACGAACATGTGTTTTGCCTATGTAATTTAAATACTATACGTATAGCTATGGTACAATTTATTGTAAACATAAAAACTATAACCGGTGCATACAAAAAGTGAGGGCACACCATACATCGCACGGTACGCCGCACTAGTTATTAATTATTTAAGGACAAAGTCGTTACCCAAATCCTATAATTTTTTATAATAATGGAACTCTGTGGACAAAAGAATCTATTTTATATATGACACAATAGTATGCAAAAATACTTATACAACTACAAATGTTTTATTAATAATATATAGTGCTAATTAGAGCTAGAACCCTGTATCATGCTTGTTAGGCTTATTGATGCGAAACCGTCCGGAGGAAGGCTTCGGATCTAATGAATTACTTAGGATCGTGGATTGAAAGTATTTGTCGACGGTCCTCGACACAACCACAACCTGTGTGGAAGCACCTTGGAATAATAAGCTCCGAATCCGATTGATATAATCCATCCTTATTAGCAATATAAGGCGCTTATTTCCACATTCATTAGCCTTATGTCCCAACCCTTTGCATTTATAACAAATCACAGTTCTTGATTTTCCTTTAAGCGCGCAGATTGGGGAGAGGTATATTTAACAAACGAAAATTTTTAACAGAAACTTACCTCCGTCGCCTCGGATGATGTCGGCCTATATGGAGCGGTGCTGGAAATTTTGCTAAGTTGTGCTTTCCGCCTTTTGAGTTTCTTTTCTTTAGTCAAAGCTGCATGTACAATCTCATCGTAAGTTGAACAATTCATCATCTCAACCGGGTCGGCTATCTCGGGCGCAAATCACGCCAAAAAACCGAGCCATGGTGTGTTCATCGGATTCGTCCGTATCGGTGCGAATTAATGCCATCTCAATTCATCTTGATAGGCTTGAACAGATTTCTCGCCTTGTTGGAGAGTTTGCAATTTCCTCACTTGCTCCCGTCGATCTGACTTTCGGGCACCCACTTCCTATGCATCTTATTTTTAAGTACTTCCCAAGAGGATATAACTTGTTGTCTTGATTTCCTGCGCTTTTCATTAGTTTTCTGAAACCAAAGCATAGGTCATTCCTCAAATTCACTTGTGGCAAGTTTAACCTTAGTTCTTTCGAATAATTATGACAATCAAATATTTGCTCAATTTTAAGAACCCAAGAAAAATACTCATCGAGTTAGAATTACCTTTAAAGGCGAATTTTCATTTTAATACCTTGGAGATTTTCTCTTGGTGCCGCCAAAACGATATTGCATCGTCAAGATCGTCATCGCCATTTGCCGAATGATTCTCGGGTTCAGCCCGTGTCTTTGGAACACCTTGTGCCGATTCTGCGATTGTGCAAACCGATCATCTATTCTTTGAATCAACATTTGAGTAATCTGCTGTAGGCGTTGTTGGTCCCCTCATCCATACCAGGAATTTGATTGTGGTTGTTCATTTTTTTTTTTGAATGTGTTTGTTTCTCAAGATGGAAGATTATACCGAATATATCAAGCAACTTAGAAACCTTGAGGATTTCTTACAACGAGATGTAGACACAAGAAGTTAAGTGTCGTTGGAAATTCTTGGCGCTACTCTGAAATTTAGAAAATATCGAGAGACGAAAAATGCTACAAAATGTAACACAAATTATTGAAGTGTATAAATCGATTTTTTTTTAACTTGTTGCTCGTACGCGGAACAGTATTCTCATGCGGAACAAATTATTTTTCAAATACACACGATTTACTTGTGCACCTTTTTTTTAAAAAAAATATATATATTTATATAAATATATAGATGCTCGTGCGAAATAAAGTGTTCTTCAAATACACACGATCATATGCATACTATGGTTCTTCAGATACATACGACAATATGCAACAGAGAATAATCTTTTTTTTAAAGAAAGAAAGAAAATTGGATATGATCGTGTGTATCTGAAGAACCATAGTATGCATATGATCGTGTGTATTTGTAGAACACTTTATTTCGCACGAGCATCTATATATTTATATAAATATATATATTTTAAAAAAAAGGGTGCACAGGTAAATCGTGTGTATTTGAAAAATAATTTGTTCCGCACGAGCATATTGTTCCGTACGAGCAACAAGTTTAAAAAAAACCGATTTATACACTTCAATAATTTGTGTTACATTTTGTAATATTTTTCGTCTCTTGATATTTTCTAAATTTCAGAGAAGCGCCAAGAATTTCCAACGACACTTAACTTCATGTGTCTACATCTCGTTGTAAGAAATCCTCAAGGTTTCTAAGTTGCTTGATATATTCGGTATAATCTTCCATCTTGAGAAACAACACACATTCAAAAAAAAAAATGAACAACCACAATCAAATTCCTGGTATGGATGAGGGGGACCAACAACGCCTACATCAGATTACTCAAATGTTGATTCAAAGAATAGATGATCGGTTTGCACAATCTACAATCGCACAAGGTGTTCCAAAGACACAGCCCGAACCGGTAATCATTCTCGCAAATGGCGATGACGATCTTGACGATGCGATATCGTGTCTTGGCGGCACCAAGAGAAAATCTCAAGGTATTAAACGAAAAATTCCGCCTTTAAAGGTAATTCTAATCTCGATGAGTATTTTTCTTGGGTTCTTAAAATTGAGCAAATATTTGATTGTCATAATTATTCGGAAAGAACTAAGGTTAAACTTGCCACAAGTGAATTTGAGGAACGACCTATGCTTTGGTTTCAGAAACTAATGAAAAGCACAGGAAATCAAGACAACAGTGATATCCTCTTGGGAAGTACTTAAAAATGAGATGCATAGAAAGTGGGTACCCGAGTCGTATCGACGGGAGCAAGTGAGGAAATTGCAAACTCTCCAACCAAAGCGAAAATCTGCTTCAAGCCTATCAAGATGAATTGAGATGGCATTAATTCGCGACCGATCTGGACGAATCCGATGAACACACCATGGCTCGGTTTTTTAGCGGGATTGCGACCTCGTATAGCCGACCGGTTGAGATGATGAATTGTTCAACTTACGATGAGATTGTACATGCAGCTTTGACTAAAGAAAAGAAACTCAAAAGGCGGAAAGCAAAACATAGCAAAATTTCCAGCACCGCTCCATATAGGCCGACATCATCTGAGGGTGACGGAGGTAAGTTTCCTATTAAAAATTCTGATGTTAAATATACCCCTCCCCAATCTGCGCCTAAAGGAAAATCTGAAGAACCTGTGATTTGTTATAAATGCAAAGGGTTGGGACATAAGGCTAATGAATGTGGAAATAAGCGCTCTTATATTGCAAATAAGGATGGATTATATCAATCGGAATCGGAGCTTATTATTCCAAGGTGCTTCCACACAGGTTGTGGTTGTGTCGAGGACCGTCGACAAATACTTTCAATCCACGATCCTAAGTAATTCATTAGATCCGAAGACTTCCTCCGGGCGGTTTCGCATCAGTTGGTATCAGAGATCAAGGCGGATTGACGGTATTATATCCCTTTTATTTCTTTTTATCTTACAAAAAAAAAAAAACAACAACAACAGTGTGCAGTGACAGTTTGTATTCCAACTCTGTTTTGACTACGTTTTTCCTATCCAAAACTCTTAAAATTTGGTGATCTCATAGAAAATTCTGTGTTCTACAACTTTCGTTTTTTGAGTTTTGCCAGATTCCTAACCGTTTGGCCACAATATGCGACGTAAGTCGCTGTTATAATTCTGTAAATTTTCTGACAGATTGCTCCAGTCTCAGAAATCCGATTGTTTGGCCAACCTATACACCTCAAAACGACCTGAAATTTTTTTCACATCTAAATCATCCGTTTATCTACCTTTTCTCTCTTGACCGTATCTGAAAATTAGAAGCCTAACGTCTTCAAAAGAGGACCCCAACTCTCTGTCTGAATTCCAAGATCTTTTTTATTTTAAATACACTATGTTATTTTCTGAGGAATCTCGGGTACGGAGGAAGTTGGAAATGGGAAAGGTAAAGGCTGAAATTATAAGGCACACAAAGACAAAGATTCATGATGTTGCTTATTATGAGAAAGTTAAAAGAAGTCTTAAGGATGATATTATTCGAACTATGGAGGAAATGGCACGGATTTCTAAGGCCAATCTTAGGGCGGATATTGAACAATGGAGGGCTGAACAGAAAAAAGCACAAGAGTTGGCTGAAGATAAAATCAAAGAAGTTGTTAGTCCTTGTGAGGAGGAGATAACAAATGATGAAACCGAGAGCGTGGCGGAAATACTTAACTATGATGAAGCAATTGTTGTGGACGAGATCATGCATATGGATAAAACAAACTTTGAAGGTTACGTTGAGAGTAATGTTGAGCGTGAAGAGTTGCATGCTCCTGGTGATAAGTTGTAGAACTTGTTATCAATATAAATTATATTTTATTCTTCACTTGGAAAAGTGTTGTGTAAGTTTCTCTGGAAAGGGAATTCAAATTTCGGATTATCAAGGACTTGAGCAATCCTTGGGGTTATCCATATACCAAGGTGCTTAGAAACAGGTTTTCTAAGTGTTGAGATTTTATTCCAAGGTGCCTTCACACAGGTTGTGATTGTGTCGCGGAGCTTATTATTCCAAGGTGCTTCCACACAGGTTGTGGTTGTGTTGAGGACTTCCAAATACCTTCAAATCCACGATCCTACGTATTCATTCGATCCGAAGCCTTCCTCCGGGCGGTTTCACATCACTTATATACATCTATTCCACAACGTAATACTATACGCATAAAAAGTGGTAATTGTATCAATCAAACAACAACAAGCAGTTGGATATAAAATTTCTAAAGCTAAAACATGAGATGAGGCTTTCGGATGACTATAGTTTGAATAAGGAAGCCTTTAAAGGCACCACACTCTTTTTACATGGGCACCACACTTTCATATGTTTTTCTACCCATGGCACCACACTGATTTTTACATATACCAATTACACCACATTATAATTACTTAATTGTCATTTCTACTTGAAGCACCGCATCTGTCAAAATCTTCCTCTCTTAACAAAATAACTACCATACAGGGGCGGACGGACGTGTACCACTATGGGGTCCATGGACCCCCCTAAAAAAAAAATTATTACCTATATATATGTATATTTTAGACACCGTAAAAAAATTATTCTACTTAAAAAGTAATTACGGACCCCACAAAAAATATTAATGAAAGAAACTCTACATTTTACCTATAGAAAAATATTTTAGACACGTAAAAAATTATTCTACTTAGACAAAAAATTACGGACCCCGAAAATTATTTCTCTCATCCGCCATATGCTACCATACAGATCCTTACACCTATAAAATTTTACAAATTAACCCATAAACCTCTTTTCTCTTTCTTCTAGAAACCCCTAAACCTTCACAACACCACTTCCTTCTTGCTGTCCTCCTCTTCCAAGCGTCCCCCATTCTATCCCCAGCCCCATGCCCATCTACTTTTTTTTCCATCCCCGTCTGTCAAATGTTCGAGCATATATATATATATATATATATATATATATATATATATATATATATATATATATATGAGAATCCTCAATCTTCATCATTTGAATTAATTATATGGTAAAAGCAATTTTCCGATGACAGCAAGAAATTTACCCAAGAAGACTTCAATTCACCATTTTAGTAATGTTGAACGATCTATTAAAAAAGGATTCAGTCGTATGAGGACCTGGAAAAAAAATCATTACAGCATGGAAGTTTCCTATTGTGAAGACGGCGGATAGAGGAGGAGGTGGTGGTGGGTTGGTGGTGTAGGAATGGGTGGGGAAGATGATGAGAAATATGTAGTTTTTATATGTAAATGGGTATTTTTGTAATAAAGAAAATTGTAATTAGTAAAAAGGATATATATGTATATAGTTAGAGAGTTGTGGTGATATTGGTAAGATTATAATTAAAAGACTTAATATGTGGTGCCTTAGGTAAACATATATTTTTTTATGGTGTTGTGGTGCCTAAGGTAGAAAAAATGTGGTGTCTTTAAATGCACCCTTTGAATAAATGAACTTCTTGGACATTTGCAGTTAAATAAACGATCAGTAGTTTAACAAAGGATAAGTACTTTTGAACTAAAAACAAACTTAAAAAATAAGCATGCATGTTATATATATATGTATATATATGTATATGTATATGTATATGTATCTGTATATGTATATATATACACTTCGTTAGAATTCGTCCAACGTCAAATACCTACAGATATGTATGTATGTATATTGACAGTGCTGGAAATCGTCGGATATCAATCTGGGCCGTTTAATCTAGGGTAATATGGACGAGTGATGGTTTTTTGGGTGGATTTAGACTGAACTTGAGAGTTTTTCTCTCAAGTTGCCTACGTATCCTGTTGATTATTCAGGATCAAGTCTTTCGCAGTTCCTTAGGGTTGTTTATATAGGGGACGTCTCATCCCTTTCCTTGTCCTGCAAGGAATTACATTATTATTAATATAATTATTTCCGTAAGGATATACACGCATAAATGACTTAGGATTCTTCCATTACCCTATTTATCTTTAGTTATCCAGCACGTGGAATAACAGCCGGGGTCGCTCTGTGCGTCCTGCGCCGAGCCCCCAAGGCCATTATGGCCGATCTGGACAGCTCCTCTTCACCAGGCATTGGCCGACCTGCGATGGCTGGAGGAGGAGTTTATGCCGATCTCCCACCTGAGGTTAGGGGCCTGCCCTTGGGTATGTGCTTGGGGCTCTTAGCCCTTAATGCCTTACTTTTAGGGGCTAGTCATTTATTATATGACTTAAGAAGATGACATGTGGCATAGTTCGGGTCGGCCATCATCATAAGCCCTCAAGATCTGGCTGAACCACTCGTTGTGAGGTCGGATCTGTTAGAGGTGTTGGTCGGCCTCTGTCATCTAGACTTGTAGAATTTTACAATGGTCTTCTCTGCCAGGTGGCATAGTTACTGTTATGACGTTGTCATTCGTGCACACGTCTTCTGAAGTGATTTTTAGAACGCTGCTGCAGCTCCTTATTTAGTGCCTTTTACGGCTGGTGCTTCTGCTTCAACGGATCATGCCGAGCTGTCCCAGGTCAATGCTTCTATGGAACTCAGCCCTTAATGCTTCTTAGGTTTTTGAACTTGCGTTTCATTTATGCTTTGTTGTATTTTTATGAGCCCGACCTGCGTAGCTTAGCTTGGGTCCCTTTGGGGACTTAGGAAGTTTAATTCGCAAAATTAGCGAGCCTAACATATGGAGCCCAAAAAATTTATCCGACATGCAGATTTGTGCGAGTCTTACCTGTAGACTGGCTGTTTAGAGTAAGTCCAACCTGCAGAGCTCAGCTTTGCAAACGCATTGAGCCTGACATCCAGGGCTCTAAATTTCTATACGTCCTGTAGACTTGCTTTCTGAGGAGTCTGACCTGCGGAGCTCGGTTTGAGTTCATCTGCGAACTAAGGAAGTTTGGTCTAAAACATTTATGGAGGCTGAGCTAGGGAGCTCATACTTTTGTCTGTCCTACTGACTGGGCTAGTTTGTAATGCAAACGTGGTGAGTCTGATCTGCGGAAGTCAATTCGACAAGTTTGACCTGCAAACTTTGTTGAGTCTGACCTGCGGAGTTTTGAAAGTTGACATCTGTCCTACAGACTTAAGCAAACTTTTCGAGTCCAACCTACAGAGCTCAAGCTTCAGAGTCCGACCTGCGGAGCTCAAGTTTTGGAGTCTGTCTTGTAGACTTTGGAGCAAAACTTCCAAAATTTTCAAGTACAATGTTTTAATATATGCGAATTTTTGCAAGTTTTAATATATGCAAACTTTTGCATGTTTTCTTGCCTTAATTTTATTTTCAAAGACTTACCAAGTACTGATCCATGAGTGGGGGTGTCTTGCCCCCCAGTATGCCATGCATTAACTTATAGATATTTGGATGGCGTACTTAGTACCGTGTGTAGATTTTTTGCCTCTGAAACTTAGCTGCAGGGCTCTGTAATTCGATGTCTATCATGCAGATTTAGGAAGTTTGACTGTTGCAAACTTGTTGAGTCTGACTTGCAGAGCTTAGTTCAAGCGGAATTCCATTGTTCTGCTCTGCAAACCTAATAATTTTGGCAGTGTCCGGCCTGCCGAGCTCAACTAGTACATCCTGTAAACTTTAATGAGTTTTTCCGTTGCAAACTTTATTTTAATTCGACTGCGTCCGACCTGCGGATCTCAGCTAGTTCGTCCTGCGAACTTTAGTGAGTTTGTCCTTTGTGAACTTTCAGAGTCTGACCTGCAGACCTCAGTTCGACATTATCTGACCTGCTGACTTGGGAAGTTTGTGCTTTGCAAACTTTCTGAGTCTGACCTGCAGACTTCAGTTTAATTCGACATTATCTGACTTGCGGACTTGGGAAGTTTGTGCTTTGCAAACTTTCTGAGTCTGACCTGCAGACTTCAGTTCAAATTTATCAGAACTGCAAACTTGGGAAGATTGAATTTTTCAAACATTCTGAGTCTGACCTGCAGTACCAGTTCTGATCGTCTGTCCTGCAAACTTAAGAAGTTTGTCCTTTGCAAACATTTCCGAATCTGACCTGCAGCTCGGTTATGATCGTATGTCCTGTAGACTTAAGAAGTTTGTCCTTTGCAAACTTTTCCGAGTCTGACCTGCAGCTCCGTCGTCTGTCCTGCAGACTTAAGAAGTTTGTCCTTTGCAAACTTTTCCGAGTCTGGCCTGCAGCTCAGTTTGTTAATTCTGCTGACTTAATGAATTTTTGTTGAGTCTGGCTTGCGAAGCTCAGTTTGTCAGTCCTGCTGACTTAATGAATTTTAGTTGAGTCCGACCTGTGAAGCTCAGTTTGTCAGTCCTGCTGACTTAATGAATTTTTGATGAGTCCGACATGCAAAGCTCAGTTTGTCAGTCCTGCTGACTTAATGAGTTGTGCCGAGTCCGACCTGCGAAGCTCAGTTAGTTCGTCCTGTGAATTTTATTCGTTTGTCATTTGCAAACTTGATCAAAGTCATCACGTATAATGGAAAAGAGATGTGCTATTGAAATAACGTGAGTGTGATAACACCGAGTAGCAAAATTGAAACTGAAAAAAAAGAGCAATTTAAAAAAATTTGGAACCAGTCATAGACGCGTAATTTGCAATGGTTGTTGGCATGCCAACTTCGTGGAATGGTCCTGCCATTATGGAGAGCTCATACTTGGAGAGCTTGCGAGCTCGTATATGAATAGCTGAAGAGCTCATAAATGGAGAGCTGAAGAGCTCGTATATGAAGAGCTGAAGAGCTCGTCTATGAAGAGATGAAGAGCTCGTATCTGGAGAACTGAAGAGCTCGTATATGAAGAGCTGAAGAGCTCATAGTGGAGAGCTGAAGAGCTCATAGTGGAGAGCTGAAGAGCTCGTATATGAAGAGCTGAAGAGCTCCAAATATGATGCCGAGCTGAGCTCAGTTTTCTTAAAGATTTGCTGAAGAGAGCTCCAAATATGATGCCGAGCCGAGCTCGGTCTTATTAAAGATTCGCTCAATAGAGCTCTAAATATGATGACGAGCCAAGCTCAGTCTTATTAAAGAATCGCTCAAGAGAGCTCCAAATATGATGCCGAGCCGAGCTCGGTCTTATTAAAGATTCACTCAATAGAGCTCTAAATATGATGCCGAGCCGAGCTCGGTCTTATAGAATATGATGCCAAGCCGAGCTCGGTCTTATAGAAGATTCACTCAAGGGAGCTCCAAATATGATGCCGTGCTATTAAGCGGACGGTCTTATGATGTATTGATAAGAAAAGCTCATCCTGCCACGTTCGGTAGGGAGAGTTCCAAAATAAGATCGCCCTGTTGGAAGTAGCGCCCGAAAGACAATCTCTGTAATTGCTTTTATAATTAATAAATGACAGATTTATTCTCATCTTATTATTTTCTTCCTGCTTATATGTAATACACCGCTGAAAACCCCAAGTCGTATCATATTTAGCCATATAACTTATTGTGTGTCACACGTGAGGATTAAGTTTATGGTGATACACTTGAACTGTTAGTCCGTGGTGAACTTAATCAAAGTATGAGGTCTATTGATTAAACCACCATTAATGCGCCCAGAATACTTTATGGTGTGACCGTCTTATCCGGACCGTCGATATTGGTTATCTAAGTGGAGCATTTATATATGATGTAGTCATATAAGACTGGACCGATTTAATCTGAGTTTCTCATATAATTCCGTGATTGAGAAATCTTATTAAATCACAAGATGATAATATGTGGATTAACCTTAATCCAGAAGTGATTGCAGACGCCCACTTGTTTCAAGATAGGATTTGATGTGTTCGTTAAGGGTTGCTAAGAGGCGCGAGCCGAATCACTATCACGTTGGCACTATTCTGGAATGAGTGAGAAGTGTGTGTCTCACAGGTACGGAATCCATTCCTTCCTGTGGGAAGTAGAAAGACAATCCCCTTATTTGTTGATCCTAGAAACTAATCGATTGGCCGAGTTCATATTGGTTATTAACTAATTGATCACTAGTGGGTTAATGGTAAATAAGGATAAGATGTAATAAAGAAGGTTTACGGAAACATTCCTACTTCATTACGGATAGTCTATGGATGGTTAGTCTGTATGTAATGATTATATCAATGGACACTTACTGACTCGACGCTTTGAAATAAGTTATATCTATAAACGATAGTGTTCGGTTTCGGATTTATGGTGGCGTAATTCCGGAAATAATGAGTTGAGTAGAAATATTATGTTCGATGAATATTTTTCAATTTATTGTAGGTACTGGTTATAGGTCCATGGTCCCCGGGTTGGCTCCTAACACGCGAGTGTTTTCTCGTTTTGTGGAACCTCAAGAATAAATTAAATAGTTGGTCTAATTAATGAATATGTAAAATAGAAAATACATTTTCTATTAAAATCAATGGCAAAATGGCGCCACATATGTTGAGAAAATTAGGAAAAGAAATTTTCCTAAATTATGTCATATGTGTAATTAATTAATTATTTATTTGTTAGATAATTGATGAAAAACAAGAGATTGATTTTATAATCATTATCTCATTTATGGAGATTATCTCTTATTTTATTGAAAATATTTTTTCCTTATGGAAATAGGTAATTGTATTATGAAAAGGATAACTCTCTCTTGACTAGTTATTTTCCTATATAAAGAGAGTTCCTCCCAACACAATAAGGGATTACAATTTGCGCCACTTATAATAAAAAGAAGAGGAAAATTAGTTTCTCGTTCTAGTCATTGGGGGAAGGAAAACTTGGAGTTTTTC
Source organism: Gentiana macrophylla (assembly GCA_026214975.1). Taxonomy (NCBI): domain Eukaryota; kingdom Viridiplantae; phylum Streptophyta; class Magnoliopsida; order Gentianales; family Gentianaceae; genus Gentiana; species Gentiana macrophylla. The sequence continues at coordinate 81,127,713 of CM047805.1, read as the reverse complement.
TTGAGCATATTCGAGGAGTTTCTACTACAAAGATCAACGTCTACCAGTTGTCGCTTGAAGATACAATCCGGAAGATCATGGCTTCTCTTCTGTTGGGTAAATCTTCTGCCATCTAGTAGTTATATTAATTGATCATGTGAATTAAATCGTGGTAAAATCGCATACGAATTTAATTCGTAGCTTCCGTTGTGCATGATCGAGTGTCTCGATCAGTTCTGTGAATCAGAACTGAACATCCAATTATGGATCGGATCCGGATTCGGGTTTCTGTATATCCAGCAAGCTCAATCGACCACGTTCGGTATGGAGAGTTACAAAATAAAATAGCTCGACCCACCATGTTCGGTAGGGTGAGTTCCGAAATAAGATAGGTCATTAAGTTGTAAAAACGGGAATAAATTTCACTGAGGGCTTGTACCTGGATGGCTTGTAATGAGAGAGCTCGCTGATAGAGAGCTTGTAATTAGAGAGCTCATTTAAAGAGCTCATACTGGAGAGCATGAGAGCTCAGCTCAGATTTTGGAGCCTGAGAGCTCGTCCATGAGCCCGACCTGCAGAGCTCATGTTAAACCGTCTTAGAGAGTTTGTCATTCGCATCTTTCTAGAGACGATCAGGCATCTAAACGGACTCCGATCGGCACAAAATTTGGAGGGATGGTTCATCCCTCCTTATTCTCTAATATGAAAGGTGGAATTCGTGTTTCAACGGTGAATCTCTAGCAATAAGCCTCCGATCTGACCGCTGTGTTTTTTGTGACTCCTGCGTTTTTGGTGATACAGCAGCAACTTTCCGGCGACGATCGTATATCTAAACGGACTCCGATCGGAATGAAATTTGGAGGGCTTGTTCGTCCCTCATTTTTCTTTAATATGAAAGGTAGAATTCTTGTTACAACGGTGTAATCTCTGGCAATAAGCCTCCGATCTCACTGCTGCATTTTTTTGTGGCTGCTGCGTTTTTTGTGATACAACATCAACTTTCCGGTGACGATCGGGCATCTAAACGAACTCTGATTGGCATGAAATTTGGGTCATGTTCGTACCTCCTTCTTCTTCAATATGAATGGTGGAATTCTTGTTCCAACAGTGCAATCTCTGGCAATAAACCTCCGAACTGACTGCTACATTTTTGTCATGTTTTTGTCATTAACTTGATCACGAACAACCTCGATCCATTACCGATAGAAGGTCCTCCTTCTACCTACAATTGACGATGATGGAAATCATCGGATATCAATCTGGGCCGTTTAATCTAGGGTAATATGAACGAGGGATAGTTTTTTGGGTGAATTTTGATTGAGCTTGAGAGTTTTTTTCTCAAGTTGCCTACGTATCCTGTTGATTATTTAGGAATCAAGTCTTTCGTAGTTCTTTAGGGTTGTTTATATAGGAGACGTCTCATCCCCTTCCTTGTCCTGCAAGGAATTACATTATTATTAATATTATTATTTCCCTAAGGATATACACGAATAAATCCCTAGATTTTACGGATAATTATGGACATATTTAAATGTCAGGATCAGAGTCTTTATGACTTAGGAATCTTCCCTTTCCTTATTTATCTTTAGTTATCCAGCATGTGGAATAACAGCCGGGGTCACTCTGTGCATCATGCACCGAGCACCCAAGGCCACTATGGCCGATCTGGACAGCTCCTCTTCACCAGGCCTTGGCCGAACTGTGGTGGCTGTAGGAGGAGTTTCTGCCGATCTCCCACTTGGGGTTAGGGAACTGCCCTTGGGTATGTGCTTGGGGCTCTTAGCCCTTAATGCCTTACTTTTAGAGGCTAGTCATTTATTATACGATTTAAGAGGATGACATGTGACGTAGTTCGGGTCGGCCGTCATCATATATAATTATTTATTTATTATATATATGTATGTATATATATATATATATATATATATATATATATATATATATATATATATATATACATATATATATATATATGATTCTTCATTGGGTGCATTTAAAGGCACCACATTTTTCTACCTTAGGCACCACAACACCATAAAAAATTGATGTTTACCTAAGGCACCACATATTAAGTCTTTTAATTATAATCTTACCAATCTCACCACACCTCTCTAACTACATACATATATATCCTTTTTACTAATTCCAATTTTCTTTATTACAAAAATACCCATTTACATATAAAAACTACAAATTTCTCATCATCTTCCCCACCCATTCCTACACCACCAACCCACCACCACCTCCTCCTCTATCTGCCGTCTTCACAATAGGAAGCTTCCATGCTGTAATGATTTTTCTTTCAGGTCCTCATACGACTGAAAACTTTTTTAATAGATCGTTCAACATTGCTAAAATGGTGAATTGAAGTCTTCTTGGGTAAATTTCTTGTTGTCATCGGAAAATTGCTTTTCCCATATAAAGATTGAGGATCCTCATATATATATATATGCTCGAACATTTGACAGATGGGGATGGAAAAAAATTAGATGGGCATGGGGCTGGGGATAGAATGGGGGACGTCGGAAGAGGAGGACAACAAGAAGGAAGTGGTGTTGTGAAGGTTTAGGGGTTTCTAGAAGAAAGAGAAAAGAGGTTTATGGGTTAATTTGTAAAATTTTATAGGTGTAAGGACAGTATGGTAGTTATTTAGTTAGGAGAGGAAGATTTTGACAGATGCGGTCCTTCAAGTAGAAATGACAATTAAGTAATTATAATGTGGTGTATTTGGTATATGTAAAAATCAGTGTGGTGCCATGGGTAGAACAACATATGAAAGTGTGGTGCCCATTCATTTGGGTGCACAAGGAAAAAGAGTGTGGTGCCTTTAAAGGCTCCCTTCTTCATTTCCGAAAATATTATTACATCAACGATTAAATCAATTTTCACGAACGTAAATATATAAAGAAGAGAATACCTTCACTGTAATATCCCGATTTTTGAAAAAGGGCAAATTAGTCTTTTAGCAAAAAAAATCAGAATATTATGTTTTTTTTTATTAAAGGAAAAGAAAAAGGGATAAACAAGGATTTTCTTTTTAAGGAAAATAATTAGGTAATTGGGATTATAAAAGGAAAACTAATCCTAATTTTGACCTAGTTGTTTTTGACAAAAAAAAGGAGAGGGACGCAGAATAGGGGGCGCAAGTTTTTAAAAAAACGAAGAAGAAGCTTGCGATTTTCGAGGCTAATCCGTTGTTCTTTTCAACAGACGTCTCAAGAGAGAAAGGATCACCACGAGACGAGGATCGTTTCGATATCAACAATCCTTAAATCCATTAACGTTTTGATTTAAACGTTAAACTTTTGACGGGTTGAAGCTTTGGATCGTTGTACCACGCAATTTAAGGTAACGTGGTTTTCTTATCGTATGATTAAGATTTCGTAAAGTGGTAGAGCAATTTGTATGATTGTTTTTCATGGTTTTAATTTGTTAAGTCGAGTTTGGGTTGAATTTGAGTAGAAAACGCAGAGTGCAGAAAACTGTCCTCTGTGGTGCAAGAAAAACGTGTAACAGGTGTAAGAGAGAGGCTCGGTCGACCGAGCCTATCCATTCGGTCGACCGAGTGTTGGTTCATCCGTACGGATGAGTTGTGTATCCGTACGGCTATTTCTCAGTATCGGACAGCAAGTTTATCCGTCCGGACAGGGACTGTTTCAGTGCTGTTTTTCTTTGTTATGTGTTTCAAGCTCCATAATAGCGTATTTACTGCATAACCTTACGTGACAAAGCTCTGAATTAGCTTTTGATGCGTTTAGTTCCGGCACCATATGGATTCCCTAAAAAGATGAAGTGTGGGACCGTCGAAAGCTTTGGATTTGCCTTGTGCTTCGATAAGCTAGAGTTTATCGATGTCTGTGTAATTGCTAGGCCTTGTCCGTGTCTAGTGGTCTAGGAAAGTGGGTAGGAGATGTGAGGGAGCTTACTTGAAAACACTTAGGTGGCTAGTTAAACATCTAATCAAATGTATGTGTTAGATTAATAATCTTAAACATCATGTAATGTTTGGTAAGGCATAGTACAATATCGCGATGTGTTCTCTGACTAGACAAAGTAGACTGTACCCACTCCGGTCAATCGATTGGCTAGATAAAGCGTCTAGTACATTCTGCCGGTTATAACACTATCGGGACTCAGATATTCCCGGGGCTACTAGAGCGTGTCTCTAAGTAGGTTGCACCCAGTTGTCCTAGTACATCCTATTACTAGGCGTAGTGCCCTTGTTATTCATGATGTAACAAACTTGAGCTAAGCTAGATACCTTTTGGAACCTCATGTTATGCTATGAACATAATATGATAGTTAGCTAGGGTTAATAAGGGAAATGAATTAATAAAAGACGGCGTTGCTTTTATTTCTTTATGAAACCGACGTTATACGATCTTCTACGCGTTACTAAGTACTTATGTACTTACCCCATTACTTTTTGTTTGTCTTTCTCTTTCCCCAAAGAAGATGAATAGGTTGCTACGGTTGACGAGTTCTTGGATGATGAAGTCTGAGACGATGCTTTTGAAGACTTAGATCTTTTAGTTGCTTCTTTCTAGTAATGTTGTTTCATGTTCAAACAATGTTGTCCTTCTTTTTGGTTTAGCTTCTTTTGAGATCTTTGGGATTTGAATGTTGGATGATTAGTTCTCTTTATTGGATTTAGTTTGACAGCATTGAAAACCGTGTGTTCGATCTTTTGTTTTTTGTTTTCACGAGTCGTTTTATCTTCTGCGTCATTTGGTTCTGATGTATGACGTAAGACTTACATATATTATTGAATTTATTTGATAATATATGTGCCGAGCGCTCTTTCCGGATAAGGACTCGGTGTCTGGGAGCGGGGCGTTACAGTTGATATCAGAGAGAAAGGTTTTCCTTGCTGTGTAGGACTTGAATTCTTCTTTAAGATAAGTGTTAGAGCTTTAGCAACCCCTCTCTTTTCTTGAGTACAGAATGGTTCTTACTAGAGGAGCTAATACGAATAACACCGAGGCGGTTAACACCCATACAAGTAACACTGAGGCAGGATTTACCGGGGTTGTGATTCCGAGAAGGAGAAGAAGTGGACTAGCTACCCAGGGCCCTACAGTTTCCCAAGTTAACACCCCGTCTGTGAGCAACATCATGCGTGGGGTGAACCAAGGACCAGATATCGTCGTCAGAGGTAGAGTGGAACAAGGGAGATATACTACAGTAACTCAGTACTCCCAGAAGTTCCATGAGTTGGGCAGATTCTACACTGAGATCATGAAAAGTGAAGAGAAAAAGATTGATAAATTCATGGAAGGAATGTCACACGAGGTGGCAAAGGGCATGCTAGGAGATAGACCTACGAGCATGGCAAGCGTCATGGATAGAGCTTTGATTGCGGAGAGATTTGCCAGTAGATAGACGGTTGTAGTTAGAGATAAGAGGTCTTTCTCAAATTTTCAAGGAAGTAATAGAGGAGCACCGCAGCAGAATGTTAAGAGGACAGGAAATCCGGCTACAAAGAGTTCAGCAAGTGGAACGCCATCGGTTTGTGCTAAGTGTAACAAGACACACACAGGAGAGTGCATGGCAGGTAGCGTGAGTTGTTTCCACTGTGGGGAAGTGGTACATTACTCGAGGCGTGTCCTAAGAAGCTCTCTCAAGGTAATCAGTAGGAGGGCGAGGTAACCAACCAGGGTAATCGTACCCACAGTAGCGAACCAGATTCGTGTCTTTGCAAAGCAGATCTGAGAACGGAAGAGTTAGATGACCTTGTGGTGACAGTGTACTTTTCAATGTTTGTGTTTGTTATAAATATTTAATATGATATATAGCGCGCATATGATATTACATATTTATACTTAAATTGATTCACTTGTTAGGTACCGTAATCATAGATAGACTAGCAGTTTCAGCTCTGTTTGATACCGGAGCTTCAGGGACTTTTGTTTCCTCTAAGATAGCTATGAAGTTAAACCTACCTCTTAAGGAATTGGAGAGACCTTTGAGTATAACCACACCTTTGGGCAGAGTTACTAGATGTGCTCAAGTCACACCCCAAGTCGATTTTAGAGTTGGGACTTACAAGTGCCAGCATGCTTTGACGGTGTTGGATTTCTCGGATTTCGATGTTATCCTGGGTATGGACTGGTTGTCCAAGAATTACGTCTACTTGGATTGTAGAGGTAAGAGGGTGATCTTTAAGGCCCCAGGAAAATCAGCTAAGACGTTTCAGGGTAACGTATGCAAGCCTAGCAAGGGTCGTTATCCGATTATCTCAGCAGTTAAAGCCTTAAGAGCTTTGAAGAGGAGTTGCCAGGGTTTCGTTGTTTATGCATTAGATAAGGAAAAACATAGGCCCGAGTTAGGAGAGACTCGTGTAGTTCAGGACTTTCCTGAAGTTTTCCCGGAAGATTTGCCAGGGCATATGCCTGATAGGGCCATAGAGTTCGAGATCGAATTGATTGCCGGAGCATCACCAGTGGCTAAAGCACCTTATAGGATGGCACCAGCGGAGTTGAAAGAGTTGAAAACTCATCTTAAGGAGATGCTAGAGAAAAACATCATCCAGCCAAGTACATCACCGTGGGGAGCACCGGTCTTGTTTGTGAAGAAGAAAGATGGGAGTATGCGTTTGTGCATCGACTACGAGAGTCTGAATAAACCGACAATCAAGAATAAGTATCCCTTACCAAGGATTGATGATCTGTTCGATCGGTTGCAAGGTAAGAAGGTGTTCTCTAAGATTGATTTGAGGTCCGTTATCATCGATTTGAAGATCAAGGTGTCGATATATACTAAGACAAATTTTCCTTGATGCGAGATATGGACATTATGAGTTTTTGGTCATGCCGTTTGGACTCACTAATGCTCCATCGAAATTCATGGACTTGATGCAAAGATTTTTCATGCCTTATCTCGATAAGTTTTTGTGATAGTTTTCATAGACGATATCTTGGTGTACTCTAAGGATGAGGAAGAGCATGAAGGACACCTAAGGATAGTTCTACAGACCATAAAGGAGAACAAATTGTATGCCAAGTTTTCTAAGTGCGAGTTTTGGTTGGACCAGGTTAGTTTTCTTGGGCATACAATTTCTGGAGAAGGTATTAAGGTGGATCCAGCGAAGATAGAAGCCGTTTCTAAGTGGCCTAGACCGACATCAGTAACGGAGATAAGAAGTTTCTTGGGTCTAGCTGGGTACTACCGGAAGTTTGTAAAGGATTTCTCTAAGATAGCTACACCTCTCACGAGGCTCACTCAAAAGAACGTTAAGTATGAGTGGACCAATGAATGTGAGGAAGCTTTCCAGACTTTGAAAGAAAAGTTGACCACAACACCTGTGTTAGCATTACCGGAAGTTTTTAATAACTATGATGTGTATACAGACGCATTGGGTCAAGGTTTGGGTTGTGTTTTGATGCAATCAGGAAAGGTAATTGCTTATGCATCTAGGCAGTTAAAGGTGCATGAGAAGAATTACCCTACACACGACTTGGAATTGGCAGCAGTGGTTTTTGCTCTGAAGCTTTGGAGACACTATTTGTATGGTGTCAAGGCAAGGATCTTCACGGATCATAAGAGTCTTAAGTTTTTCTTTACTCAGGAAAATCTGAACATGAGACAAAGAAGATGGTTGGAGTTCGTGAAAGATTACGACTTGGACATTCAATACCACCCGGGTAAAGCGAATGTTGTAGCTGATGCACTTAGCCGGAGAGCGGTCAATGCTATCACTACCTTGTAAGAAGTTGTGGATCAGTTGGATAGGATGCAGATTCAAGTGATTGAAAGGAAGGGTGAAGCTCAGACTTTGGCGCCATTGATGGCAAGGTCAGATTTGCTAGATGAGATTCGGGCTATGTAGGATAGAGACCCGGTGTTGATTAATTTGAAGCCAGTGGCTCGAGAGAAGCCTACAGTGGGTTATCAGTTGGACAAGAGTGGTCATCTTTGGTACGGAGACCGTTTGTGTGTGCCCGATGTTGATGGCCTAAGAGAGAAGGTTATGGATGAAGCTCATAAGATTGCTTTTGCGGTACATCCAGGAGCCACTAAGATGTATAGAGATCTCAAGGAAAGGTATTGGTGGCCTGGTATGAAGTTAGGGATCGCAGAGTTTGTGGCAAGATGTGATACATGCCTGTTAAGGGTGATTTTATACGTTTTATAAGGATATATTTTATGTCAATATTCCCCATATTCTTAGGATTTTCATAGAAATCGAGCTTATAATCGATTAATTGAGTAAATGGTGTTTCTAATAGGTTAAATTGCAAAACGTAGCGATTTATGTGTTTAAATCATGATTTTATATTATTTTAGGATTGTGTTACGCTTTGGTATGTTTTTCCTACATTGTAGATACACATTGTTGATGGAAAGGATGATTTTAAAGAGATGAATTCGAGTGGAAAATCCCGAAAACGACTCGTAATACGACGGGCTAATCAAAAAGGCATTTTCTGAAGAAGAGTCCTTAATGAAAGTTGTAGAGTTTTCCGAGAGCTTTTTTATGACATTTGGATCATAATTTTTGGAGGTCTACAACTCAAGATATGAATTTTAGAAGTTTTATTCCAATAAATATCTAATCGAAGGATTATTCCATGCACAGCCGACATACATAAAAATCCTAATTGGAAAAGGATAATTGCCAGCCGCCTCTCTTTTCCTATATATATGCGCATGTATTGAAAACCTAGAGGGAATAATTCATATCAAATATTCAGCCGCAAGTTTACACAACAGCGGCAGCTTTGAAGCTTTCTAGGCCGATCACCCGAGTCTTGTGCTTGGGTGATCCGGGGTTAGATTAGGATGTCGTTTTTCTTCCGTTTTCGATTCATGGATTCAATCATGTACCAAACTACGTGAGTTTATTTATTTAATTTATTCAATTCCTTGTTCGTTTTCATGATCTTTGATTTATTTTGTATCGTTCTATGATTTTGATGCTATGATGTGAATTAGATCGAGAGATCAGTTTGCTATTGATACGTTTACAACATACGGAAGTTGCGTAGACTAGATCACCATAGAAAGATAGGATCTTTAATCATTAATTATGTGACAAATTAATTGGTTAATTATCTAGGTTGTTAGATTCTAAAATACAAGAGTTAACCTGAATCTACACCGAGTTTTGTTTGGTAAATCGATCTCAACATTCGGAAGATGAGAGATTGATAAATTGGACTCACTAAGGAATTAGGAATCCATAGCTTGAGATTAAATTCACTAAGGAATTAGGGATTTGTATCTCGTGTAAAGGTGAAACCACAATTTGAATTAAAATCATGAGATGAACTAGGATTGAAATCACTTGGTTTGTGCACTGTTTGATCCCATGTATCTTTAGTTTAGTTTAGGTTGTGTTATTTTATTTCGTAGGTTAGATTTATTTTAATTGCTCTTTCGTTTATTTTATTTGTTCTTTCGTTTATTCGTTTTTCCTAAGTAACAATTGAAAGGAATTAGTGAAATTAGATTCAACATCCCAATTCCCTGTGGATCGACCCCTTACTCACTTCGCTCTACTATCAATTACCCGGTATTCCGCCGGTTAGGAGTTAGTTTTGCATGGTAGTTACGGTTTATAAATTTTCTTTTGTTTAATGATGCAAAATCCCTCCAACAATGCCAGAGAGTGAATGCAGAACACAGAAGACCAGGAGGTTTGTTGAAACCCTTAGAGGTACCGGAATGGAAATGGGAGAATATCACGATGGATTTCATCACCGGTTTTCCTAAGACTAAGGGCGGTCATGACATGATTTGGGTGATTGTGGATAGACTCACAAAATCAGCCTATTTCTTGCCGTGTAAAGTGGACATGCCTATAAAGAAGTTCGCTACTATGTATATCGACAATATAGTGAATCTTCATGGTGTGCCTCTATCCATTGTATCCGACGAGGATAGTAGATTTATCGATAAACACGGAAGGGTTTGCAGAAAGCTTTTGGGACGAAGACTGATTTGAGTACAGCGTTTCATCCATAGACGGATGGGTAGTCAGAGAGAACAATTCAGACTCTCGAGGATATGCTTAGAGCTTGTGTTTTGGATGCCGGAGGATCATGGATAGATTACCTCAACTTGGCTGAGTTTGCTTACAACAATAGTTACCATGCAAGTTTGGGAATGCCACCTTTTGAGGCCTTGTACGGTAGGAAGTGTAGAACACCATTTTACTGGGATGAAGTGGGAGAGAAACATATCACATGGCCGGAGATGGTTCAGCAAGCCAAGGAGAAAATCGAGTTGATAAGGAAAAATCTGAAAGCTGCTCAAGATCGTCAGAAGAGTTGGGCCGATGTTAGAAGAAGACCGCTAGAGTTTGAGGTCGGGGATAGAGTTTACCTTCGAGCGTCTCCAATGAAGTGTATCAAGAGGTTCGGACAGAAATGAAAGCTAATTCCAAGGTATGTAGGACCTTTTGATGTCATCGAGAGAGTTGGGAAGTTGGCTTATAGACTACGGTTGCCAGAATCGATGTCTATAGTCCACAATGTCTTCCACGTATCGATGCTTAAGAAGTGTCTATCTAAAGTGGACGTGGAATCTGAGATTGATCCGGAAGTTTTGCAAGACAATCTAACATACGTGGAGAAACCGATAAAGATTCTAGATAGGAAGGAAAGGATGATAAAGAGGCGGGTGATCCCGTTAGTGTTAGTGCAATGGAGCAAACATGCACCGACGGAAGCCACTTGGGAAGTGGAAGCGGACATGTTCAACGAGTTCCCAGAGTTCCCTCATCTACCAGGTACGATCTAGTTTCGAGGACGAAACTCCTCTTAAGGGGGGAGGAATGTAATATCCCGATTTTTTAAAAAGGGCAAATTAGTCTTTTAGCAAAAAAATCAGAATATTATGTTTTTTTTTATTAAAGGAAAAGAAAAAGGGATAAACAAGGATTTTCTTTTTAAGGAAAATAATTAGGTAACTGGGATTATAAAAGGAAAACTAATCCTAATTTTGACCTAGTTGTTTTTTACCAAAAAAAAGGAGAGGGACGCAGAATAGGGGGCGCAAGTTTTAAAAAAAAACGAAGAAGAAGCTTGCGATTTTCGAGGCTAATCCGTTGTTCTTTTCAACAGACGTCTCAAGAGAGAAAGGATCACCGCGAGACGAGGATCGTTTCGATATCAACAATCCTTAAATCCATTAACGTTTGGATTTAAAGGTTAAACTTTTGACGGGTTGAAACTTTGGATCGTTGTACCATGCAATTTATGGTAACGTGGTTTTCTTATCGTATGATTAAGATTTCTTAAAGTGGTAGAGAAATTTGTATGATTGTTTTTCATGGTTTTAATTTGTTAAGTCGAGTTTGGGTTGAATTTGAGTAAAAACGCAGAGTGCGTAAAAAGCGCCCCTCATGGTGCAAGAAAAACGTGTAACAGGTGCAAGAGAGAGGCTCGGTCGACCGAGCCTATCCATTCGGTCGACCGAGTGTTGGTTCATCCATACGGATGAGTTGTGTATCCGTACGGCTATTTCTCAGTATCGGACAGCAAGTATATCCGTCCAGGCGAGGATCTGCTTTGATCTTTGCTTTTCTTTGTTATGTGTTTCAAGCTCCATAACAAACGTATTTCTTTGCATAACCTTACGTGACGAAGCTCGAATTAGCTTTTGATGCGTTTAGTTCCGGCACCACATGGATTCCCTAAAAAGATGAAGTGTGGGACAGTCGAAAGCTTTGGATTTACCTTGTGCTTCGATAAGCTAGAGTTTATCAATGTCTGTGTAATTGCTAGGCCTTGTCCGTGTCTAGTGGTCTAGGAAAGAGGGTAGGATATGTGAGGGAGCTTACTTGAAAACACTTAGGTGGCTAGTTAAACATCTAATCAAACGTATGTGCTAGATTAATAATCTTAAACATCATGTAATGCTTGGTAAGGCATAGTACAATATCGCGATGTGTTCTCTCGACCGACACAAAGTAGATCGTACTCCACGCCGGTCAATCGATTGGCTAGATAAAGCGTCTGGTACATTCTGCCGGTTATCACACTATCGGGACTCAGATATTCCCGGGGCTACTAGAGCGTGTCTCTAAGTAGGTTGCACCCAGTTGTCCTAGAACATCCTATTACAAGGCGTAGTGCCCTTGTTATTCATGATGTAACAAACTTGAGCTAAGCTAGATACCTTTTGGAACCTCATGTTATGCTATGAACATAATATGATAGTTAACTAGGGTTAATAACGGAAATGAATTAATAAAAGACGGCGTTGCTTTTATTTCTTTATGAAACCGACGTTATACGATCTTCTACGCGTTACTAAGTACTTATGTACTTACCCCGTTACTTTTTGTTTGTCTTTCTCTTTCCCCAAAGAAGATGAACAGGTTGCTACGGTTGACGAGTTCTTGGATGATGAAGTCTGAGACGATGCTTTTGAAGACTTAGATCTTTTAGTTGCTTCTTTCTAGTAATGTTGTTTCATGTTCAAACAATGTTGTCCTTCTTTTTGGTTTAGCTTCTTTTGAGATCTTTGGGATTTGAATGTTGGATGATTAGTTCTCTTTATTGGATTTAGTTTTACAGCATTGAAAACCGTGTGTTCGATCTTTTGTCTTTTGTTTTCCCGAGTCGTTTTATCTTCCGCGTCGTTTGGTTCTGATGTATGACGTAAGGCTTACATATATTATTGAATTTATTTGATAATATATGTGCCGAGCGCTCTTTCCGGATAAGGACTCGGTGTCCGGGAGCGGGGCGTTACATTCACTTACAGTGCTCGGCCTGACTTCACGATTTCCGGCCGTCGAAGTGTTTTTTCCTTCAATACAATAACTTGGGTGTTTTAACTTAGTGAACATTTACCACTCTCCTACGGTGGTTTATATAGAGTACCACCTCCCCTCCTAAGAAAACACAGTTGCATGCATTTGTGGTAACTGTTAATTAAATGAGGAGTAAAGAGGAGACCTAATAACTATTTTGTAACTGAAGAAACAGAAAGCCTAATTAAAAGACTTGACAGGTATTCAATTAATCAGGAAAAGAAAACTTTGGTTTTGGCTGTTAGTTATATATCTTTATATTTTACAAGCATGTTTCCATCCAACGCTTTTATAAAAAAAAATATTAATAATAGTAGCCATCGAAATTTGATATAGAGAAAATAATAAAAATACTTTATAAGACACACTTAAGAAAATGACACACACACACACGTATATAAATATACTAGTCAAAAACCCGTGCATAATGCACGGGAGCAGCTTGAACATTTTTTGATATTTTTGTGTATCATAATACTTTTGTGCATAATGCACCATATGCTTGCACTATTATGATACACAAAAGTATCATAAAGCACGCCAATGTCAGGAAAAATATATAAGAATGAAGCAAAAATAAAAAATACGTATGAAAGAATAAGAGCTATTGCCACGGATGTACACACTCCAATGCCGTCATTGATTTGTCTCCTAAAACTAATTTCACTATCCAGAAACGTCTCTTATGGTACCTTGAAAAAAAACAAATAAAAAAAGAAAGAAAAAAAATAAAAGAAGAAAGAAGTTGATCATCCTGCCATAAAATTTTCAGTCATTAGACAAACTTAAACTATACTTAGTGTGCAACATCATCTCGACTACATTTAGCCTTCAAACATCAAATTTCATCTGCGTTCATTGCATATACTTGCTCTTCATCTTCTCATCGAATTCTTTGGTTTTAACCGCTTCCATTTTGCAACATTGGACTTGCTCTTTATCTTCTCATCGAACTCATTGGCTTTAACCAGTTCCATTTCACAATATTGAATGTGCACCCATGCACTATGGGAAGTCAGCAAATTAGATTTTATTATAAAAACATCAAGATAAAATAAAGTACAAAAGGCAACATCAAAGCTACCTAACAAATCAAATAGGTAATCACGGCGATTCAAACATCAAACCACACCGATAAAAAAACATACCCTACTCAGATTGTCCTAAAAAAATTGTTTAAGAAGAGATTTAGTTGTCAATAATACGATATTGTGGAATTATGATTTGATAGATTATTCACAATTGTTCAGTAGTACAATATTTAGGAATACAGTAAAGGCTACACTATGAATAAGGCTAAAATACAGGCTAGATACATGCCTATAATTACTACACTAATAAGTACAAAATAATATATACAACTAATATAATATATACAGCTAATACCACCCCTCAAGGTGGACGAGGGACGAGACCCAACTTGTTGCGCTGTTGAACAAAAGCCAAGCGAGGGAGAGACTTGGTGAGGCAATCAGCAAGTTGATCCGGAGCACGAACATGAGCAACCCGTAAAGAACCCCGTTGTACTTGATCTCGGATGAAGTGATAATCAATAGCAACGTGTTTCATCCTGGAGTGAAAGACAGGGTTGTGACAGAACTGCGTAGTCCCTAAGTTGTCACAATAGATAACTGGAGCTCGAGGCGGGACAAAACCAAGATCACGTAATAGGAACATAACCCACATGAGTTCTGCTATGGTGGAAGCAACAGAACGATACTCAGCTTCAGTAGAGGACCTAGCAACCGTAGACTGCTTCTTGGAGCTCCAAGAAACAACATTTCTGCCAATGTAGACAACATAAGCCCCAGTGGAAGCATAATCATCATGAGAGCCACCCCAATCAGCATCAGAGAAAGCATGAAGAATAAGGGGGATGTCACGGTAGAGCTGCAGGCCTAAGTTAACTGTCCCAGCCAAGTAGCGGAGCATGCGCTTAGCATAATCACAATGAAGATCCGTAGGAGCATGCATGAACTGGGAGAGTTTGTTCACTGAAAAGGCAAGATCCAGGCGGGTAAACAAGAGATACTGCAGGCTGCCAATGACCATACGATACTCAGAAGCGTCCTCAAGCGGAGTCCCAGATGTGGCAGTGAGACCAGACAAATCAGCTGGCAGCGGAGTGGTGACCGGATTAGCCTGATCCATGTGAAATTGAGCAAGGAGCTCAGTGGCATATCGTTTCTGAGATAAGATACACCCGTGATCATTGTGTATTATCTCTATGCCCAAAAAATAGGAGAGAGCACCAAGATCCTTGAGAGCAAACCGTCGACCCAATAGTGATATGAACGTCTCAAGAGCCTTAGAGTCATTCCCCGTAATAATGATGTCATCGACATACACCAAAAGATAAATAATATTAGGACCGGTGTTGTAGATGAAAAGTGATGAATCAGCAGTAGCATTCCAAAAGTTACTCGAAAGAAGAAAGCCCTTAAGCTCGTCATACCAAGCCCGAGGAGCTTGTTTCAGTCCATATATAGCTTTTCGTAACTTACACACATGATTAGGAAGCTCAGTGCTGATGAACCCTGGTGGTTGAGCCAAGTAGACATCCTCAGAAAGATGACCCTGTAAAAACGCGTTGTTGATGTCCAACTGGCGTAAGGACCACCCTTGAGAAAGAGCCAGAGACAGAACTACACGCACTGTACTATGTTTAACCACCGGGCTAAAAGTCTCATAGTAGTCAATACCAGGGCGTTGAGTGAACCCCTTGGCCACAAGCCGAGCCTTGTGGCGATCAATAGAGCCATCTGGGTGACGCTTGAGATGGAAAATCCACTTAGAACTGATGACATTCTGATTGGGACAAGCAGGAACTAGGGACCACGTCTCATTGCGAATGAGAGCGTCATATTCCTCCTGCATGGCAGTTCTCCAATTTGGATTTTTCAGTGCTTGGGTGATGGTGGTGGGTTCAATGTCAGGGGGGAGGAAGGTGAGTGTGAAGATTGAGCTTTTGAATGGGTTTATAGATATGATCACGAGCTCTAGTACGCATGGGATGGGTGGATAAAGAGTTAGGTGGTGGAGGGGGAAGAGGTGGTGGAGGTGGAGGTGGAGGTGGAGGGGGGAGGTGGTGGTGGAGGTGGAGGTGGAGAAGGAAGCCAATCGGAGATTGCGGCAAGAGAGGGAGGAGGTTGAGTAGAATCCAAGGGAAGGGAGGAGGAAAAGGGAAAAACTACTTCAACAAACTTAACATGTCGCGAGATATACATACGAGATTCTGCAAGATCGTAGCAGTAGTACGCATGCTGATTGAGGACATAGCCAAGAAAGACACATGGGCGGGAGCGAGGTTCAAGTTTATGATTGGTGTAGGGGCGGAGCCAGGGATAGCAGAGACAACCAAAGATGTGAAGTTTGGTATAATTAGGGGGTGATTTGAATATGGATTCATAGGGAGTATGCATTTTTAAGGTAGGTGTGGGCATACGATTAATGAGATAAACTACTGTTGAAAAGGCATAAGGCCAGTAAGAGACGGGGACAGAGGCATGATTTATGAGGGCTAAGCCAGTTTCAACAATGTGCATGTTTCGACGTTCAGATATGCCATTGTGTTCGGGAGTATGCGGAGGCGTGGTAAAAAAGGAAATACCGTTGGTTGCAAAATATTCACGTAGAGATATAAATTCACCACCTTTATCAGAGTAAAGTATTTTAATGGAAGTTTCAAAGTATTTTTCCACAATTGAGCGAAAGCGGATAAATGTGGAATGAACGTCCGATTTTCGTTTTAGTGGATAAAACCAGATATAACGCGTAAAATGATCAACAAAGATTATAAAGTATTTGAAATCATCAACTGAAATAACGGGTGATGTCCACACATCACTAAAAATGACCTCGAGAGGACGAGATGAAGTCAAAGTAGAGGTGCCAAATGGCAGTTTATGACTTTTACTTTCTAAACAAGCTGAGCAATGTGTAAAAGACTTATTACTAGATTGTAAATCATAAGTGCTTAAAACAGAAGATAAAATTGGGTGAGCCGGATGACCCAACCGATGATGCCAGTCTTGAGAGGAGGCTTTATTTGAGGCAAATGCGACAATGGGAGAATTTGGCCACTCGTACAATCCATTTTTAACCGGACCACGTAGGAGGGGCTGGGCTGTCTGAAGGTCCTTCACAACAAATTCAGAAGGTAAGAATTCTACCGATAAGTTATTGGCTTTGCACAATTGTGAGACAGATAGTAAATTACGGGACATACTTGGGACACAGAGGACATTGCGTAAAGGAATACATTTAGTGGGGGTAAGGGGAAGTGAAGAATTTCCAGTATGAGTAATAGATAGGCCCTTACCATCACCAAGCAGAAGGTCATCAGTGCCAGTGTATGGAGCATGCAGAGATAAATTATCCAAATCCGTAGTGTCATGGTGGCTTGCTCCACTGTCCATTAGCCAATTAGGAGTATTCTGAGTCGAGCTAGTTGACGGGGCTGCAACGTTTGCCTGGGGCCGTGGTGCTCTTTGACTAAAAATATGACTTGGTTGGTTGACCACCACGCTGATCAGTGAAGGCCCGCTGATTGTTGTTATTTGAGCCGAAGGTGTGCTGATCATTAAAGGGCTGAGATGACTGCCCAATAGTGCGCCACTATTCCTGAGCCTGCCATCCAATTTGGTGCGAAGGAAATACCTGCTGTAGCTGCCGGGAGGGATGGGAAGGAGGCCGGTAAGCAGCGTGGGCTGTAGCAAGGCTGAATTGCGGCGCCGTCGGCAGTGAATGGGGCTGAAAAGTGAGAAGTTTCTCATGGAGCTCTTTGAACGTCACGACGGATTCATGAATAGAGATAGCCTGGGCAATTTCAGAATATTTAGGCCCTAAATTGGCGAGGACAGTTTGAATGAAATCGTCATGATCGATTGGGGATCTGAGCAGAGCGAGTTCATCGCGTTTTTGTTTCATCGAGTACAGGTATTGACGTACAGGGGCTGATCCCCGTTGATGAGTACGCAGAGCCTCTTTCAAATTTCGTATCCTAGCCTTTGATGGTGTCGCATAGACATCAGCTAGGGTCTTTCATGCTTCAGCAGCCGTTTTTGTGCCGTAGAGAAGAGTCGCCGTCTCCGGGGTGAGGGAGGCGATGATTAAATTCCTGATGAGATTTTCCTGTCGAGTGTAAGTAATGAATTCTGGGTTTGCTGATGTCTGGCCATTGGTGGCGGTGA
Source organism: Gentiana macrophylla (assembly GCA_026214975.1). Taxonomy (NCBI): domain Eukaryota; kingdom Viridiplantae; phylum Streptophyta; class Magnoliopsida; order Gentianales; family Gentianaceae; genus Gentiana; species Gentiana macrophylla. Next base: position 81,109,779 of record CM047805.1, on the reverse strand, counting down.
TAGTTTTTGCCGGCGGGATTTGAGTACCATCAACGTACCCATAGAGCCCATTTCCAACGAGTAATGACTCGATTTGCATGTGCCAAACGTAGTAATTGTTGGCATCCAATTTGATTGTGGCTTGAGCAGCCGTATTGAAGGTGACAACGTTAGTGGCAGCCATAGATTCCGATGAGAGCTAGAGAAGGGAGGCGGAGGGCGGCTGCAGAGTCAAGAAGAGGGGCTGAATTTAGGTTAACGGAAAAAAAAAGAAAATAAGATCGTGATGCTCTGATACCATAATACGATATTGTGGAATTATGATTTGATAGATTATTGACAATTGTTCAGTAGTACAATATATAGGAATACAGTAAAGGCTACACTTTGAATAAGGCTAAAATACAGGCTAGATACATGCCTATAATTACTCCACTAATAAGTACAAAATAATATATACAACTAATATAATATATACAGCTAATAGTCAAAACTAACAATACCTCCATAAGCAAATGAATATAGTTTTAAACTCACAAATGTTCGAACGATGGCTTCAAAGTTCAAACATCAAATTTCATCTACGTTCATTGCACATACATGCTCTCATCTCGTCGAATTCTTTGGCTTCGACCACTTCCATTTCACAACATCGGACTTGCTCTTTATCAACTCATCGAATTCTGTAGCTTTACCCGCTTCCATTTCACAACATTGGATGTGGACTCATGTGCTATAGGAAGTCATCAATTATATTTTATTTTAGTGTTGTTTCCTCCCATCATTATCTAATGTAACAATAAAAAAGTACAAAGACAAAATAGGATGTCAAATTTCAAGTACATCTTTCTTCGGTTACATCTAACTGCCAAAATCTCCATCAATATGACCTCCAACTCATGGCAATTCAATCCATCCTATGATTTACTTTTTGTTATTTAAAATATGAAGAAAATCAAAATGAACTCTTGAGTATCATAAATCTATTCAAATAGTCCAGTAAAAATTTTATTGGGGAGAGAGTGGGCTTGGATACTTCCATGCGGAACTCTGTGAAAACAAAAAAACAAAAAATTAAGCACCAACAGCACACCGTAAAGGCAGAAACTGAGAAGGAAACAAAACAAAGCCAACATTTATCGGAGAAAGAAGTTATAATACAAAACATTACTACCCTTGGAGAAAATTAAATTAAAAATATGGACAATTGAAAGGAATAGGCTGAAGAAAAAAACAAAAACAAAAAAATAAAGAAACCGAAAATCGGATAAAAAGGAAAAATTTCCTGGAAAAACAAAAAGGATAACTATTGTATTATACCGCAAGGAATCAAAAACTCGATCACCCTAGCAATCTTTCTTGTAAACTCCTTCTCGATATGAGCCTCTTTCAGACGGACTGCTAAGTGCATGCGTTTGCAACGTTGGCAGGAGCAGTAAAGCTGAAGATTTATTAAAGTCTAAATATTTGATTGTTGGTTTGAAAATATTTGATTGTTGGGTTGATAATATTCGTTCAAATCGGAGTGGGTTTTTATTGATGAAATGAAAAGAGGCGATGGATGGTTTTCAGCTTTGAAAGCGGTGATAGGGTTTGGAAGAGATTATCAATTCGTTAGGATCTGCCTGATTGCCTGGGTTGAATTGGCAGATTGAAGTGAAGCGCATCAGTTAGCGGATACGTGCTGCTTGAATTTGTTTATTTATTTATTTTATATTTTTTTTTGTTGACAGGAAGGCGGAGAGGTGCTTCCTCAATTTTTTTTTTATTTTTATATTTTTTTAAAGTGATGTTTTTATATTTTTATATATATGTTTTTACAGGAAGACGTGCTCCTTCATGATCAGTAGCTGGACAGAGATATGAGGAAATGGTTCACATTTACGTTATTGAAAATAAATAAAAGATAATCTTGCAAAAAAGAAAAAATAAAATAAAAGATAAGGATCCGCGTATTTTTTTTTATAAGGATGACTTTTTTGAATAAGCAGGACTTTTTTTTAACAGGAGATATAATTTTATTTTATTAACTATTTTTTTTTATTATATTTTGTTTTTACAGCTGGTTCTTTTTTTTTTCTTTTTCTACGGGTATAAGCCGGTTCAAATTATGGGTTTGGAGCGAAATCTTGGGTAATCGGGTTAAATCTTCCTTTCAAATATATATAGATATAGAATATAGATATCAAATTATTGATAATAGAAAAGATCTTGTGTCGATTATTTTAAATTTTCTGAAAAATCCCTTATATTACATTGCGAAAAATCGGGCGTTACAGATCTTATCTTGATATGTATGTTATATATAATATTCTTGTGTAACCATTTTTTTACCCCTTACTAAGTACGTATATAATTACTCCCTCCGTCCCAATTTGTTTGGGACATTTTGTACTCTTGAAATTTAAGGAAACATCATTTATTATATTGTCTAGTCATTAAATACATAACTAATATACAATTACACCCCTATTATATTGTCCTTACATTTTCAATAATGTTGATATGTGAGGGCATCTAATTAAGAAGCAACTTTAAATCTAAACATTAGTAATGAGTCTTATTTTGGGACATCCATAAAAATAATATATCCCAAACAAATTGGGACGGAGGGAGTACTCCCTTTCATTATTGTTCCCACCCCGAGAATGTGGTGTATTTGAAGGTTGTTTTCGAATCCACCGAGGATTAACCCAGAGATGATGCAGATGAATTTTGTTATTTTTTATTCAATTGTAACTTTGGGTATAGACTCTCTTATCTTGTAATGTTGAAATATTAGTGGTTTTTAGTATGTGGTTTCGAGATATAATGGATTTACTTCTAATTGCTAGTTGTAATAAAGTCTTTTGATGATGTATTAGATGCAGTCTGTGTTGCTTTTGATCGTTTATTAATTGTTTTAGTTATCCGAGTCTATTGTTTTGTCTTCCTCCTTGTTCTCTAATGTTGATCTACGTAAGACTTGCGTATATAATTAGATTAAATTTTAATTATATACATGCCGGAAGTTCTTTTCCGGATATTCACTCGGTATCCGGGACAAGGACGTCACGGTTCTCTTTTGGTTATTCTTAGATGTTATGTGGAACTGGATTGTCTTTGTTGTCTTTGGACATTCCCAAGTCGTTCTTAGCATTTATTTATTCTTTACTCCGATAATGGTGTCATATTAGGCTTACGTATATATTTTCTTTATCTGAAGAATAATATATGCATGTCTAGAGAAAGATAACTAACAGAAAGATTTGTTGTATTAATTATGGATATACTCTTAGATTTGGTGCAGTACAATATATATCTAATACTGCCACCTCATACACACACATACAATTACATAAATACCCTTACACATATACAAATCATTTTCCAACTCCCCATCTCAAACTAGATGTCCTACCAACAACATTTAGTTTGGTTCTGAAAGTGCTGAATTGACTGAAAGGTACAGCTTTAGTTAGAGCATCTGCAACTTGAGATTCTGAAGGTATGTAGCTCATAGACAGTTCCTTGTTCAAGATTCTATCTCTAACAAAGTGGACATCCCCTTCAATATGTTTTGTTCTGGCATGGTAGACTGGATTTTGTGCAAGAGAAGCAGCCCCCAAACTGTCACACCAAGCCATAGGAGCATTGGACATTCTGATATTCATCTCTTTTAGTAATTGACTGATCCAGGCCAATTCTGCAGACAAATTGGCTAAAGACCTATATTCTGATTCAGTGCTGGATCTAGATACTACAGCCTGCTTTTTAGAGCACCAAGAAGCTAAAGAGGGACCAAGAAAAACACAAAGGACTATTCTGATTTCTGTTTGAGGGTAACAGCCCAATCAAGATCGAGAAAGCCATGTAGGTGCACTGAACCACCAGTTGGAAAGAATAGACTATAATGCAAGGTTCCCTTTACATACCTGAGTAATTTCTTCAGTGCACCCCAATTCCACAGTTTGAGCCTATATAAATTGGATCAAATAGATTATTGGATAGGCTAAATCTGGCCTAGTAGATGTAAGGAATTGTAGGCCTCCAATAGCACTTTTATACACCAGAGGGTTGTGCATAAGTTCCCCTTGACCTGGACTTAAGTGACTTCCCACTGTCATGGGAATGTTGCAAGTCTTTATGTTTTCCATGTTCAGTCTCTTCAATAACTGACCAGCATAGTGTTCCAGAGACAGGGTTAGACCTGTGGAATCTCTAAAAGCCTGCATCCCTAGGAAGTGAGAAATATGTCCCAAATCTTTCAATGCAAACTTAGAGTTCAGCATTTGTATAAACTTTAGATCCAGAGAGTCTGAATTCCCAGTCACCAAAATATCATCCACGTAGATTAGAACATATAACATCTGGTTTCCTGTGTGTAACACAAATAGTGAGTTGTCTGCCCTAGACTGAGTGAAACCCCAAGAAATCATTTGAGATCTGAGGGCAGCAAACCAGGCCCTAGGAGCTTGTTTGAGGCCATACAAAGCTTTTTTAAGCTTACACACAAACTGCAACTTACCAGGTTCCTCAAAGCCTTCAGGCTGTGGCATATATATATCTGCATTCCATTCAGGAAGGCATTGTTAATATCAATTTGCCTGATGGACCATCTGAACATAACTTCAATAGAGAGAACAACCCTTATGGTGGAAGCTTTTGCAACATGACTAAAAGTCTCAGTAAAGTCCACCACATACTTCTGCAAATACACTTTTGCAACCAGTCTGGCTTTATGCTTTAAAATAGCGCCATCTGGTCTGAGTTTCAACTTGAAAACACATGTGTTCCCTACTAAACTCTGACCTGCTGCTGCTGGAACCAGATCCCAAGTGTGGTTTTGTTTTAGAGCTTAGAACTCTTCCACCATGGCCTGTCTCCACTGTGAACTATTTAGGGCCTCAGATACTCTCACAGGTTCAAAAAGATGAGCAGGGAGGTTTGATTGAGTAATGGATGAATGATAAGCTTTAGGTTTGAAGATCTCACTTTTGGATCTTGTTTGCATGGGGTACCCTGTAGGTTTATGAGAAACTGGATGTGAAATTGGGCTTTCATGAGTGAAAGATGGAGAACTACTCTCATTTTCATGGTTAGACACTTGTGGGGAATCATGATAAGGAGCAGGAGTGGACTTAGGGTCTTGACTGGATGACTGGTTGACCTCAACACTATTCTCATGTGGATCTGCTACAAGGGAGACATTGGAATGTAGACTAGGAGGTGTAATAGGAGGTGTGGTAATGCTTGGGTCTTCTAATGGTTGAGAGACACCACTTCCAGGATTACAAACACTAGAATTAGGAACATAAAAGTTGAAGGGTAAGTGAAAAGTGTTGACCAAGGTAGGATCAACCAAAACATCTCTGTGAGGGCCCTGAGAAAAACCATTTTTGAAGGGGAATTCTGACTCATTAAAGACAACATCCCTACTGATGTAAACTTTCTAGATTGATCAAGGCATTTGTATCCTTTGTTTTTAGGACTTAACCCTAGATTGACACATTTGACAGAGTGATAACTAAACTTGTGGTTGTTGTAGGGTCTAAGGTTGGGATAACAAGCACAACCAAACACTTTGTATTTAGTGTAATCAGGTTTAACTTTGAAGATGATTTGATAAGGTGACTGATTATCTAACACATGAGTGGGAAGGTCATTAATGATCTTGACAGTCTGTTCAAAACTACTCCACCAATATTTAGGGGGCATGGAAGACTGGACAATGCGAGTTAATCCCATATCAACAATATGTCTGTGCTTTCTCTCAGCCCTAACATGTTGGCCATGAGCATGAGGACAAGGATGTCTAAAGACAATGCCATTTTCTTTTAAATAGGGTTCAAACACTCTATATTCCCCCCAGTCTGATTGAATGCATTTGATAGTAGTTTGAAACTGATTTTCAACAAGTTTTTTAAAATCCATAAAGGCACATAGAGCATCAGACTTGTGTTTCAAGGGATAAATCCATGTGTACCTAGAATGATCATCTATAAAGTGGATGTAGTACTGATATCCTAGAGTGGTCAGAATAAAAGCGGGACCCCACAAATCAGTAAAAATAATATCAAGAATATATTTGGCATGAAAATTAGACTTATTGTAAAGTAGAGAATGCATCTTGCCAAACTGACAGGCTTCACAAAAGGATAAATCATCACTAAAAACAACATCACAGGAGTTAAAAACAATTTTCAACACAGATTTAGAGGGGTGACCAAGTCTTTTGTGCCAAACATCAAGGTTTTGATCTAAAATAGAAGATGAAATAAAAGCATTACAAGAAGAGTTATTGTGTTGAAACAGCTGCTTGGAGTGAAGGGAGCTCTGGGAGCTGGAATTACTGGAACTGGACACAACTGGAATCTGATAGAGGCTGTTAAGGGTCAAATTGTATGATTTTTATAGATATATTTTACATCAATTTCCCCCGTATATGGATGTTTTTCATAGAAATCGAGCTTATAATCGATTAATTGAGTAAATAGTGTTTTTAAGAGGTTAATTGCAAAACGTAACGAATTATGTGCTTAAATGATGATTTTATGTTATTTTGGAAATACGTTACGCTTTGGTATGTTTTCCTATTGTTGTAGATACTCATTGATGATGGAAGAGAGGATTTTAGAGAGCCAAATTCGTGCTTGGAAAGGATCAATCAAAGTTATGGAAGATTGAAAGATATAAGGAAAGAAATCAAGCAAGATAAATGTCGGAAAATCAGGATTCCGAGTAGTGACGACCTTGCAACGCAGTTCTTGATATGATAACAACCGATTTTTACTCTGGACCTCAAGAGAAGAGTTGTAGGGCTTGAAGAGAGGATTCTACAGGATTTTGAATCACTCCATTCCGACTTACGAGGCCCGAGATATGAGCGTTACAAGTTTGGATGTTGTTGCTGAAAATAGTGGACGGGCGTCCGGATCTTCAAACGGGCGTCCGCACCGTTCTTGTAAAGTAGCAACCGCCTCGATTTTCTATAAATACAGCAGCTCTCTTCGACCCTAATCATTATCAAATACGCCCCACTTCTCTTGAACCCTAAATTTCGAGCGAGAGCAGCCCGGCCGCCAAGCTCCATGCTTGGTCGGCCGGAGGTTAGTTAGATTAGGTAGTTAGTTCGTTTTTCTTTCTTCTTGTTCGAGTGATGATGAAGTTGAGCAGCCATGGATGAGCCTTGAAGCTCCTCTTTCCAGCTGCAACTTTAATTCTTTTCGATGGATGTTTTGTAAGTTTTAATTCGAATTGTTTCTTTTCTATGTTTATTTGTATCTTGCAATATAAATCGGAAGATGATTGCATGATTTGATGCTACCGTATGACGGAAGTCGGTGTAGTTTAGATCACCATAGGAAAGAGTAGATCTTTAATCTATACATAACGGAAGTTCGTGAGGTTAAATATCTAGATTTACGAGAGGATCACAATTTGATTAATTCGATGCAAGATTATCTTAGATTGGAATTGAGGGATATCACCGTTACCGGAAAGATAGGATTTTTCATGTGTTTAATTCATTATGTTGTTCTTGTTCTCTTTCATGTTTTTATGCCGCATGTTAATCGAATTTAGATAACGGAAGTTAATTAGATTCATTAGATTATCGTGAGGGAGATTGACAATAATTATTCCAACAAACGGAAGTTGAGGGATAATGTTGTTAGGTTAGGATTCAATCCATATCTTTGATTTGTATCGATATTAGTTAAGACCGGAAGGTAAACTAATTAATGGCGTGATAAATCGGAAGAGGAAACGCTTCATTAGAAAAAGATAATAACCCAAGATAACTAATGAATGAATGTTTGTCTATCTTGTTGATTTCGTGGGGTGATGGTTGTTGGGAATAGGTTGATCATGGTTTGTTCATGTTTGTTCAGTTGTTAGTTAGTTTTACTGTTTTCGTAGATGTAGTTTTATTTATGTTTTTATCGCTTTTCTCCTTCCTGGCTTTGGATTAACAATCCTCTGTCCAGTTATTTTCCGTTTTAGTTTAGGTTTAGGTTTTAGTTAATAAAGAAGGATTAACTAGATTAGATTCAATATCCCTTTTCCCTGAGGATCGATACCCGTACTTATCCAACTTTACTAGCAACTACCCGGTATTCGGCCGGTTAGGAGGTAGTTTTGCATGGTAGTATAGGTTTTATAAATTTTCTTTTGTTTTAATGATGCAAAATCTCCCCAACAGAGGCCATGTCTAAGAACTCCTACTTGCAGCAAACTCTTTGTTTCCTTGTCCTTGACATAACAACATTTATTGTCAAATTCAATAATCACAGGATAATCATTAGTTAATTGGGACACACTAATAAGATTTTTGGCCATGTTAGGGACACGTAAAGAATTTTTGAGTTGAAATGGAGTGCTAGAGTGTGTAGGAAGAGTGCAGGAACCTATGTGTTTTATAAGAAGTTGCTCACCATTCCCAACAGTAACAATATCTGATCCTGTGTAGTCCCCAATGAGATGCATATTGTTCATGTAAGTGGTAATGTGGTTGGTAGCTCCACTGTCCATATACCAAGCTGAATCCACAGTGCTTTGAGGTGTTGCCACTAGGGCTTGTTTTGAGGCATTGTTGGAACTAGGGGGCACAAAATCCTCTTCAAATCTATGCCAACAAGCTGTTACTATGTGTCCAGTCTTTGCACACAACTGACACACAGGCCTGTTGGATGAACCATTGTTGCTGTTGAAGTTTCTTCCACCCCCTCTTCCTCTGTTGTTAGTTTGAGAGGAATTGACAGGTCTAAGACCGGTATTAGGCCTAGGACTAGTCCTATTAGAAAAAATGAGCAGAGGGACCCATGAAGATCACTAGGCATACCAACATTAAACCTGCCTAACAACCTTTCATGAGTTAAAAGCTGAGATTGGACTTCCTGCCAATTCATTGTTCCTACTCTAGCAGTCAAATTAACAATGGCAGTCTCATACTCCTTATCCAATCCACCCAAGGTAGCCAAGCTTAACTCTGATTTTGACACTGGATAGACTACAAAGAACCGAGTTATCAAGATAGATTTCATCTCGTGATGATAATCAGCCATGGTTTTGTTTCCCTTAGTAGCTATAGTCATAGCACTTTTATATTCCAACATCCTAGATTCAGACTGACTATTAAATAAGGTTTCAAGGGTCACCCAAATTTCTCTTGCACTGGTACATCCATAAACTTCTTGAAGAGCTTGCTCTGTCATAGAGCTCATCAACCAACCAATCAAAAGCTAATCAGTGATACTCCATTCTTCCGGAGTTTGTAACCTCTGAAACGGAGATGGAGACAAAGAAGTAGTCTGAGCTGTGGATCATCACCAAGAACATGACTCTCAAGTCTGTGTCCTCTAATAATCGGTAAAACGGTGGATCTCCAAAGAAGATAGTTGGATCTATCTAACTTGACATTACGAGTCTGACTTAAATTCCTAGAGAAAGGCATATTGGATAAGGAACTCATACCTAGAGACCCAAGATTCGGAGCAGGTGGCATGAAGGAGTAACCAGGTGTGAACATTCCGGCTGTGGAATTAGTCCGGCCAAACTTCATTCCCGAAAGAGGAGGCAGTGAAGTAGGTGGTTGCATGTAACTAAATGGAGGGAAAGATGCACCTCCAAGCAAGGACGGAGGTGTGTATAAATTAAGGGGGGCTAAGCCCACCCGGACAAAAAAATATTACACTAAAAAATTTGTGTAGTCTAGTCGGATGCATAAAATATTCTTAATCCAGCCCACCCGACGAACTCGATATAGACCATTAGCCCACCCCAATTTGAAATCCTGGCTCCCTCCTTGCCTCCAAGCATTGATGTGAAAGAAACTCCGGTGGGTATAGCTCCGATGAAGCTCGTCGGAAAACTGCCAAACATCTCATTGCTTGTGTTTCCAGATTGCAGACCAATGAGTTGAGTACTTGTTGGAGATGATGAAACATCTGGAGCTATGGAAGTGACGACGGCTGTAGATACAGCCGGTGCCGCGGAGGACATACTCGAGGCGGCGGAGCTCATAGCGGAGCTATCTACGCTGGCATAACTAATACTGCCACCTCATACACAAGCATACAATTATATGAATACCCTTACACTTATACAAATCATTTTCCAACTTCTGGCGTTTTTCCCGAATATGAACTCGGTGTCGGAAACTAGACGTCACACCCTTAAATCAGGTTCGTCCTTGGGATCGGTAAACTTACAAGTAAAAGTATGTTGAATATCTGTCTTCATAATTATTTATCCCTTTTTTATTTCATTACATTTTAAACATGACATGAAATATGATCATAGTGCTTTAATAACCTCCACCAACAGCAGTATGATTTACAAACCACTAAATATATTTTTTTCCATAAATTCATGCCATTTTTACTTCTCTAAAGTAAAAAATATACATATATATATATATATATATATATATCACCATTTGTTACATAATAGAGCAACCATGAACTGATTCGTCACTGAAAGCATCACTGGCCCTTCCAAAAATGGATGAATTATTGCGGTGGTTGTGGCTAGAATAATTTGCATAATTCGATTGTTCGTGGCGGTTGTACCCGTGCTTGTAGTAGTTATAAGATGAGGACGGTGGTGGTTCGGCATGATAAGTTGCCGGACCAGCATTGTGTTGGTGTTGATTGTATTGAATATCATTGGGGAAATTCTGATTGCTCAGCATGGGGTCATCATGTGGGAACTGCCAAAGTTCAACTCTTCTTCCTGTTTTTCTCAATCTTTTGATGATTTTCTTCTGGTCAGCCCAGCCTGTGACCGTCACTTTCTGCATGGCCATGTCTATATCTACAGCATCTACTCCTGTAATTACATAACGTTTGATACTTTAACGGTCTGAATTTCAGAACATGTTATTTTAGTCACACAAAAAGTGGCTCAGTATTATACGTAAAAAAAAGAACTAAGAATAAGTCGTAAATATTGGTCTTGTGATTGATCAATACCTCAGATGATCTAAAATGATGCGTGACTTTTGATCTAAAATATTGCATTGTTTTGTTCCTATATATTTCTACATTATATTTCACAATCACACATCTATATATCAAGTGAATTAGAGTAAAAATTTGGTGTAACGTATTTAGAACAATCCTATATCTCATGTTTTAGAGACTAAACTATAATGAAAACAATTATTTGTAGGTATGTGGTGTCAAAACTAATTGTGTTGTATGGTGTAATAAAATATATTAAAAAATATGGTCCCCTTAGCCCCTTAGTAATATGAGGATGCCAATATATTAAAAAAATGAGGAGTGATAGGGCTACTTCTTCATATCTATACCATTTTTACAGCATCATCATCTTATCACATGTTTTTCACTTGTAAAAATGATTAACAAAACTTGAAAAAATTACAACCTCAAAATTATGTTTAGTATAAAAATAATGTAGACTTGAAAGAATAACTCTATTATTACCTTAAAAAAATATGCCAATCTTTTTTATGCGTTGACCTTATTTTTTATCTATTGTCACATAATTATATTTTTAGTATTAAATATACAAATATATGTGTGATGTGGAAAAATTAACAAATTTCTCATGTCAAATATAAAAATCAAAGTAAGTTACCTTTAAACCCATAATTGGAGATTGCTTTTTCAATAAGTTCATAAATTGATTTCGCCCATGGTAAGATTGAATCGATAAGCACTACTTGTAAACATTCATACAATCTAAGAGCAACCATAGTGGTGGAGTAAATTGAAACCCTCTATTATGATATATTTTTCTATTTGGATGTTTTTGATTGGTTTAAAATATAAAATGATTTTATTGAGAAGATTTTATTGATTAGATATTGTAATGGTAAAAACAAAATACACCAATTTTTAAATCTAAAAAACAATAAAGCTTTATAAAAATATTAAAAAAATACAACATAGTTGCATGCCCCCTATTCAAAATTTCTTTTTTAATTTTTCTATTGGTTGGATTGATGTTTTTTTTGTTAGAGATGTGCTCTCTCTCATTGTATTAAAATAGAGAACCCACTAGACAATATCTAAATTTTCTTCTCTATTTGATCACCGCTGTTTTAGTACTCTATATATTTTCTAGGGGGAATGAGGGAGAAGGACAAAAATATTTTATCAATTAAGTAGAAGGACAGTCTTTTGAAACTTTTGCATAAAGGACAAAACTATTTATCCACTATCGAAATTCACTTGTGTTCGAAATTCACCTTAAATTCATCGCCAAATTCATTTATCGAAATTCACTAATTTTCAAAATTCATTGTCGGGATTCACCGATTTTCGGGATTCATTCATCAAAATTCACTCGTCGAAATTCACCGATTTCGGGATTCACTAGGTAGATTCACCGATTTTCTGATTCACTGTTTTTCTTCTCGCTATAAAAATTATGCAATTGTCCTTCTCCCTATAAAAATATGTAGTTGTCTCCGTTCTTAATAATATTTCGATTGTGTCCTTATCCCTAATTTCCCATATTTTCTACTCTATTCTCTCCATTTCCAAATAGAAATTGGCTACAATGGCTCCATCAGTGTTGCTCTAAGAATATATCATGACCCAAGATGGAAACTAAATTCCATACTATATATTTTTTAAAAGAAAAACACAAAAGAGAATAGGAACGAGTACGACGATTTTACTTAATTAACTTAATTATTTTGAAACATTGTACTATCGGGTTGAAATGAAAAATCTGTCATTTAACTTGTCCCTTGGACATTTAGTCATGTATTTTTTCTCTTTACCAATTTCGTCATTTCACAAGTAAATTCTTTTTTCGGCAAAAACGCAATTTACTCCCTCAAACTTACTCTATGCAAAAATTACAACCTCAACCTATAATTTTAACCGTTGAGGGAATTTCATCAGATACAATAACTTCATAAAAATGTAAATCGCAAGTTTTTATGGGGTCTGCTAATGGCTATTTATGTGTTTTTGAGGTATTATTAATATGTTATTTTGGATGAATGTGGTTCTTCAAAAAAGCTTACAGGTGTATTCACCAATCTCACTGTCTCATGGCTGGAGCCAAAGTGTTCTAGTGGGTGGATCGGAGATAAAGGGAAATGGTTGGTGTGTTGAAGATGAAGTTTAATTACAGGTTAACCCCTTTTCACATGTATTTCATAGCCATTGCATGTTTTAATAAATAAAGGACGTAAACTGGTCAAATAATAGTTTAAGGTTGTTAATTGATCTTAAGGTATGGTTTAGGGTTGTAAATTGAACAAATTATAGTTTAAGGTTGTAAATTTGCAACCAATATACTTCAGGGGGCGGTTTTTCATTTTCCCTCTTTTCCAATTATAGCCTCTGACGCTGATATAAAAAAATTGTTGATAAGATTTTGTTGATGTGTCTTAAATATGGAGGAAATTTTCATTTTGGTGCACAATTTGAAAATTTCATCCTCTAGCTTGACGGAATCCCTAAATAATCCCAAAGTAAAGTGACAAATGTCACAATCTTTCCGCAATTAAATTTTTTTTTTTTTTTCCTCAAAGTCGACTTCCAATGGGGTAATTCTTTCCTCAAAGTTATGGGATGAACTAATCATATTTAATAATAGAGATCAATTCTATTTCTCTAATTTGTATCTAATGTATGTATGTCCAAGTATACAATACAACAACCAAGAGGATTATGGTAAGCCTTGAAAACACATGCAATGAAGAGGATCTTTGTCAACTAAAGGCTATTATATGTACTAAGAATGCTAGCCATTGGTAGAGCGCTTATGAGTTATGAATAGTAGAAATCATGTCAAAAATTAATCTCGTTGTGCTTGCAAAGAACATCTAGACGTAATACCCTTGAAGCAAATTATGTGTGCTTGAAACACGAGGAAAAAATATGAGATATGTTATAAATGCCACGTGTATGAGGCGGGTCAACCCACGTCAAAACCCTTCCAGAATTATGGTGGGATGCAGATTATAGGTTAGTTCTGTTCGATGTATGATAGCTCGCGTTTCAAATTTCAAGGGTTGATCGCGTATCCCGAGAGATTATGATTGCCTTCAAATCTGGCAGATCGAATAATTCACAAACCAATAAGGACTATTCATTCATAGCGTTTGGTAGGCGATAAAAGTATAATTAAACCATTGATCCAATTCTTCATGATTTCTAGAGTTCTATTAGCCCTGTTGAAGAAAGATCCGAGTTTTCTCCTCAATGTTTCTTAAAGACCTTACTTAGATCCATCCAACTACTAAGCTTCCTTACTGTACAATCTTCCTGATTTTTTCTTGAAAACACAACACTCATTTTATATTCAAACATGAGCGTTAATCCTGAATATAACGATACCTCCGAAAGCGTTGAGTTCAATGCCTTTGGGAGCCAGACATTTTCTTCCTTTGTAAGGATTTCATAATGGGTTGTAAAACAACATTGTCATTTGAAGCCTATACATTGGACATGAGTCAAAGGCATGATCAGCTCGATTGAAATAAAATATGAAAAAAAAACTAACAAATAAAATTAGGTTTAGGCCTTTTGATCTCAAACTTTCATTCTGGCATTTTCCGTTTGGTGACTTTTCGCATAACACGTTCTGGCCGTCTTAAGTCTCCTCGGATTTTTGAACTGCATGCTGAGGTCGGGAACTTCATACATACATGATCAGTTCGATCAATGCCGGCCTTCCTAGGATGATATTGTATGCTGAAGTTTCTTCGGCCACCATATAATTAACCAAATATGATTGGCTTTTGGGACCTTTCCCGAAGGTAGTTTCTAATGTTATTATGCAAAAAGGATGAACCGGTCCCTCCGTAAATCCAAAGAGAGATGTTGTCACTGGCATAGCATCCTTCTCTTTCAACATTAAGGATCTAAAAACATTTATTGTACATGATACTTACAGCACTTCCATTATCCTCACAAATTCTTTTTACCAAATGTTTATCAATGATGGCATCGATGACCAAGCATTCATCATTGATAACAATCAGAAGTGAGTTCTATTCCTCAAATATTCTATTCCTATTTTCTACTCGGTTCGAGCTAGTACACTCTTGATTCTAACTGCTTAAGGGAGTGAGTGGTTGACTTGGCCCCCCAGCTATGGTAAGAACAACCCCATCGAGCCGAGGGTTATTACCAGGCTTTTGTTTGGGTGAACTCTTCCGATGTCGGTTGTTTCTGTTTCAATCACTGTTCACAATTTTACGAAAGGTTCTCCGCCCTTGATGTTGACTCCCGTAAGTTAGGTCTACGATTTGACAAAATTTTCGAGCCTCAGTTAGACCGTCAAATTTTCTCTCTAGCTGACACCAGTCTTCTTTATCGTGACCGACGTCCTAGTGATATTTGTAATACATGCTCTAACATTGTTTCTTATATGGTCCCCCTCATCTGAGGTGGGGGCATTGCCAAACATGTTCTCTCTATTACAACGAAGATGTGAGTCTGACTGATTGAAGGGAATGAAGTCCGTGTCTTATAAGTCTCATCTTCTTCCCAAACGATCGGTCATGGGCGAGTTGAGATGGTCTAAGACCCTCTTTCTCTTCTGACATATGGTCCCGTCCTTCACCTCGATTCGACCGGTCTGGTATTTCCTCTTCACCCTTTAATCAGTTTGCTTCTTCACCTTGGCAATGTTTGTGCACTATATGCATGCACTAAGAAAATGTGTGGAGGAGTTTCTATTTAACTTTGCATAAATTATTCATCCACTCATTCTCCAATGAAATAGGTGACCACTGTCCTCTCATCTACGTTCAGAACATATCATGATTCATCCATAAACCGTTACATGTATTCAAGCGCAGTTTCCTTCTCATTCCGTTTGATTGTAAGCATGTGTGTTGCATTCTTCTGGAATGGTCAAGCTATAATGAAAGCTTGTGTGAACTAACCTGCCATTTCATCAAAATTTCTAATAGAACGAGGTGGCAGCCTCTTAAACCATTTCCCGAATTTCCTTGTGAGAAGAGTAGGGAAAACGTTGCAACTCATTTCGTCTAGTGCACAGATGCAATTGATTTACATAATCATTAGTTCTATTGTCAAAAATTTAGACCCAAACCCATATAAGAAAAGGGTAATCATCCCCAAAACCTTGGTTGTGAGGTGATGGAAGTCCATATCTTAATATGGTGGATGAATAAATCACAAGTATCCAATATGGGACACTTTAACAAGCCCCGTCAAGTGTGGGCCTATAATGAGCCTAGGCCGAATGACACACAAGGCGTATAAAATCAGTATAAGGCTAACAAAGAGGCCAGACACTTGCATAAAAAATGGGTGGCTCTGATACCGTGTCGAAATTATTGGCCCAAACCCAAATAATAGAAGGGGTCTCATCTCCAAAACATTGGTTGTGAGGTGAGGAAAGTCCATCCCTTTATATGGTTGGTGAGACAATCACAATTATCCAATGCTGGACACTTTAACATCCATTGTAAGGATCCATCTTTCGCATATTGAACCGAACTGGTCTAAGATAATTCTCTAAATAGGTAGTAAAAGGAGTTATGTTGTACAACTTCATCCCTGCTCTTGTAATGAGTCTCTCCACCTCATATTGGACTCTCATGTGCAAACTTTGTGAGGCGAAATTTCGCCTTGCATTTCCACATGCTCATGTCTAGTACTTGACACACCAATCTTTCCCATATGGAGTCATTGGGTGCATATTCCTTCGGATGCCTATGGAAGTTTTGGTCCTTTACCCTTTATTTGCTGGTCATACACAGTTGCAAAAATGTCGTGGAGGACCCTTTTCAAATGCTCAACAATCTTTATCATGGCGTGAGAGATGTCAGTGACACTGTGGTTGAATTTGGCGAGTTGATTCCTATTTCTTCATCTGACGCCTAAGGAGGACACCTCTAGCATGGGTTTCATCCTCCACCTTCCTCGGACAGATTTTGTGTGGTGGTATTTCCAAAGATTCTTCTTTTTGTTGTGATCATTCGGAGGCATGCTTAACTATTTTCTCACAAGATCATTTGGAAGTCTGTACATTTATGCCCTCCTTCTAGTGCCAAATGACGTAGCGCAAAATCTTTTGTGATGAAATCGGATCTTTAAACGATTTATGGAGATTCGTGATTGACTGACTACGTATCTCGAGAATGAGCCTATGTGAAAACAGATCTTTTACTGCTGGATTTAGTGATGAATTATTGCTAAGCCAATGTGATTGACTGCCTACGTAACTATAGATTTAACGATCAAACGATTAACATAGTTCTGAATGTGAGAATAATGATTCTTTTATAGGCATTCTCCGGAGTAGGGATGATTGTGCTGTTTACTGAAGTCGTGGTCAATGATATGAAGACGTTATGAGGACAGTTATGGTGTAATCATATATATGTCCATGTATGCCTTAATCATGGGACCATTTTGAGATCGTGGGTTAAAACCTTGTTTGAGTGTTGATTGCACAACCATTGTTTGAGTTCGTTGGAGACATGTATCGAGTAGTGATTCCTGGACCGTGGTGAACCTGCACCATGTCAATCGTACGAACTAGTGATTATCATACTTTGAACTGATCCTAGAAGAAAATGGACAACATGCGTCTTGTCGATACGTTGCGAGTAGGGATGGAAATAGGTACGGGTAGGTAGGGGTTTGCCGATATCTATGCCCTACCCATCAAAAATAATTCTTTACCCATACAGGTAGAATTTTTTGAATCCGTACCCTACCCATGCGGGTATCCATGGGGTCGTGGATATCCATGCTTATTTATTTTCATTCACAACTAAGCATTTGCATTTCATTTAAAAAAGTTATGAAGTTCTATTGACACAACACAAATACTTCATACAACACTTTTACTAATTTTCTGGTACTTGCACCATAACCTTTTATCGGCACACTTCATGTTTGAAAGACTTCTAGTAGAAACGTCATCTCAAAATGCGCTATAGATAATTACCATCATTGATGCTAAAGCTACTCATCATTGTTATACATACATACACGCACTCCACACACACACACAGATATATATATATATATATATATATATATATATATATATATATATATATATATATATATATATATATATAAAAGTTTTAATAATTTATTATATAATAGTAATTCGGGTGGGTATTATGATAGTAGAAAACTAATATTCATATCCTACCCTATTCACGGTGGGTTTTGAAAAATCGAATCCATACCATACCCAACCTTAATGAGTAGGGTATGGTGGATATCCACCGGGTTGGATCGAAACTAACATCCCTAGATACGAGAGGCTTGCTCTTTGTAAGGTCCATTTTGATGAGATTAATGTATGCTCATGCCCCAACGTCAAGGTGAACCAATTAGGCTTGTTATACTTAAAAGACACAAGCCGAAGCTAATTGGTTTATTTTGTTGTTCTACTCGTCTACTTTTTATTATCTCAAACTCCAAAGGAGGAGGCTTCTCGTATTGAAGCTATATACAATATGATTGTGATGTTTTATTAGATATATTTTGCCCAACTATACCACCCGAAGTTTTTAATAGAGATAAAAGGGTATTGGTTGTACAAATTATAACCTAATTATTATTTGTTCTAATTAATTAATTAAAAAAGAGTTTAATTAAGTATTTAGGGAAATAAAACACACATTAATTCCCCTCATTTAGTTTCACGTATTTATGAAAAAAAATTAGAAGAAGAGTCTACGCACAGAAGGGGGAGATGGAAGAAAGTGAATTTTCAATCGCGCGGCTAATCCGTCGTTCGTTTGTGCAGACCACGGTAGATGGAAGTAATTGTCTCATCGCAATGAACATTTCTACACCAACTATTCCTATTTTCGTAAGTATCTCTTTTAGCTCTAAAATTTGGAATCTTGATAGTTTTTTTGCAAAAATCCGAGTTTTAATAGAATACAAGGTTGTAATGATTGTAGTTTATCGTTTCCGAATCGTAGATTGTTCGTAGAAGGAGTGAATCGAAGGATTCGAGTTGTTTCGTTTTCAATTCGCTTTTAGATTCACTTTTAATCGCATTTAAGATAAGGGGGTGTTCTTTAAACGGATTTTAGGTGTTTATATTATGTATTGTAGTTGTAAATTTGCAGGTTTTGTATTGTTAAAAGGTTGGGATAATTTGGTTGGAGAAAGGCCTGGATTTGGCGTTGCAACATGATGTTTTCCAAGTTTCCCGACCATTAGCACGCGTCAGACTTGTTTTAGCGTACACCAGAACAAACATAAAACTTGCAAAATGGTTCTGCTGTAGTTAGGCCGCACCAAAGGGACGTGAGCACGTGCCAAAGTTGTCAGACAAGAAGTAGAATGCACTGTTAGGTTGAGCACGCGCCAATAGGGTTTGGCAGACGCCAAATGGAAGCAGAGTGTTCTGTTCACTCCGTTTTGATATTTTTTGTGTACCGAATGTGGGAGATGTGAGGAAGACAGTGATGAATGAAGCCCATAAGATAGCCTTTACAGTTCATCCTGAGGCAACCAAGATGTACAAAGAGTTGAAATAGTACTACTAGTGGTCTTCTATAAAGGTAGAGATAGCAGAGTTCGTGTCAAAGTGTGACATTTTTCAAAGAGTAAAGGCTGAGCAAAAGAGACCGGAAGGGTTTCTTAATCCTTTGGAGATTCCGGAATGGAAACAGGAATTGACAACAATGGATTTTATCAGTGGTTTTCCGAAGACAAAGTCGGGTAAAGACAAGATTTGGGTGATAGTTGATCGGTTGACCAAGTCAAGACACTTCTTGCAAGTTAAGGAGAACATGGAAATAAAGAAGTTATCTAGTATTTTCATCAACAATATAGTGAAGCATCATGGAGTTCAAGTTTCTATAGTTTCGGACATGGACAATCAGTTTGTTATCATATTTTGGATGAGTCTACAGAAACAGTTTTGGACTAAGTTGGATTTGAGCATGGATTTTCATCCCCAAACAGATGGACAATCAGAAAGAACTATCCAAGCTCTTGAGGACATGTTGAGAGAATGTTCCTTAGAAGTAGGAGATTCATGGGATGAATATCTTCTAGTGGTAGAGTTTGCATACAACAATAGTTATCAAGCAAGTATCCAGATGCCACCTTTTGAAGCGTTTTATGGAAGAAAGTGTAGAACACCGGTTTTCAGGTATGAAGTTGGGTAGAGACATATTATAGGGCCAGAGTTGATACAACAAGCTACAGATAAGATTGAAGTGGTTCTCCGTAACTTTAAAATGGCTCAAGACAGGCAGAAAATTTGGGCAGATGTAAGAAGAAAGACCTTTATAGTTTGATGTTAGAGTAAATGTGTATCTAAAGGCGTCCTCAATGAGAGGAGTTAGACGGTTTGGGAAGAAAGGCAAGTTAAGCCCCAGATATGTAGGTTCTTTTGTGATCTTAGCTAAAGTACCCTTAGCTTATCGGTTGAATTTACCTAAATTTCTTTCACGGGTGCATAACATCTTTCATGTGTCAATGTTAAGGATATTCTTATCATACATTTATGGAAGCAAGAATCGATCTTAAAATGGTTGAAGAGAACTTGACATATGAGGAAGATCCGGTTTGTATCTTAGAGAGAAAGGTGAAGACGGTCATGGATGAAGAGGTTCCAATGGTTCTGGTTCAGTAAAACAATCACACACCAGCAGAGGTGACATAGGGGTTAAAAGACGAGATGGTCTGTGAGTTTCCAAAATTCAAGCACCTTCCTGGTATGTCCAGTTTCGTGGATGAAACTTTTCTTAAGGAGGGAGGGATGTAACACCCCAAATTTTTAATTGGGATAAAAGGGTAATTTGTTGTACAAATTATAACATAATTACTATTTATTCAAATTAATTAATTAAAAAGGTGTTTCATTATGTAAATAAGACACACATTAATTCCCCTCATTCAGTTTCACGTTTTTATAAGAAAACAGAAAATAGGCTGATGTAGAGAAGGGGGGAGAGGAAGAAATGGAATCTTCACTCGCGCGGCTAATCCGTTGTTCATTTGTGTAGACCATAGTAGAAGGAAGTAATTGTCTCATCAAAATGAACGTTTCTACACCAACTATTTCTATTTTCGTAAGTATCTCTTTTAGCCCTAAAATTTGGAATCTTGATCGTTCTTGCAAAAATATGAGTTTAATAGAATAGAATGTTGTAATGATCGTAGTATATCGTTTCTAAATCGTAGATTGTTCACAGAACGAGTGAATGGAAGGATTCAAGTTGCTTCATTTTCAATTAGCTTCTGGATTCGCTTTTAATCGCAATTAAGGTAAGGGGTGTTCTATAAACGGATTTTGGGTGTTTATATTATGTATTGCAGCTATAAATTTGCAAGTTTGTGTTGTTAAAAGGATGGAATCGATTGGTTGGTGAAAGGCCTGGATTTTCCGTTGCAACAGGCTGTTTTCCAAGTGTCCCAACCATTTAGCGCGCGCCAAAATTAACAGGAAACCTACATAATGGTTTTAGTGCAGTTAGCGCGTATGCCAATGTTGTCAGGCAAGAAATAGATTGCACTTTTAGGTTAAGCTCGTGAAAATGGGGTTTGTCGGACATGAAATGGAAACAGAGTGTTTTGTTCACTCTTGGCGGCCGCCAATGATGTTTGGTGAGGGCCAATGTGAAGCAGAATGCTAATTTGTTTTCTGAACAGGCTTGGCGGGCGCTGAGGTTGCTTAACGGGTGCCAAAAGGGTTTCTTATGTTGAAAAGGTGTCCTAAACCCAATCGGGTTGGACCGGATCCGACCAGGTTGGGTCATTTACAGTCTGTATTAGTTTATGTAATTACTTTATTATGATTAATAAAGCACTTTTTTTATTATATATTGTTTATCTTCATGTTGTTGGTTGTATATATATAGTAATGTCCCTAGTGTGAAACTGTGATAGAGAAACCATGATAGTGATTATGCATGATGAGATCTCTAATCGCTTTGATGAGTTTGATACTTAAATGTCTCTAGTCGTATATGCTGTCAAGTGGGACATTGATAGTATGATTAGGCTAGCACGTATTGGATGTCTTCTGTCTTATTGAAGATAGGGATAGATCTCATCTATCGAACAGTAGAGACACTTGGATTGTATGTGGACGTGTATTAGAGAATGCGTACGTTAGACTGACCCACTTACATTAAGTGTCGCACAATGTGGCAGTTGTGTAATTATCCTAAGGACCGGAGTTTACAAGGTATCACGGTGTCGATTGTCATGCTTTGACACTATTGAGGCTTCCCCTAACCATGGGGCGATCATGTGGTAGTGATTGGGTGTGATATTGAAGCATGCGGAGTATACATGTTAGTTCATCCGGGAATCGCGTATCCTATGATTAGGAGTGAATATCCGAAATGGTCTTCTTATAAGGATTGTCTAGCTCTTGAGAATCTTTGCAAAGTGGGAGTAAATGTGTTCTCCAGAGAGAGCATGATATCTAGATTATAAAATATGATCGTTAATGTACTGACTTTCAAGATACGATGGTATGGATATTATTACAGTGGTAGGATTGTAATTTACACGGTAACTGTTCACATGAAAGGTAGTAGTCGTTGCTTTTGACTCTTCCGATGATTAGGGGTCATGATGGGTTGCTAGACGTTATCCCGTGATCGTTAGGTGTGAAGGGAATTTTCGTAATTTGCACTTTTTGTCAACGGCCAACATATTCGGAAACCTATCGGGTCACACATATAAGAAGAACGAGTCTGATTAAAAAGCGGTTATAGTTGATGACCAAATAAGGAAAATTTTATCTCGAGACTATAAAGGTTATAATGGTGAATTAATATGGTGGTATTTATTTATTATGAATAAATATAATACAAGATATTAATTATATTAATTAAAGAATAATCCGGATGCCAATATTTGGCAGAATGGGGTGCAGATCACAAGGTATAAGATACATTTGGATTGTGCACTTTAATTAATAAGATTACCATAATATATAATATTGGATATTAATTGATTTTGGAAAAATAGATTTATGGTAATAAGATAAATATATTCAATATAAGATATTGACAATATTTAGTTTTTATTTAATATAAGATATTATAATAAAAGAGATAAATCAATTAAGGTGATTTTCCTTATTTTATTGAGAAAAGATTTTTCTCTTTCATCTATCTTCTAGAAGCTAATCCCAATCAGTTTGGGAGAAGGGAGGGACGCACCATACCTCTATATAAGAGGAGGTTGGCTAGCTCTTTTGTAACATCAAAATTCCAAGAGCTAATTGTTCTTGTGAAAATAGAGAGTTTCTAGTAGAGAGTTAGAGAGAGAAAAAGGCTGGTCTAGTAGCCGGATTTTTCTGATAGCAATCCAATGAGGATTCCGGCGAAGAGTTCGTGTGGATAATCGATAGAGGCCGGACGCGTGGACGGCTTGCGCACAGTACTACTCTCCATTGACGGTCAAAGCGTCGATCTTGTAGATCAGCCAAGGTATATACCGTCCGAATACTTAACGTGTTTATTGTATTAAACGAAGTCGATCTTGGGATCGGAAATCAAAATTTTAAATTCCGCGGCGTTAAACTAGTGATTTCCTAACATCTTCACCCTATTTTGATATTTTCTTATGTACAACATATTATTGACCGGTATGCATGCCTTTGGTGGCATTATCTGTTAATTTACAATGTGTAACTTTGACTTTTGGTAGCCTTAGCTCAGCACCACAATTGAGACCGTCTGCGGGGAGAAGGTGGGAGCACCAGAATACGATTGTTTAGGCCTTGTGGGACATTGACTTAGTAGTCGATGATTCTTTTACAACGTGCTAGGTTACTTAATTAGATTGTCTAGGACTAGATGTCTGTAGGAAGCCTTTTATGTGAATGAAGCAGATGGTTAGATTAAACTTGTAATAAACATATGTGTTGTGTCTAAAAGCAAAAACACCTTTATCAATTGTGAGGCACATTTAATCTTTGTAGCATGGAACTATCACACCTCTCCACTTGGTCTGATGTCAAAGGACTCGTGTGATCTTCCTCATGGTACTGTCCATGCCCTTGAGGTGCTTAGTGTTTTGTGGTGCGGTGTTCACAAACTTACTCGATCAAGGTTATACTATGTGATCTAGTACAGGGACAGAGGTAGAGAATGGCTCGAGTGGGGCGCAGCCCTCCCGGTTTTTATTTTCGGTACACAAAAAACCTTGTGTAATTCATTCCAAAATAGTTAGTTGTCCTAATGTTGCCCACCCGATCATACAAATATAGTCCATTAGCCCACCCGATCACCAATTCTTAGTTCCGTCCCTGATCTAGTAGAGGGTGAGTGTGATCTCATGTTACAACCTATGCGGTAATATTTTAGAATTTATCCTGTTATGAATATGTTATTTTTGTATATTCTGTATCAATTCTTCTATCTCTTACTAAGTACGTAGTACTTACCCCTTATAATTGTTATCACGCTCAGAAGGTTTGGTTGGATGATGGTTATGAGTATGATGCAATGATGATGAAGCTGATGTTTAAGCTCAAGATGTTATCAATTTTATTTATGCATTTAAATTATTGTTTGAGAGTGAGTTAGACTTTATCCTTTCTAATTTTTTTTGATGTAATAAGTTAAACAACATTTATTTCATTGTTGTATCTTGGTTTTCCTTAGACGTAGAGTGGAACGGGTGATCATTTTTGTTGTCTTTTAACATTTCCGAGTTGTTCTTTAGATTTAATTTTCCGCCTTACTCCGATTAAATTGTTATCAGGCTTACGTATATATTACTTTTGTGATTTGAAAAGAAAATATATACGTGCCGGGTATTTTTTTCGGATAAAGACTCGGTATCCGGAAACGTGGCGTCACACCAACTGCTAGGTTGCATGGAAGCTTTGTGTTTATATCAGTATATTGAATTACATGTACATTCTTGCTATGAGTGTGCATGTGGACAATGACACACATGTAGATCAATATGATGATCATGAAGAAGAACAACACACTTTGCTCAAGAATGAGAGATCCCTAATGTTTCTAGAATCTAGCTTGCTAGTTGACGATGTTGGAAATCGTCTACGAGTAATCCGGGTCTAATTTCCTCTAGGAACGATCTAACAAGAACTCTAAACAATGGGGATGGTGATTTTGGTTTGTTTTAGGTGAGCCTGAGAGGTAGTTTCCCTCAAGTTGCCTATGTATCCAATATGTGTAATTGGAATCATGTATTTCGTTGTTCCTTAGGGGTTTGTTTATATAAGGGGCATTTTAGCCCTATTTCTTGTCCTGCAAGTACCTAGGATTTACTTCCTAGTCCCTAAGGATTAACGCGTATCAATCCCTTTGATTTAGGGATAATTATGGTGATGTTTGATTGACAAGATCATCGTCCTATAATGATGGGATTATTTCCATGTTTATCTTATTATGTAGTCACATGCTCGAATTATCAACATCAGGAAAGACCCAGATGTCCTGTGTTGGGCTCCCCAGGTCGTCTCGACCTGGGTTATGTGGCCTGCCCTCCGTTACAACCAAGCCATCCTGCGGTGGTCTAGACCAGAAGGTCAATGGCAGACCTCTCACCTGGGGTCAGGCCTGGGTAACGTGGGGCCCCAGGCCCTAGTAACTATTATTAAAATCTCTCTTTATTTATTACAGTGCCTTTCTCTAAATGACACGTGGCAAGGTCTACTTCGGCCATCGTCATAAGCCCCCCAGGTCTGACCAGACTCTTTTTAGGATAGGGCAGACCTGACTTAGCCGGAGTGCAGCTTGGCTAATTCACAGAGTTAAAGATTGCCTAGCCACGTGGCCGCGTTACCGTCATCAGTTAACTATGACAGACACGAGAAACGAAGCGTTTCTACACACGCCTTAATGATGGTTGTTTTTTCCAATACCGTTTTTAGGGCTTTTAACCCCCTAGTCTTGTCACGTCTCTTCAGACGTTACAACATTCCATTTAAAACTGTGATTGGAGCCTGCCGGTTGCCATTCCAACCTTCATCCTCTTCAAGAACAAGTAAGCTTTTGCGACTTCTCCATTTTAATTTCCTTATTGTTAATGAGTGAGCGAGTTATTCTCACTGATAGTTCAATCGAAGCTTTGTCTGAGTCTGAGCCAGAATCGGAGAGTGAAATTTCCCATTCTAGGGTTAACTCTGAGAACCATGTTCTTCCTACGGCCGAAAATCTTGCTCCCAAACCCTTAATCAGTCATAGGGGATTTGAGCACCTAGTCTTAGCCCCCCAATTTGATCCATCTTATTCTGGTCCCCACACTCCTCCGGACTTTAAAATTTGTTTTGACTCTAAAAGCACATATGGCAATGAAATCACAAGCCGTATGTCACGGCATCGAGTCTAACCTGACCAAGAGTGACCTGGCCTCTATCTGTAAATAGTACAAGATAGAAAATCCCTTGTATGACCCCAAGGTCCCTGCCCCGGGTGTTTATGCATATCAGGCCCCGGAGGGTTATTGCGCCATCTACATGGAGCAACTTCTTTATGGTTTGAGGTTTCCAATATGCCCTGCCCTACTGTCAGTTTTAGAGCACTATGGGTTGGGTCTCGCCAAGATCGTACACAGCGGTATCAGGGCGATAGTGGGCTTTGCCCTCTGGTGCCGGTGTGCCTGCATTCCTTTTACAGTCCAGTACTTCCGACTTTTTCACCAGTGCAAGCAAGTACCCGACCAAGTAGGGTACTACTGCTTTCCCAGCCGAGGAGACTTCTTAAAGGATGTCTGGTTCATCGAGAAAGAAGAAATATCCTACAAGAATTGGAAGCGCCGGTTCTTCTTTCTTTGCCCCGAGGTAGAACTTAATCTGGGTAGATGGAAACCTGGGCAGCGATCCCCGAACCATAGACGTTGATAAGAAGCTGATAGATGACATTCAGAAGAGTGGCATTTATATCCGCCTGAAGAAATATTCCTCTGAGTTGATTGAGTCTACCAAACTGCCAACTCCTGGCCCTGATCCTGTTGAAATAGTGTCCTAAACCCAATCGGGTTGGACCGGATCCGACCGGGTCGGGTCATTTCTACAATTTCTTTATGTTTATACGTATATAATAAATGGTTTTTCTGTTGTTATATATTTGTTCTTTTAAAGAACCAATTCTGAATTGTTATATGATAACGTCCTTAGTATTAAACTGTGATAGAGAAACCATAATGGGCGATCATGGTTGATGAGATCTCTAATCACTTTAATAAGTTTGATACTTAAATGTCTCTAGGCTTATGTACTATTAAACAGGGCATTGATAGTACAAACAGGCTAGCACATATTAGATGTCTTCTGTCTTTAAGGGCAGAGATAAATCTCATCTATCGAAGTGTAGAGACACTTGGACTGTACGTGGACGTGTATTAGAGAATGCGTACGTTAGACTGACCCACTTACACTGTTAAGTGTCAAACTATATGACGGTTGTGTAATTATCCTTAGGACCAGAGTCTACATGGCATCACGGTGTGGATTGTCATTCTTTGACACTATTGAGGTTTCCCCTAGCCATGGGGTGATTAGCGGTAGTGATTGGGTGTGATATTGAAGCATGCAGAGTATACATGTTTGGTCGTCTGGGAATCGCGTACTCTATCAGTAGGAGTGAATATCTGAAAGGGCCTTCTTATAAGGAATGTCTTACTCACGTGAATCTTTGCAAAGTGAGAGTAAATGAGTTACTTCAAGAGAGCATGATATCCAGATTATAAGATATGGTCGTTGATGCTTGACACTCAACGTACGACCGTATGGATATTATTAGAGCGATAGGATTCAATTTACACGTTAACCGTTTCACATGAAAGGTAGTAGTCTTTGCACTTTACTCTTCCGATGATTAGGGGTCACAGTGTGTTGCCAGACGCTATCCCGTGATTGTTAGGCATGAAGGGAATTTTCATAATTTGCACTTTGTGTCTGCGGCCAACATATTCGAAACCTATCGGGTCACACACACATATGACGAACAAATGGATTAAAATGTGGTTATATCGGTAACCATATAACGAAAGAATTTATCTCATACTATAAAGGTTATAGTGGTAAATTAATATGGTGGTATTTATTTATTATGAATAAATATAATACAAGATATGGTGGTAATGTATGTGTAGTTTAAAATACATATATATTCATACATACATACATACATATATATATATATATATATATATATATATATATATATATATATATATATATATATATATATATATATATATGATATACATGTATTTTGCAAATTAATTAATCATAACATTATATTAATTAAAGAATATTCGGATGACAATTATGGCGGGGCGTATATTTGAAGAGTGTTAGATACACTTGGATTGTGCAATTTAATTAATAAGATTACCATAATATTAATCTTATATTTATTTATTTTTGGAAAATAGATGTATGGTAATAAGATAAAGATATATTCAATATAAGATATTGTCAATATATATCTTGGAAATATATTTAATATAAGATATTGAATATTAAATGAGATAAATCAATCAAATGGATTTTCCTTATTTTATTAGGAAAAAGGTTTTTCTCTTTCATCTATCTTCTAGGAAGCTTCTCTTAATCAGATTAGGACATAGAGGGCGCCACTTTCATCTATATAAGAAAGAGGTTGGCTAGCTCTTTTGAACTGCACAATTCCAAGAGTTACTAGTACTTGTGAAAAATAGAGAGCTTCTTAGAGAGAATTTCGAGAGAGAGAAAATGTCGGTCTAGCAACCGAGTTTTTCTGGTAGCTATCCATGGTGGATTCCGACGGGCTATTCGTGTGGATCACCGAAAGAGGCCGAATGCTTGCGCGGCTCCGTGCACCACTACTCTCCTTAGACGATCAAAGCGTCGATCTTTTATGCTTGTTGTTTAAACAAAGTTGATCCTGGTTAAATAGGAAATAAATTTTGAATTCCGCTGCGTTCCCGCGTAGATTTCCTAACAGTGGTATCAGAGCGAGCTTCAAGCTTAAGAAATAAGAATGTTAATTTGCGTAGTTAATTTTATTGTTTAAATCACGTAATTAAAATATGAAAGATTTTTTATTCATAAAACGATGCACGAAAAGAAAAAAAACGAGATCGGGTGGTGCTCGGCCGACTGGCGGCGGCACCACCACTGGCGGCCGGTCGGCAGCGGCGATAGGCAACCTTCTGACGGCGTCGGTTGACTCGTCAAAGGTGGTTGATCTCCAAATTTTTGTTTTGTGTATTTTGTGTTTTCAATATGTTACATAGTTGTGATTTATATCTCTTTGTTTAGTTGATGTCATGTGGCTAACTAATGGTTCAAATAGTTTGGATCATTGGGATGCAACATGGCATTATTTGG
Organism: Gentiana macrophylla; assembly: GCA_026214975.1. NCBI lineage: Eukaryota > Viridiplantae > Streptophyta > Magnoliopsida > Gentianales > Gentianaceae > Gentiana > Gentiana macrophylla. Next base: position 81,080,553 of record CM047805.1, on the reverse strand, counting down.
TAAATATGATTTGCCTTTAAATAACTAGGTCATTCCAAATTTTGTTTGGAATAGGCTTAGGTCCCTTACAAAATATTTGATTTTGGAAAATGCCTAGGCATAGGCCCTATTCAAAATTTTGATTTTGGAAAGGGCCAAGGTTGGTGCCTTTTGATTAGGAATCAAAATGAAAGAAATAAAAAAGACTTAATTTTAATTTTGATTTATTTTTTTTTTAAATTAAAATTGAAATCGTTTAAAGTTAACCGTTAATTTTATTTCGATTAAAATCATTTAATTAATTAAATGTTAATTAGTTAATTGATGTATAAAATTATTTGATTGATTAAACGTTAACCAATTAATTAAAACGCAAGTAGTTAAATTTTAATTTGTCATTTTCATAAGATATTATTGTATGAATTAGATGTGTAGATATAATATGATTATATGGAACTCAATTGATCATGGACTCGACCGATAGAATAGATGTGTACGATTTAATTTTTCTGTTGGTTTAAAAATTGTCCTAGGTCGTTATGAATAACGTGACCTAGTTTATTTTCTGCATTATCCCTTCCCCGTTAGCTCCCCCCGTGTGCGGCGGGTGTATTTACTTTATTAGATGAAACTTATGTAATAAGAATGGAGCGAAAGATGGCGACCAAAGAAAGACGAAAATAAAGATCTTATTGGATAATGGAGCATTAAAGATCCTATTTGCGGTTGCAGCTACCTTTAGATTGTGACCCGCGGTTTCGTCAGTTTGTATTCGAAACCGCACCTAGGAAATGTCCATGATCATACCGGTTACTTTACGGATTTATTTATTTTGTGCTTGTATTTATTTTATATGATACGATAGATGCGTAACTAGGCCCAATCTAGATGAATGTGTAGGATGTATGTCTATAGAGATAGATATACTTGATGAGACAGTAATTAAAATTAATTAAGTGAATTAATTTACATAATACTTCCACATCAAAAGAGTCAAGTCGAAATTGTCTCCCCATATTATAATAACGGTGAAGAGCCCTTATTCGGATCCAACTCATCAGCCAAAGCAGGGGGTTGACCTACCTCGGGTATATCGTTATTATCAAAATATGATCGTATGAGATCTCACGAATATTGGGGTTATGATTGGACTAAGAATTCTCTCAGCCACCAGCCAAAGCGGGGTCGTTTGGATTTTAGAGGCAAGGGTTTGACTATTTCATAAGATGAAAATTGTCAAAGAGTTGACTAGTCAAACAACAAGAGTAATATCATATATGATTGACTAAGAGTTGTCTACCTATTAGACTATTTTCGGCCCATCAGCCAAAGCAGGGGGTCGCAGTAGTTTAATGGGATCTTGTCCACTAAAGAATTTTGGAAAACTTTTGAAAGTCAATTGGGAGTAATTGAGTAGTGGGAGAAAAATCATAAACCATAAGACCATTTTTTGATTTTGCATGTATAAACAACAACACTCTTTTATCTTTATTTTATGTTGTAGTTCTTAGCAAACTTTTATATTTGTGTTTTTATTCTCCATTAGTAAAACCAGATTATGATTGTTACCTTTTGAGAAACGTTCTCAAATATGGTTAAGTAATTTTAATCTCTTTAATTAAGCAATGACACGAGCAACCCTGTTATAGTAGTTAGAGACAAGAAGACTACATATTTGATGCAGTACTCCAAGACTTTAATTATTAATGAATGACGGAAGCTAATGATATGATTGAATCATTTGAAATGAGTTTCAACGAATTAATCATATATTGGATACGATCGAATATGATCATTCTGTCATAAGATGACAATTAATTCAAACGTTGAATAAGAATGACCGCATCAAATTTTGGAAATGTTGTATTCAAAATTGTAAGTTTTAAGTATTGACTTAATTCTTTAATCATTGCTTGAAAGTAATTTAAATAGTTCATGTTTTGAATATGATTCAAAAGGTTAAATAGACTATTTAACGAACGTTGGATTTTCTTTATGAAAGAAAATTGAAGACACAATTCTTGTGATTTTTCCTAAGTCTTATAAAGCCTAAATTAAGAAACATTTACAAGAGACTTGAAGGATTAAAATTGAAAGTTAAGGCATGTGCTTAAATAAGAGAACTTATTGAAGTCTCTGTTACAGGAAAGCACGTTGAGATAAATCTATCTAAACTCAAGTCAATTCTCGGATATATGATATCGTACGAGTGTGATTAAATTAGAAAGATTGAATACAGATCTGGAAGGTGAAGCAAACGTTGTAACACTAACCATATTCTGAATCTAGGAAACTGAAAAGGGAACTAAATAAATGTTATTTTGTTCCGGTTCTTATTAGGAATATATTTCCAGCTAAACGTTAGGATTTAATGAACAAATTCAATTGTAAGGAATAAATGTTATTCTGATAAGGTTGAACAGTCACTGAATCTAACATGCTAGATTATTGTCACCATATAGTTGATATGAGTGATGAAATCTCAACTAAACATTTATATGGCTGTTATCCTTAATTTTGTGGATGTTCTAGACATAGTCTCTATGGAAGGGATGCGTGTAATCAAACGTCATTTTGATGATTCTGAACCATATGATTATGAATCATGTTGGTTATCCATATCTTATCCAAAGAGGACTAAAATACCATTTTATGAAATGGTTATAAAATCTAGAAAATTGACTAAAGCCTAAACATATTGATGTTTGTTGGCTTATGACAATTTATACCATAATTAATTGTTTATCTCTCTCTTGAACTATTGTAGAAATAGTTGAATGTACTTATTGAAGTACAACAATTCGGAAAGCCCAAAAAGTCGAGCTAGTATGAATATGAGATTAATGAACTACTTCGGAATTAATCTTCAATTGGATTGAAGCAATTAATACCTGAAGGGTGTCGTATGAAATAGAATCAGATTCTCCCTTGAAGGATACCATCTTTGGGATACGCAATTAGATTGTGTTCCTAAAATGGAAACAATACTTTATATGATAAAGGTATGACGTAAGCCATGCGAAGTATCCCTTACATGTTTCGGGATAGTGCCCTTATACGATACATATACTTAACCGAGTTCCAAAGAATAAAGGTTGTATAAATTCCATATCAGATATGGAATCGATGGCATCAAATCCATCTTGACCGATGATTTGGGGTTGTCATGCTTCTAGCAAGAAGGCGATGTCTGAAAGGCTTAGAGCCCAGTATGACATGTGCAACTTTGTGGGATATATTAGCAAGTAAGCTAGATGTTATTTACTTACCCATGGAGCAAAACTGTTTTTCGCCAAACATGCTGTCTTCTAGAGGAAGTGTCCCTTCCAAAAGAAACAGTGGGAGTAAATTTAGATTCAAAATAGTTTGAGAACCACAAAGAGATATTCAACCATTGGAACATGAGCAGGCCACATAGAGATGAGATGTAAAACAATGCTCAATGCACACAAATGTTATATAAGTCTGTGGACAGCCTCATTCCTGAAAAGGCTGCTGGTATGTTCATCTTGAAGAATGAATTTCTCGCGACTTATGAAAGGAATGTTTAAAAGGCAAGATTCAGAGATATGGCCAGGAGCCATAATATCATAATTAGATTTCATCAATGACAACCAGGTTGTTAACCTAGTCTGTCTTACCTAGATGGAATGTCCCTGAAAGGCTGACATGAAGAGTAATATGATTATCATAAGGCTATAGTGACGGCTGAAGGGTACGGGGTGTAAACCTTGTAATTATCTTTATGCGGCCAGTTGAGCCCAGTTCTATTCAGACTATGCTTGTTATAACTTCGTATCATGGATATATAATAATGTTGAAGACGTTGGGCAAAAATCTCGATGTTCATAGACGATAACATGATATGTGAGCCCACGAGATCCATTTATAGACTCAAACAAGTTTCCCTAGACAATTTCTTTGTTTGATAATCAAAAGAGTTTGATTTAATCAAAAGAAGGGATATGCCCAATGTGCAAGAGGGATAGTGGGAGTGTGTTATGATTTTTGAGTAAGGTATTGGATATCTCTCTCAGGAATTATCACCCTATGTCACAGTCAATTAATGTTTGGCAGTTTGAGGTCTTTACGAAAGCACTTGGATTAGCAGTTCTTATTTTTGAAATAAGAAGGTTTAACTGATGTTGTTTATAGTTTACCTATATAGATGTGATGCTAAAAGAGTTTAGCATAGATCGCGACAGGAGATACTGCTAGCCAGTGTTCTCAAAATCTATCTATGTTAGGACGTTAGTCCTAAAGATAAAGTGAAAAATGATGCTTATGGAAGGTTTCCTTGTCTACTGCAATAGGAACCATCATAAAAGTAATGCCAGATGTTCATAGTCCAAGAAGAGTCATGAGCAAGTATGAAGGTAGATATGCTGAATGTCGAGAATATCCTTAAACAAGTTAAGGATGGTTTCCTAGTTTATTGAAACTTGGAATCAGATAAATATAGATAGACACACGTATATCCTGAGTCTTATGAAGGTGAGTGAGAGCTACAGTCTGGGTTTGCAGTCACTTTGATTGAGTGATACAGTGGGCGGGAAATGTTCTTAGCTAGAAATCACTGGAGATTCTACAACTTAGCCAAAACTCGGTAGTGCCTTGAAGGCGCAGTGAGAGCAGTACATGCATCTAGAAGGTTCATTCATGAACCCTGTATGGCTCTTCCACCTTTTTCAATATAGCTGGTATAGTAAGTAGATTCATTGTTTGATACAAGGACCAGGGTCTCGTCGGAGATTCATGTGTATGTTGAGGCGGTTCACTTGACTTGATCATTTGGAGCATGATATGAAGATAGTCTGAGTCCCCAAGGATAGTGATCCGTTCATGCTTAGGGTTGGTTGCGAGTATTGTATGGGATTCTTGTGTTTCAACTTGGTCTTGTGTGTACGAGTGAATGGCTTTAGGCCAAGTGGAGATTGTTGAAATAGTGTCCTAAACCCAATCGGGTAGGACCGGATCCGACCGGGCCGGGTCATTTCTACAATTTCTTTATGTTTATAAGTATATAATAAATGGCTTTTCTGTTGTCATATATTTGTTCTTTTAAAGAACCAATTATGAATTGTTATATGATAACATCCTTAGTATTAATGACCACTTTAATAAGCATACACCTCACTGTATGCTTATTTATTACCACTTTAATGACCAACCATTCGTTATTAGTAACTAAGGGAAGGGAATCATGAGGACCGTAGGTTACCTCTCCGGAAAGCCTTTGTCTCTTACAGGTGTTGATAGCACCGGCTGACCTGCTATTGTTCTTGTCCTCAGGGAGGGAGGTGGTACTCGGGCCACCCGAGATCGTATTGATTGTGTTGATAGGACGGTTATCAACTTGTCCATCAGGACTTGGGGACTGATCTCTTCTGCGGCACTAGTCATCACGTCGGTCTCGGTCTAGGCCGAAGTTCCTTCTCTTGAATTCTCTTCTTCCTCGGGGTTCCATATTTTGAGATCGGTCTATGACCTCATCTAGCTTTCCTTCCATAACAGCCGCATAAATATCTCTTTGCAAATCTCTACAGTGTTCTGCATCATGACCAATGTCTTCATGGTACTTATAATACTTGCTCTGATATCTTTTCTCACGGGGACCCCTCATAGGGGGTGGAACTCGGTCACATATTGACTTGCGTTTTCTATCAGGTCTGTCATCGGACTTATCTTTCTTGAAGCTTTCCGCCTTTCTCTATAAGCGGTTAGCTTCCTCACCATGGCAGTGCTTGTAAGCCAGATCCATACACTCTTCCATATATCTCGGAAGTCGGCTGTTCAATTTAGCGTATAATCGACCCTCTCGTAGACCTGCTATGAAAGAGGTGATTAAGAGATGTTTCTCTGCGTTCCTGACCTGCCTAGATTCTTCGTTGAACCGCTTGAGGTATTGCAACACGGTCTCCTCCTTTCTATGCCTGATAGTGAGGAGGTAAGTAGCGTTTCTTTGGAAGGGCTTAGCCATGAAAAACGCTTGTAGAAACTTCCTAGCCAGCATCTCAAAATTAGAGATTGAAGGAGGTGGCAATTTCCTAAACCACTCATGGGCCCTGCCAGTGAGTAGGGATGGGAAGGCCTTGCACTTCCTCTCCTCTGCTATGCATAAAGATTCATATGGGTTAAGTATTGAAACAGATGATCTTGGGGGTCCTTTGTGCCATCATAAGGTTTCAACTTAGGGACCTTAAACCTCTCTGGACGCGGGTAGCTTAAGATCTGCTCTGAAAATGGTGACTCGAACGGCAGATCGTCTGACTTCCGACGTAGGATTCCATCGAGCTCTGCCCGGACAGCCTCCTGGGCTTAAGTATTGACCTGCTTTTTCCACGCGTTGGAAGTGGAGGATAGGGTATCCCCTCTATCATCTTTGCGCTGTGGATGGTTCTTAGGGGCGTTATCCTCCGGAGCTTCTTCCTTCCGCCCCTTTAAGGCTAGACCAAGCACGCTTTTAAACGCGGGCATGTCCAAGTTCCTTAGATCCTCCAGCAAGGCTTGCTGGGCTGGATTTTCTAGTACCTCTTCTTTCTGAGTTTGATGCTGGCTTGTAATGGCGTTTGGGTCTGTTTCCCCGCCACCGGTTTGGCCAGCTGCAGTAGCAGTGGGATCAGCTTCTTGAACCAATGGATCATGCGTTTGTGTCTTTTTCCCAGTATTTTTTTGGTGGTGCCATTGCCGGATCATGATCAAATCGTTGGAAAGAAGCCCTCATTCTAGCGCCAATTGATGATGTTGGAAATCGTCTACGAGTAATCCGGGTCTAATTTCCTCTAGGAACGATCTAACAAGAACTCTAAACAATGGGGATGGTGATTTTGGTTTGTTTTAGACTGAGCCTGAGAGTTAGTTTCTCTCAAGTTGCCTACGTATCCAATATGTGTAATTGGAATCAAGTCTTTCGTAGTTCCTTAGGGTTTGTTTATATAAGTGGTGTTTTAGCCCTACTTCTTGTCCTGCAAGTACCTAGGATTAACTTCCTAGCCCCTAAGGATTAACGCGTATCAATCCCTTTGATTTAGGGATAATTATGGTGATGTTTGATTGACAATATCAGCGTCCCATAATCATGAGATTCTTTCCATGTTTATCTTATTATGTAGTCACATGCTTGAATTATCAACATAAGGAAAGACCCAGGCGCCTCGCTATTGGGGTCCCGTGTCGCCTCGACCGGTTGCGTGACTCGCCTCTCCGATTACGACCGAGCCGCCCCGCGCGGTGGTCTAGTCGGGAAGGGCAAGGGCAGACCTCCAACCTGGGGTCAGACCTGGGTAACGTAGGGCCCTTGGCCCTAGTAATTATTATTAGCTTCTCTATTTATTTATTATAGTGACTTTCTCTGAATGACGCGTGACAAGGTCTACTTCATCCATCGTCACTAGTCATCCCAAAAAGCGTTTGTTGTTCAAAAAAACGTAACTTCTTATATAGTGACAATATGCAGTAACAATGTAACTACGTTTGGTGTATGTGTCATTGCATAAAGAGTGATAATACATTAAAACGGAGTGAGATGTTATGGTTTTCGGAGTTGTAATATATTTTTTTTTTTGGCTTGTCACTACATAATGTCACTCTTGGTGTGGTTCACATTTTTCTTCCTTCTGTTAAAAAAAGATTAAATAAATAAATTACCTTTCATATTTTGAAGGGCTTTCCTGATCATTCTTTCGCATCCCAGACAGTCTATATGTACTCTCATCTCTGTGGTCTGAAAAACATAAATGTATATTATAAAAAGAAAAAACACGACAAAATTGTGTATATTACCTTTTGACAAATCTAAAAAAAAAAAAAAATCTATCAAAAAATAAAGCTAATTAAATAGCATTTATTATTCGAGGCATAAGAACGGACGATGATGGTATTATTAATTAGGAAAATGATAAAGACACATAAATGATTCACACACATCCCCCGAAAATTTGTAACATGTGGTCCAGTTTTTTTTTTGCCTTTTTCCTTTTTGTTTTATTAATGTGTGGTCCCAAATTTTTCTGTGTACAATTTCTATACCTGCATCACTCTCCCTTTAATTATATACAAGGTCATGGCCAGTCGATCATTTTATAATAACCAGTTTACAAATAACAAATGTAAGTATGTTCCCAAAATAATGCCTTCTTGGTTATCTTGGTTCCCTGTTAAAATACACAAGCAAAAATAATTCTTCCTCCACATATTCCCTTTATATAATGCACCTGAATCATGGTATTCCATCAATCATGTTAATTTAAGAATTAAAGTACAACATACCACTATACAATAACGAAAAAAACTTATTATTTGCAGATGTAAATGTATAACAGAGGAAGATATTAATTACCGTCATCTTTTAATATTCTGCCAAATGATGACATGAGCACTTCAGAGCTTTGTTACAAACGTTAATCCATTTGTACATTCAAATATATAGCATTTTAAAGAAAGGTTTTGGGAGAGTTACAACCTTAAGCAAATGAAAATGTCGGTGTAAAAGCTGGGAGAGAACTTGCAAATCAAGGGATTGACTTACTTGAATATGTGAACTGCGACGGAAGTAACTTGCGTCAACGGAAAAGTGGGTTCCACAAACGAAGGACGGACCTGGGTTGTAACGTCCCTATCCCGAATCTGCGCGCTTTATCCTAAAATGGGACGTTTCAACACACGTACATTTGGAGTAAACCCTAAAGATAAAAGATTTAGAGTAAATCTCACATAAACCTCATGTCATTACAGAGAAATTAAGATTTACACGCGGAAGAAAACAAACTGAAGACCCGGGAAATAGACCCTCTGGGTCCTACAACACAACAACTCAACCAAAAATAATTGTTGTCAAACTAAATCATAAGTAAGTGAAAGAAAATACTATCATCCATTACAACTGACATGTCGAAAAAGAAATAACTATACTATTGAAAACAATGTTGTTATAACCGGATAGGGAGAATCCAGATGCAAAAAGATAAAAACATAAGCAATTTAACATAAAAAAATCACACAGAGGAACAGAAGCAAGAAGAACACAAGATTTAACGTGGTTTCCGGCATTGTGCCGTCTACTCCACGGACAGAAAGAGTTATTTTATTATGCACTGAATTTCAGATGGATTACACACATTACAATGATCATTACGGTTGGTATTTATAGGCACGGATTCCTAAACCCTAACCTCCAAAAACCTTTGTTGGATTGCCATAAATGCCCCAGATGTTGAATCACTCTGCTGGCTCAACTCAGCTGATCAATGCCCAGACATAGATCTTAGCTACACCCAAAACCTCAGCAGACCTTCAAAGAGTCACGACACTGAAGAAACTCAAGCAGACTTCCCAAATTTACTTTCACATATTCGGATACACTTCTCAAAGACCACCATCACTCTGATAACTGTGATTAGTTCCACCAGATGTAGAGTTTAAGTCACTTTGCTGACAAATCTTCACCTTGACTTGAACTCTTATTCACAGTCAACCAGATTGCATAAACATATGTACTTGTACCAGATGCATTCGTCAACGCCAGATGTACTGTACTAGATTACTCCATAGAATCCACTCAGCTGACCTGCCCTCAGTTGAGCTTCCAGATTTCCAGATTATAAGCTTTGAATATTCAAAGAAGTCTGAGACTCAACTAAAACTTGCTCTCATCGAATCTGGTGAGTAAACATATCACCATTAGAAATCTACGCGGGAACGCAGCGGAATTTAAAATTTATTTCCTATCGACCCAAGATCGACTTCGTTTAAGCAATAAACAAACGAGTTAGTAGACGGTGGTTACCTTGGTTGATCTAAAAGATCGACGCTTTGACCGCTCTAGGAGAGTAGTTCTTCAGAGAGCCGCCTAAGTGTTCGGCCTCTACCGCTAGTCCACACGAAACACCGGCGCGAATCCCATCATGGATTGCTATTGGAAAACTCCGGTTGCTAGACCGCCCTTTTCCCTCTCTCCAACTTTCCAAAAGATGCTCTCTATTTTACACAAGAACTATGAGCTCTTGCAATTGTGATGATCAAAAGAGCTTGACACCCACCTCCTATTTATAGTGGATGTGGCGCCCCAGATAGAGTAGAGGAGAAGAAAACCTTTTTCCAATAAAATAAGGAATATCTCCTAGATTGATTTATCTCATTTATTACAATATCTCATATTAAATAAAGGGAATATCTTTTCACACAAATTTTTATCTTACCACACAGGATTTTTTTTTCCAATTTCGCTTTTTTTTTTTTATTTTACGCTGCTCATTCATTCTCGACCAAAGTTTGGTCAGAATATGACACATTATCCATACTGAAATATGGTCAGAATATACGTGTTGAGAGTCTACACTGGTTGATTCTGACCATATTTTAGGTAGAATGTTTGAAGTTTTCCAAACTCATACATAGTCAGAGCATCATTCTGACCAATATTGAGTCCGGAATACTCTACACATTCGCACTAGAATTGGGTCGAGATAACAACAACAATATAAGAGCACCACTATTGATTCTCGATCAATTTCGCATGAGAATATTAAAAGTTTTTTGTACTCAATTTTAGTCAGAATGTCTTTCTGACCGGTATTGAGTATGAAAAACATTCAAAATTCTGACTAGAAAAAAATCAGTATAATGATCGTATTCTGACTCAAATTGGGTCAGAATGGTTGCTGTGTGAATTGACCATAAATTGGCCAGAATAGTATATATTTTCTGGACTCATTTACGGTCAGAATGGCAGGCGTGTGGAATATCCAAACGAAGCCCACTCTCGGCTCTTGGTAAGTGTAAAACAACATTTGTGTGAAAAGATAGTCCCTAAATAAATCTAGGATATTGTCAATATCTTATATTGAATATTTCCAAGATATTGTCAAAATCTAATATTGACTATATTTATCTTATTACCATAAATCAATTTACACATGTGTATATATATCACATATATATTACACATAAAAATCTATTAAATATTCAAACATGTCAACTTGGCTTTCACGTGTGACATGCACACAAATGTTAGCCGCATGCATTTTAGATATATACATATATATCAATATCTTATATTAATATATTTGGTAATACTATTAATTAAATTGCACAATCCAAGTGTATCTTATACACAAATAAGTTGCGCCACCTTTAGCCGTAAATTAGCTTCCGGAATATTCTTTAATTAATATAATATTATTAATATCTTGTATTTTATTTATTCATAATAAATAAATACCACCATATTAATTTACCACTATAACCTTTATAGTCTCGAGATAAACTTTCCTTATTTGGTTATCATCTATAACCACATTTTAATCCGACTAGATGTTCATATGTGTGTGACCCGATAGGCTTCCGAATATGTTGGCCGTAGACACAAAGTGCATATTACGAAAATGCCCTTCATGCCTAACGATCACGAGATAGCGTCTAGCAACACACCGTGACCCCCAATCATCGGAAGAGTCAAATGCAATGACTACTACCTTTCACGTGAAACAGTTACCGTGTAACTTACAATCCTATCGCTGTAATAATATTCATACGGTCGTTAGTCGAGTGTCAAAACATCAACGACCGTATCTTATAATCTGGATATCATGCTCTCTCGAAGTAACTCGTTTACTCCCACTTTGCAAAGATTCACGAGAGTAAGACATTCCTTATAAGAAGGCCATTTCGGATATTCGATCCCAATCATAGGATACGCGATTCCCGGACGGCCAATCATGTATACTCCTGATGCTTCAAAGATCATACCCAATCACTACCGCATGATCGCCCCATGGCTAGGGGAAACCTCAATAGTGTCAAAGCATGACAATCCACACCGTGATGCCATGAAGACTCCGGTCAAAAGGATAATTACACAACCGCCACATAGTGTGACACTTATCCGTGTAAGTGGGTCGATCTAACGTGACGCATTCTCTAATACACGCCCACGCACGGTCCAGTGTCTCTACACTTCGATAGACGTGATCTATCCCTCGCCTCTAAAGACAAGACATCTAATACGTGCTAGCCTGCTCATACTATCAATGCCCCGCTTAATAGTACATCGCCTTTGAGACATTTAAGTATCAAACTTATTAAAGTGATTAGAGATCTCATCAACCATAATCGCATATCATGGTTTCTCTATCACAGTTTAATACTAAGGACGTTATCATATAACAATTCACAATTGGTCCTTTAAAAGAACATATATATGACAACATAAAAGCCATTTAATATATGCATAAACATAAAGAAATAGTAGAAATGATCCGACCCGGTCGGATCCGGTCCAACCCGATTGGGTTTAGGACACTATTCCAACAATCTCCCACTTGGCCTAAAACCAATCACTCGCACATACAAGACCAAGTTGAAACACAAGAATCTCATGCAATACTCGCAACTAGACCTAGCAATAAACGGATCGCTATCCGTGGGGACTCAGACTATCTTCATATCATGCTCCAAATGACCAAGTCAATAGGAACCGCCTCAACACACACATGAATCTCTGACGAGACTCTGGTCCTTGCTTCAAACAATGAATCCACTTACTATATCAGCTATATAGAAAATATGGAAGAACTGCATAAGGTTCGTGAATGAACCTTCTAGATCCATGTATCGCTTCCTCGCCGCGCCTCCAAGGCACTACTGTGTTTTGGCCTGGTTGTAGAATTTACAGTGACCCATAGCTAAGAACATTTCCAGCTCACTGTATCACTTATTCAAAGTGATTGCAAACCCAGACAGTAGCTCCCACTCGCCTTCGTAAGACTCAGGATGTACGTCTGTATAACTATATTTATTCGCTTCAATAAACTAGGAAATCGTCCTTAACTTGTTTAAGGATATTCTCGACATTCACCAGATTTACTTTCATACTTGCTCATGACAGTTCATGAACTATGAACATCCGGCATTTCCTTTATGATGGTTCCAATTGCCGTAGCAAAGGAAACCTTTCATAAGCATCATATTTCACCTTATCTTTAGGACTAACGTCCTAACATAGATAGATCTTGAGAACACCGGCTAGCAGTATCCCCTGTCGTGATCTATGCTAAACTCTTTTAGCATCACATCTATATAGATAAACTATAATCTAACAGCAGTTAAATCTATCGCTATAGATTTTTATTTCCAAAATTAAGAACTGCTAATCCAAGTGCTTTCGTAAAGACCTTGAACTACCAAACATTAATTGACTGTGACATGGGGTGATGATTCCTGTGAGAGATATCTAATACCTTATTCAAAAATCGTAACACACTCCCACTATCCATCTTGCACATAGGCATATCCTTCTTTTGACTAAATCAAACTCTTTTGATTATCAAACAAAGAAATCGCTCAGAGAAACTTGTTTGAGTCCATAAATGGATCTCGTGGGCTCACATATCATGTTATCGCTCTATGAACATCGAAATGCTTGCCCAACGCCTTCAACACTATCATATAGCCATGATAATGGTTATAACAAGCATCATCCGAATAGAACTAGGCTCACCGGTAGCATAAAGGTAATTACAGTGGTTTACACCCGCACTTCAAAAAATACTATAGCCTCGATGTTAATCATATTACTATCCATGTCAGCCTTTCAGGGACATTCCCCTTAGGTAAGACAGACTAGGTTCATAACCTGGTTGTCACTGATGGAATCTAATTCAGATATTATGGCTCCTAGCCATATCTCTCAATCTTGCCTCTCAAACATTCTTTCACAAGTCGTGAGATATTCATTCTTCAAGATGAACATACCGATAGCATTTTCAGGCTTGAGGTTAACCACAGACTTACAGAACTTTTGTGTGCACTGAGCAGTGTTCTACACCTCATCGCTATGTGGCGTCCGCTCACGTTCCTATGGTTGAATATATCTTTGTGGTTCTCAAACTCTTTTGAGATCTCGATTCACTCCCACTGCTTTCTCTTGGAAGAAACACTTCTCTGACGACGACAAGATGTTTGGAGACAAACACCTTTTGCTCATGGACGAGTAAATAATATCCAACATGCTAGCTAAGACATTCCACAAAGTTGCATATGTCGTACTAGGCTCCAAGCCTTTCTGACTTTGCCTATGACAACTTCAAATCATCGGTTAAGATAGATCTGACATTATCCTCTTCCACATCTAATATGGAATTTTATTCAACCTTTATTCTTCGGAACTTGGTTAAGTATAAGGGCACTATCCCGAAACGGGTAAGGGATACATCGCACGGCTTGCGTCACATCTTTATCATATAAAGTGTTGTTGCCATTTTGGGAACACAATCTAATTGCGTATCCCAAAGATGGTATCATTCAAGGGAGAATCCTATTCCTTTCAGACGACTTCTGAAACACCCTCCAGGTATTATGTACTTCAATCCAATTGAAAATTAATTCCTAAGTAGCTCATCAATCTCATATTCGTACTAGCTCGAACTTTTCGAGCTTTCCGAATTATGCACTTCACTGAGTACACTTGACCATTTCTAAAAATAATCATAGAGATTAACGAACAATTATTTGTGGCATTAATTATCATAAGCCAACAAACATCGGTATGTTTAGGCTTTAGACAATTTTTCTAGAGTTTGTAACCTTTTCATAAAAGGGTATTTTAGTCATCTTTAGATAAGATACGTATTACCTATATGATTCATAATCATATGGTTCAACATCATCAGAATGACGTTTGATTACACGCTTCCCTTCCAGAGAGACTACTTCTAGAACAACTACAAATATCAAGGATAACAGTCATACAAATATTTAGTTGAGATCTCATCACATACATCAACTATATAGTGACTACAATCTAGTATGTTAGATTCAGTGACCATCCAACTTTATCGGAATAACATTTATTCTTTACAATTGAATATGTCTACTAAATCCTAACAAATAACTGAAAGCATGTTCTTCATAAGAACTGGAACATTATAACATTTATTTAGTTCCTTTATCGCTTTACTAGATCCGCAATATGGTAAGTGTTACAACGCTTGCTTCACCTTTCCATATCTCAGTATTTAATCTTTCTAATTTAATCACACTCATGAAGATATCATATATCTAAGAGTTGACTTGAACTTAGATAGATTTATCTCAACTCACTTGCCTATAATAGAAACTTCAATAAGTTCTCTATTTAAGCACATGCCCTAAATTTCCCTTTTAATCCTTCAAGCACTTGTAAATATTTCTTGGTGTAGTCTTCATAAGACTTAAGAAAGATCACAAGAGCTATGTCTTTGATTTCCTTTCATAAAGAAAATCTAAAGTTTATTAAATAGTTTATTTAACCTTTTAAATCGTATTCAAAACATTGACTATTTAATTAACCTTTAAGCAATGATAGAATTAAGTCGATACTTAAATCTTACAATTTTGAAAACAATCTTTCCAAAATTAGATGTGGTCATTCTTATCCAACGTTTGAATTAATTGTCATCGTATGACTGAATGATCATCTTGGATCGTATCCAATATATGACTAATTCGTTGAAACTTATTTCAATAGATTTAATCATATCATGAGCTTTCGCTTTCATTAACAGTTAAAATCTCGGAGCACTGCATCAATTATGTAATCTCCTTGTCTCTAACTACTATAACGGGATTGCTCATGTCGTTGCTTATTTTAAAAGGATTAAAATTACTCAACCATATTTGAGAACGTTTCTCAAAATTAACAGTCATAATTTGGTTTTACTAATCGAGAATTATAAATAAATATAAAGTCTGCTAAAACTACAACATAAAAATGAAAATAAATGAGTGTTGTTGTTTATACACGCAAAATCAAAAATGGTCTTTTGGTTTATGATTTTGCTCCCACTAGTCAACTACTTCCTATTGACTTTCAAGAATTATTAATTTCTTTAGTGGACAAGATCCCACTAAACTACCCCGACCCCCTGCTTTGGTGGTGGGCGAAAATAGCATAATAGGTAGACAACTCTTTTGTCAATCGTATCTTATACGACTCTTGTTGTTTGACTAGTCAACTCTTTGACAATTTTCATCTTATGAAATAGTCAAACCCTTGCCTCTAAAATCCAAACGACCCCGCTTTGGCTGGTGGCCGAGAGAATTCTTAGTCAAGTCATAACCCCAATATTCGTGAGATCTCATACGATCATATCTCGATAATAACGATATACCCGAGGTAGGTCAACCCCTGCTTTGGTCGATGAGTTGGATCCAACAAGTGCTCTTCACCGTCATTATAATACTGGGAGGCAATTTCAACTTGATTCTTTTGAGGTGGAAGTATTTATGTAAATTAATTCACTTAATTAATTTAATTATGGTCTCATCATAAATATGTCTATCTCTATAAACATACATCCTACACATTTATCTAGATCGTGCCTAGTCATGCATCTATCGTATCATATAAAATAAATACAAGCACAAAATAAATAAATGCGTAAATTAACCGGTATGATCATGGACTTTTCCTAGGTGCGGTTTCGAATACAAATCGATTTAAACCGCTGGTCACAATCTAAGGGTAGCCGCAACCACCAATAGGATCTTTAATGCTCCATTCTCCAATGGGATCTTTATTTTCGCCTTTCTTTGGTCTCCATCTTCCGCTCCATTCTTGTTACATTTAATTCTATCTAATAAAATAAATACACCCGCTTGAACACGGGGGAGCTAACGGAATGGGATGAATGCAGAAATAAACTAGGTCACGTTCTTCATAACGGCCTAGACAATTTTAAAACCAATAGAAAATTTAAATCATTCACATCTATCCTATCGTCCGAGTCCACGATCAATTGGGGTCCATATAATCATATTATATCTACTATATCTAATCCATACAATAACATCTTATGAAAGAGATAAAATTAAAATTTAACTACTTGCGTCTTAATTAATCAATTAACATTTAATCTATTAAATAATTTTATCCAATCAATTAACTAATTAACATTTAATTAATTAAATGATTTTAATCGTAATGAAATTAACGATTAATTTTAAACCGATTTTAATTTTAAATTTTAATTAATTAGAACTATTCCAAAATAAATCAAAATTAAAATTATTTCTCTTTTGTTTCTTTCCTTTTGATTCGTAATCAAAAGGGATGCTTTGGTTTCCTAAACTAAATTTGGCTTAGGCTTCAGCACTTTCCAAAATCAAAATTTTGGAAAGTGCTTGCGCTAAGCCTTTTACAAATCAAATATTTGAAAGGGCCAGCTGCTTTCCAAATCAAATATTTGAAAAGGCCAAATAATTTTGGTTTAGGCACACCACTTTCCAAAATCAAAATTTTGGAAGTGGCTTGGCAGCTTTCAGCCTTTTCCCAAATCAAATATTTGGAAAGGGCATAGGCCTATTCCAAATAAAATTTGGAAATGCCATTATTATTTTAATGTCATGTGGCATCCCAATGGCCAAACTATTTGAACCATTGGTTAGCCACATGACACAACTAAACAAATGAGATATTAATCACAACTATGAACCATATTGAATCATAAAATACACAAAACAAAAATTTGGAGATCCCCCAGCATTGACCGGTCAACCGACTGCCGGCAGTAGGTTGCCCTGCTGCCGCCGCCGCCGTCCAGCCGCCGCCAGTCGGCCGAGCACCACCCGATCTCGTTTTTTTTCTTTTCTTTTCATGTATCACTTTTGTGAATAAAAAATCTTTCATCTTTTAATAATGTGATTTAAACGATAAAATTAACTACGCAATTTAACATGCTTATTGCTTAAGCTCGAAGCTCTCTCTGATACCACTGTTAGGAAATCTACGCGGGAACGCAGCGGAATTTAAAATTTATTTCCTATCGACCCAAGATCGACTTCGTTTAAGCAATAAACAAACGAGTTAGTAGACGGTGGTTACCTTGGTTGATCTAAAAGATCGACGCTTTGACCGTCTAAGGAGAGTAGTTCTGCATAGAGCCGCCCAAGTGTTCGGCCTCTACCGCTAGTCCACACGAACAGCCCGGCGGAATCCCATCATGCATTGCTATTGGAAAACTCCGGTTGCTAGACCGGCCCTTTTCCCCTCTCTCCAACTTTCCAAAAGATGCTCTCTATTTTACACAAGAACTATGAGCTCTTGCAATTGTGATGATCGAAAGAGCTTGACACCCACCTCCTATTTATAGTGGATGTGGCGCCCCAGATAGAGTAGAGGAGAAGAAAACCTTTTTCCAATAAAATAAGGAATATCTCCTAGATTGATTTATCTCATTTATTACAATATCTCATATTAAATAAATCTAGGATATTGTCAATATCTTATATTGAATATTTCCAAGATATTGTCAAAATCTAATATTGACTATATTTATCTTATTACCATAAATCAATTTACACATGTGTATATATATCACATATATATTACACATAAAAATCTATTAAATATTCAAACATGTCAACTTGGCTTTCACGTGTGACATGCACACAAATGTTAGCCGCATGCATTTTAGATATATACATATATATCAATATCTTATATTAATATATTTGGTAATACTATTAATTAAATTGCACAATCCAAGTGTATCTTATACACAAATAAGTTATGCCACCTTTAGCCGTAAATTAGCTTCCGAATATTCTTTAATTAATATAATATTATTAATATCTTGTATTTTATTTATTCATAATAAATAAATACCACCATATTAATTTACCACTATAACCTTTATAGTCTCGAGATAAACTTTCCTTATTTGGTTATCATCTATAACCACATTTTAATCCGACTAGATGTTCATATGTGTGTGACCCGATAGGCTTCCGAATATGTTGGCCGTAGACACAAAGTGCATATTACTAAAAATGCCCTTCATGCCTAACGATCACGGGATAGCGCGTCTAGCAACACACCGTGACCCCAATCATCGGAAGAGTCAAATGCAATGACTACTACCTTTCACGTGAAACAGATTATCGTGTAACTTACAATCTATATCGTAATAATATCCATACGGTCGTTAGTCGAGTGTCAAAACATCAACGACCGTATCTTATAATCTGGATATCATGCTCTCTCGAAGTAACTCGCTTTACTCCCACTTTGCAAAGATTCACGAGAGTAAGACATTCCTTATAAGATGGCCATTTCGGATATTCGATCCCAATCATAGGATACGCGATTCCCGGACGACCAATCATGTATACTCCGCGATGCTTCAGTTGTCATACCCAATCACTACCGCATGATCGCCCCGTGGCTGAAACCTCAATAGTGTCAAAGCATGACAATCCACACCGTGATGCCATGAAGACTCGGTCAAAAGGATAATTACACAACCGCCACATAGTGTGACACTTATCTGTGTAAGTGGGTCGATCTAACGTCGCATTCTCTAATACACGCCCACGCATAGTCCAAGTGTCTCTACACTTCGATAGAGCGAGATCTATCCTCGCCTTACTAAAGACAGAAGACATCTAATACGTGCTAGCCTGTTCATACTTTCAATGCCCTGTTTAATAGTACATCAGCCTAGAGACATTTAAGTATCAAACTTATTAAAGTGATTAGAGATCTCATCAACCATAATCGCATATCATGGTTTCTCTATCACAGTTTAATACTAAGGACGTTATCATATAACAATTCACAATTGGTCCTTTAAAAGAACATATATATGACAACATAAAAGCCATTTAATATATGCATAAACATAAAGAAATAGTAGTAATGATCCGACCCGGTCGGATCCGGTCCAACCCGATTGGGTTTAGGACAATATTCCAACATCAGCAGGGTTCTCCTTGGTGCTGATCTTCTTCACTACAACCCTCTTTTCATTCCTTAGAAAATGATACCTCACATCAATATGCTTGGTTCTCTCATGATGAACCTGATCCTTAGCTTGAAAATTTGTACTAAAACTGTCACAATAAATCTCTGCTTGATCCTGATGTAGCCCCAAATCACTGACTAGCCCTTTCAACCAGATACCCTCTTTGGCTGCTTCAGTAAGAGCCATATACTCAGCTTCAGTAGTTGATAAAGCCACTGTTGCTTGAAGAGTTTCTTTCTAGCTGACAACTGAATTCTCCAATATGAAAACATAACCAGTCATTGATTTTCTACTATCCACATCACCTGCATAATCATCATCACAGTATCCTGTGATCAGACCTTGAGTATCACCTCCATAAATGAGACCAACATCAGCTGTACCCCTAAGGTACCTGAACATTTTTTTTCACAGCTTTCCAATGTTCCATTCCAGGTTGAGCCATGAACCTGCTGACAATACTGACAGCCTGAGCCAAATCTGGACTAGTACACACAATGGCATACGTTAGACTTCCAACTGCACTAGCATAGGGAACTTTTGACATATACTCCTTCTCCTCTACTGATTGTGAAGCATAATTAGACAAATGAACATTAGATGCCATAGGAGTATCTATTGGTTTTATAGCAGACATGCCAAATCTGGCCAATATCTTCTGTATATAACCCTGCTGAGACAAGAACAACTTCTTGTGACTCCTATCTCTCAAGATCTCCATCCTCAAAATCTTTTTGGCAGCACTCAAATCTTTCATTTCAAACTCAACACTGAGATGGTTCTTCAGATTTTGAACATCAGACTTCTTTTCAACAGCTATCAACATATCATCCACATACATGACAAAATAGATATATGATCCATCTCTCAGCTGGCTGTGATACACACAGTTATAATCCAACTGGATCATATAACTGTCAAACCTTTTATACTACTGCCTAGGAGCCTGCTTCAGGCCATATGATCGCGTGTAAGTCGCTTAACACACACGAAGTACTAGCAAGAGTACTAGGTCAATCATAGTATAGCAAGGGCGAGTCAATGTCGATCCCACAGAGACTATTATTTAATAATGTAAAACATAACCACAATTCAAAGGTCAACCGGATAGGGGTAGTCATTGACCAACATAAAGGAATAATAAATAAAAGGGATGCAAATAAACCAATCATCAATCATGTATCGAAAAGGCATTAACCAAACTATTCATAACTAATCTTTCATTAATCCTCATCTAATCCATATTTGTAATTAATCTACGGGAGCAATTCCAAACCTTATCTACTCCGAAAATGGCAGTAGATAATCTATACGCAAGCTACCCTCCTTAATTGGTATGTAATAGCCCATACGCATAAAGAACTAGAATTGCCGATATTGAGCGCTAACTCATACCGTAAACCCGCCTAGAAAGCTGTCGACATTGACCAGCACGTTCCTAGGGTCCATCAAGATATTGTCCAAACATAGCACTTCACTATTCGTATTTCATGCTAGTTTACGAAGACATGCAAATAGTTGATCAAGATACTAACATGTAAATTAAACCTTATCGATCAACATAGATGACGCCGAACCACAGAATTAGGATTTACTAGGTATTCAGATCTAGCGATAATGACCGTCGCCGATCTGAAGAACGCAACCCATAATTCTGCGTATAATATGAACGAATCGAATGAAGATTAAGGTTCGTTTAATTAATTCATAGATGATTAGTGCAAGTATAATTTAGATCTAACACAGGAACAATCATGAATCTAAGAAAAGAAATAAAACATTGGAATAGATCTTACCCATGACGAAGAACATATCTACTCTTCTATTCTCTCTCCCTCCGGGGATTCGAATCGATCCATGAAGATCGTAAACCAAGCACAATTCAATAATGAAAGACTCATGACTTATTTCCAAGAAGAAAAGAAGAAAAGAAAAGAAGACTTCATTCCCAAAAGACTACATTGTAGCTAGTTGATGAATAGATCTATTAATGAATGATAGAATGGAAGATGAATGGATGATGAATACAATTTTGCAGCTCTGAATGGACTTATATAGGTGTATAAACCGACTTAGGGGTAAACCCAATGCTTGGAGGACAAGAAAATGCATTTCTGGAAGATTCTGGTCGGCGGTACCTCCCGGGTTACCGAGGGTATATTTGTATTTTTCCTGCAGTCGACTTAACTTGGAATACCCTAGGCCCAGCTTTGGTATTTGGACCATAACTTGGCCTACGTTACGCCGATTTGGGTGATTCAAAGTGTGTTGGAATCCGTGTTTCAGGCCCTGAAACTTTCATGAAGAAGTCCAAGCCCAATTCGTCTTGTAAAGCCTCATAAACTGCATTGAAAGATCACCAATCAGATTGTCGGGTCCAATCTCCACTCGAAACACTTCAACCTTCAGCTCGGTTCACTTATCTATCGATTAACACATATATTCAGACCAAATGATGCTTCAAACACTCATCCATCTGTCAATAAAACCATAGCACACATAGTAGATTCTATTTCTAGCAAATAACGCATAAAATACACGGTTAATACGCATAATACCAATTTAGTCACCCCGGACGTGGCGTAATGACATTTAGCTAATTAACTCATGATTTCATACATATTATACCCATTGAGTACACAAATCTGGGGTAGATTGAGGGTAAATAATGGTACCGATTTGGCCGTCATCAACTACCCCCCACTTTGCTTTTGATCGTCCCGAGCAAAAAGCAAATCAAACAAACCCCATAAACAATTACAAACTAATTAAGAACAGACTAATTCAAGAATGATAAATAAGATGAGGGTCAACACATATCCATCAGTAATCAATTAAGCATTGTCTCGTAGTAGAACCGACGTGTGTGTGCAATAACTCTCAAACAACAGTGACGTAGACAGAATCATTTTATATCAATAAAGATTTCAGGAAAAACATGTATCACGCATCAATCCATAAGTTCCCCATTAATCATCACCTACCAATGCAGCAATGTGTCGTGTGATATATCTTTTGTGATAGTTCATTCAAGAAAAGAATGAAGTTATAGAGACCACACAATCCTTACTTATCAATGTACACACTCGCTCCTCTTGCCTTTAGACTCAGGCAAACAACATGAAACCTTCTTGGGCCGGGTGGACTTGGGGACCGAGTATTACTCTTAGGTCCTCGTTTGTTTCTTTTTATGCGAGGGTCGTGCCCTTTTTACACGAGTTCGCTTCCCTCAATGTCTTTATTGCATATCTATTTTTTCATTTTTTTCATTTTTCTTTTTTTTCTGGCAGATTTCCTAACTATTTTTTTCTCTCTCACTCACAAGTCCGTTTTGTCCCGGTTTACCTTGTTTAGCATTCAAGTTGCTACCTGTTGGAAGTAGCACCCGAAAGACAATTTATGTTATTGTTTTTAGAATTAATAAATGACAGATTTATTCTCATCTTATTACCTGCTTCATACTTGTAAGTAATACACTACTGAAAACCCCAAGTCGTATCGTATGTAGCCATATAACTTAGTGTGTGTCACACATGAGGATTAAGTTTATGGTGATACACTTGAAATGTTAGTCCGGGGTGAAGTTAATCAAATTATGGGGTCTATTGATTAAACCACCATTAATGCGTCCAGAACACTTTATGGTGTGACCGTCTTATCCGGACCGTCGGCATTGGTTGTCTAAGTGGGGCATTTATATATGATGTAGTCATATAGGACTGTACCGATTTAATCTGAGTTTCTCATATAATTCCATGATTGAGAGATCTTATTAAATCACCAGATTACACACTTGGAGACTGCAAGCTGCTGATTACATCATCCTAATCAAGCTGCTGCAACTGAATCATTTATTTGATTCATTCTTTATTTTATAAAGAACTCATCAAGAACGATGAAGCATCTGTTGGGTGTGAAAGATCGTTGTTTGTGGTGGATCTGGTGAAGAGGCAATTCTACCCTTCAAGGACCAAGTGGAAGACTCAGAGCGACAATCCTACTTGTTCCCGATTTTGGTTTGTGAAGCCATAGTTATTGATGAAGGACAAACAACTTAGGAATCTTTGTAAAAGCTGCATCAAAGATCTCTAGTGAATTTCCTCCAACATCACAGAGAAGAGTGGACTGACAGATTACATCACCTGGAACCACTATAAAATCTGCCTACTTACTTTCAAAGATTTACTTTTGCACTTAGTTTATCTTATACATCACCACTGAATCTAGCAACCGAAATCACACACTTGCACTACTAAGTATCTAATACTTAGTATCACTTTTAACAACAAGTTTTAAGGCTTAATTTTGATATTATTCCATTTGCACAAATTCAAAGAAACTCAACTATCGATGAGACTCTTGCTTATCGGCCAGGCTCTCAAGTCTCAAAGAGACTCTGAAGTATCGCCAGATTCTGAAGTTGCAATTGTTAACTCCAAAGTTTTAAGTGTTAAGTTTATTCACCCCCCTCTAAACTTAACCAAAGCCTTTTCAAGGGACCAACAATTGGTATCGGAGCAAAGGCTTACATTCAAGGAATCCTACTTGTTGTGCTTGTGAAAATTCTTTAAAACTTTCTTTCAAATTCTTGATTTTCAAGATTTGCATCATGGACAACACACGGTATGCTAGAACTATGCTAATGTGTTCTCTGATAGATTTGATGAGTATAAACGTCGTATGCGAGGCATACCTTGTCGCTACTCATGATGAGATGATGGATGTACTAACCGATGGACCACTTTGGAGATTACAAAGCGCAAGAATAAGTGGGTGACACAACCGAGTACATTCCTAAACCAAAAGAGAATGGAATGCGAAAGATTGAAAAAGAGCAAACCTCAACAACATTGCTATTGATATCATTTACAGAACATTGGATATCAATATGTACATGAAGGTCAAAGATTGCAAGACTGCAAAGGAACTTTGGGACAAGATTCACTTGATCTGTGAAGGCACCGATGCAATAAAGAAGAACAAAATCGGTGTAGCCGAGGAAAGAGGTTCCAAAAGTTCAAGATGTTTGCTAATGAAACCATTGAGCAAATGGAATCAAGATTCAATGCAATCTGGATGAACTTACCTGCTTTGAGTGTAAGTTATTCAAAAGAGGAAATAAACACCAAAATCTTGGAAGCTCTACACGCAAAAGATGTTTGGAAAATGAAGGTGATTGCAATTGAAGAAATGAGAAAATTGCATGAAGAAGACACCTTCAATTTGTTTTCAGATCTAAAGGCTTATGAATTTAGCAAAAGCTTGTGCTGGCCCGAAAAGGAAGAGCCAAAGACCATGCATTGGTCGCTTCACATCATGAAGAAACATCGGGAGGACAGGATGATATCTTTGGATGAGATGCAAGAACAAATTGCCCTCTTGAGCAAGAAAATCGGGATGATGAAGACCGAAAGGCCCTCGCAAGAAATTTTACAAAGAGGCCTACTTGAAAGAAGGAAAGAAGAACCAAGGAAAGATAATGACTATCTGTGTTTTCATTGCAAGAAACCAGGACACTTCAAACTCCGATCGTCCCGAGCTAAAACAAGGCAAGGAACTCGATTATCTTTGCTTCAACTGCAAGAAGCTTTGGACATTTTAGACTGATTTTCCGACTCTACGAAGACCGAGAGTCAACAAAGAAGACATGGCAAGAAGGCTATGGTTGCCGAAGATGAATCGGGGTATGAAGTGGAATCTGAAAGGAAATGAATCGGATGACACTACACCTTTGGTTCTTTGATATGGAGGATTATGCTTTGATGGCCAATATGGATGAAACTGAGGAGGTATACAACATCAGTATCCATCAACACTCCTGCTTTGAAGTGATTGTGAATCAACCTGTGGTTCAAATCCTAGAAATTCTGACAACAATGAGACTTTGGATGCCATCCTTAATCAATCGAGGATAATACAATCTGGTTATGAGATTGTGAAGGCCGAAAAGAAGCTCTTGAATTGGAAGTTGGAAGATTGAAAGCTGAATTGAGGTAAGGAAAAGATGTTGGACGAGAATCGAAATAAGTCTCTTTGAACATCCAAAGACCTCTCGAATCTCTTTGAACCATCTTGTTCCAATCTGCATACAAATCGAAAAGCCTTATGGAGATAGAAACAGGGCTTGGATTTGGAACTCACAATCTAACAAGAATGGATCCATGGAAGTTATCAACCTAGTTCGAGTTGGTCCTAAGTTTGTACCGCACTAGATCCAATTCCCGAAGGTTCTTTGAGGCGATTAAAACCAATGAGAATTCTTCAAAGAAGCAAAATCGAATTCAAAGAAGTCAACAACTCTAAATAAAAGAGTAAATCTAAAAGTAGATCTTTGTACCTTCTAAGCTTTCTTGATATGCGACACTGCTACCAAGTCTCTTTGGACCACGAAGGGGTAAGAAATGAAATATTCCAAGGATAAGAATCCTAAACCCAAAAATGTTAATCATTCAAGGGATACTTATCTCGGGGAAAGGTAGACTATTTCCACTTGATGATGATTGGAACATTCCTGCATCTACTGTTAGATACAACAAGTATAACCATGCAGCTAGGGTAAAACCTAGGCAATGGGATCAGCAGAGGACTTACACAAGACCTCAGCAGACTCCATATTACAGGGCTGTTCCTAACAGACAGCAAACAACTGGTTATACTAATGCTTCTAACACCAAGAATCACTTTAAACAAAGATTATAAACCAAAAGGCCGGAAAACATATGTGATTCTACACAACCTCTTTGTTAGAACTTATGGATGTGTGGAATACATGTATGAACAAAGTATGAACCAAAGTATGACACATTTAGGAGAAGACCTTATGGAGACATGCCAAGGGTCATGCTTACCATCGACATTATGGACCCAAACAGGTTTGGGTACCTAAAATGCATTAACTTTGTTTTGCGGGGTGTGTCTGGTACTTTGACAAAGGATGTTCCAGGACACATGACAAAGAATAAACACTGTCTGTCAAACTTTGTAGCAAAAGATGGTCCAAGGGTGAATTTTGGCAACAAGAATACACCTGGATATACAAGAGGATATGGCACACTTGTGAGAAATGGACTTACAATCAAGGATGTTGCATATGTGGAGGATTGGAATACAACTTGGCTTGAGCAGCTGGACAATTCAGTGATGGGGGTTATAAGGTCACTTTTGACAAAAACAACTGTATTGTCATTAATGAAGGAGGTGATCAGGTTGTACTTGCTGGTAGAAGACAACAGAACATGTATGTTGTGGATTGGTCTACTGCAGTTCCAGAAACCTGCCTGGTAGTGCATACCAAATCTGAACTCAATTGGTTATGGCACAAGAAGTTAAATCACTTAAACTTTGATGACATCAATCGAGTTGGTGACGAAGAAGGCGGTGATTGGTTTACACGAGATCACATTCAAAAGGATGCTATATGTGATGCTTGTCGCCAAAGGTAAGCAGATATAAAGTCAAGTTTCAAATCAAAGACCAAACAATCAACTAATAGAGTGTTGGAGTTGATGCATATGGATCTTTTTGGACCAATAACTCCAACAAGTGTAACAGGAAAGAAGTACACTTTAGTGGTTGTGGATGATTATTCAAGGTATACTTGGGTGATATTTATGAACAAGAAAAGTGAAACACTTCAAAGCATGCCTAATCTTTTGAAAAGACTACAAAATGAGAAAAGTTTAACAGTTATAAAGATAAGATCAGATCAAGGTACTGAATTTCTCAACAAGGTTATAAGAGAATATTGTGAACAGAATGGTGTACTACATCAACTTGCTGCTGCTGGTACACCTCAGCAAAATGGGGTTGCTGAAAGAAGGAACAGAACTTTAAAGGAAGCAGGAAGAACAATGATTTGTGAAGCATTGCTACCTGAAAGATATTGAAATTTGAAGCGATAAATCTGACATGCTACACACAAAACAGAACATCAGTAAACAAGAAGCTGCTTAAGACACCTTATGAGGTTTGGAATGGAAGGAAACCTAACATATCCTATTTCCATCCATTTGAAAGCAAATGTTTTATTCTAAATCATAAGGTACATTTGAAAACATTCCAACCAAAATCAGATGAAGGAATTTTCTTGGGATATTCTTGATCAGTGAGCATTCTGAGTCTTGAACAAGAGGTCACTGAAACATGAAGAAACAATCCATGTTGTGTTTGATGAACCTAAATTTACTAGTATGGAAGATGAAGATTGTGGACCTGCTGAGAATCAACAAGTCACTGATCCAGATTGTGTTGAAGTTTTGGAAAGATTGAATGACTTAAAAGTCTCTAATACTGCCCCTGCTGAACACCCTGCTGATAATGGTACTGATGCAACAACTGAAGCAGTTCAAGGATCTGCGGACCCCCTGTAGAAGAAGCTACAGCAGACC
Organism: Gentiana macrophylla; assembly: GCA_026214975.1. Classification (NCBI taxonomy): domain Eukaryota; kingdom Viridiplantae; phylum Streptophyta; class Magnoliopsida; order Gentianales; family Gentianaceae; genus Gentiana; species Gentiana macrophylla. The sequence goes on along the minus strand of CM047805.1, from coordinate 81,052,409 downwards.
CTACTGAAGATGATGTTCCTAAAAATCAAATTAACCAAAATCCACAATGGTTAAGGAATCACCCTGCTGAACAAGTTATTGGCAATGTACAGCAAGGTGTGAGGACTAGAAGACAACTGGAAGCTATGTTTACTTGTTTTATATCTCAAATGGAACCTAAAGTTGTTGAAGAAGCAATTTCAGATCCAGATTGGATAATTGCTATGCAAGAGGAATTAAATGAATTTGAAAGAAATCAAGTTTGGACACTAGTTGAAAGGCCAAGTCATGCAAATATCATTGGAACTAAGTGGGTATACAGAAACAAACTTGATGAATCTGCTACCATTGTAAGAAACAAAGCCAGACTAGTTGCAAAAGGCTATTCTCAAGCAGAAGGAATAGATTTTGATGAAACTTATGCACTGTTGCAAGATTGGAAGCTATCAGTTATTCTTGGCACATCTTGCATATAAGAACTTCAAAGTATATCAAATGGATGTCAAGAGTGCATTTTTGAATGGCATTACTAGAGAGGAAGTGTATGTTCGACAACCTCCTGGATTTGAAGTTAAAGATCAAGAAGATAAAGTGTATAGACTCAACAAAGCACTTTATGGATTGAAACAAGCACCAAGAGCATGGTATGAGACTCATCTCAATTCTTGGTGGACAATGGTTTTATAAAGGCACCATTGACAAGACACTTTTCGAGAATTAGTGAAGGGACAAACACCTGTTTGGTACAAATTTATGTGGATGACATAATTTTTGGTTACGAAAATGATTTACTTTGTGAAAAGTTTGCAAATCTAATGAAGAGTAAATTCCAAATGAGTATGATGGGAGAAATGAACTACTTTTGGGATTGCAAGTTAAGCAGATGAAAGATGGAATCTTCATTCATCAAACCAAGTATACCAGGAGTTCTTGAAGAAGTTTGGTATGGAAAATAGCACTAAGAATTCAACTCTATGAGTACAAACATCAGATTGGATGAAGATAAAGAAGGCAAAGATGTTGATCAAACCTTATACGAGAAGGATGATAGGCGATCTGCTGTACTGCTAATCGCAATGAGACTGATATATCATTTCTTTGTAGGTGTTTGTGCAAGATTTCAATCTAAACCTAAAGAAAGTCATTTAGAGTGCAGTCAAAAAAGAGTTCTCAAGTATCTAAAAGAGACTTTGGGAGTAGGGATATGGTATTCCAAGGAAGGAAGCTTCAAAGTTATATCTACTCAGATTACGATTATCTTTGGATGCAAGATTGATAGAAAAAGCACCTCGAGAACTTGTCGAGTTAATGGGAAATAGACTTGGTTTCTGGTTTAGCAAGAAAGCAGAATTCTATATCAACTTCCACTTTCTTGAAAATTTGAATACATTCTTCTTTGGAAGTTCTTTGTGCACAAAATACTATGGCTAAGACAACAATTAAGGGATTATGGAAATGAAGAAAAAGAAATTCCAATTATGTGTGATAACACAAGTGCAATTGCAATCACGAAAAAATCTGTTTTGCACTCTAGAACCAAGCACATTGATGTGAGACATCATTTTATAAGAGATCATGTTGAAAAGAAAGATGTGGTGGTTCTATACATCCCTACTGAAGATCAACTTGCTGATATTTTCACTAAGCCACTTGATAGTGAAATATTTTCTAAGTTAAGGACTGAACTTGGAATCATAAAGGTTGACTGATATTCAGCAATGTACTGGAATTCACCAAGGGGATTAGTCTTTGCTATGTTGGGTGAGCTCACTTAGCAGATTAGTCATTGGTATCAACAATTTCATGTACTTATGTTTGGACAATTGTGCAAATGAGGTTGCCAAGGGGATTGGTCTTTGTCATTTTGGGTGAGCTCACTTGACATATCAGTCATTGGTATTAAACTTCATCTTGTATTATCAATTGAACAAAACAAGAAGAAAACAAGGATCGTGAGTACTTTTGTCGTGAGTCTGCCGAAGCCTTTTATCGCCAGATTCTTTGAGGCCACCTGCCGAGGATCACCTGCTTTGGATGGAACGTTAAACAGTCAAAGTTATTAAAGTCAAAAAGCATATTGGTGGGATATTTATTTTATCCTTTAATAACCACAGTTAACACGATCTAACGGTTATCATACGTTATGGAACACGTGTCAAGCCGACATTTATTCGATTAATCATGGTTGACATGGATGTACGTGCAGCGGCGATTTCAACCACCTACATGTCTATATAATCGGTATTATACACGGACTCTCTACTTGCAATTTCTGCTTTATCTCTGCAAATCCTACATTGTGTGAACACAGATTTGAGAGCAATTCTTCTTCATCTTTTTCTTATTTCAATGGCGGAAAGGATTGAAGTTCAAATCGAATCCAGCCAAAGTGTGAGAGGCTATGTTGTTGATGCAAAACAAACAGAGTTGGCTATTAATATAGGTCGAAGAATAAGGAGGTTTGCAGGCTTGGAGAACAAACTCAACATCAGACTAAAAACAATCTCATACACCAATGTTATTGATTTTTGGAAGAATATGGTTGTGGAAGAAGGAACTGAAGCATTCAAGACAACAGTGAATGCTGAGGAACTTGTAATTTCTTCTAGTCTACTGAGGGAAGTGTTTGGATTTGAAGAAGTGGTGGATGGTCCAGTCAATCCTGAAGCAATGGGATTGGACAAAATGGCATTTGTTGATCAGATTAAAACAAGTGCAGACACCAAATCCGTACCAGGCATCAACTGCCGAGACACATTGGAAATGAGTACGATCTGTGAGCAAGCTCATTCTGAAGAACATACTTGGGCTAGTTAGCGTTATGGATACTCTATCGGGACCCAAGATAGAGTGATGATAATCATCTGCAGAAGCATGAGGTTTGATTGGGCTGGTTATTTCATTCATTATATGAAGAAAGTAGCCAAGGAGGAGAAACTAGGAAAAGGAAATCAAAGGCCTTACCTTTAGGTTTGATGATTCGAGACCTGTTTGAATCATTTGGCGATTCTGATCTTGAATCTTCTCAAATAAATCGATCTAGATACAAGAAGAAATTGATCATGCCATCCCTGGTCTAGATGATGATGAAGAGGTTCTTTGGAGAGGTCTGCTTGGTGATGATAGTGATGGAGATGATGGTGATCTTTGGTGGTGAGCGGGTTCGACAAACTAAGAAGATATCTATCAAACCTCTTTTTGCACCAAGAAAACAATTTGAGAAAAGAAAGGCTGGAGCTACAAAGAAAATAATCGAGGTATTAAAGCCTTCAAAGAAGACAAGGAAACAAACAAAGACCTGATCTCTTTGAGTCTGCTTTGAGTCAAGTGGAGGTTCTTGACCTCTCAGAGCTACAAGGAAAAGCTGTTGTTGAAATTTTGAGAGAACAACGAAAAAGAAGCCAATGAGAAGATGAAGTCTGTTTGTATTGGAAAAGATGATGATGAACCTCTCTCCAAAAGAATGAAGGAGATTGCCAAAAGAAAAAGCATGGCAAAGGAAAAGCATTGAAAAATTTGGAGGCACTGAGAGGGCCCAAGAAGAGGCATCGATAGTAGAGGAAGAAGAGTGCATTGAGGCCGAGCCCTTAACTATCATTCCACTGTGGTGATTCTCGACTCATCATCCCGAAGAGGTTGTCAAGTCTCACGATCTTTGGGCGAGGTTGTTTTTGAGCAAATCTGTTGAAGATATCTGATCATCGACCCGAGGCTGCTTTGTAGTATCTCTTGAGGAACCACAACAAACCACCGAACTGAACTCTCTTGTGGTAGTTGAAGAGGTAATTGAAGACTTGGTTGAAGACCACTGCAAGTGTGGCAAGAACTCGGGGGGAAGAAGCGATCTGCTGCTTGACCTATTGATGAGCATGTAAGTCGGGGGAACCAAGTGTGGTACAGATGGAAATAGTAGGTACAAATGTACAATCTCAAAGAACTCTGAGACTTTCAAACATCTGTTGAAGAAACCATGAATTTACTTGTTGGAACCTTTGAGGTCAACAAGGCACTTGAGTCTGCTCGGAGATCTTTTATGCCATTTGAAAGGCATGTAAAAGAAAGAAAGAAAAGCAAGAGAGTATGTAGATCCCAAACTTGAGAAAATTGTTGACTACTTCCAATGGAAGTTTGGTTTCTACAAGAGACAAAAGCCAGCTGCTGAACCTATGATAGATTTTGAAGATGGGCTTTTGAAAAATTGGGAGTAGAGAACCTGCTGGATCTAGTTGATACCACCCTGCTGCAATCAAGACTGATGGATCTGTTTGATGAACAACAGAAAGAGGAAGGTATCAAGTTTAGAGATCCAAGAGATGGTGATGATGATTCTTCCTCATCATCGACTCTCTGAGGATATTTCCCCTCGGACCGGGAGGAACCAGTGGGACTGCAATAATCTTAGAACAACCTACACAACGATCTCTCACTCTGGTAAGTCTCGGCGAGGGCCAGCCAGATCAAGAGATGGATGAGGATCTACGAGGATCTCACCATGGATGATTTGGAAGCATTGATCAATGAAGGAATCAATCTGAGTCTTTGGTAGGCTAGGTGATGAATCTTCTACATTCCATGTTGTAGAGCCTCTTGCACTGGCGATCTTTGAAAAGAGTGAGGATTTGGATGAAGAGAAGGTTATTGATTTCATTGAACCTAGTGTCGATTCGAGAGGAATCCATTGAATATCGGGATGGATTTGACTTTGAGGGCACTCTTACTAAATCTGCCATAATCCTGCACAAGATTGGTCATGCGAAAGGATTCCAAGTGGATAATGAGGTTTTATTTTCAATCCACAAGGAATTGAAGAGGAGAGTGCAGTTCTTTGGGGTACAAACAAAGACTGGACAAAGGTTGGAAACGGGAGAATGCAGTTTCTTTGAGTTTCAAAAAGCACTGGACAAAGGTTGGAACATGATTTGGGTTTGGAGGAAACCACTTGTTGTTGATGAGGCTCTTTGTAGTGGAGCTCTTTGAGGCAAGACCACTTTGAAGGAAAGATGGTCGTGATTGACTGCATTAATGAGGATGAGCAAATTCTTGGACTTTGACTTCGATGATGAGGAGTTTCGGATGCACGAAGAAGAAGATATTGATGTTAATCCCCTCGGCATTTGTACTGTTTTGAGGAACACGCCATTGATCCTATCCTGGAGGAATATGAAGGACCTAACCTGCTTTGGTGGATAGGAGTTGGGCAATGGTGATAAGCAATCGAGGCCACAGTACAATGTTGAGGAGCTGCTTGATGAAGCCACCGTGGAAGGATGACCAGTGAAGTGCCGTTGAAGTATTAAATGAGTTAAGGATTTGTAAGGCATGATATGCAATAGTTAAGGACACAAGCGGGATGAGACAAGAAGAAAGATTTGAAGAAGCGATGAAGATGGTAAATGAAAGCAGACAATCAAGCGCCCACGCTTGCTTCAAACTTCACATCTACTCAAAATGCTGTGAATGATCTGATACTAGATGTGAGGGGCATCAAGGTTGGAAATACTGCAAAAGATAAATTTCTAAAAGATCAACTTATTTCTATCCATCAGAAACTTGACAACCTTGCTGCGGCTTTGAACCTCTCGAGCTCTTCTTTGCACAACAACTGCTATGCTGATCCCAAAGCCGATGAAAGGATCAACACACTTTGGAGAGACCACGCAATCAAGGATAACTTCACTTGATACAAGAACTGGAGCTATGGAAGGCCAACTGCATAGAGTGGTTATCTCACAGGAGAGTATTCATGGCCTTATCTCCCGTTTTGTTGATGATGTCACTAAGGGGGAAGAGGGCCAATCAGCAAAGAAAAAAGGAGGTCGCAAGACTCTTTGCACGAAGAGATGGACGAGATGATACAAATGCTTTGAGCAACTTTGCACTGGCAGAGTGCAACTTACTGATGATCTTCTGAGACAATACAAGAAAGAATACTATAACAGAAGAAGACCTTATCATGACATGGGTTTTCATGAAGGTCTTAACTCTTTCTTGGGTTTGAAATTTTGGGAAGCAAGAGTCAAAGCCTTAAGGGCAAGCAGAGGCGGAAAAGTAGCAAAGGTGATAAGGTGCTACCTATTACAAAAGCAAGGGACTCATTGGATGAATTCAAGGAGTCAGTATATGAAGTTTGGATTCGAGTGAATGAAATTAATCTTATCCTCCTGAAGCATGGAACTGGTGGAAGCAAGTCAATCCTACATTGATTTTACACTCATTGAAAATGAATGGATGAGGATATGATAGAACAAATCAGAGCCTATCAAGAACAAGCTGAGAAGGCTAGAAGAGAAAGAGTAAAGAGACAATAGATCAGCATATATTATTATTCTTTATCTTTGATGTATCTAGTTGTAATAACTGAACAATGATTATAATGAGAATTGACTGAATTTGTTTTGTTTTTGTTGTATATCTTTTTGCTTTGCTGATTAGGTGAGGTAGTGGCATCATCACCAAAAGGGGAAATTGTTGGACTTATTTCTTAGTTTTGATGATGAGTGTCATACTAGTCATTTTATAGTGCAAAGGCAAAAAGATGTCTAGATCAAATGTATAGGTTTATTAGAGTTTGATTCATAAATAGGTTTGATCAAACAAGCCTTTGTAAAGGCCTCATTGATTGATATCGATGGCTGGTCTAGGTGAGTAGGGTAGATAGGTCAAGATAGACTAGTCTTGAACTTCTTTGAAGACCCAAGACCCAAGGTGAGGGTTCAAACTCGATTCTGAAAGGCTAAGGGATCAAACTTAGTATTTAAAGTCAAGGATATGGAATCAGAATTTAGGCAAGTTTGTGATGACCTAAACTGATTACATATACCTTTTGTAGAAGGTCTAAGTTCCATAAGTTGTATGATGTTTGGAACTTAGTTATCATTAAAATGATGTGATCTAACTTCACAAATAAAATTTAGATAAAAATAATCAATTTGCATTGTATTTTATATACAATAATATGATGATCAAGTGATGATAGGTATCTCACAGACTCATGAACCTCTTTGATGTATTACCTCGATTAATTCAAGTTTATTGGAAGATTACATGGATGAGGACAGCCAACTACCTCGACTTATCAAGTAAATCAAAATTGAGATTAAAAGACGTTGGGATGACTTTTATTTTTATCTATTGGATACAAGTCAAAGGGTGGACAGATGCCTTTGTCAAAAAAATTACGAGCGATTGTCGATCCATGAATAGTGACAGATTGCCGTCGGATGGGACAAAAACAAGGAACGGTCACATTTGAATTTCAAATACATGTCACATGCATTCCTACCTATAAATAGAGGACTTTCAACTCAGAAAAAGATGATGAATTTTGATAAACTTTAAGTGATAAATCGAAATTTGAAAAACACCTGCTTGAACTTCTTGAGCATAAAGGCTGGCGATCTAGAAATTTCTTCAAGTGTATTACGTATTCAAGCCGCATCAAGATTACACACTTGGAGATCGCAAGCTGCTGATTACATCATCCTAATCAAGCTCGCTTTGAATCAAATCATTTATTTGATTCATTCTTTATTTTATAAAGAACCTCATCAAGACAATGAAGCATCTGTTGGGTGTGAAAGATCATTGTTTGTGGTGGAGGTGGTGAAGAGGCAATTCTACCCTTCAAGGACCAGTGGAAGACTCAGGAGCAGCAATCCTACCTGTTCCCAGTTTTCAGTTTGTGAAGCCATAGTTATTGGTGAAGGACAAACAACTTAGGAATCTTTGTAAAAGCTGCATCAAAGATCTCTAGTGAATTTCCTCCAACATCACAGGAGAAGAGTGGACTGACAGGATTACATCACCTGGAACCACTATAAAATCTGCCTACTTACTTTCAGCATTTACTTTTTGCACTTAGTTTATCTTATACATCAGCCTACTGAATCTAGCAACTGAAATCACACACTTGCACTACTAAGTATCTAATACTTAGTATCACTTTTAACAACAAGTTTTAAGGCTTAATTTTGATATTATTCCGCTGCACAAATTCAGCAAACTCAACTATCGAGAGACTCATCATTATCAAGAGAGCTCTTTGAAGTCTCAAAGAGACTCTGAAGTATCAGCAGATCTTGAAGTTGCAGAATTTGTTAACTCCAAAGTTTTAAGTGTTAAGTTTATTCACCCCCCACCCCCCCCCCTCTAAACTTAACCAAAGCCTTTTCAAGGGACCAACAACATCATCTTTGACCGATGCGATCCTAAAAAACCTAGGAAAAGCAACTTTTAATGGAATATTACCCACCCAAATGTCCTCCCAAAATCTCACCCTCCAAAAATCTGAGCCTAACAAGTCAACTCCATCCCTCTTTATATTTGCAATAGACTCAACAATCTCTTTCTAAACCCCACAAACCTCAACCGGTTATTATCTAACCTCCAAACTCCCTCAAACCCATAAATCGACACTATCACTTTCCTCCACAAAGTATTCGGTTCTTAAATAAATCTCCACCACCATTTCCCAGGCAAGGACCAATTCTGCAAACTACCCACTCCAATGCCTCCCAAGGACTTAGGAGCTTGACACTTTACCGATCTACGAAGATATTTTTATGAGCCCCACCCCGCCCCAAAAGAAAGAAGATATCACACTTTCCAAAAAAATTAATACACATTCGAAGGCTTGTAGACGGAGAAAAAGAAGAGTGGAAGAGCGCTAAGGACAACTTTAATGAGGACCAACCTTCCACCTTCCGACAACGAGGACCATTTCCAAGCAAATAATTTTTCCTTGCATTTCTGAATAATACCATCCCAAGCCTTCAATCTCCTCATGTTTTGCCGACCCATAAACCCAAATATTTGAATGGTAGAACAATTTTCTTGCAATTTAAAATTTCTGCCGCCATAGAAAGATCTCCCTCATGTACCTTTATACCTGCTAACGAACTTTTCCCCATGTTTATTTTCAGGACCGAGATCATTTCAAAACATGATAAAATCCTTTTTAAAATTTTTCAAATTTTCCATACTCCAAATACCCAAGAAAACCGTATCATCCAGCGTCTTTGGAGATCGAGATCGAATCTGATCCTTTCAATAAACACCCTGAAAATTTTCCTTTTGAAATTGCTTCTTTCATTATTATATTCAAACCTCCTGCCGCAATGAGAAAAAGAAAAGGGGACAACGGGCCACCCTGTCTTAAACCTCTTTCCAAGTTGAATTCCTTAGTCGGGCTTCCCCCCACTAGCACAGATGCTCTAGCCGAAGAGATGCAACCTTGAATCCATTTTCTCCATTTCAAACCAAAACCTATATTTTTCGAGTATTGTATAAAAAGACCAATTAATGCAATCGAACGCTTTTTCAAAATCTACTTTAAAAACAAAGCGGCGTACCTTTCTTTTTAGGAAATCCACCAGCCGTTAAGAATGAGGGCGCCGTCAAGAATTTTCGACCGCCCTTGATGAAACCAGTTGATACTCCCTACTACCAAAGATATCACCACCTTCAACCTCTCGGCCAATTTTTGAGACAATCTTGTAGTAGCAACCGATTAAACGATAGGCTGTAATCCTTAATAATGACAGATTTGAGATTTTAGGCGGGAGAGCAATAAGCGAAGAACTACTCCCATTGTGGAATCTCACGGTTTCCTCGAATTCATGAATGACCTCGCAAAAATCAGATTTGAGAATCTCTATGTTTATTTAATAAAGTTGAAATTGAAACCATCCGCCCCGGGGCCTTGAGCCTTCACATAACCAAACCGAGACCTTAATTTCATCATTAGTAATTTCTCTTTCAAGCTAGTCTCGTTGGTTGTGATCCAATTTAGCAAATAAATTGGTATTGAAAGATGGCCTGGACCGATTATTTTCAGCATATAATTCTTCAAACGAATTTTGCACCTCCACTTTAACGAGAACCGGATCCTCTAACCATTCTCCATTTACCAATAACCCCGGCATTGCACATTTCCTTGTTCTGCCTTTAACACATGTGAAAGAATTTGGAATTTTTGTTACCTTCTTTTAACCATTTTATTCTTGATTTTTGTCGCAAATTACTTTCTATCAAAGCACCATATTGGAATAATTTATCTGAATCCTCAGCTCTGCATATTTCTTCCTCCCTATCTAGAACTTGTGTTTCAGCTTTTTAGTCTAAATCCCTCAACATCCTTTCCTCTTGTCTAATTTGATGAGATAAATTCCCAAAATTCTTTTTACCCAAAATCTTCATGACCTCTTGTAATTTTTGAGTTTCATCTTCAATCATATACCTGGAACATTAGATTTCACTTGTAACGCCCCGTTTCCGGACACCGAGTCCTTATCCGGAAAGAGCGCTCGGCACATATATTATCAAATAAAAACTCAATAATACATGCAAGCCTTACGTCATCCATCAAAAATCAAACGATCGAAACATACGGTAATCAATCTTGGTGAAGAAAAACTAAATCCAATAAAAGATCTAAACTCCAGAATTCAATCCAAAAGGTCTCAAAGGTAACTAATCCAAAAGGAAGAACAACATTATTCAAAACCTTGAACAAGCTGTTTTAAAAGAAACAAACTAAAAGATCTAAGTCTTCAAACTCCAACTCAAACGCGTCCTCGTCACCAAAGAACTCATCGTGGTAACTACTGTTCATCTTCTTTGGGAAAGGGAAGACAAAGACAACGTAACGGGTAAGTACAAAAGTACTTAGTAACGTGTAGAAGATCGCATACAACCATGCCCTCGTAAAGAAATAAAAGCAATACCGTCTTTTATTAATTCATTTCCGTTATTAGCCCTAGCTAACTATCATATTATGTTCATCGCATAACATGAGGTTCCAAGGGTATCTATCTTAGCTCAAGTTTGTTACATCACGAATAACAAGGGCACTACGCTAGTAATAGGATGTACTAGGACAATCTGGGTGCAACCTACTTAGAGACTCGCTCTAGTAGCCCCGGGAATATCTCGAGTCCCGATAGTGTGATGACCGCGTGTGCACCAGGCGCTTTATCGGCCAATCGATTGACCGGCGTGGGTACAAGCTACTTTGTGCAGTCGGAGGACACATCGCGATATTGTACTATGCCTTACCAAGCATTGCATGATGTTTAAGATTTTAATCTAGCACATACGTTTGATTAGATGTTTAACTAGCCACTTAAGTGTTTTCGGGTAAGCTCCTCACACTTCCTACCCTCGTTTCTTAGACCTCTGAGACACGGACAAGCCCTAGGAATTACACGGACATCGATAAACCCTAGCTTATCGAAGCACAAGGCAAATCCGAAGCTTTCGGTGGTCCCACACTTCATCTTTTTAGGGAATCCATGTGGTGCCGGAACTAAACGCACCAGAAGCTAGTTCAGAGCTTTGTCACGTAAGGTTATGCAATAAAACAATATTATAAAGCCTGAACCCAAGCTGACTCAATAAAACCAAACAACGAAAAGTCTCAGGCTGAACGCCCGTTTAAAGGACTGAACGCCCGTTCAAAATAATGAACGCCCGTCCACCCTCAAACCATCACATCCTGTATCGAAATCAACCCTCTGAACGCCCGTCCCAAGTATCAAACGCCCGTCCACCCTGACTCAAATACAACCTGTATCCAAACTTCACTCTGAACGCTCGTCCAAGGGAACTGGACGCTCGTCCACTTTGCAGAGGAACCGGACGCCCGTCCGAATCCCTGGACGCCCGTCCACCTGGAATTTCCAGTGCAACCTTTAACCCTGCGATTTCCATCGCACATGCACCCCAAAAACTCGATTTTTAACAGATAAAACAGCAGAAAACAGTACAAAAAGTTTGCCTACAACCTTACGAGAACTTAGCCATACGATAAGAAAACCACGTTACCTCGATTCTTGCGAGCTACTACGATCCAAGCAACCACACTTGAAAAAGATAAACCTTTTTAACACCGAGCCTAAAATGATTGAACCACGGGATTACTACGATGCTTAAACACATAAAAACGCAGGTTGAGCATTGAAAGCGAACCCTAAACAAGAACGATGATGAGAACTTACGTTAACGGCTCTAAAGATGGTTGATATCCAAACGATCCTCTTGTCGCGGTGATTCTTTTCCCTTGAGATGTCTGTCCAAAAGATCAACGGATTAAGCCTGGGGATCGAAAGTTCTTCCTCTCTTTTTTTTAAAACTTGCGTGCCTCATCTCAAAATATCGGCTCCTCCTTTTTTTTTTTTTTGACAAAAGTGATTAGGTTAATTAGGATTTGTTTTCTTTTTATAAATCCCAATTTTCCTAATTACTTAAAATTCCTTAATTATCCCTTTTCTTTTATAAAACCTTTAAAACAAGAGAACATAATATTCCGATTTATCAAAGACCGAAATGCCCTTTATCCAAAAATCGGGATATTACATTCCTCCCCAGCAAGAGGAGTTTAGTCCTCGAAACTAGAACATACTGGAAGATGGGGAACTCGGGAACTCGTCCAACATATCTGCTTCCACTTCCCGTGTGGCTTCCGTCGGTGCATGGTTGCTCCATTGCACTAACACTAACGGAATCATTCGCCTCTTGATCATCCTTTCCTTTCTATCCGAATCTTGATCGGCTTTTCCACGTATGATAGGTTGTCTTGTAACACCTCTGGATCAATTTCGATTCCACATCCACTTTTGATAAACACTTAAGCATCGATCGTGGAAGACATTGTGGACTCAGACATCGATTCCGGCAACCGTAGTCTATAAGCCAACTTCCCAACTCTTTCGATGATATCAAAGGTCCTACGTATCTTGGACTTAGCTTTCCTTTCGACCAAACCTCTTGACACCCTTCATTGGAGAGCGCTCGAAGGTAAACTCATCCCCAACTTCAAACTCTAGCGGTCTCCTTCTAACATCGGCCCAACTCTTTTGCGATCTTGTGCGACTTTTCAGATTCTTCCGTATCAACTCGATCTTCTCCTTGGCTTGCTTGAACCATCTCCGCCCGGTGATGTGTTTCTCTCCCACTTCATCCCAATAAAGTGGAGTCCTGCACTTCCTACCATACAAGGCCTCAAAAGGTGGCATTCCCAAACTTGCGTGGTAAGCTGTTGTTATTGTAAGCAAACTCCGCCAAGTTGAGGTAATCTATCCATGAACCTCCGGCATCCAAAACACAAGCTCTAAGCATATCCTCAAGAGTGCTGAATCGTTCTCTCGGATTGCCCGTCCGTCGAGGATGAAACGCGGCGTGCTCAAATCGATCTTACGTTCCAAAAGCTTTACTGAGACCTTTCCAAAAGCGGTGATGAATCTACTATCCTGTCGGATATATAATAGATAAAGGCACACCATGAAGCTTCACTATATTGTCGATGTACATAGTAGCGAACTTCTTTATAGGCATGTCTACCTTACACGGCAAGAAATGGGCTGATTTGGTAAGTCTATCCACAATCACCCAAATCATGTCATGACCGCCCTTCGTCTTAGGCAAACCAGTGATGAAATCCATCGTGATATTCTCCCATTTCCATTCCGGTATCTCCAAAGGTTTCAGCAAACCTCCTGGCCTCTTATGTTCTGCTTTCACCCTCTGACATGTATCGCATCTCGCCACGAACTCTGCGATCCCTAACTTCATACCAAGCCACCAGTATCTTTCCTTGAGATCTCTATACATCTTAGTGGCTCCGGGATGAACCGCAAAAGCAATCTTGTGAGCCTCGTCCATAACCTTCTCTCTTAGACCATCCACATCTGGTACACACAAACGGTCTCCATACCAAAGATAACCACTCTTGTCCAACTGATAACCCACTGTAGGTTTTTCTCGGGCCACACGCTTCAAATTAACCATCACTGGGTCCTTATCTTGTTTAAACCGTATTTCATCTAGCGGATCGACCTCGCCATCCATGGCGCCATAAAGCTATTCTTCATGCTTACGCTCAACCACTTCAATCGCATTCTATCCAACTGATCCACAACTTCTTGTAAGGTGGTGATAGCATTAACCGCTCTCCGGCTAAGTGCATCGACTCGACATTCGCCTTACCGGGTGGTATTGAATGTCCAAGTCGTAGTCTTTCACAAACTCTAACCATCTTCTTTGCCTCATGTTCAGATTCTCACGAGTAAAGAAGAACTTAAGGCTCTTATGATCCGTGAAGATCCTTGTCTTGACACCATACAAATAGTGTCTCCAAAGCTTGAGCAAACACCACTGCTTTGCCAACTCCAAGTCGTGTGTAGGGTAATTCTTCTCATGCACCTTTAGTTGCTGAGCGCATAAGCAATCACCTTTCTGATCGCATCAAAACACAACCCAAACCTTGACCCGATGCATCTGTATAAACATCATAATTATCAAAAACCTCCGGTAACGCCAACACAGGGAGCTGTGGTCAACTTTTCTTTCAAAGTCTGAAAGGCTTCCTCACATTCATCAGTCCACTCATACTTGACGTTCTTCTGAGTAAGTCTCGTAAGAGGTGTAGCTATCTTCGAGAAATCCTTTACAAACTTCCGGTAATACCCTGCTAGACCCAAGAAACTTCTTATCTCTCATTCGATGTCGATTCTAGGCCACTTGCAGAGACAGCTTCTATCTTTGCTGGATCCACTTTAATACCTTCTCCAGAAACTATATGTCCAAGAAAACTGACTTGATCCAACCAAAACTCGCACTTGGAAAACTTGGCATACAGCTTGTTCTCTTTTAAGGTTTGTAGTACTACCCTTAGATGTTCTTCAGCTCTTTCTCGTCTTTAGAGTATACCAAAAATGTCGTCTATGAAGACAATCACAAACTTGTCGAGATAAGGCATGAAAACTCTTTGCATCAAATCCATGAATTTCGATGGAGCATTAGTGAGTCCAAACGGCATGACCAAAAACTCATAATGTCCATACCTAAATCTTGAAAAGGTCGTCTTAGGTATATCGACACCTTGATTTTCAATGATGGTAACCGGACCTAAGATCAATCTTAGAGAACACCTTCTTACCTTGCAACCGGGTGAACGGATCGTCAATCCTTGGTAAAGGATACTTATTCTTGATTGTCGGTTTATTCAACTCTCTCAGAGTCGATGCACAAGCGCATACTCCCATCTTTCTTCTTCACAAACAAGACCGGTGCTCCCCACGGTGATGTACTTGGTTGGATGATGTTTTTCTCTAACATGTCCTTAAGTCGAATCTTCAACTCTTTCAACTCACCGGTGCCATCCTCGTATGGCGCTTTAGCTCTTGGTGAAGCTCCTGCGATCAACTCGATCTCAAACTCTATGGCCCTATCGGCATATGTCACGCAAATCTTCAGGAAGACTTGGAAATTTCTCTAACCACACGAGTCTTTCCTAACTCGGGTTTGAGCTTTTCCTTATCTAGCGCGTACACCACAAAACCTTGGCAACCACGCCTCAAGGCTTTTAAAGCTTTAATCTACGAGATGATCGGATCTTTGTTTCTTGCTAGGCTTGTATACGATACCCTGGAAAGTCTTAGCTGATTTTCTGGAACTTTAAAGATTACTCTCTTGCCTTTGCAATCCAAATAGACATGGTTCTTAGATAACCACCCATGCCTAGATAACATCAAAGTCCAGAGAAATCCAACACCGTCAAAGCATCTTTGGCACCGGTAAGTCCCAACTCTAATGTCGATTGAGGGTGTGACTTGAGCACATCTAGTAACTCGCCCAACGGGTGGTTTATACTCAAAGGTCTCTCCAACTCCTTAAGGGTAGGTTTAACTTCTTAACTATCCTTGGAGAAACAAAAGTTCTGAAGCTCCGGTATCAAACAGAGTTTTGAAATCGCTAGATTATCTATGATTATGGTACTAACAAGTGAATCAATTTACATACAAATATGTAATATCATATGCGCGCTATATCATATTAAATATTTATAAGAAACACAAACACTGAAAAGTACCTGTCACCACAAAGTCATCTAACTCCTCTGGCTCCGCATCAGTTGCAAAAACACGAATCTGCTACCTGTAGGGCGATTGCCCTGCTGGTTACCTCGTCCTCCTGTCTGATTCCCTTGAGAGATCTTCTTAGGACACGCCCTCGAGTAATGTCCCACTTCCCCACAGTGGAAACAACTCGTGCTACCTGCCATGCAATCTCCTGAATGTGCCTTGTTACACTTAGCACAAACCGGTGGTGTTCCACTTGTCGAACTCCTCGTTCTGAACTCCCTGTCTTCTTAACATTCTCGTTTGTGGCGCCCCTACTACCTCCTTGAAAATTTGCGAATGGCCTCTTGTCCCCGACTACAATCAAGCCGGCTGTTGGCAAACCTTTCCGCTGTCAATGCTCTATCCATGACGCTTGCCATACTCGTCGGTCTATCTCCAAGCATACCTTTTGCCACCTCATGTGACAAACCTTCCATAAACTTGTCTATCTTCTTTTCTTCACTCTTCATAATCTCGGGGTAGAACCTGCCCAACTCATGAAACTTCTGCGAGTACTGTGTCACTGTAGTATTTCTTCCCTGTTTTAAACTCAGAAACTCGTTGGCCTTTGCATTTTGTGCCGTTCTAGGGAAGTATTCCTGATAGAACAAATCCTTGAATACCGCCCAATCTGTGATTCTAGGATTAGCTTGCTCATAAGACTCCATCCAACTCTCTGCATTACCTGCCAACAAAGATCTCGCCAATGAGCCCATTCGATTCACTGGGGCCCTCATGTTTCTACAAGACTTTTCAAACTGACGTAGCCACAAGTCTGCTGCTGCTGGCTCAACATTACCGAAAAACTCTGGTACCCTGTGCTTCTTCACCTTCTCATACCAGTCTATTGGTCTATCATAACCCCCAAACTGCTGCTGTATCGGTGGGGCATTCTGATAACTCTGCTGCGGCTGGGTGTAGCCAGGTGCTACGAAAGAACTCGATCTAGGTGGTGGTGGAGGTAGAATCGCTGGTGAGGAGTGAAACTCAATGGTGTGAGACGGAAACATGGATGCTGTGGATAATCAAGAAGAAGATCGGCGGTGGGTTAGAAAGTCCCAACCCGGTCCAAGTGGTGGTCCTTGGGGCTGATGTAGAAACTGGTACACGAGTGCTAAACCTTGAAGGACCCGCTTGTTCCACTCGACCTCTAACAAATTACTTGGTCCTTGATTCCCACCATGACCCAGGGTTGTTCACTTGAGTGACCGGAGGAATCTCGAGTAGGCTGGTCCACTCTGCTCCTTCTCGGAACCACAACCTCGGTAAAATCCGTCTCTGCATTACTTGTGCAGGTATTATACGCCTCGGCGTTATACGAACTAGCTCCTCCTCTAGTAAGCACCATCCTCAGTAGCCAAGAAAGAGAGGGGTTACTAAAGCTCTAACCTTATCTTAAAGAAAAATCAAGTCCTACACAAAGGAAGGAAAACCTTTCTCTCACGATACCAATCATAACGCCCGTTTCCGACACCGAGTCCTTATCCGGAAAGAGCGCTCGGCACATATATTATCAAATAAAAACTCAATAATACATGCAAGCCTTACGTCATCCATCAAAAATCAAGCGATCGAAACATACGGTAATCAATGCTGTGAAGAAAAACTAAATCCAATAAAAGATCTAAACATCCGTAATTCAATCCAAAAGGTCTCAAAGGTAACTAATCCAAAAGGAAGAACAACATTATTCAAAACTTGAAACAAGCTGTTTTAAAAGAAACAAACTAAAAGATCTAAGTCTTCAAACTCCAACTCAAACGTCCTCGTCACCAAAGAACTCATCAGCGGTAACTACCTGTTCATCTTCTTTGGGGAAAGGGAAGACAAAGACAACGTAACGGGGTAAGTACAAAAGTACTTAGTAACGTGTAGAAGATCGTATAACCATGCCCTCATAAAGAAATAAAAGCAATACCGTCTTTTATTAATTCATTTCCGTTATTAGCCCTAGCTAACTATCATATTATGTTCATCGCATAACATGAGGTTCCAAGGGTATCTATCTTAGCTCAAGTTTGTTACATCACGAATAACAAGGGCACTACGCCTAGTAATAGGATGTACTAGGACAACTGGGTGCAACCTACTTAGAGACTCGCTCTAGTAGCCCCGGAATATCTCGAGTCCCGATAGTGTGATGACCGCGAGTGCACCAGACGCTTTATCTGGCCAATCGATTGACCGGCGTGGGTACAAGCTACTTTGTCTGGTCAGAGGACACATCGCGATATTGTACTATGCCTTACCAAGCATTGCATGATGTTTAAGATTTTAATCTAGCACATACGTTTGATTAGATGTTTAACTAGCCACTTAAGTGTTTTCAGGTAAGCTCCCTCACACTTCCTACCCTCGTACTTAGACCTCTAGACACGGACAAGCCCTAGGAATTACACAGACATCGATAAACCCTAGCTTATCGAAGCACAAGGCAAATCCGAAGCTTTCGGTGGTCCCACACTTCATCTTTTTAGGGAATCCATGTGGTGCCGGAACTAAACGCACCAGAAGCTAGTTCAGAGCTTTGTCACGTAAGGTTATGCAATAAAACAATATTATAAAGCCTGAACCCAAGCTGACTCAATAAAACCAAACAACGAAAAGTCTCAGGCTGAACGCCCGTTTAAGGACTGAACGCCCGTTCAAAATAATGAACGCCCGTCCACCTCAAACCATCACATCTCATATCGAAATCAACCTCTCGACGCGCCCGTCCCAAGTATCAAACGCCCGTCCACCCCGACTCAAATACAACTTTGTATCAAACTTCACTCTGACGCTCGTCCAAGGGAATCGGCGCTCGTCCACTTTGCAGAGGAACGCACGCCCGTCCGAATCCTGGGCGCCCGTCCACCTGGAATTTCCCGCACTCGCAACTTAACCCTGCGATTTCCATCGCACATGCACCCCAAAACTCGATTTTAACGGATAAAACAACGAAAACAAGACAAAAAGTTTGCCTACAACCTGGCGAGAACTTAGCCATACGATAAGAAAACCACGTTACCTCGATTCTTGCGAGCTACTACGATCCAAGCAACCACACTTGAAAAAGATAAACCTTTTTAACACCGAGCCTAAAAATGATTGAACCACGAGATTACTACGATGCTTAAACACATAAAAACGCGGGTTGAGCACGCCAAACGAACCACTAAACAAGAACGATGATGAGAACTTACGTTAACGGCTCTAAAGATGGTTGATATCCAAACGATCCTCTTGTCGCGGTGATTCTTTTCCCTTGAGATGTCTGTCCCAAAAGATCAACGGATTAAGCCTGGGGATCGAAAGTTCTTCCTCTCTTTTTTAAAACTTGCGTGCCTCTCTCTCAAAATATCGGCTC
The DNA here is from genome assembly GCA_026214975.1 of Gentiana macrophylla. NCBI lineage: Eukaryota > Viridiplantae > Streptophyta > Magnoliopsida > Gentianales > Gentianaceae > Gentiana > Gentiana macrophylla. The sequence continues at coordinate 81,033,182 of CM047805.1, read as the reverse complement.
CTTTTTTTTTTGACAAAAGTGATTAGGTTAATTAGGATTTGTTTTCTTTTTATAAATCCCAATTTTCCTAATTACTTAAAATTCATAATTATCCCTTTTCTTTTATAAAACCTTTAAAACAAGAGAACATAATATTCCGATTTATCAAAGACCGAAATGCCCTTTATCCAAAAATCGGGATATTACATTCCTCCCCTTAAGAGGAGTTTCGTCCTCGAAACTAGAACATACTGGAAGATGGGGAACTCTCGGAACTCGTCCCAACATATCTCGCTTCCACTTCCCAGGTGGCTTCCGTCGGTGCATGGTTGCTCCATTGCACTAACACTAACGGAATCATTCGCCTCTTGATCATCCTTTCCTTTCTATCCAGAATCTTGATCGGCTTTTCCACGTATGATAGGTTGTCTTGTAACACCTCTGGATCAATTTCAGATTCCACATCCACTTTTGATAAACACTTCTTAAGCATCGATACGTGGAAGACATTGTGGACTCTAGACATCGATTCTGGCAACCGTAGTCTATAAGCCAACTTCCCAACTCTTTCGATGATATCAAAAGGTCCTACGTATCTTGGACTTAGCTTTCCTTTCTGACCAAACCTCTTGACACCCTTCATTGGAGACGCTCGAAGGTAAACTCTGTCCCCAACTTCAAACTCTAGCGGTCTCCTTCTAACATCGGCCCAACTCTTTTGGCGATCTTGTGCAGCTTTCAGATTCTTCCGTATCAACTCGATCTTCTCCTTGGCTTGTTTGAACCATCTCCGGCCGGTGATGTGTTTCTCTCCCACTTCATCCCAATAAAGTGGAGTCCTGCACTTCCTACCATACAAGGCCTCAAAAGGTGGCATTCCCAAACTTGCGTGGTAACTGTTATTGTAAGCAAACTCCGCCAAGTTGAGGTAATCTATCCATGAACCTCCGGCATCCAAAACACAAGCTCTAAGCATATCCTCAAGAGTCTGAATCGTTCTCTCGGATCGCCCGTCCATCTCGAGGATGAAACGCCGTGCTCAAATCGGTCTTACGTTCAAAAGCTTTACTGCAGACCTTTCCAAAAGCGATCGATGAATCTACTATCCTGTCGGATATAATAGATAAAGGCACACCATGAAGCTTCACTATATTGTCGATGTACATAGTAGCGAACTTCTTTATAGGCATGTCTACCTTACACGGCAAGAAATGGGCTGATTTGGTAAGTCTATCCACAATCACCCAAATCATGTCATGACCGCCCTTCGTCTTAGGCAAACCGGTGATGAAATCCATCGTGATATTCTCCCATTTCCATTCCGGTATCTCCAAAGGTTTCAAAGAAACCTCCTGGCCTCTTATGTTCTGCTTTCACCCTCTGACATGTATCGCATCTCGCCACGAACTCTGCGATCCCTAACTTCATACCAAGCCACCAGTATCTTTCCTTGAGATCTCTATACATCTTAGTGGCTCCGGGATGAACCGCAAAAGCAATCTTGTGAGCCTCGCCCATAACCTTCTCTCTTAGACCATCCACATCCGGTACACACAAACGGTCTCCATACCAAAGATAACCACTCTTGTCCAACCGATAACCCATCAGTAGGTTTTTCTCGGACACGCTTTCAAATTAACCATCACGGGTCCTTATCTTGTTTAAACCGTATTTCATCTAGCGGATCGACCTCGCCATCCATGGCGCCATAAATCTGTTCTTCATGCTTCGCCAACCACTTCAATCGCATTCTATCCAACTGATCCACAACTTCTTGTAAGGTGGTGATAGCATTAACCGCTCTCCGGCTAAGTGCATCGCCTCGACATTCGCCTTACCGGGTGGTATTGAATGTCCAAGTCGTAGTCTTTCACAAACTCTAACCATCTTCTTTGCCTCATGTTCAGATTCTCCGAGTAAAGAAGAACTTAAGGCTCTTATGATCCGTGAAGATCCTTGTCTTGACACCATACAAATAGTGTCTCCAAAGCTTGAGCAAACACCACTGCCGCCAACTCCAAGTCGTGTGTAGGGTAATTCTTCTCATGCACCTTTAGCCGCCTGACGCATAAGCAATCACCTTTCTGATTGCATCAAAACACAACCCAAACCTTGACCCGATGCATCCAGTATAAACATCATAATTATCAAAAACCTCCGTAACGCCAACACGGGAGCTGTGGTCAACTTTTCTTTCAAAGTCCGAAAGGCTTCCTCACATTCATCGACCCACTCATACTTGACGTTCTTACGAGTAAGTCTCGTAAGAGGTGTAGCTATCTTCGAGAAATCCTTTACAAACTTCCGTAATACCGCCGGACTCCAAGAAACTTCTTATCTCATATTCGATGTCGGTCTAGGCCACTTAGAGACAAAGACTTCTATCTTTGCTGGATCCACTTTAATACCTTCTCCAGAAACTATATGTCCAAGAAAACTGACTTGATCCAACCAAAACTCGCACTTGGAAAACTTGGCATACATCTTGTTCTCTTTTAAGGTTTGTAGTACTACCCTTAGATGTTCTTCATGCTCTTTCTCGTCTTTAGAGTATACCAAAATGTCGCTATGAAGACAATCACAAACTTGTCGAGATAAGGCATGAAAACTCTTTGCATCAAATCCATGAATTTCGATGGAGCATTAGTGAGTCCAAACGGCATGACCAAAAACTCATAATGTCCATACCTGCATCTTGAAGGTCATTTCTTAGGTATATCGACACCTTGATTTTCAACCGATGGTAACCGGACCTAAGATCAATCTTAGAGAACACCTTCTTACCTTGCAATCGGGTGAGCAGATCGTCAATCCTTGGTAAAGGATACTTATTCTTGATTGTCGCTTATTCAACTCTCTCGTAGTCGATGCACAAGCGCATACTCCCATCTTTCTTCTTCACAAACAAGACCGGTGCTCCCCACGGTGATGTACTTGGTTGGATGATGTTTTTCTCTAACATGTCCTTAAGTTTGAATCTTCAACTCTTTCAACTCACCGGTGCCATCACATGTATGGCGCTTTAGCTACTGGTGAAGCTCCTGCGATCAACTCGATCTCAAACTCTATGGCCCTATCAGGCATATGTCCTGGCAAATCTTCTGGGAAGACTTCAGGAAATTCTCTAACCACACGAGTCTTTCCTAACTCGGGTTTGAGCTTTTCCTTATCTAGCGCGTACACCACAAAACCTTGGCAACCACGCCAAGGGCTTTTAAAGCTTTAATTCTTTGAGATGATCGGATCTTTGTTTCTTGCTAGGCTTGTATACGATACCTGGAAAGTCTTAGCTGATTTTCTGGAACTTTAAAGATTACTCTCTTGCCTTTGCAATCCAAATAGACATGGTTCTTAGATAACCACCCATGCCTGAGATAACATCAAAGTCCGAGAAATCCAACACCGTCAAAGCATCTTTGGCTTTGGTAAGTCCCAACTCTAATGTCGATGAGGGTGTGACTTGAGCACATCTAGTAACTCGCCCAACGGGTGGTTATACTCAAAGGTCTCTCCAACTCCTTAAGGGGTAGGTTTAACTTCTTAACTATCCTTGGAGAAACAAAAGTTCCTGAAGCTCCGGTATCAAACAGAGCTGAAACTGCTAGATTATCTATGATTATGGTACCTAACAAGTGAATCAATTTACATACAAATATGTAATATCATATGCGCGCTATATCATATTAAATATTTATAAGAAACACAAACACTGAAAAGTACCTGTCACCACAAAGTCATCTAACTCCTCTGGCTCCGCATCAGTTGCAAAAACACGAACTGGTCTGCTACCTGTAGGGCGATTGCCCTGCTGGTTACCTCGTCCTCCTGTCTGATTCCCTTGAGAGATCTTCTTAGGACACGCCCTCGAGTAATGTCCCACTTCCCCACAGTGGAAACAACTCGTGCTACCTGCCATGCAATCTCCTGAATGTGCCTTGTTACACTTAGCACAAACCGGTGGTGTTCCACTTGTCGAACTCCTCGTTGCTGAACTCCCTGTCTTCTTAACATTCTGCTGTGGCGCCCCCCTACTACCTCCTTGAAAATTTGCGAATGGCCTCTTGTCCCCGACTACAACTGTCGGCCTGTTGGCAAACCTTTCCGCTGTCAATGCTCTATCCATGACGCTTGCCATACTCGTCGGTCTATCTCCAAGCATACCTTTTGCCACCTCATGTGACAAACCTTCCATAAACTTGTCTATCTTCTTTTCTTCACTCTTCATAATCTCGGGGTAGAACCTGCCCAACTCATGAAACTTCTGCGAGTCTTGTGTCACCAGTAGTATTTCTTCCTGCTTTTAAACTCGAAAACTCGTTGGCCTTTGCATTTTGTGCCGTTCTAGGGAAGTATTCCTGATAGAACAAATCCTTGAATACCGCCCAATCTGTGATTCTAGGATTAGCTTGCTCATAAGACTCCATCCAACTCTCTGCATTACCTGCCAACAAAGATACTGCCAGCTGAGCCCATTCAGATTCTGGGGCCCTCATGTTTCTACAAGACTTTTCAAACTGACGTAGCCACAAGTCTGCTACTGCTGGCTCAACATTACCGAAAAACTCTGGTACCCTGTGCTTCTTCACCTTCTCATACCAGTCTATTGGTCTATCATAACCCCCCAATCTAACTGCTTTGTATCGGTGGGGCATTCGATAACTCTGCTGTGGTGGGTGTGTAGCCAGTGCTCTGAAAGAACTCGATCTAGGTGGTGGTGGAGGTAGAATCGTCCGGTGAGGAGTGAAACTCAATGGTGTAGACGGAAACATGGATGCTGTGGATAATCAAGAAGCGACCGCCGGTGGGTTAGAAAGTCCCAACCCGGTCCAAGTGGTGGTCCTTGGGGCTGATGTAGAAACTGGTACACGTGCTAAACCTTGAAGGACCCGCTTGTTCCACTCGACCTCTAACAGAATTACTTGGTCCTTGATTCCCACCATGACTGGGGTTGTTCACTTGAGTGACCGGAGGAATCTGAGTAGGCTGGTCCACTCTGCTCCTTCTCTCGGAACCACAACCTCAAGAAAATCCGTCTCTGCATTACTTGTCCGGGTATTATACGCCTCGGCGTTATACTGAACTAGCTCCTCCTCTAGTAAGCACCATCCTCAGAGCCAAGAAAGAGAGGGGTTACTAAAGCTCTAACCTTATCTTAAAGAAAAATCAAGTCCTACACGACAAGGAAAACCTTTCTCTCTGATACCAACTGTAACGCCCCGTTTCCGGACACCGAGTCCTTATCCGGAAAGAGCGCTCGGCACATATATTATCAAATAAAAACTCAATAATACATGCAAGCCTTACGTCATCCATCAAAAATCAAACGATCGAAACATACGGTAATCAATGCTGTGAAGAAAAACTAAATCCAATAAAAGATCTAAACATCCAGAATTCAATCCAAAAGGTCTCAAAGGTAACTAATCCAAAAGGAAGAACAACATTATTCAAAACTTGAAACAACCGTTTTAAAAGAAACAAACTAAAAGATCTAAGTCTTCAAACTCCAACTCAAACGTCCTCGTCACCAAAGAACTCATCAGCGGTAACTACCTGTTCATCTTCTTTGGGGAAAGGGAAGACAAAGACAACGTAACGGGGTAAGTACAAAAGTACTTAGTAACGTGTAGAAGATCGTACAACCATGCCCTCATAAAGAAATAAAAGCAATACCGTCTTTTATTAATTCATTTCCGTTATTAGCCCTAGCTAACTATCATATTATGTTCATCGCATAACATGAGGTTCCAAGGGTATCTATCTTAGCTCAAGTTTGTTACATCACGAATAACAAGGGCACTACGCCTAGTAATAGGATGTACTAGGACAACTGGGTGCAACCTACTTGAGAGACTCGCTCTAGTAGCCCGGAATATCTCGAGTCCCGATAGTGTGATGACCGGCGAGTGCACCAGGCGCTTTTATCGGCCAATCGATTGACCGGCGTGGGTACAAGCTACTTTGTCTGGTCAGAGGACACATCGCGATATTGTACTATGCCTTACCAAGCATTGCATGATGTTTAAGATTTTAATCTAGCACATACGTTTGATTAGATGTTTAACTAGCCACTTAAGTGTTTTCGTAAGCTCCTCACACTTCCTACCCTCGCACTTAGACCTCTGAGACACGGACAAGCCCTAGAATTACACGGACATCGATAAACCCTAGCTTATCGAAGCACAAGGCAAATCCGAAGCTTTCGGTGGTCCCACACTTCATCTTTTAGGAATCCATGTGGTGCCGAACTAAACGCACTGAAGCTAGTTCGAGCTTTGTCACGTAAGGTTATGCAATAAAACAATATTATAAAGCCTGAACCCAAGCTGACTCAATAAAACCAAACAACGAAAAGTCTCAGGCTGAACGCCCGTTTAAAGGGCTGAACGCCCGTTCAAAATAATGAACGCGCCGTCCACCTCCGAACCATCACATCTCAGATCGAAATCAACCCTCTCGACGCCCGTCCCAAGTATCAAACGCCCGTCCACCACGACTCAAATACAACTCAGATTCAAACTTCACTCAACGCTCGTCCAAGGCTGGGCGCTCGTCCACTTTGAAGGAACCGGACGCCCGTCCGAATCCTGGGCGCCCGTCCACCTGGGAATTTCCCAAGTGCGCACCTAACCCTGCGATTTCCATCGCACATGCACCCAAAACTTCGATTTTTAACGGATAAAACAAAGAAAACGATGCAAAAAAGTTGCTACAACCTTACGAGAACTTAGCCATACGATAAGAAAACCACGTTACCTCGATTCTTGCGAGCTACTACGATCCAAGCAACCACACTTGAAAAAGATAAACCTTTTTAACACCGAGCCTAAAAACGATTGAACCACGGGATTACTACGATGCTTAAACACGAAAACGCAGGTTGAGCGGCAAACGAACCCTAAACAAGAACGATGATGAGAACTTACGTTAACGGCTCTAAAGATGGTTGATATCCAAACGATCCTCTTTCGCGGTGATTCTTTTCCCTTGAGATGTCTGTCCAAAAGATCAACGGATTAAGCACTGGGGATCGAAAGTTCTTCCTCTCTTTTTTAAAACTTGCGTGCCTCATCTCAAAATATCGGCTCCTTTCTTTTTTTGACAAAAGTGATTAGGTTAATTAGGATTTGTTTTCTTTTATAAATCCCAATTTTCCTAATTACTTAAAATTCCTTAATTATCCCTTTTCTTTTATAAAACCTTTAAAACAAGAGAACATAATATTCCGATTTATCAAAGACCGAAATGCCCTATATCCAAAAATCGGGATATTACATCACTTCTTGTTGCCAGCAGTTTCTCACCACCTCCTCTAGGCTAGCATTTTCTAACCAATGATAAAAAAAACCCTCAAAGGCATTGGTACGAAATTATTTTTTTCCGAAGAAAGCAACAAGGGACAATAATCAGATTACCTCCTGTCAAGTGCTTCTAGAACTACATCTTCCCATTTGAATAGAAAATCTTCAGACACAAGAAATCTGTCTAATCTACTCATCTTGGAGCCGGCTTTATTGTACCATGTGTATTTTCTTCTTCCTATTTTTAAACCCACCAGACCCGAGCCACCTTTGAAGTTATTAAAAGCTGCTGCATCCTTATGGATAAAATTTGAAATTTTTCTTTCAGAAGCCGGTCGAACCGAATTGAAGTCGCCATGAACACAATTAATCCATGCTCGTCCTGAAGAAAGTTACTCAATTCTTCCCACAACAAACATTTTTCATCTGCACCTTGAGGGGCATAAACATTAATGAAATGACACTATTGAGATGTGTCCTTCCACAACCCTCTAACCCCGATAAAATTTGAGCCTTCGAGTTTTTCAGAAACAGTGAAAAAATCCTTGTCCCAAATACACTACAAACCGCCTGATAAGCCTTAAGAACCTTTGTAATGATAATCAAAATCAACATCTTTCCATAAAAAAAGTACCAGGGAACGATTAATTGCCATAATCTTGGTCTCCTGTAACGAGAGAAAAGGTAATTGATGCGAGCTGACCAAATCTTTTATCCATCTCCGTTTAGAGCTTGAACCCAAACCTCTGATGTTTGCAGAAATCATCTTCATAAATAAACCATTGATTCACAACCATAGCAGGACCAAACGTTTAGCTTGAGATAGCTTCACGACTTTCCTTCCATTCGATACCCGAGATTTTTCCTAATTCGGAAGTTTTCTCCGATTCACTCTTGCCATCATTGCTCTCTAATAACCATCTCCTGACCAAATTGGTCATATTACGAAGATTAGAGTCCGAGATGGAGAAATTAGAAATTCACCCATCCAAGCTCGAATGAATTGGAAAAACCCTGTTCATCATCGTTTTACCACTGCTTTTCTCATTCTTCCCGACGCTTTTTTTTAATCTTCTTGAACAATCATATCCTAAAATTTCAAACAAAGCCTTGTTTTTTTTTTTCGCCAGCACCCGATTTTGGAACAGGTGATACACATTGCTTCTCGTTGGAAAGAAAAGCTTGTTGAAGAGGTGCAGCTAATGATAAAAGAGAATTATTATCCAAAACTAATTGGTCTTTGACTTGGGCCGGGCTTGATAGGGCCCTCATTAAAGCTATCTGGAACTGAGGTAACATCTTGGGATAATTCTTGGGCTAATATTGGGCCCGGAGACATCAAGTTCACCGAAGCCAAAGAATTTTCTTCTAAATTTGAAATAAACCTATGGCTGATTCCTTAGACCCAGCCGAAACATCTTTCTGCACGGAAGAAGACGCGCAGAGGTTAGTAGCCATTTTATCTTCTGCCACAAAGAATGAAGCGTTTTCATCATTGCCCTGTAATGCTTCGTAATTTGATCTCATCTCGATGTCGGAACCTTCAGAAATGTTGCCTGAGGAGATTTCAAAATCGTTTTCATCTTCATCGGAACTGTACGACGAACACGAAGAAGGAGAAACTTAAAGGTGAGTTTATTGGCATTTTCCTCTACATGGATCCATACATCTGAATCATCAGCCCCAATTAACAAATTTGAAGAAATACGGTCCCCATGATCCAGACGGACACGAACTTTTCCCGTATCGAGCGAAACCCTTGCTTCTGTGTTAGGATCAACCTCCAGAACTTCCCCAAAAAGACAAATGATGGAATGGAGGGTCTTCCAATTCGAAACACTCAATGGTACACCACTAAAAAGCATGAGTCTATAATAATCACATTAAGATTGAGATTAAATCCATAAATTATCATCTTCTAATTTAATTAGATTTTGTCATCATAGGTTTACTACAAATCATCATATTGACTTGGTCAGAGTCATATGTAATCATATCATATATAAGTGCAGCCACTAAGATATCAAACATCGACGGCCCGGATAAGGTGATTATGCTCCAAGTGTTCTAGGCACTAATGGTGGTTTGACTATAAGATCTTGAACTTCAGTCAATTTTACCACGAACTTAATATTTAAGGATTATCACCATAAACTCAATCATCCCGTACATAAATCTTATGCGATGAGTATTATGATCACATAACAACTTTTGAGTGATGTTCATTCAATTGTATACGAATAAGAAAATAAACGGATAAAAGATAAATGTCAATTTCTTTAATTAAAACAACACATTATTGTTTTTTCATGCACCTTGCCTAACATTACGACCAGGGACGGACCTAGCATAGAAAAGAGTCTGCGACGCGCCACTCAACTTTTCGTCTTGAAGCTTCTTAAAATCATAATAATATTAAAGATCGTGTATGTATATTATTTCAAACAAATTCTATTGTAATTGCCTATTTAGTTCAACTGGTTAGAAGTATAACTTCAAAATGTGATGTCACATGTTCAAAACTTGGCTGTTGTATTTTTATTAACTTTTTTTTTTAAAATTTTTTTTTAAATTTACTTTTATTGAAAAATTTTCTTTAACTTTTTTTTAAATTTGGCTTTTACTAAAAATTTTCATAGGTTAAATCATTGATTCTGTTATGGACAACCCCACGTTATTGGCTTATTGGGCACTATATCAATATGACCGAAATAATCTTCTTAGAATATTCTAGATTGTTTCCCATGGTCGGGCAACCTTTCCAAAGGTTCATGTCTCCTACACTCAGGATTGTTTGTATATGCTGTTGGTGCTTTGGAGATCGTATGACATGTTGACGGCTCCAATGCAACGTATTTAGTGGGTTCTTTTGAATGTGATGATAGTTATTGCTTGTTTTGGAAAAGTGTTTTTTCGAGGCCATTATTCTAACCCTAATTTGACGAGGTTGAGTTTCGTTAAATGTTAATATGGTTGTGTAGTTGGTTTCGTCTGAACCATACGTGATCAAAGGGACCAAATATCACTTCTGGGAAGCCCCTTTGACACTCATATTAATCAAGTGGTGATAAAAATATATGTAAGTGAGCATTTGTTGAGAGTGAAAATGAGTTGAATGTCCGACCAAAATGATTTGGCCATGTATAAATCATATGTGAAATGATGAGATCATGTGGACAATCACAGGGGATCTTACAACTTATTTATCAACCGGTGATACCAACTGTAATCAACACAAGATCAATAATTACGTTGCATTTGAAGTATGAATTCTGTGTATATATTGCGAATAATTTTTTTTAAATTCTTTTAGTAGATACATATTTCTATTTAACACTTTTTTTTTTCCTTAACACATATTTTTTTAATTATTTATTACCCTGTACAAAAAAAAATTATATATTACGCACCCTGTCGAGCAATAGTTCAGGATTTCTTTTTCCCAACATTATCATATCCCCTTCAAAAGAAACATTATCATATCCCCCATCATTGAAAAATCAGACACAAAATCCTTTTCTATCCAGAAAATGATTCTTTCATTGGTTGGTGGGGGAGAGGGGGGGGGGGGGTGTGTTTTGTGTGTGTGTGTGACTGTCATCCTCGAATGTCATTTGTATGGTCCACATTTTATCTTCTTTTTGTTTTTCTAAGTATGTGCCTAAAAATCATTCTGTGCATAATTTTTGTGAATTTTTTCGGTATCGAAATCATCATTCTTTCCGAACAGTCATTTAGACACCATCCATTTTCACCGAAAACATGTACATAATCAATATTGGCCAAACAATTCCTTAAAAGAATAAAAGAAATATAAAATTTTTGGCAAGAAATGATCTGGCGACAAATAAAAATCTGTGATCAATTTACACCGTTATTTATTGTGGTATCTAGATCAATCAAAATGGATGCTATAAAAATCAATGGTTTAGATTAGATTATTATTATGTCAATTGATTGTGTATTTTCGTTGTACGCCTATCATTTCTCAATTTTGGCCCACAAAAATATGCAATCGGGGGATGAGATGTACCATTTCTCGGTACATTAATCATTTTCCGGCCAAATAAGCTTTTCGTTCCACATAATTATTCATTGAATAGTGATAAATCCACTATTTTTTTTCACCACAATATCATACAAATCATTTATTTATAGGACACAACATAATAAATTTAACATCTTTTTAATCCATGATACTATAACATGTAGTGAAAAATATACAACACATTTTATGTAATCACGTCTGATTTCCTTATTCATTATCATATCCTATCCATTTACGTGGACAAAAATTCTCCATTATACTTATCTTTCATAAACAATCCCCACCACAAAATGGAGAAAAGACGCAAAATACTTTCCCAATCGAAATTCAATCTTGGTCCTCCCTCCCCATAATGGAGTCAAACAATACCGAAGAAGCCTCATGGCAAGAACTTCTGGGAAGCAAAAACTGGAATGGCCTTCTAGAACCCTTAAATCTCAGTCTCCGGCAACTTATTCTCCGGTGCGGCGACTTCTGTCAAGCCACCTACGACGCCTTTAACAATGACCAAAACTCCAAATACGCTGGAAGCAGCCGGTACGGAAAGAAATCATTCTTCGAAAAAACAATGGTCGAATCAGCAGAAAATTATGAAGTCTACTCTTTTCTATATGCAACTGCTCGTGTAAGTGTACCCGAAGCTCTTCTTCTTCATTCTAAATCTCGTGAAAAATGGGATCGTGAGTCTAATTGGATTGGGTATATTTGTATAACTTCGGATGAGATGAGTGAATCTTTAGGCCGCCGGGAAGTCTACATTGCATTGCGGGGGACTAGCAGAGATTATGAATGGATAGATCTGTTGGGTGCTCGGCTGAAGTCCGCGTCGCAACTGTTGAGTCAAACCCCTTTGAAAAGGGTTCTGAAACAAGGCCAAGGCCAGGACCAGGACGGGGGCAGCAGCCAGGGTCGTCGGAGGTACGGTAGCTTTCTTTGAGCACAAATTTTAGATTAGTCATGGACCAAATCCTAGTTGATGTACCATATCCAATAGAATTTATTGTTTTTAAATTGGGTCCTACTCCTAAAAAAACAACCAATGAGTTTGTTGGAAATTGATGACATGGTGGTCCAATACTTACACATGTTGTTTTTTTTTTCCGGATACGAAAGGTTCTAACTTCTAACACACTAATTATGCTCTAGAGGACTGTCGATACCTGGTCGCCTTGCCTCTGATTAACCGCTAGGCCGATGTACCAAGACCCAAGTACAAGCAAGGTCGGTTTGGTTCGGTTTTGAAAATGTTGAGTATCCCTCCCTGATCATGAATGCATAAAAAAAAAAATTAATTAATGTTATTTTTGACCTTTTTTTTTTAGAAACCAGAGAATTTTATTAATCAACATCCGCAAAACATGCGGCCAAAACATCTCCAGGAGGCGAACTGGCTGAAGAAGTCGTAGAATCTAAAAGCAAAGCATGTCGCGCTAGAAGGTGAGCATTTACATTGTCAGTCCGGCGGACAAATGAAAAACAAATAGAAGTAAAAGGAGTAAAGCCAAACAATCCCGCAATAAGCGACCATGAGCGATAATGTCTTCCATAGCGATCGAAGCCACCACGCATGCCAGCGATCACTTTCCACCTCCAATTGGAACACATTCAATCGTTGCGCCTCCGCCCGATGCGGATAAATAGCCCGAAGCTCCATATATTCCGGCCGACCTCCCAATCAAAGGGTAACTCATCGAGTGCATGATCGCCCTGTCAAAACCCGAAAAACAAGCCCGACTCCGCCTATCGTCTCGTCTTCGCGGCATCCACATTACATTTCACTACCCCCGAGGTGGCGAGCCCACGAGTCCGGCAAGGTTTGCGATGCCCCAGTGCTGGAAGGCCGCCAAAGCTTCCATAAATTATGCCATCGCTACCAAAACGCGTACACACCGCCGAAACATACACAGCCTGACCATCAAACACCGCAGAACAACACGCTTTCCATATCCCCCACATGAGCCCAACAACTCTCGTTGGATCCTGCACTCCCCGTTCGTCCAGAAGGCGCATAAAGAAATCTGCAAAGGAGGACGAGCAGAGATACTCAAATAACCCGTAGTAGGGAGAGGGCCGCCAGTTCTGTCTGCCATTTCACACTCAAATTAGACATGTTGCTGAGTCTCAACTGTCTCCCCGCATGCCAAGCATATGCCGGTCCCCATATTACTCCGCATAAGGCCCTGCCCAATGGCTAGACAAACATGAAGGCACCGCCACAAGAAGTGCTGAATACGAGGTTGAACTGGGAGGTTCCAACATCGCCGCCAAACCCGATCAATCCCACCTGAAGTCGCCGGCCCTGCTGCCAAATATGACCGATAAAGCGAAAGAGCCTGATAGTGCCCCGACTTGACCGTATAAGTGCCCGTGCGGTCGTAGCCCTAAATCCGTCGATCAGGATGAGTCCCTAAGGCTACAGAAGTGGACAGAATGACGTCAGACTCCTAGAGCTGGAATAAACCCCGAATACGAGGAGCATCCCAAACTTGCGTGTGTGGAATGAACAAAGTCGAGACCTTAGCGTCAGTCAGAAGCATGTGACTTGCGTAAGGTATGCGGAAGGATGGCCGCCGCTCCGTCCACGCATCATGAAAGAAAAAATGACTCCCCGTCTCCAACTCGCCATCGCATCCCCTATACAATAGGTCCCTGCCCTCCAGAATACTTCGCCACAGAAACGACGGTTGGGCCCTAAGCCCGGCTGACAAATAGTGCCATCCTCGAAGTACTTCGCTAAAGAACCTGCGCTGTCAACGACCCCGGTTGATACAGAATCCTCCATGCCTGTTTTGCGAAAAGGGCTAAATGAACATTCTAAATCTCGAAAACCCAGTCCACCCAAATTCTTTGGCAAACAACATGCCTCCCAATTCTTTTAGTGAACCCGCCGTCTCGACTCCGTGTCCCCCCAGAAGAATCCCCTAATCGCCTTTTTCCAGTTCCCTGATTAAAGTAGTGGGGATCTTAAAGCACTGCATGATATATGTTGGAATGGCTTGAAGGGCCGATTTAATAAAAACATCCTTCCCCGCCGGCGAGAGCAGCTTATCCTTCCAACCTGCCACCTTTTTGCAAATCTTATCCCGCAAGAACTCATACACTTGGTGCTTATTTCGTCCAATCACAAAAAGAAGCCTTAGATACTTGTCAGTCCCATCAACCAGGGGAATCTGAAGCATATCGGACACCGCATCTCTCTCCTATGCAGGATCTGACTCCGAGAAGTACAGACTAGACTTGTGGAAATTTATGGCTTGGACAAATGGCACCATACCTGGCAAACAACTCTATCAGTGTCTCCACCACCCCATCTAGTAACTCGAAGAATACCATGCAGTCATCGGCATAGAACAAATGTGAAATAGGAACCGGGTCCTATCTACCAAAGCTAATACCCCGAAGCGCACCCCTGCAAACACAATCATCCAGCAAAGCCGTGCCCCTCCGCACAGATGATAAAGAGGAAAGGCGACAACGGGTCACCCTGCCGAATGCCCCGGGTGGGCACGATCCTCTAACTAGGCTTCCCATTGATAAATACCCTAAAGGATACGGTGGACACGCACCTACGTACCAAATCGATAAATGATAACGGGAACCGCATGCGCTCCATAATGCTCCAAAGATACAGCCATTATACTCTATCGAAGGCCTTAGCCAAATCCAACTTCAAAGCCGCATGATTGTGGCAACCCAGCCTGCCGGCCTTCAGAGAATGGAAGGCTTCAAAAGCAATGATCGCGTTATCCGTGATGAGACGGCCGGACACAAACGCACTGTGGTTCCCCAAAATAACATCCCCAATCACCCTCTTAAGCTGACTGATAACAATTCGAGAGATGAGTTTATAGATAGAATTGCAAAGCGCAATCGGGCAAAACTTAGTCATAACTGTAGGAGTAGCCACCTTAGGAATTAAAGTGATGTATGTTTCATTAATCGTACCTAGCGGAGCCCCATTATTTAGAACGTCCAACACCACAGCTACGACGTCGTCTCCCACAATATTCCTGAACTTTTGCAAGAAGACCACGTGCATGCCATCCGGCCCAGGCGACTTCCTGCCAGGCAACTGTTTCAGGGCCACACAAACCTCCTCCCTTGTGAAAGGCGTGTCCAATCCCTGCTACTGGCCAATATCAAGCTCAACAAAGTGCAACCCCGTAAGATGAATATATGTCCAATTAGAAGAGAAAATGCCCCGAAAATAGTCCACTGCTACGCGTTCCATATCATCTGGTTCCTCAGACTGTACCCCATTAGCAGCATGCAACAAATGAATGGTATTACGTTTCCGCCTCGAGGCTGCCTTATGATGGAAGTAGCGTGTATTCATGTCCGTCATAGCCAGCCACCCACTATGTCCCTGCTGGCGCCAATACTCCTCCTCCATTGTCTGCCATTGATCAATCTGCTGCATAGGAACCCATTCTTTTTTAACAGTGTCCCTACGAACCCCAAATCTGATAAATCACAATCTGTCAATGCACGCTGGAAAGCCGCAATCTACGGGTACGGCCTCAAGTGTGGACCCTCTTATTCGATGCGCAACAACACCTCATTGAAATTCCTGTGATCACCCATGGGAGGCGTCATTTGATCACGTAATCGGCGTATAAGAACCCATGAATGCTCCTGTTCTCGCACCACCGGATTGCCATAGAACCCTGTAAAATGCCAAGTAGGCCCCGTAGTACTCCGAACAATAGCATCAATATGGCCTGCATTATAAGTAGCTATCAAAATATCTGTGTCATCGTTCCACATCAAAGCAAGGCCCCCACTAGCCCCTCACTTTGCTACCACTTAGAGCACAAGAATACCCGGCGTGCACGAACATATTCAAAACAACTTTCAATTAGCTTGGTTTCAGACAAAAACAAAATAGAGGAGAATAAATATTTACAATGCCTTTCAGGACTCTCACTGCCCGAGGGTGGCCGAGCCCCCGACAGTTTAAGCATATGATATTCATGGCGCCCGGTGAGCCTGCTCCTCGGCAGACTCCACCAACGGCAGTGGCAATGTAACCTTCTTGGAGATAGAATCATCTTCATGCTCTCCTTCTCCCCTCCGCTTGCTACCCAATGATACGAGCAACGGAGATAGAATCATCTTCATGCTCTCCCTCATTTCTTGGCCTGCTCTCTTTTTTATTTTTGACCATTTCGACCATTACTTTGTCATCCATCCCTAATATTACCTCGTTCCAAAATATAAGTCATTTCAGGTGTTTTCACATAGATTAAGAAGTGGTTGAATATCATAAATTTGATTGTTAATGTTTAAAATACCTTTTCACTATTATTAATGCAATAGTTGTTAAGTAATGAAAAGTAATTGGATTGATAATAGATTATGAGTAAGATAAAGAAAAAAGTTAATAAATATTGTATTAGTAATATACAATGACTTATATTGTCGGACAAAACAAAAAGTGTATGATGACTTATATTTTGGAAGGGAAGTAGTATCTATATGCGACTTTGTTAGCTATTCACCTGGATATAAATCCGCCGTACATAGATATAAATTATATATATACGGACATATATAAAGAAATTAAAAACAATAAGCTTTGTTTGTTTTCTTTGAAGTTTTTTTTTTTTTTTTTTTTTTTTAATTTTTTTTTTTTAATTTTTAGTTTTCTTATATCACTTCATCAATCATTTCTTATAATTCTCTCATCAATCATTTTTTCAACTACAAATAAAAAATATTAAACTGTCTTCCATCATTTCACTTTATCTACTTTATTACCTTTTTACCATTATTTTATTCATTATACTACTTGATTTCAATTTCTTTCACCAATCATTTTTTTATGTACACAAATTTTAAAAAAATATTTTAACTTTCTAATCATTAATTCAATCATTTTTATTATATTTTATTATTCACTAGCATATAAAACACTCCAAAATAAACTCCAACACAATACAAATGGAACCTGAGTTGCCTCGGAAAAGATAGAGGTTCTTAGTTTTCAGAGAAGAAGAATAAAAAACAGAGGTTCTTTTAACTAAAGAGTGACCTCATTCTCTTTACCTCGGGATAGTTACATTCTGCTCATGTTGCACAATTTTACACCGAGATCATAACAGTCCGAGGTATGTGGAAAGGCTTATCATTACTAGAAAAAAAAAATCTAAGTATAGAGTTATTTTCTTAATTCGTCATTTGAATTTTATTTGTTTCCATCTTTGTTAAATTAATTGATAGTATCAAATTAAATTTTGGTATGATATGAACAGCAGCAGTGAAAGCGGCGGCGAGGAGGACGAAAACACCCCAAAAGTGATGCAAGGTTGGCAGACAATATATGTCTCCAACGATCCGAATTCTGCATTCACAAAGCAAAGTGCAAGAAATCAGCTGTTAGCTAAAATCAATGAATTAAAGGAGAAATACAAAGATGAAAATCTAAGCATAGTCTTGACAGGCCATTCCCTTGGAGCTAGCTTATCTGTTCTATCTGCATTTGATCTTGTTGAAAACGGGGTCACAGATATACCCGTGACAGCGATAATCTTTGGCAGCCCACAAGTTGGAAACAAAGGATTTAATGAAAGATTGAAGAAGTATGGAAATCTCAACATATTACATGTGAAGAACAAGATTGATCTGATACCATTGTATCCAGGACCATTGCTTGGGTATGTAAATACAGGGACTTTATTTGAGATAGATAACCGAAAATCACCGAGCTTAAAGGACTCGAAAACCCCGGGTGATTGGCACAATTTGCAGGCAATGTTGCACACTGTGGCTGGTTGGAATGGTGTTAATGGTGAGTTTAAATTGAAGGTTAAGAGAAGTTTGGCTCTGGTGAATAAATCTGCAGATATATTGAAAGAGGAGTACTTGATTCCAGGGTCATGGTGGATAGAGAAAAACAAAGGGATGGTTAAAGATGAAAATGGAGACTGGATTTTGGCTCCTCCTGTTGATGAGGACTTGCCTGTACCTGAAGATTAAGTTGAAGGTTTTTGCTATACTTACAAAATAAAAATATGACAATTTGCTATTGAGTGCTTCTTTTATCTTGTGTTTCAAGCTGTGTATCTTGTGGAGTATGGATTATTTTTATTGTAATTGATAAATTTGTGAACCTTTGTTATTTTCAATAAATTGATGGATTTCTTAACCATTGTTATATTCTTTTGGCTCTACCACGGCGGAGCATTAAATTAAAAACATGGGTTGGCTTTAGTAGACTATAATCGAACGATCAGGTGAAATTTGAAGTAAGATTATTTTATAATTTGAGTTGAATTATATAAAGTTTTGGTGTAGAATTTTTTTTTGGGGTTGGCTTAGCCCCTTTATCAGGCCCCACATTCGAGCCGGACGACCAAATTCTTCATAATGGCATCTCTTTGTTTTAGCAAGGACGAGTCAAGGTCGATCTTACAGAGACGATTCAACACAGATAATAGTTCACAAATCTAACTAAGGAGACAAATAACGGTCCCCAAACCAACATAAAGACATAAAAGTAATTGGTATATCCCTCCTCACTGATCTCCTAACTTGGTGTAATTAATCATTATGTCTACGTTTTCCCGTAATTCCCCGATTTAACCAGAACACGTGTTTCTGATTCAGTTCTAGCTACAGGTGCAATCTCTTCACCGTATCTACTTCCATTGAAAAGACATTAGACGTCTATGTGCAGTTAACCTCCTTCGTTGGTTGTATTAACTCACACGCTATAAGTTCTAGAAAGTGCCGACTCAAGACCGAGAACCTCCTAAGCAGCTATCGTGGATTGACTAGCACGTGCCTGAGGGATTGATCCAAACTATGTCCTAACTAACACTTCAATTTATCGTGTAGCCATGCTAATTTACGATGTACAATAAGCGATTAGGCCAAATCTAACCTCATCAGTAAATGAAACATGTTGATCAACGTAGATGACGCCAAATCTCCAGACTTAAGGTGACCTAAAAGTTGCCTCGCAATTGCAGTAAAGACCGCTGCAATTGCGGGAGCGAGGTTCTATACGGAATATCATCGTTACGCTCGATTAATTACGGTTAATTACGGTTCGTTTAGACATGCAGATTAATTACATCGCGTTAATCTAACTAATCTACCATGATAAAGACATAAAGGAAGTTCAAAGCTTCATACCTTTAACAATGGCGGATCTAGCTTGATCAACTCAAGCTAGTTGATAGATTGAAGAAGAACCAAGCAACGAACTCAAAATAAAAGCAAGAACTTCTTTATTTCATATATCAAATAATTGGAATTGTTTATATCTTTATAAATCGTCACGAGCTTTATATAGCCTCACAACCGACTCAAAATCCTAATTCTAATAGAGTTAATGTAAATTACGGCAGCTTCAATTTCGTGTCTTCCACGGTGCCGCGACTGCGGCTAGGGTTTCCACGATTGCGGGCTTGATTGACTTCCTTTCAGGTCCAGTAAACTCTTCACAGACTTTACTGACTTCGGCCCAATGACATCTTCTGACTCGGATCCACTCCTTATTCACCTCCAAATACGGTATATCCGAAAAGCATATAAACGAGACACAGCGGTACCATGTTTACGGGATAAACGTATATATACAGAATTAACGACCAAGGAATAGATACTAGGAAATTGACATGTATTTCACACAATAATCCAACAATCACTTATCAATTGAGCATAATTCGGGATAAATAAAGGTATAGTTTATAGTAATAATTTCAATGTAGTCAACTCATGCACACTTAATAGAAGAATTAGTAGATTTCAAAAGATTAACGGATAATAAACATAGATATGATAGAAGGTGAACCAACAACTATATATGTTGGTCCGCAATACAAGGGTTGTGAGAGTTTAGGGGGGGGTGAATGAACTCTCTTTGATTTTGGTAGTTTCTTACTAAGAAATCAAACTAGAAGGATAAAACAGTCTAGTATAGTTACTCATCCGTTTTACTATGCTTGTTTGATTTGCAGAGTAAGTGCAGCCGAATAATGTTATGTTTAAAAATAAGCCTTGGCTTGGTTGTCAGTGATGTGTAGTGTGCAGCAGATTACGCTAATACTTAAAGTAAATTGCTGAATCTAAATGAGTCAGAAGGTTTTTATCGATCTTCGGAGTAGCGTAATTTCCTATGTGACCGCTTCTCCTATGACTTAGAAGGTAAACTATTGTACTCTATGCTAATACAATAGGCAAGTTTCCTTGACACCCCGCAGATTCTTCACACTCTAAATAGCCAATCCTTGACAGACTCCAAATGTTTCAATAGTCTATTTTCACGCAGCTTGTCCGAAGAACTCTCCTTCTTCAACGAGTCATCCGTTCCTCTGTTCCTTCACACCTTCTTTGATGCTTCAACATGTTTAGATCATTTGGAGATTGATTGTTGAATAAAAATGGTGTTGTATCACAATGATACAATATAAGACCTTTGTTGGATCTTTCTTTGAAGATTGATTTGCAACTCTTTGATCAAGTAGATCAATAGATATTTCTTTGTAATGCCTATAAAGATCTTCTGGATTTTCTTGATGTATAGTGGTAAGCTTAATTATTGAGTTACTGTTCTTGATTTTTCAAAGCATGCTCTGTATCTTATCTTTCGTGGTTGTCTCTTTATCTTTCATCTTTTTCTTTGCCTTTATACTCTTCGTAGAAAAGATCAACCGTTGGGAAATGATTTAATGCTAGCAAGAATAAATTGGAACTTATGTCAGCTTTTGCCCGTTGGATGATATACTTGGTACTGAATAGTCGTAGCTTGTCAGCTTCTAGAAAGTTCTTTCTACTAGCATTATATGCTATTTCCACTTGTATACTTTTGTAGCCATTGATCAGAATTTGATCGCTTGGATGGCTACATGCCCTTTAATTTATCTCATCACTTGTTGCATAGTCACATTAGCATATGATTGTGGTATGTTTTGTTGCTAGTCCATTTGTAGTCCGCTTGCTTTATCTGGTCTGTTTTTGTGCCTTCTTGAATTCTCGTCCGTTTTCTCTATCTTGTCTGAAAATTGACCTGCTTGATCTCTTAGTCTGCTTTGATGAGTATCTCCTCCGTTCTTGAACAAGAGTCTGGTCTTCAAGTCTTCGAGTCTTTTTTAACCTAGACTAACTTATCTAAAGAACGACTACAAGACAAGTCTAACCAATCCTATACAATTCACATTTCAGACAACTAAGCAAACTTGTACTTGGCTGCTAAGCCAACTATTTGGTATCATCAAAACTTCTAATATATGGGGACCTAACAAATTCCCCTTTTTGATGATGCCAAAACAAAACAATAAAGGTAAAGTAAATTAAAGTAAATGCAAAAAAAGTCAAGAGAATTTGACTTTTGAGAAAATGGTAGTTTTTATAGATAATACAATGAGGCCATTGCAATTTATACAGGTCTAAATGAGGGATAAGCAAAGACAATACATATGAAATAACTAAACTAAACACTAGTCTGATTGAAGAAACTTCCTCCAGACTCTTATCCATATGTACTCTTAAAAAAACTTGATAAATATCGGCCTTTCCATTGTCAAGATCTCCATAGCAGCAGCAAAACAAAATGACTTCTAAAACTTCCATTAGCACCACATCCATAGAAACAACCTAACAAATTCAAACTTTTTTCTTTCTCAGATCCACCAGCACCATCATCATTATTATCTTCCCTCTTTTTGGAATTATCCAAAGGGAGTCGACTAGAATCTTGTTGATTTCAACCTGACTAGATACAAATTCAATGAATGTAAAAGGATAGTGAAGTGAAAACTACATGTAGATTGCGGATCTGTACATCTGTCTCAGATGCACTATGATCGACATGTGCCCTCAGTTGGCCTTCCGGTCGCTCGATCTTCTGATAGGTGAAGTCATGTTGGCTTTCCAATAAAAGCGTTCCCGTCTGAATTTCTCCCATCACTTGATGGTGTTGGTTGGCCATGCACTCGTCAACCATGTGTTATAGTGTAGATCTTATGCTGGTGGCTAGTTTGAGACTTCATTTCTAAGGCTTGAACCTTCGACCCTCAAATATTTCAGCTGATTGATCAAGGTTCCATCAGCTCTACCATATAGGTCTTGTCTGAACCGGAGATGAGTTTGGATGCAATCCACATCATACTGAATGTATCTGGCAATGTCCATCAGACTAGGACCATGGTAATCTGCTGATTGAGGGAGATATTTCTTCCCTCTGAACTGGTTTCTTTCCTCATTGGTTAACTTCTTCTCCTTGCTCATTCTCTTCAAGGACCTCAGTATCTGCAATAGGGTCTGTGTTCTGACCAAGTTGATTATTTCCTCAGCTTCATTTCCTCTAGCACCTCATTCATTTCTATCATTATCATTACTGTCATCACTGTCATCAGTCGTTTGGAAAATTGGGGTCTTGGTGGGTGATTTCCATTCATCTCTTTCAAAATGGTAAAGGTAGTAGATAGCAATTTCCATGGATCAAAGAGATCCAGAAAACTTGTTTCAAAATGAACTTCTACGCTGTCAGATCTGAGTAGATTTCTTAACCATGCTACATCCCGTCTCATCTCTTCTCTATCTATTTCTTCCTGAATTTCTACTGTAATAACTTTCCGTTTTTTCCACATGAGCACTATCATCTTTTGGTTATCGAGAGGATCGCATTGGTCCACCTGAAAGGGATCAATTTTGGGAACATCTTGGGCATAGTATGAATCGGATCATTCAGGTTGTACCTCGTTAGGGTTTCATTGCTCAGGATTTTTAGGATTTGCTGAGTGTTGTGCCTTAGACATATTCAATGGATCTAGGGTACTAGTATAATCTGTTAGTGGACTAGTCTTATTTTTATATTGTGCAAAAGTCATCTGAATATTGGCAGTGGTATGTTCTCCCTGTGGAACCGACCCATTTTTAGTTTCTTCTTTAACATGCCTTTCATCTTGAATAGGCAATTCCTCAATTTGGACTGATGCATCCCTTGATGTTTCAACATTCTCAATTTGAGTAGAAGTTTGCTAAGTAGAGGTTGATTGAGCATTTATTTGCTTTATCATATCAGCCAGTGATTTTGCATCTTCATCTGAAGAGGATATTTCAATGAAAGTTTCTGATGCCATTGTAGGGTTTGGTACCTAAGGTATGACTGTAGAGGGAGCAAAAAATGGAATGGTTGATGTTTGAACATTTGGTGATGTGCCCTTTTTTTCTTTCTACTACGCCTTGGTCTTCTTCATGTAGTCTTTTCTTCGTTGTTGCTTTCATCGTAGATCTGAAGCCCGTCCCGGAGAATTAGCTTGAGATGATGAAGCTTGTGCGGTTGTTGTCACCATCATTGTGATTTTTCTCTTTTTCTTGGCTAGTGTTTTTTCTTTCTTCTGGCCAGTAGGTAGAAATGGGATCCTTGCGTTTGGTACTGGAATAGGATTGCTCATATTAAAACCCATTCTCCTTAGCAGAGTTTGAGTCACAAACCCATAAGATTTGTTATGATGAAAGGATCCATCATCCTTTCTTCCATGATTATCTTCTGTGTTCTTCTCCTATATGAGCTGATAAACCATTTTGTTGTAGATGTACACACTCCAATTGAACCACGTTCCTGAGTTAACAATGTATAGCAACATGAATAGATCTTCGGTGAGAGAAATTCTTCTTCCTGTCCCTCTAGACAGACATTTGAAGATCACTTCAGCAAGAATGTAGAAAGTCTTGTTCAATTTTTGAATGCCATTCCCAATTTTGATCTCAAGTTAATCATTCCAGGCAATTGTTTGGAAGAATCCTATTCGTTTTGCAATATGAATGCTTTGAGGCTTTGCAGTGATACAATTCTCCAGACTCATTACCGTGTGGAAAGTATCCTTGTTGACATTGATTCATCTTCCCTGCAAATTTGTGACTATCCCTTCGGCTCTTGGATTATAGACTGCATTTCTCCTGAATTCAAAGATATCCACATGACAATATAATCGATTTCGATAATCAATGTGTGCATCAAGATTGGTTCGTTGAAAGTAGTTCACCACAGTAGTAGCAAATTGTGAGTTTTCTGATGTGGTTAGAAAACTCTCTTGGTGAGAATTATGGGCCATTTTCAGTTTTTGGGTGAGAAGTAGAAGTGTTGAAGATGAAGATTTTCTGAAAGAGAGTTTTGGAAGATGAGTTTCAAATTTTGAACGGTGGTGTTGTAAAATTAGTAGGAGAAGAAATTATGTAGATAATGAACGGTGGAGATATAAATGATCCAGTGATCGTGTATATCAATGCAAGATCGTAGGTATTCTATCCTTAAGGATGCCTTTGTATCTTGTGGATCATGTAGTAGCCATCACGGATTATGGAAGTTTAAAGACGCAAAACATCTGTTCAAGCTATCGGAATATTAATCATTAGACATCTAGCCAATGAGCTTTCTCCACGTGTCCGTTTGCATTGGGACTCCACAAAAATATCCCAATAATTCCTCGTATTATGTGCTTAGTGAAACAAGTTATCTTGGGTAATACATGTTGTAGTGTGATATCAAATGATAATTTGCTCAATAATTCTATAACACATATGAATATAAATATGATTTGATATTTCATAGTACCATTTCATCAAAATACATGAGCACTCGGATCTTCATTTGTCATCCCATAAAAAGTTGTGTAGTTGGTCACCATTTGAATGACATTTAGCTTCGGATGATAAATCTCTGCTGCATTCTCTGACTGAACAATTGCTGGTACAAACTGCTCAATCGTTGGCAGGGCATAACTCTATAGTGTTCTCCTATCTGCAGCTACAACTTCTTGATTTCTTCCTCTATTGGCACAGTTCTCTACTCCTCCATTGCATCCATTTTTACAGCTGCCATTGTCTAGTCAGGATCCTCTAAATCTGGTATCTCTTCCTCTTTATCCTTGACGCTTCCCTCATGCGAACTCACGTCGTCAGCCAACCTTCTAGTCCTTCCTCGAGCTTCCTTGCATTTCTCCTTTGAAAACTTTTCAATCTCAGGTATGAATTTCTCGAGCTTGGCTGCCGAACTTCGTGTAGCGTACTGCAAGACACAAAAAGAAAAGTTAGTAACGTGCCTCGACGGCTGTTATACTCGTCTGGCAGACCAAAAAATATAAAGACTCTGACTACTGACTCGAATTTGACCAAACATAAACGATTCTGTTAATTTTCGGGAGTCTCGCAACTGCGGGAGTGGCTCTCGCATATTCGGCGCAATATTTCCAAAAAAATACAATGGAAATTGTTACGACTCAAATAATCCTAGACTGCTAAACAGACTCAATAAACGAAATAATTTACATGAAATAAAATATATACAAATTCTAAATCTTAATTAAAATGTGTTTTTCACACGAATCCCTCGAAACAAATACCAAAAATCTTGATCCACGTGCAATATACCCTTACTAGCAATAGGAATAGGTTTATCGTAGCAGCATCAAGAGTCAAGGTCGAATCCCACGAGAGATTAATTTGTAAAAGCACAGATTAATCAAGATTGATTGTCATGAATACGGTCTATGACCAAAAAACGGTGTAAGAATAATAACAACGGTAACGATGAACACACAAGATCATGCAAGTTCAACACAAGATCACAAGAGTTAAAATGTATTAGTTCTAATTATAAGTGTTTAGTTATTTCCCCCAATTTATGAATTGATCTACCCCGTGGTGAATTTTAGATGTTTAATGTTGGAAATAAAATTTATGTTTTGATGATGATTCATCACTTAGTTAATTATTATTTTAGATCCCTTTGATGAAGTGTCATAACTAGATGTATAGGATTTAATAGAGTCTGATATTTTTATAGGTTAAATCAGACAAGCATTGTAATAGTATAAGGCTTAGAATAGAGAAACTGAGAAACTGACTTGATAAGACTATAAAATGAGAAAGTAAATTGCTGAGTTTTCATTTGAAGAACACTCAATTTGAGAATCTGAATTTAGAATAGAAACAGAGCACACCTACAGAAATTGAAGAATGTAAGTTTACTGAGGGACACAGACTCAATTGGCTTATCTAGAAGTTGGAGGTTGAGAGAACAAACTCAGTTAAGAAGGCTGAGAGACACAGACTCAGTTGTTGAAGACTAAAGAACCGAGGGTTCAAACTCAGTTTAATGAAGACAAAGCCGAGGCTGTAAAGTTAGAATTCAGGTAAGTCTGTGATGGCCTGAACTGACTGTATGGATCTTGGATGAAGCACTAAGATACATAAGGACAATGATATCTTGGATAACTTATATGATATGGTGTACTCTGATTAAGTAAATGAAAATTAGATGAGAAAAGAGTACTAAGTTTTAAAGAAGAGTAAAAACTCAGTTAATGCTCTTAAAACTGAAACACTCAGTTATACCAGCTGAAAACTGACAAAAACCCCAAAGCTCAGTTTCAACCTGAAGACAATCAAAACTGAAGAAGAATCTAACCGTTATAAAGCAAGCAATTTAATTGGTAGAAGAAATGTCTGAAAAGGACACTGATATTCAACAAACTTTAGTAGGACCACCAATGGATACAAGAATCAAAATTCAAATGAAACGAACGTAGGAATAACCCCTATAAATAGACCACTTCTACATCAAGAAGAGGGTGCGGAGTTCTAAGGAATAATCTTATAAAGAAAGATCTTAGTAAGGGGAAAGTGAATTAAAAGAACTCCTGCTCTACTCTATATTGCTGGATCCAGATCAAGAAATCTTCAAAGTGTTCATAAGCATTCAAGAAAATATCAAGATCACACTTGAAGAAAACTGAGCTTATTGTGCAAATCATACATACTCAGAAGAAGAAACTCATATCACAAGTTGAATCATAGTTATTGATTCAAGTCTCAACTTTAATTTTATCAAAGGTTTAGACAGTGAAACACCAAGAAGGTGTGAAGGACAGTTGAGGTGCAATCGAAAGATCAGATTTGTGATGAGCTAGTGAAGAGGCTATTCAACCCTTCAAGGACCGAGTGAGAGCAGACTTAGTTTAATGAGAATTCAACTCATAAGGACTAAGGCTCAAAGATTGTGAAGCTAGGGAATAGTCAAGGACAATAAGTGTTTAAATTTACTTTGTGTCTTGTAACTATAAGCCTCAAGAAAACATAGTGAATTTCCTCCAACATCACAGAAGAAGAGAGGACTGACATGATTACACCACCTGGAACCTCTATAATTTTTGTTTCATTTACTTATTTACTTTACGCATTTATTACAGCATTCTAGTTTATGTCTCATCAGATCACAAACTCAGCAAACATAATATACTGAGTCAAGCATTGCATTTCTCACATATACAAACTGATAACTCAAGTTTTTATATAAAGGCTTTAATATATCCACTGCCGGTTAACTCAGTTTGAGCATAAGTCAGCTTAGTTATCTTAACTCCACACAAGTTTATAACTGAACCTAAATTGTTTTTAAGTATCAAATTTTGGTGACAAGTTTATTCACCCCCCTTCTAAACTTGTGTCAGCCTTTACAAAGGGGCCAACATTTAAGAACTACTGGTGCTTACCCCTATTGTTACGCTACTTTCATGGGGCGGACAGTAGGTGTCTATGTGCAATTAATCTCCTTCATTAGTTGTATTAATTCACATGCAATAAGATCTAAGGATAGCTGGCTCAAAGCCGAGAACCTCTCTAAGTAGCTATCGTGGATTGATTGGCACGTTCCTAAGGATCGATCTAGACTATGTGTTGAATTAGTGTCATAAACCCAATCGGGTTGGACCGGATCCAAACGGGTGCGACCGGGTCGGATAACATATAATATTTATTTATGTTTATACATATGATAAATGGCTTTCAGTTATTATATATTTGTTCGTTTAACAAACCATTTATGATATTGTACATATGATAACGTTCATGGTGTCAAACTGTGGAAAAAGAATCATAATAGTGATTATGGTTGATGAGATCTTGACTCACTTCAAATGGTTTGATACTTAAATGTCTCTAGTCGCATGTGCTATTAAATGGGACATTAATAGTATAGTTCGACTAGCACGTATCCGATGTCTTCTATCTTATGAAGATAGGGATAGATCTCGTCTATCGAAGTGTAGGGACACTTGGACTGTATGTGGACATGTATTAGAGAATGCGTACGTTAGACTGACTCACTTACTTTAGTAAGTGTCGCACTTTGTGGCGGTTGTGTAATTATCCTGAGACCAGAGGCTTCATGGCATCACGGTGTGGATTGTCATACTTTGACAATATTGAGGTTTCCCTTAGCCATGGGGTGATCATGCGGTAGTGATTTGGTGTGATACTGAAGCATGCGCAGGATTCATGTTGCTCGTCCCGAAATCGCGTATCTTAAGAATATGAGTAAATATACGAAAGGGACTTCTTATAAGGAATGTCTTATTGTCGAAAGTCTTTGCAAAGCGGAAGTAATATGTTACTTCGAGAGAGTAGGATATCCAGATTATAAGATACGGTCGTTGATGTTTGACACTCGACGTACTACCATATGTATATTATTACAGCGATAGGATTCGATTTACACGGTAACCGTTTCACATGAAAGGTTGTAGTCATAGCACTTGACTCTTTCCAATGATTGTGGGTCATGAACCTGTTGCAAGACGCTATTCGTGATCGTCAGGTGTGAAGGGCATTTTAGTAAATGCACTTTATGCTTACGACCAACATATTCGGAAACATATCGGGTCACACACATATGAATAACTAGCCGGAATTAATTTGTGGTTATAGAGATAACCAGATGGGAATTTATTTATGCTTACTATAAAGTGTTATAGTGATAAGTTAATATAGTAGTATTTATTTATTATGAATAAATATAATACAAGATATTCATTATGTTGATTAATTAAATATACATATAATAATATATATGTATGTGCGCATGTGTGTTTAGATTGATACACATGGATTTTGCAAAATAATTAATCATAGTATTATGTTATTATGTATTCATATTACATATTAATATATGTATAAATGTATAAATGCGTGTTATATATATATATGATATATATATATATATATATATATATATATATATATATATATATATATATATATATATATATATATATATATATATGTGTGTGTGTGTGTGTGTGTGTGTGTGTGTGTGTGATATATGTGCACATGTGTAATAGATATATATTTAGTAGTATAATATAATAAAGATATATTCAATATTAGATATTGATAATACACATATATATATATTTCAAAAGTATTTAATATAAGATATTGAATATATGGCGGACATGATATATAAGAAAAATCCTTAATAAGATTAAGGAAAGTACTTAATGAGATAATCAATCAAATATCTCATTGATTTATTAAATACTTATTCTATTGGGAAAATAGTTTATTGTTCCCACTATATTCTCAGGACCCATGAGGCGCACCTCTCATCTATATAAGGGAGTTGTGCCAAGCTCTTTTGTATCACAATATTCTTGCAATATTCTAGTGAAAGAAAGAGAGGGTTCTTGAGAAGTTTTGTGGGAAGAAGAAAAGGCGACCTAGCAGTCGACTTTTTTCCGGTAGGAGTCCTTCGAGGATTCCAGCGGTTGTTCGTGTGGATTACCGCTAGAGGCCGGACACTTGGACGGCTCGGTGCAAGGACCATCAACCGTAGACAAAGTAACGATCTATTTTAGATCATCCAAGGTAGTTCTTTCATCTACTTCTTTTATGCTTGTTGCTTAAACGAAGTCGATCTTGGTAAAAAGAAATTAAATTTTAAATTCCACTGCGTTCCCACGTAGATTTCCTAACACTATGTCCTAAATAGAACTTCACCTTATAAGTCCTTCATGCTAATTTACGATAACATGCAAATAGTTGATCAGGCTAATAAGATGTAAATTAAATCTGTCGATCAGACGTAGCTGGCGCCGACTATCATGAACTAGGATTACTAGGTATTCAGATCTAGCGATAAAGACCTTCGCAGATCTGAAGAACGTAACCACTATTTCATGATTTCTTCACCAACGAATCATATCTAAACTTAAATGAGGTAAATAAACTAACAACTACATAATTAAAACTAAATTAAACAATCAATCCATACTAATCACACAAGAACAACGATAGATCTACATCTAGGAAAAGACAGAAAAGCATACCCTCGAAGATGATGGTAGATCTTCCATAGATCTCTCCCTAGGAGGCGAATCTGTCAGATCCGTGACTAGAACTCATAAAGAAAATAAATAAAGAACGAAAGAACTTTTATTGCATAGAACTTGTAATATTCAAGGTACAATGATAATGTGGCCGGATGCCTCTTATTTATAGTTACATAAACCGACTTAGAAACACCTAGAACTAACCATCATCCGAGAAAACCCGTTTTCCGAAGGTTCTGGAATTCTCGTGACTACGCCACCTCTTCACGTGACTGCTAGGGTATTTCGGTCTTTTTTGTTCTGCTGACTTAACTGAATGTTCTGGAACACCCTAGGCATGCATTCGTCCAATCCGGCCCAACATCCATCTTCAACACTTGGCTCAAATATCGTTCCCTGAAAATAGTCCAATAAAGCACAAAATAATACCGAATCGGAGAATATAAACGTTAAATGCAAAATACTCAATTCTTGAACCCAACACATAGCATTCGACTCAAATGGTTCATATAAACGGCCGAAAACTACTACTTTTAGCTTAAAATAATGCAATGTTGATGACGTAAGGTATATTATTTTGGGCGTCATCAGGCAATCAAGAACATAAAGGGTCGATTTATTTTGAGAATAAGGGCCATCCGA
Source organism: Gentiana macrophylla (assembly GCA_026214975.1). Taxonomy (NCBI): domain Eukaryota; kingdom Viridiplantae; phylum Streptophyta; class Magnoliopsida; order Gentianales; family Gentianaceae; genus Gentiana; species Gentiana macrophylla. The sequence continues at coordinate 81,002,094 of CM047805.1, read as the reverse complement.
AAACTATTCAAGTAGGCCATCATATCAGGCCTCAAAAAAGATATATAGCCCATTTAAGAAATTAACGTAAAATAAATATGCCATAACACCAATTATGTTTTGCATAATTAAATTAAATCAACTAAATTATTGTTATAACATATAAAATATGTTTTGCAATATTACACATCATATCATAGAGCCAATTTAATCATCTATGATGTGTATGGTGTACCTGGAAGAAATACTCAACAAAAGTGTTAGTAGCAAGATAGGAAATAATTAACGCATAATAAAGGTGATTATGGAAACTTAATCAAACTTACCAAATGAGGACATAACAATTCTCCCCCTTTTGATTAATTTTCAAAATACCCTTTTAAACTTTAAAAAACTCCCCATAAATATATACTCCCCCTACGTATGACTTCTCCCCCTTTGTTTAAAAACTTAAGCGAAAGAGGAAAACTAGGAAGGATTCATATGTAGATCACTATGAAACATTTCAAAAAGCGCTTGAGGAAGAGGCTTAGTGAAAATATCCGAGACTTGTTGATTTGTAGGCACAAAATCCACATAAATGGTACCATTTTGGCACGTGGCCACGTATAAAATGATACATAATATCTATGTGCTTGGCACGAGAGTGTAAGATGGGGTTTCATGACAAGTCTATAGCACTGGTACTATTGCAGTAGATAGACACGAAAGGAAAGTTAACACCAAAGTCTAAGAGTTGTTGTTTGATCCGTAGAATTTGGGCACAAAAATTACTTAGACATACATACTCCGCCTCGGTAGTCCTAAGAGCAACACTAGGTTATTTCTTAGAATACCAAAAAATGAGTCTATCACCTAAGAATTGGCACGTTCCACTCTTGCTCTTTCAATAGATCCTACAACGACCACAGTCGGGGTCACTAGAAGCATGTAGTGTGAAGGTGGAGGCCTTAGATTATTAGAGACCTAGTGTAGGTGTGTGTCTAAGATATTTAAAAATTTATTTTCCCGCATTATAATAAGATATCTTAGGATTTTCTTGATAGCGTGCTCACATACAAACATAAAACATGATGTCGGGTCTGGATGCTATTAGATAAAGCCATGAATCTATCAAGCTATGGTAGATGTGAGATTCAAAAGGTGGACCATTCTTATCAAGCTCAAGTTTGACTGACAAACTCATAGGAGTCTTAGCCGGTGTGAGAATTTCAAACATGAACTTCTTAAGCATATCATGAACGTATTTCGTTTGACTTATGTGTGTGCCATCGGGTGTTTATTTGACTTGTAGACCAAGGAAGAATGTTAAATCTCCCATAGCCGAAATTTCAAATTGTGAGGACATGAGAGATTGAAAATCAACACATAGTGATTTATTAGTAGATCCGAAAGCAATGTCATCAACATATACTTGTGCTAGTTGAATATCGGACCTGGTTGACTTATAGAAAAGAGTGTTATCTATATGTCCACAAAAATAACCTTTTGATGTAGGGGTGGGAGAAATTCGGTAGTACCAAGCTCGAGAGGCTTGTTTCAAGCTGTAAAGTGCTTTCTTGAGATGGTAGACATAATTGGGATGAAGTGGATCCTCGAAACTGGGAGGTTGTCGAACTTACACTTGTTCCTTAACGACAACATTCAGGAACGCCCTCTTTACATCCATTCGAAACAATTTTATATATAAGCTGATGCAATGGCAATTATAAGACGAATAGCCTCTAATGTAGCATTTGGTGCAAAGGTCTCATCATAGTCAATGCCTTTCTCTTGGCTATACCCTTGATCCACCTGTCTAGCTTAGTTTCGAGTTATTTTGCAATTTTCATCAAGATTATTTCTAAAGACCCAATGAGTTCCTATGGCACACTTGTTTTTAGGTAAGGGAACAAGTTACCAAACATTATTACGCTCAAATTGGTGTAACTCGTCTTGCATAGCCGATATCCAGTTAGAATCAAGTAATGCATCTTTAATGTGTTTGGGTTCTTTTTCTGACAATAAGGCGTGGAAGGATGTAAGAGAAGGGTGAAGAGTGAACCTCCAGGTGCTAACACCAGTAGTCGATTCTCCAATTATGAGATCATGTTGTTAAATATATTTTAGTTTTAATGATGCCATACTAGCTGTTATAGAGCAAAGGCAAAAATATGTAGATTGAATGTATAGGTTTACTAGAGTTTGATCTTTGTATAGGTTTGATCAAACAAGCACTGTAAAGAGGTTAGCTGACTTGATCAGCAGACCTATCCAGGTCAGTAGAGTGTCTAGAACATGCTGATGGTTGAAGGGTGAGGGTTCAAACTCAGTTATGAAGGCTAAGGGATCAAACTTAGTATTAATAGTCAAGGATATGGGATCAGAATTTAGGGAAGTCTATGATGACCTAAACTGATCACATATACCTTGTGTAGAAGGTCTAAGTTCCATAAAAGTAAATTGGTGATTGGAACTTGGTTATGATTAAAATGGTGTACTCTAACTTCATAATAAAAAGTTAGATAAGAAGCAGTCAGCCGAGGTGTTTATAAAACACAGCAGACTAAAAGTCAGCATATCATATATGGACATCAGCAGACCTATACAACAGGTGTCTGCTGAATGTAAAATTCGAATTAATCCAAGTTTTTTTTCTAGAAGACTAAATGGATAAGGATGAATTACAAGCATTGAATTAATCAGTGAATCAATGGCCAAGATGAAAGGGACATTGAAGGATTTCAGAGCCATATCAAATGAAACTATCTCATTGGTTGACAGACTGGACTGTTAGAAAGACACTGACAGTGTCAGTAAGGTACAACAGAGAATTTCAGGAATATTCCGAAAATCCTATAACGGTTGTATTCGAAATTCAAATTCAAATCACAGGATCTACACCTATAAATAGTGGACTCCTGATTCTGATTGCAACACACAAGAAATCAGAATACACAACTGCTAATCTTATCATCCTGATCAAAAGCTTGCTGAAAGATGAATCACTTTCTTGATTCAACCCATTCTTTTTTAAGAAGAACCTAAAGACAGAGAAGCATTGCTGAAGTGTCAAGGACTGTTGTGTTTTTTGGTGGAGCTGGTGACTAGGCAATCCTACCCTTCAAGGACCAGCAATCCTACCTATTTCTAGTGTTCAGTTTGTGAAGCCATAGTCATTGGTCAAGGACAAACAGTTTAGGGATTTTTGTAACAGCAATCTCAAAAGTCTCTAGTGAATTTCCTTCAACATCACATGAGAAGAGTGGACTGACAGGATTACACCACCTAGAACCACTATAAAACTTGCCTACTTTAATTTACTCCATTTACTTTCTACACTTTACTTTATTTGCATGCTTATCACATCAACCCGTTGAATTAGCTATTGGAATCACACTACTTGCAATACTGAGTATCTAATACTTAGTATCATCTTTAAACAACAAGTATCAAGGCTTAATTTAATATATTCCGCTGAAACAAATTCAATAGCATCTATAGTCGGCAGACTTCTGAAGGTCAGCAGGCTATTGACCCTGCTGAGTTTGTAAAACTCCAAAAAATTTTAAGTGTTAAGTTTATTCACCCCCCCTCCAAACTTAACCAAAGCATTTTCAAGGGACCAACAATTGGTATCGGAGCATAACTTCTGTTCTGAAGTAATCCTACTTGTTGTGCTTGTGAAAATTCTTTGAAAACTTTTTCAAGTTTCGCTTTCCGGTTCGATCATGGATAACAACAACAAGATCCTAGGACTATGTTGATGTGTTCACTAGATCATTTTATGAGTATAAACGTCGATGCAGCTTATCTAGTTGCAACTCAAGATGAAATGATGGATGTCTTTGATTGATGGACCACTTGAGATCACCAAAGTCATAACTGTGGATGGTCAAAATCAAACTATTCCAAAGCCAAAAAGTGAATTGTGTGCTGAGGATAGGAAAAGAGCAAACCTGAACAATATTTCTATTTATATTATCTATAGAACTTTAGATAGCAATATGTACATGAAGGTGAAAGACTGCAAAACTGCCAAAGAACTATTGGAGAGATTGCAACTCATCTGTGAAGGCAGTGATGCTATCAAGAAAAATAAGATCTGTGTGGCCAAGCAAAAGTTTCATGAGTTCAAGATGAAGTCAAATGAAACCATTGAACAGATGGAATCTAGGTTCAATGCAATTCTGGATGAACTGACCTTGCTGAATGTTGTTTATACAAAAAAAGAGATCAACACCAGAATTCTCAAAGCCTTACCTGCAAAAGAAGTCTGGGAAATGAAGGTTACTACTATGGAGGAGTCCAGGAGACTATATGTGAAAGATACCTTCAAATTGTTTTCTGATCTCAAAGCTTATGAATTCAGCAAGGATCTTGTTGTAAGTGCTGAAAATGAAGTAACAAAAACAACAACACTGGCTGCTGCTCATAATGAAGAATCATCAAGTGTTCAAGATGATGTTCTATATGAAATGCAAAAGCAAATAACCTTACTAACCAAAAGGATCAGAATGACGAAATCTGAAGAGAGATCTCCAAGGAATTATGGCAAGAAAACAACTGAGAAAAAGGAAGATTCCAAATAGGATAATGAATTTTTGTGCTTTAACTGTAAGAAACAAGGACACTTCAAACCTGATTGCCATGAGTTAAAACAAAAGAAGGATCCTGACTACCTATGCTTTAACTGCAAAAAGACTGGACATTTTAGACATGATTGTCCATACCTATTGAAGAACAAAGGTTAGCAGAGGAGACTTAGTAGAAAAGCATTGGTTGCTGATGATGAATCTGGCTATGAACTAGAGTCAGAAAAAGGAAATGAATTAGATGACACTGCTCTAATAGCACATATGGATTATTATGCTTTCATGGCTCATATGGATGAAACTGAGGAGGTATACAATTTGTATATATCAATACTCCTGCTGATAGTGAATATGAGTCTACTGGTGGCTCTAATCCTAAAATTTCTGACATGGAAGAGCCTTTGGATGCCGTCCTGAATCAATTGAGTATAATACAATCTGGTTATAAGATTGTGAAAGGTGAAAGAGAAACACTTCAAGCAGAAATCCAAAGAATGCTAAATTAAGCATTCTCAAAGGTAAGGAAAAGGATTATGAACAGATTCGGCATAAGTCTCGCGCACCAAAGCCGCAACTCGAATCTCTTTGCACAATCAAGTTCAACAATTGCATTCAAATCTGGGAAGCCTTATGGTGATAGAACAGGCCTTGGATTTGACACTCAACAACCTTCTAAGGATGGATCAAGTAAGGCTGCTAAACCTAGTACTAGAATTGGTCCTAAGTTTATGGCTGCATAAGATCCAGCACTTCAAAAGGCTGAGAATGCTTCAAAGAAGCAAAATCAGAAGTCCAAAGGGACAACAACACCTAACAAAAAGAATAATTCATAAGGTAGGTCTGCTGAACCCTTTAGACCCACTTGATAGTGAGACTCTCGCCGCAAAGTCTCTGCTGGAATGTCAAACCCAAGAATGTTAATCATTCAATGGATACTTATCTCAGGGGGGACAGGAAGATTGTTCCCTCATCGATGAAGATTGGAATTTTCCCGCCCCGCTGCTAAAACAATAGCTTTTACCATAATGCTATGTCTAGACCCCAGTAGAGGACTTAGCAGAGGCCTCACCAGAGACCTCAGAAGAGACCTCACCAGAGACCACAATACATGGCTATTCTTTATAAAAAAAATCCTATGGTTATGCTAATGCTTCTAACAATAGAATCACTTCAAGCAAAGATTTTGTACCAAAAGGCCAAAAACCATATGTAGATGCTACACAACCTAACACCAGATTCTATGGAAATGTAGCATATATATATATATATATATATATATATATATATATATATATATATATATATATATATATATATATATATATATATATATATATATAAAATAAATGGCAACACTTTTCAACTAAGACCATATGGAAACTTGCCAAGGGTTGCTTACCATCGACCACTATTGACCCAAACAGGTTTGGGTACCTAAAACAAACTAAATTTGTTTTGTAGGGAGTCTGGTACTTTGACAGTGGATGTTCTAGACATATGACCAGAAGTAAGCACCGTTTGATGAATTATGTGGTAAGATATGGACCAAAAGTCAATTTTGGAAACAAGGACACACTAGGATATACAAGAGGATATAGATCACTGGTGAAGAATGGTTTAAGAATGAAGAATGTTGCATATGTTGAAGGCTTGGACTACAATCTGCTGAGCACTGAACAATTTTGTGACATGGGCTACAATTTTTGACAAAGATCACTACATTGTCATGAGTGAAATAGGAGAACATGTTGTACTTGCTGAAAGAAGACAACAAAACATGTATGTGGTGGATTGGAACACTGCTGTACCAGAAACCTGCCTCATAGTACATACAAATTCTGAGCTCAACTGGTTATGGCACAAGAAGTTGAATCATCTAAACTTTGTTGGTATCAATCAGCTGGTAAAGAAAAAGTTGGTGATTGGTTTACCTAAGATCACTTACAAGAAAGATGGAATCTATGATGCTTGTCAGCAATGTAAACAAACAAAATCAAGCTTCATGTTAAAGACTCAACAATCAACCAAAAGAGTGTTGGAACTGATGCATATGGATCTTTTTGGACCAGTAATACCAACAAACATAACTGGAAAGAAATACACTCTAGTAGTGGTGGATTATTATTCAAGATATACTTGGGTGATTTTCATGAACAAGAAAAGTGAAACACTTCAAAAGACGCCTGAACTTTTGAAGAGACTACATAATGAGAAGAGTGTGACAGTTGTAAAAATCGATCGATATGGGTAAAGTCGAGTTCCTAAACAAATTCATAAGAGAATATTGTGAGCAAAATGGTGTGCTGCATCAATTAGCAGTTGCTGGAACACCTCAGCAGAATGGGGTTGCTGAGAGAAGAAACTGGACTTTGAAGGAAGCAGGTAGAACAATGATATGTGAAGTCAAGTTACCTGAAAGATATTGGGCTGAAGAAATCAATACAGCATGTTATACACAAAATAGAACCTCAGTGAACATGAAGCTGATGAAGTACCTTATGAAATTTGGAATGGAAGAAAACCAAACATATCATACTTCCATCCATTTGGGAGCAAGTGTTTTATCTTAAATCTAAGGAGCAACTGAAGACATTTCAACCTAAATCAGATAAATGAATCTTCTTAGAATACTCTCCAGTCAACAAGGCTTTCAGGGTGCTAAACAAAAGAACACTTAAAGATGAAGAATCCATACATGTTGTTTTTTATGAGCCTATGTTCACTGGAATGAAAGATGAAGAAGTCTCAGAACCTGCCATAAACTTAGAAATCACAGACCCTGAATTTGTGGTTATTCTTAGAAATCTGAATGACTTAAAGGTTTCTGATCCTGGAAAGGATGCAACAACAGTCAATGCACCTGCTGAAAAACCTGCTGATGATACAACTGATACAGCTCAAGGATATGCTAATCCCCCTACTGAACAAATAGCAGACCCTAGTGAAGATCTGGTTCCAGTAAATCAAGCAAATCAAGATTTACAATGGTTGAAGGATCACCCTGCTGAACAAGTAATTGGTGTAAGAACTAGAAGAAAAATAGAAACCATGTTTACATGTTTTCTGTCTCAAATGGAACCTAAAGTTGTTGAAGAAGCAATTTCTGATCCTGATTGGATAATTGCTATACAAGAACAACTCAATAAGTTGAAAGAAACCAAGTTCGGACACTAGTTGACAGGCCTGATCATGCAAACATAATTGGTACAAAATGGGTATACAGAAACAAACATGATGAATCTGGTACCATTGTTAGAAACAAGGCCAGACTAGTGGCAAAGGGCTATTCACAACCTGAAGGAATAGACTTTGATGAAACATATGCTTGCAAGATTGGAAGCTATAAGACTATTTTTGGCATATGCTCCATATAAAAACTTCAAGGTTTACCAGATGGATGTCAAGACTTCATTTCTTCATGGCATTCTAGAAGAAGAGGTTTATGTTCAACAACCTCCTGGTTTTGAAGTAAAAGATCAAGAAGATAAAGTGTATAGACACAACAAAGCACTTTATGGACTAAAGCAAGCACCAAGAGCTTGGTATGAGACTTTATCTCTATTCTTGGTGAATAATGGTTTTACCAAAAGAACCATTGACAAGACTCTTTTCATAATCAATGAAGGAGACAACGCCCTGCTGGTACAAATATATGTGGATGACATAATGTTCGGTTCTGAAAATGAAGTATTATGTAAAAAGTTTGCCAATATCATGAAAAGCAAGTTCCAAATGAAAATGATGGGAGAAATGAACTATTTCTTGGGATTGCAAATCTTCATTCATCAAACAAAACACACCGAGGAGCTGCTGAAAAAGTTTGGTATGGAAAATAGCACCAAAGTATCAAATCCTATGGGTACAAGCATCATGATGGATGAAGATAAAGAAGGTAAAGATGTTGACCACACTTTATACCGAAGGATGATAGGAAGTCCACTTTGTACCTCAAAGCCAAGCAGACTGATATATCCTTTGCGAGAGGGTGTTTGTGCAAGATTTCAATCAAAACCTAAGGAAAGTCTCTTAGCTGCTGTTAAAAGGATTCTCAAGTATCTTAAAGAGACTTTGGGAGTAGGAATATGATATTCAAAAGATGGAAGTTTCAAAGTTATATCCTATTCAGATTCCGATTATGCGGGTGCAAGATTGATAGAAAAATCACCACAAGAACTTGTCAGTTGATGGGAAATAGACTTGTTTCCTGGTCTAGCAAGAAGCCGAATTATATATCAACTTCCATTGCTGCTGGAAGCTGCTGTGCACAAGTTTTATGGTTAAGACATCGATTATGGGATTGAAGAAAGATAAATTCCCATAATGTGTGACAACACAAGTGCAATAACAATCACATAAAATCCTGTTTTGCACCCAAGGACCAAACACATTGATGTGAGACATCATTTTATAAGAGATCATGTAGAAGAAAAAGATGTTGTGGTTCTCTATATACCTACTGAAGATGAAATTGCTGATATCTTTACAAAGCCTTTGGATAATGAGAGTTGCTAAGTTAAGAACTGAACTTGGCATCATCAAGGTTGACTGACCTGCTGATAGGTCAGCAGAGTACTAGAATTCACCAGGGGACTAGTCTTTTCCCTGCTGAGTGCGCTCACTTATCAGATTAGTCATTGGTATCAACAATTCCTAAGTACTCATATAGTTTGGAAAATTGAGCAAATGAAATTGCCAAGGGGATTGGTCTTTGCCCTGATAGGAGAGCTCACTTGGCAGATCAGTCATTGGTATTAAACTTCATTTTGTATTATCAGTTGGACAAAACTATATTGTATAAAGATCAAATGTGCATTTTATGCATCAGCGGGCTGCTGAATCTATTGAAGTATATCAGCAGAGTGTTTTCACCCTGACCCTACTAAAGATCAAGCCTGCTAAAGACAAAGGCTGCTGAATGTTTTGTTGCTGATAAAGTCAGACTTTAATGAAAGTCAACAGCCGAGTAAATTGATATTAATCATATCTTTATTACATCTATTAAAAGGACATAACCGTTTCTTGTACTAGTTGGATCAGTTAGTGGGACACGTGGCAGTATCATATTTATTTCAACTTGAAATCGTGTGTATTGTACACAACGTGCACAGTGTCCTACTCACTACCTCTGCATATATATATATACAGACCGTATATGCAAGAATCATATTATATCCTCTGCAAATTCTTATACAAGTGTGGAAGCATTCTCATTGATTTTCATCTTCTTCATTCTACTAATTTTATCATATCAATGGCGGTCAAGATGTGTATCCGGGATCTAGTCAAAGTGTTAGAGGATATGTCACGAGATGCAAATGAAACAACATTGGCAATTAATGCAAGGCGAAGAATAAGGAGATATAAAGGCCTAGAAAACGTACTCAACATCGATTGGAAAAGATTTCTTACAAAATGTTTATGATTGTTGGAGAAACATGGTGATTAGAGCAAATACAAGAGTTTACAACAACCGTAAATGCTCAAGAGATTGTTTGCCTCATCGGACTGCTTGACGAGAGAGGTTTGGATTTAGTGAAGGAAATGGAGCTCCTACAAATCCAAATAGTATGAAGTTATCAAGGCTAGAATTTGTTGAATTGATTAGAACAAATCCAAATGCACCAGTTGCCTTGAATCAATGTAAAAAATATTGCCTTTGAGTACAAGCTGCTGAGTAAATACATAGCAAAGAATATTTTGGGTTTGGTTGGTAGTTATGACACATTATTAGGACCTAAAATAGACCTGATGATTATCATATCTAGAAGTATGAAGTTTGACTGGGCTAGTTTCTTTGTTCATTATATGAAGAAAGTAATGACTGATGAGAAAGAAACCAAAAAGAAGAGGATTGGAGACAAGAAACATGTTGGATATATGGGTTCAGGTTTCTTTGTCAAGGTAAAACCTTTGGGTTTCATGATTCAGACCATGCTGAATCATCTAAGAATTTTTAATGTTGCTCCCTCCACTATTAACAAGGCAAGGTACAAGCCAGAAATAAACACTCCTATTCTTTGCTTAGATGATGATGATGAAGCTCAAGTTATAAAAAGTTATGACAATCAAGAGCAAAGAACTAAAGCAAGGGCTGGTATTCAAGTTGCTACACCAAAGAAAATAGCAGAGAAGAGAAAGTCTGCTGATACAAAGAAGATAACTGAGATCCTAAAGCCAAAAAAGTCAAAGCAACCAGTAGAAACTACCAAGTCTACTAAACTTAGCACTTCTGATGTGCCTATTGAGCCTACTAAGCCTGTTAAGAAGACTGCTGCATATATACATAAAGAACAGGTCAGAGAGGCATCCAAGAAAAGAAAGGTTGCTAGCAAAGAGCAGTTGGAAGAATCTCTCTTTGAATCCCGAGAAAGACCTTCAAAAAGAAAGAAACAAGTTGCAAAGAAGAAGGGACATGGCAAAGGGAAAGAGCTGAGAGTTCTAGAGGAACAAAGGGATAAAGAGAAAGAACAATTTGTAGAGCCAACGGAAGTGGCTACTGAGGTTTTGCAAGAACCTGCTGTAGAGGTTACTGAAGTGGCTAAAGACCTAACTGAGACTGCAAAAACTTAGGGGGAAGAAAAGATGGATAAGAACCCTACTTGAGGAGCAAACAACTCGTGGGAAGCAAGTGTACAAACAAATGGAGATAGTAGATACAAATATACCTCACTGAGAGTCATCGATCTTTTGTGTCTCAAGCTAAGAGACTTTGACTCATCTTCTGGAAACTTTTGGTGTTGAACAAGTTGAGAAATTTGTTGCAAGAAAACCTTCCATGCCATAAGAAAGGAAGCCTAAGAAGCTTAAGAAAAATCCTGATTTTAAAAGGATTACACAATATTTTGCATGGAAATTTGGGTTTTACAAGAAACAAAAGCCAGCAGCAGACCCCATGAGTGGATTTGAAGAGTGGGATTTTGCAAATCTTGGAGTTGAAAATCTGTTAGATTGATTGATACATCCTCTCGAGAAAATGAGGTTGCTTTGGAAATCATGAGAGGATGGGAAAAGAAAGGAAGTATAATGTTCAAAGATCCCAAGTTTACACCTTTTGATGATAGTGATGATTCATCTTCCTCTGATTCAGATGATGATCATCCTATGCAACCAGGAGAGTTCAGGGGTGTTGTAAAGAAGAAATCTACTGAGCCTGCTAGACAAGGATCTACTGAGAAGATCACAGAGCAACCTGTTGAGGAAGATAAGTCTGCATAGGGTCAGCAGACCGATGATCTAGAAAAAGGACTTTTTGTTGCCTTCACTGAAGATTTAGAATCACAAATCAATGCACAACACTTCGTGAAGATGCAATTTTAATGGATAGTGCTGAAGTTGTTATGATTGTGCAAACTGATGTCATTTCTGAGGAATCTGCTTGATATGAAGATAGCATTGATACTGATGAAACTTTGGCATAGGCTGCTGAAGTCTTAAGGGATATTTCTACAGTTGGAGGTGTTTTGGAAGAAAAATGGATGTTTTTTCAAGTGTTGAAGAGATGGAGGTTCAGTCTGCTGAGTTTCAAACAGCTAATGAACAAAGGTTGGAACTAGACGTCCAAAATACTGAGGATCAGACAGTACTTGGACAAATGTTGGATTTGTTGTTGGGATTGGAGGAATCCTCTGTCACTAGCATAGAGTCTGCTAAGGATGCAACTCCTGTTGATGTAGATATTCAAGAGGCTGTTGTAGAACAATCTGATGAGCAATTGATTGATTAAGATTTAATTGATGAAGAATTTCAGTTAACAGAAGAAGAAGAACATGTCAATGATCAAGTACCTGATTTGGATGTAGAAGGTCATGAGCCCTATGTATGGGACGAAACAAAAGAAATTATGGTGAGGGTACCAAGGGCTGATGACAATGTTGAAGAATCTGTTGAGAACTTTGCTGGAAGTATGGCTGCTACAATACCAGCATACATTTTGGAAGAGTTAAGAGCTTTCAGAGAAGATATCACATAGCTAAGGAATCAGTTGAGGGGTAGTGAGCAAAGATTTGAGGATTTGGTAAATCTGGTGGAGAATAGAGGAAGGACTACTGAAACTATTGCAACTAATGTCACTCATTTACAGTTTACCATTAATGACATGCTTAGAGAAGTTACTAATGTTAAGCAGGATTCCGCAAAGAGAGATAAATTCATGGTTGAGGAGATTTCCACTTTGCATAAGAAAGTTGATCAGTTAGCTGAGACATCAAACCCTACTGCACTTGATCCAAATTCATAGAAAGAATGAATCTGCTGGAGCAAACAATTTAAGGCCGGATTACTTCAGTTGATACAAGAACAAAAACAATTGAAGGACATCTGAGTAATTTGGTTAATTCACAAGAGAGTGATATAGGCCCACTGAACCGTTTTATTGATGATGTCAATAAGGGGGAAGAAGGGCAAACAACAGAAGCAAAAGAGGCAGCAATGATTTACAATAAGAAGATAATTGAAGCTGATTTTAATACTTTTAGAGCCCCTGCACCTGGCATAGTACAATTGATAGATGATCTGCTAAAGGAGTTCAAGACTGCTTTTGGTGCAAAAAGGAAACCTTACCATGATATGACCTTCATAAAAGGTCTAGAAGCTTTCATTGCAAACAAACTATGGGAAGCAATGATCAAATCTTTAAGAGCTACAGCAAGAGGATGTCACAGTGGAAGATCAACTGGAGGTGCTGAGCAAAGATTGAGGAACTTGTCAGCAAAGGACTCTTTGGGAGAATTCAAGCATTTCTATATGAGACAAGGATTCAACTGAAAAAATATACGGTTGACTCTACCTGAGGCTTGGAAGAGGTGAAAGTTGGTACATACCTGGATTGATTTCCCTACACTTGAAAATCAATGGATGCTGGACATGGTCAAGGAAATCAAGGTATACCAACAAAAGAAAGATCAAGATAGAGACAGAAACTAGATCGACAGACTCATACTTAGCTCATTTTCTTTAATTTGAACTTAATGATCTATATGAATGAAATTTGTTATGTTTTTTTTTATTATCTTTTTGCTTTGCTGTAAGGAGGGTATTGGCATCATCACTAAAAAGGGGGAAATTGTTGAACATATTTTAGTTTTAATGATGAGTGCCAGCTAGCTGTTATAGAGCAAAGGCAAAAAGATGTCTAGATTGAATGTATAGGTTTACTAGAGTTTGATCTTTGTATAGGTTTGATCAAACTAGCACTGTAAAGAGGTCAGCTAACTTGATCAGCAGGTTTATCTAGGTCAGTTGTGTGTCTAGGACATGCTGATGGTTGAAGGCTGAGGGTTCAAACTTAGTTATGAAGGCTAAGGGATCAAACTTAATATTAATAGTCAAGGATATAGGATCATAATTTAGGGAAGTTTGTGATGACCTAAACTGATCACATATACCTTGTGTAGAAGGTCTAAGTTTCATAAAAGTAAAGTGGTGATTGGAACTTCGTTATGATTAAAATGGTGTACTATAACTTCATAATAAAAAGTTAGATAAAAAGCAGTAAGCTGAGGTGTTTATAAAACACAGCAAACTAAAATTCAGCTGATCATAGATGGACATCAGTAGACCTTTACAACATGAGTCTGTTGAATGTAAAAGTCGAGTTAATCTAAGTTTTTCTGGAAGACTAAATGGATAAGGATGAATTACAAGCATTGGATTAATCAGTCAATCAATGGCCAAGATGAATGAGAAGTTGTAAGGATTTCAGAGCTATATCAAATGGAATTATCTCATTGGTTGACAGATCGATCGTCAGAAAGACATCGACAAAGGTCGATGAAGGTACAAAGAGAGGAATTTCAGAATATTCGAAAAAATCCTATAACATTTGTATTCGAAATTCAAATTCAAATCACAGGATCTACACCTATAAATAGAGAACTCCTGATTCAGATTGCAACACAGAAGAATTAAGAATACACACGGCAACTAAGTATTTGAGCAAGAAATTGATCAAAGTGCAATCTTACCTCTGAGAGCATATTTGATCTTTAACTTATCGATCAAGAATTTTCTTCAAGTGTTTCTGTAATTAAGTTCGATCCAGTATACACACTTGAAGATACCTAAGCCGCTGATCTTATTATCCTAAACAAAAGCTTGTTTGAAGTCAATCACTTTCTTGATTCAACCCTTCTTTTCAAGAAGAACTCAAGACATAAACCTTCTTTGAAGTGTCAAGGATCGTTGTGTTTTGTGGTGGAGTTGGTGAAGAGGCAATCCTACCCTTCAAGGACCAAAGGGAATACTTAGGAGCAAACAATCCTACTGCTTTTAGTGTTCGGTTTGTGAAGCCATAGTCATTGGTCAAGACAAACAGCTTTAGGTTTTTTGTAACAGCAATCTCAAAAGTCTCTAGTGAATTTCCTCCAACATCACATGAAAAGAGTGGACTGACAAGATTACACCACCTGGAACCACTATAAAACTGCCTACTTTACTTTATTGCATTTACTTTCGTGACTTTACTTTATTTGCATGCTTATCACATCAACTCATTGAATTAGCCTCTAGAATCACAATACTTGCACTACTGAGTATCTAATAATTAGTATCATCTTTAAACAACAAGTATCAAGGCTTAATTTAATACATTCATTGCAACAAATTCAATAGCTTCTATAGTCAGCAGACTGCTGAAGGTCAGCAGACTATTGACCCTGCTGAGTTTGTAAAACTCCAAAAAGTTTTAAGTGTTAAGTTTATTCATCCTCCTCTAAACTTAACCAAAGCCTTTTCAAGGCACCAACACTTGTGTTTGGCAGTGTTCCCATCATCGACAAGATGAAGCTATTTGCATATCAACATTTTCAAAGATTATATAATTCGAAATGATCTTGCTATAACGGATCAGATGAAAGGTGGCTTTGGACTTTTTGACCGTAATTAAATTCTATGGGAGTTGGAAATGGAGCTATGGGGGCTGAAACAGATGGTCATGCATTTAGAGCAGCCGGTAAAAGATCAGATTCGTCTTCCATCTGTAGATTTTCTAAGTCATGTTCTAAGGATTCTGTATGCTCAACAACAAGATTACTCATGGAAGAAGATTCAAGAAAGGTGACATGGATAAACTCAATGATACGCCGAGCACATGGATCTTAGCATCTATAATTCTTAGAGTTTTCTGAATATCCCACGAAAATACGGTCTATAGACTTAGATGCAAACTTATCCAAGTTATCATTGTCATTGAGAACGTGTCATTTACAACCAAGAACATGAAAATAACTCACTTTTGGAGGTCAGCATCTCAACAACTTATATGGGTTTTGTGCATTCTACGTCCAACTACGCCGTTTGGTTGTGGAGTGCGTGGGGCTGAGAATTCATGTGTAATACATGATTGTTCACAAAAGTGAATAAGTGGTGTATCACAGAATTCACCTCCTCTATCACTCCTAACGGTTACAACTGTTATATTATAAGTGTTTTGTAGTTGCTTGACAAGAACTTCAAATGTCGTCGCACTGTCGCTCTTACGAGTCAAAAACAAAACCCATGTATAGCGGGTATAATCATCTACTACAACAAGAACATAAGGTTTACCATCCAAGTTTTTAGTTCGAATAGGGCCAAATAAATCTACATGGATTAGTTCAAGAATCCGAGAAGAGGTAATGTCATGCTTAGACCTGAATGAGGATCTAGTTTGTTTTCCTTTGATACGAGACTCACATAAGTGAAACCCATTTAAGTCCGGTTTTGGTAAGCCACGAACAAAATTTTGTTTGCACAGTTTTTGGATAGTGGTGATACCGACATGACCCAACCGTCTGTGCCATATAACATAAAACTTGTTAAATGTAACTATAACACCTTGATATAATGTTGATAAGTTATGAGTTTAACCTGGTTAACCGGTTTATTTCAAACATGAAAGAAGTCTAAGCAGTTTCAAAATTCATTTAAAGTCAAGTAAGTGATAGACAGCTTTTTAGTTGTTACAAATGATCAACGTATACAGATATTGAGATGCCTTTAATGTAAGTCGGTGTCAAGTGGGTGTAGTTGTATAATGGTTTTGTAAAGGCACGTACGATTGTAATTATGAAATTTTCATGCCAATCTAAACGCTATCAATCATAAATTTCTTCTTATCAACATATACAATTAAACCAGAATAAATAAATACCCTCAGGACCCGAAAAACATATTCGTTTAACAAGATTATTCATTTATCGAACATTATTTTAAACCCTTTACATGTTTTTGACTTATAAAATTATTCATTCGACGCAGATTTAAGTGTACATCAATGACGACAGACATGGCCAGTATAAACATGTCATCAATATGAAGCTCAAAAGCAATGCACTGATGATCTGGTAATCAACATTCATTAACAAGTGCCAGTTATTCGGATACATTTATGGACAAAATCCTTTTAGAGAAGGATCATGTTTCACGCAAGAATTACAGTGTCTCAAACATTATCAAGAAAATATTGATCCCAATCTTTCCTCTACAATGTACATAACAGAGAACATTATTAACCGGGATACCATACTGCTATGCCATCTCCATGTCCAAGATCTACACTAAGATCATATCAGTCGGGAATCTGGCGACTATTTAAAGCAGCTTCAAAACGGCTCAAAGAATCCACTCTCATTTCTGTGCTCATATCGTTTTCAGGTGCCGGATAATAGTCTTCCCTCAGCTGGAAGTCCCTAAGATTGGGAATTTTAAGAAAAAATTTAATGAAATGTTCGTGTGCTGTCCCGTGTATGATAAGTTTTCTAAGGCTAAGGCACTGCTGAAGCAATCCAGCAACGGGCAACGATATGCTCCTCTGATTCACATCCCTGTCTTGTGGAGGCCAGTAATCAAGCTCATTGAGCTTCAAGTTACCTATTCCTAACAAATAAAACCGCTCCCATTGGCTCAAATCCATCTGCCCTGATGGTGCTGTATGTGCATAACCTATGGTGTCTCCACAATCCAAATGCATCTTTGTTAGCTTCGGATATCGCACCAAGGTACTCAACCCAAAAGGAAGCTGTGGAGGTTTCACCACTCTCGACAATCTCCTTCCACTTTTATTCGAATTTCCTCTAAATTTGGACAATCTTCAAAACCTGCATCTGTCAAAGGAGTTAGTAACTCCCCAACTCCAATCCAAAGCGAAAGGGAACGTAGCTGATTCCAGGTCTGACTGTGCCACCTGTCACCACTGGTAGATAACTCCATCGACGAGCTGTTGTGATCATACGAGTATCTGCACCTCTTACTATTGCTATACATTATATCACCATCACCGGTGTCATCAAAGAAGTCATCAGATTGCTCAGGTTGGTTTGATGGCCCTCCCTGATCCAACTTGTTGAGATCAAAATCGAATTGAAGCCCCTCAAGGTCATCATCCAATTCTACAACACTATCCCAAACACAATCGATTGCAAGCCTCTCGATACGATTTTGCACTGGTTCCAAAGATTTAAGAGACATTCCAGCATTCAGATGCTTACAACAAGAAATCCTCACATCAACTAAAGTTTTTTGAAGCAAACTAGCCAAAGTTCTCATTCCCTTCATAGTGATCTTCTTACAACCCTGAACTTCAAACTTCTCCAGCCTTGAACAACCTCTACCGATCGCTATCAATCCCATATCAGTCAAGTCACCTACATTTCTTATTGACAAGGATTTAAGCCCCTGGCATAAAGCCACTCCATCCAATTTCGACTCAATAGGCATTGAAATCCCATGGAGCTGCCCCAACTTAAGTGACTTCAACTTCACGCATTTCGCCTTGAGAATTTCTATAGCAGAACCAGTGTCCATAATATTATTACAGACATCTAAAACAAGCTCTTCCAGTAAGGTTAGGCACGAAAATACCTCAACCAATCCTGCCACGCTAATCTTAGAATCATCAGGTGTAAAACCCGAAAACTCTGGATCTGCCCGGGAATTCGACAAAGCAGCGGTATCTGCTAAATGAAGTTTAGACAATCTGGGGCAGTTAACAGCAACAGAAACTAAACTTTCATCCCCTATACAGCCAATATACCTCGGATCAAACATACAAACAGCAAGTAATTCCTTCAAATTAGGACAAAACTTTGTAATTTCTGTAATTTCATCGGACTTAAACCCCTCTGAAAACGAAGGATTCAATAGATTAAGACTCCTTAAGTTAGAAGATACCATCGGGAAGGAACTGAGTGCAGCAGGAATATCATCAGTCCAGCAATAAAAAGTAGACAAGTCCAAGTGTGTAAGCGATTGATTTCTCATCAATAAAGTTTGTAGCTCTTCTCCAGATGCTAGCTGGGGCCGCTGGTGCCACCGAAGGAGCTTCAGTTGCACCAAGGAAGGCCATTGAGTGGGTAAGAGCTGCAAAACCGTCGGGTTCCTGGCATACATTGTGAGAGAACAAACCAACGGGAAAGCCTTACGGAGGAGGCCGACAATTAACTTTGCGGTTGAAGGGGGAGTAGTGGGAGAGAAAAGAGGATAACCCCAAGGGGAGAGGAGAGAGAGATCCAGATGGGTAACGGATCCGAAACAATCCGGCAAGAGAAAGGGGTCGGCGATGTTCCCACGAAGTGTGAGGGAAGTCCGAGTGGAGCGCTCTAACGAAAGCCATTTACGGCACACCAAAGAGGCGGCGTTACGGCTGCGGACATCGGATACGTCGGCGATGATGATAGAAAGGATCACGTCTGGGAGGTCGTTGATGCTGGTGGTAGAGAGGATAGTTGCCATTGATTACCGGTGGCAAGAGGATGGGGTGGTGGTGGTGGTGGTGGTGGTGGTACTGCTGAGCTGGTCCAGCTGTGAGGACTGAGGTTGAAAGGATAGAGGAGATAGAAAATGGAAATGGATAGAATTTGTATTCTTCTTTGTTCAAATATATAAACACTTTTACATTTTAGTTTCATTTTTTCGTTTCACAAAGTGCAATATAACATCCGGAAATAGTGACAAAATAGTTTAATCATTAAAATTCGAAATTTTAATTTTTTTGGTTACATTTATATGACATTTATCGGATTTTGTTGAAGTTTACTTTTGATGATTATTAAACCAACTATGATAGAAGTTTGTGAAGGTTAGATCTGATATATGTATAGCATTCTATGTAAAAAAAAAGATATATGTATAGCATTAATTACAGTCTGATATAATATAAGTTGAGTAGACAAGTACTGTACTAGAAATCTTATAAGCCTTCACAATACAATCAAAGATTAGATATAGCAGACGTGAAAATCATGGAACTGCATCGAGTTTCTTCAAAAAAAAAAAAAAAAAAAACCTGCGGAACCAGACTGAGTGGTGAAGATTGAAGATCTAAAAACTCAGTGTTCGGACTCAGGTTTTTTTTTTTTTGAAGAACCTAATTGTTTGTCCCTTGTAAAGGCATGTGACAAGTTTAGGGGGAGGGGGGGTTATGAATAAACTTGTCCTCTTAAAACTTTTTCTCTCTTAAGTAAACTGATACTTAAAAGATTACGGAGTTGAAAAAACTGAGCTGAGAAAGGTCTTACTGACGTTATCTACAACTGAGTTAAATGCAGCGATATTAATTAATTAGCCTTAGTTATGTTGTTCTTGTTTGAAATATGCTGAACTGAGTTTTGTGCTAAGTGTGAGTTCAATCAGTTTGTATGCAAGAGTTCGATTGCTGGAAAAAGTAAAACTGCATAGTAAATAAACTAAATAAAGCAAGCTTGCTGAAAGTAAATACAGAAATAAAAACACAGTTTTTATAGTGGTTTCAGGTTGTGTAATCATGTCAGTCCACTCTTCCCCTGTGATGCAGGAGAAAATTTTCCACTAGTCTTCTTGAGGTTACAACTGTTAAAAAAGCCCTAGTTGATTGTCTTTGACTAATCCCTAGCTTCACAATCCGAACACTTGAACAACAGGTAGAATTGCGGCTCTCCAAATGCTTCACTGGTCTCTGAAGGGTTGAATTGCCTCTTCACTAGCTTCACCACGAACATAGTCTTCCTGATTGCAAACAACTGTCATTGACACCCTTGACCGGATGCTTCACAGTCCAAACCTTTGATAAAATAAAAGTTGGGTTAGAATCAAGTAATTGATTCAGACTTGTAGAATCTTCAAGTGTTAGTTCTTGATTGACCTCTGAATGCTTGAACACTTTGAAGATTTTTTCTTGATTGTAACTTGTAAGCTCAAATGATAGCACAAATGAATACATGTTCTTAACAATAACTTGATAGCTCGTATGTAACGTGTGTTTAATCCTTGTATCTAAGTCCTTTATTTATAGGGTGAAATCCAACGGTCATATTTTTTGAATTCCTTAACGTTCGAATTGGATTCCATATATGCTATTAGTGTCAGATATGTCAGTGTCCTTTCTGACATGTCAAACTATCAACCAATCAGGTAGCTTGATCTTCAACGTTTTGATTTCCTTCATAGAACTGATTAGCTGACTTGCTTCAGTTGAAACGGAGTATTCTGAGTTTCAGTTTCTAACTGTCATAGAGCATTAACTTATTTTCTACTCTTCTTTAAAACTGAGTATTCCTAGTTCATCATCTGATCCTTTATTTGTGAGATCAAACTACACCATAAACATCTCATTAACTAAGTTAACATTGTCTTTATGTAACTTAGATCTTCAATACAAGATCTATAAAGTCAGTTCAGGCCATCACATACTTACCTAAAGTCTAACCTTATAGTCTCGGCTTTTAGTCTTCATAGACTGAGTTTGAACCCTCACTTGTTCAGTCTTCAAAACTAAGTCTGATCCCTCTCCCTTCATTACTGAGTTTTTTCCCTCAACTTTGAGTCTTCAGTCTTGTAAATGATCAACTGAGTTTTATCCCTCAGTGAATCATTTTTGGATATCATTTTTAATTCCTAGGCTCCACTAAACTAATTTGTTACAGTTCTTGTTTGATATAATATATATGATAATCAGACTCTAGTAAATCCCATACATTCACTTCTAGACATCTTTTAGCTTTTCACTAAAACAGCTAGTTCCAACACTTCATCAATAGGGTTAAAACAAACAAATAAACAATAAAGGATGAATCATCATCAAAAATCAATTTTATTTTAACAATTTCCCCTTTTCGATGATGCAAAAACTCTCCCTAAAAGAATAGCTTAAAGATAAAACCAATCTAAAAAAACACAAAAACTTGAATTTTCATTATAGCTTCCAAAAACTGATCCAAAGTCTGTTAAATACACGAAGTGATTATAGTTCTCAACAAAATACAAACTGACTAGTCTAGATAAACATTTTGTTGAGCTAACTGAATACGCCTTTTCAGCTTGTGTTTTCATCAAAGAGATTGTATTCCTTTTCTTTCTTTATATCTTCTGCTCCAAATAGATTGTTGTAATCAACTTGACTTGAATCCTTCCATCTTATCCACTGAACTAGCTTAGGTAGTTCACTGTTGTCTCTATAGTATAACTCAAATTCTTCAATGTCAACTTCCATATTTTTCTTTGTCTTTGATGGCTAGTTTGTCTTGAATTCTTCTGATTTTCTTGTATTCCTTCATCTTGTAGTCATAAAACTTGTTTGAGAGAAAATAGTTCACTGATTATTCATACCTCTTATGCTTGTATCTTCCTTTGATAGGATTATAATCAGCTTTGAACTCCTCTCATAGCTCATCTATAAGGGTTAGTCTTCATTCATTAGGCTTTAGGAACTTGCCAAAATTCATCTAGACTTAGCTCTGGTCTTGGTGCAAACAAAACTTCACTTGGTTTAAGTCTTGCTATCTTATTTTTGAGTTTGCTGATTTCTAATTCAAGCTCCAGCTTTTTCTTCTCAGCTTCCTTCTCTTCCCCCTTTTTGGCATCATTAAACTGTAATACTAACTCATGAGTGAGTTTTTGTTGCTCTGCAATGCCATTTTGTGAGGTATAAAGCTATTCAACTGTGTTTCAAGACCAAAATGTCTCTGGTTGTGATGCCACTCAGCTTGAGTCTTTATCTTCATTTGTGGCAATCTCAAATTTCTGTTTCAATTCAAGTATTTCTGAAGATGAATATTTTGAGAATTGAGAAATGTTGAACAGATGGTTGTTCACTGCCTCATCATTCTTCTTTCTATAGTCCAAGTAAGTGGTCATGGTGTTGTAGATTTCACCAAAATCATTCTTGTGACTTAGTAAGATCTCCATTGACATTTGAATTTAGTTCAAATCATCAACAGTCATGAACCCAATTGGATCATCAGCTACCCTAAATTTAGTCTGAGTTTGAGGATCCAAAATCATCAAAGCTTTACTGATGTCAGTCTTCATATGAATGTCAGCTGTTTGTGACCCAGTTGTCATATCATCTACTTCCTTCACCGACTTTTCTCCTTTGTCAGTTCTTTCTTCAATTTTCCCTTCTGAGGTGGTTTTGATCACAGTTTTTTTAGGAAAAGTAGGTAACTGAACTTTCTTTGTCACTTGCTTGGCTTCATCATCATCATTGTCTTCATCATCTTTCTTTTTAGGTTGCCTTTAAGGTTCTGATGATGTGACTGACTTCTTCTTCTTGTCTGCCTTGTCTTGTAGTAGTTTAGAACACATGGTTAAAAAATGATCTATGGGAAATAACTCATACAAGATCTGAACTCCAAACTGATCAAGAAACCATTGTTCTTCCATTCTTAGTTCTTCCTTGAGTTGTTCTTTGTTTCAGATCGTATTGAGTTTCATCTTCATTAAGCATACAATATTTTTAGGTGCAATGGAAAACTCGTCCTCTCAAGGTTGTTGAGTTCTCACATCGCCCCAAAGCAACTTCATTTGTTCTCGTTATCTTCTCCGTTACTGCATTGACTTGTCGCCTTCACGCCGCCTGCCCCCAGTTGATTCTTCGTGTCTTTACTAGCTTCTTTTTTCAGGTAGATTCTAAAATCGCTTTTCTTTCAAGCAGCCTCTTTCCTTCAGAAATGGATTTCCTTTTTATTCCTTTCTGAGCTATTTGTTCAGAAATTGTCTGCTTCTCAGCTTTCTTTGACATTACTTGATGTATGATAAAAATATAACTATATTATATGACTTTTTATATCGTATTTTCGATAATATCGTATAAATTCTATAAAATATATCTAAAAACTCATAAAAATATAATCGTTATAAATAGATATTATCGTTATAATTTTAGTAAAACTTATAGTTTTTGTGGTCAGAATTACTGTGGCTCGTGTTTTTTTACTATTTCAGAGTACGTGTGATGGAAAACTGAAGAATTAAAATTGAAACAAAGAGAAAACCAAGAAAGATATTTTTCAAAGTCCGCCCGAACCGAAAAAACCCGCCCGAGCCGAATCTCCTCGCCACCAAAGACATGGGCTCGACACCAAGGAATATGCCTTTGTTGGACCGCCCACGCCGATCTTCGACACCGCCCGCGCCGGCCTTGTACTCCAGTCTATAAATACTCCTTATTTGCAGGCTGTTTGAAGTGTACCAATATATATATCACTTATATATATATATATATATATATATATATATATATATATATATATATATATATATATATATATATATATATATATATATATATATATATATATATATCTTGTCTTTAGTTAGTTTCTAGTTCTGAATACCGTAAAACTGCACTCTGCGGAAATAATAATGTAGTATAAGTCTTGTGTAATACTTAGGAGGATTATCAAGGCTCGTTGTTGTTAAAGGAGTTGCTATTTCCGGAGAATACGGCTCGATGCTACAATTGTAATCTGCAACTTTCTAATGTATTTATGTTTGTTTGTTGTTATTAGTATCTATATATTAGTTATAATGATATTAGGCTAACTCTATATCTAGCCAAGATATGAAATTGAATTATTTTTATCTTTTTAGGGAAATAGATGATGACTATGTTAAAATTGAATTAAAATCAATTATAATGAATCTTTTTCTATTTGAGCTTAATGAAAAGTTAAAATTGAATTAGCTACTCGATTTAACAAGAACCGTAACCTAATGATGAACTGACCAGAGAAGTTAGGATACGCGATCACGAATAGAAAGACCGGAGGGTAAAAATGGCCGTCTGACAAACGGAATCCTATTTCCTACCCGGGGGCAGATTTGTCCTAGAAAAATAAATCTTATTCAAAATTGACTCAAGATATTATCACGTTAAAAATCACCTGTTTAATTGAGCAATACTCAAAATACCGGCCGTATGACAAAACGGAGTTCCCGAGCTTGATGATGACATTAGACAGAGGACTTGGCATATGACAAATTCATACACTCGTGTGAGGAGGAGTTGTCTAGCTTAGGAGTACACCGGTTCATATATAATTGATTAACCTTAAAATAAGGAAAGATCAAGCACATCTATTTCTACTAAAAGAGATCTAATGATTCAAATGACATATTCTTGGCTAGTTTCTAATAATATTACTAGTATTTATATTCTATATATTGTATTGGTACCTATATATATATTTATATATATATATATATATATATATATATATATATGTATTTCTATATATTTATATATATATTTCTGTATCTATATATATCTGTTTAGTTTTATGCATTTATTTACTGTTTCTGTTACTAAAAAGGAAAAGAAAAATGCGACTTAGATTGAGTTAATAATGAAATTTCTTGGTGTTTAGCCACACTCTGAATTACCACACGCTTCCTCGAGGATTCGACACTGACTCACCACACTAGCACTACAATTTGACCCGTACACACGCGCCGTAAGGATTGTATAGCACTAGAAAAAGCCCGTCAGCTTTCTGGCGCCGTTGCCGGGGAACGACGCTAATTCATTGTGTCTATGGTTACTACTTGTATTGGCTCAATATTCTCGAGGATAAGTCAACACTCTTGTTATCACATTTCTTTTTTTTATTTTTTTCGTTGGTAACTACCTTATAAGTAAGTTACCAATTTTTACTACTATCAATTTCGTGTAATTTTCTATTTTTTTCGATAGTTGATGACCAGAAGCGGTAAGGCCCCACTCACTCCTTATAAACCTGACATAAACACTTACGAAAGGCAGTTAAGAGTAGAGAGTAAACGTGGTCATACTAGTCAGGGACATCCTGACGAATCATCATCGAATCGAGAAACGAGAATGGCCGAAACCAGTGATGAAACACCTGAACAAGGGCTAGAACAAGCTCAAGGGCATGGACGAAACCCTAATAACCCTAATAACCAGAATAACCAAAATCCTAATAATAGAAATAATCAGAATCGGAACCAGAATAATCATAATAATCCTAACCTACCAAACCCGAGACCTATCTGTGATCAGACCGTAAGAAGAAACCAGACTAATAATCCAATTCATTTACCAAATGAAGGAGCAAATAATTTCGAAATATAATCTCATCTTTTTGGTTTAATTGACACAAGAGCCCAATTTCTAGGAGAGGATGATGAAGATCCGCATCATCATCTCTAGCTTTTCGAAGAACTGTGTAATACAGCCAAAAGTCAAGGTGCTCATCGTGAATTAACGAGGATGTCTATGTTTCCTTTTTCTTTAAAAGGAAGAGCATGAGATTGGTTTATGTCACTCCCACATCATTCGTTGACAAGTTGGGAGGAGATTCAAACCGAGTTCTTAAAGCAGTATTTTACTCCTGGTAGAAATTTGGAATTAAAGGTCGAATTTGCTAATTTTAGACAAGGATCTGAAGAAACACTTGGGAATGCCTGGGAAAGATTTAAGAAACTATTAAGAGCTTGTCCCGATCATGGTTATTCCTTAGATATGCAAATCCAGCTTTTTTGTCGTAAACTAAGGAAAGACTCACGTGCAGACGTTGACCATGCATGTGGTGGTTCTTTAATGATGAGTGAAGCCCAATTAGTTTACGATGCTATTGAAAAGATTTCCAAAAATAACCGAATGTGGGAAACCGGTTCTAGCACAAGAAAAGTAGCATTTGCAGGAGAATGTACATCGAATACGGAAGTTCTAGCACACTTGGAGAATTTGAGTAGGAAATTTGATGGCTTACAAGCTAGTAAGAATACTAACTCGGAGAATAATCTAACAAATGACTACTCAAATCATGATAATGTATCATTAGGGAAAGAAGAACCGTAAGGATATTCAAGGGAGGAGGAGGTGAGTTTTTACAACAAAGATAAGAATTTGAACAACGATATTCAAACTCGTTTAATGCTATTAGAATAGATCACCCTACTTTTCGTTGGTCTGAAAACCCTAGTAAGCAAGGCCAACCACCGTATCCAGTTCAATATAAGAATTCATATAGTAATCAAGTCTATCAAGGAGATACCACGAATCAGAACCTACAATCATTACCTAGATCGTATCCACAACACACTACTCAAAGTATACCAGTCACCCAAAGTTCAACTCAACCTGAAGGAGTTGATAAATGGGAGAAATTAATGGAGAACATGATGGGTGTAGTATCTACTCAAGCTCAAAATATAGAAACTGTGATAACTTCTATAGGTACAGTCACTAAGGATATGAGTACGTTAAAAACATCCATGAGTGGACATGATACCAGAATGAGAACTAAAGAAGCATCGATAAGGAATATGGAAGATCATTTGAGTAGAGAAGGAGAACGTAAAACAAGTGAGACCTCCAGAGGATTACCAAGTAATACCGAAAGAAACCCGAGAGAGGTAAATGCTGTTATTACTAGGAGTAGAAAACTCTGTGGAAATACTGGAATAGAAAACTCAGGAGATAATGAAGTAGAGAATGATTTAGATGGTAAAATTGAGAAGAATATAGAAACCTCAGATGAACTTGAATTTACTGATGAAGAAGAAGAAATTATTGAAAATTTCTTAAGACAAAATAGTAATGTTGAACCTGAAAGTAAGAATGAGGAATGGGTCAAAGTCCCTAGGATTCTAAAAGATCCAATGGACAGTGACCTGAGAACCTTATTTAAGGAACATGTTAGAGAAAATAATACTGAAGAAAAGAAGGAAGATTTGCCAATAACCAAAAAAGGAAAAATTGATACAGAAGATACTTTAAAGAAAAGATTGTATGATAATGAAACATGGCGACCAGTTGATTCTCAAAGATTTAAGGAAAAAGGAAAAGAGAGTATAACTTCAGAACCAAAGGTTATAGATTTGGAATCTTTACCTTACCCACCTAAAGATCAAATTAAAAAGATAAAAACTGATAAGAAGTATGCTCGTTTCCTTGATACTTTTCGTCATATTCATGTCAATATTCCTGTTATAGAAGCGTTAGTCAATATGCCTACCTATGGAAAGTTTCTGAAAGATATTCTATCAAACAAGAAAAAGTTAGAAGAATATGAGAATATTTGCCTCAATGAAGAATGTTCTGCAATTTTACAACATAAATTACCACCTAAATTGAAAGATCCTGGTAGTTTTACAATTCCATGTGAAATTGGAGGATTTCTGTTTAAAAAAGTACTATGTGATCTTGGAGCAAGTATTAATCTCATGTCTTATGAGGATTATAAGAAACTGGGTATAGGAGAGCTTACAAATACTGAAATGACTCTGCAAATGGCAGATAGATTGATTAAACATCCTAAGGGAGTTATCGAGGATGTGTTGGTTAAAGTAGACAAATTTTACTTCCCAAAGAGATTTTGTAATAATGGAAATGGAAGAAGGATATTCAAATGCCAATTATTCTAGTCGTCCGTCCATTTCTAGCTACAGGAAGAACATTAATCGATGTTCAAAAAGGTGAACTAATACTAAGAGTTAACGAAGATGAAGTTTCTTTCAATATCTTCAAAGCTATGAATCATCCATACAAATCACCAGAATCATGTTCTTTTATAGATAAATTATCTACTATCTGTGATGTCAAATTACAAGATTATGAAGATAGACTAGAAGAATGTTTGGCATTATCTATCTATAAAGAAGATGAAAATGATACTGAAATGAGAGAAGTAATCCTTTATCTTAATAAGGGACTATTTCCTAAACATCATGGCATAAGTATTTGGAATTAGAACTAGAAGGACCAGTTCTAAAACCTTCAGTAGAAGATCCACCAAGGAATCTGGAATTGAAAACACTTCCTTTAAATTTTAAGTATGCTTTTCTGGAAAATAATAATCTACTTCCGATTATTATTTCATCAACCTTAACTAATGAACAGGAAGATCAATTACTAAGAATGTTAAGAAATCATAAGAAAGCATTTGGATGGACAGTGGCAGATATTCAAGGAATTAGCCCTGAGATATGCATTCATAAGATCATTCTAAATGAAGGAGCTAAACCTTGTATTCAGCCACAACGCCGCCTCAACCCAAATTTACAAACCATTGTTAAGAAAGAGGTTATTAAGCTATTAGAAATGGGGATAATCTTTCCCATATATGATAGTGAATGGGTAAGTCCAACTCAAGTAGTTCCAAAGAAAGGAGGTTTCACGGTAAAAGAAAATGATAAAAATGAATGGATTCCGACAAGGGAAATTACAGGATATCGAATGTGTATTGATTTTAGAAAACTGAATGATCATACTAAGAAAGATCATCATCCACTTCCATTCATCGTACAGATGTTGGAACGATTAAGTGGACATAAGTATTACTGTTTCCTAGATGGTTATTTAGGATACTTACAGATATTCATTGCAGCAGGAGATAGAGAAAAAACTACTTTCATTTGTCCGTATGGAACTTTTGCTTACAAACGAATGCCGTTTGGCTTATGTAATGCACCAGCTACATTTCAGCGATGTATGATGGCAATATTTTCTGACATGGTCGAGAAACTCTTAGAAATCTTTATGGATGACTTTAGTGTTTATGGAGATTCTTTCGATGAATGCTTATCGCATTTAGAACGAGTGTTACAACGCTGTGAAGATACCAATTTAGTACTAAACTGGGAAAAATGTCACTTAATGGTATCAGAAGGAATTGTTCTAGGTCATAGAATCTCTGAAGTAGGTATCGAAGTTGATAAAGCTAAAGTCGAGGTAATCGAAAAATTACCTCCACCAATTAATCTAAGAACTCTAAGGGGATTTCTTGGACATGCTGGATTTTATAGAAGATTTATTGCAGACTTTTTGAAGATAGCAAAGCCTCTAAGTCATTTGCTTGAAAAGGAAGTACCATTTATCTTTGAAGATAAATGTATGGAAGCTTTTCAGACCCTAAAAGCAAGGTTAACTACTGCACCAGTGCTAGTAGCACCAGATTGGAGTTTGCCGTTTGAAATTATGTGTGATGCGAGTGATTTAGCTGTAGGAGCTGTCTTACGTCAATGATATAACAAAGTACTCAAGGCAATCTACTATGCATCTCACACGTTAAACGCAACTCAACTTAATTACGCAACTACGGAAAAAGAACTGTTAGCTGTAATTTTTGCCTTAGATAAATTTTGATCGTATATTGTTGGATCTAAGGTTATTATTTATACTGAGACCATTCACCTTGAAGTATCTCATTAAGTAAGAAAGATGCTAAACCACGCCTTCTTAGATGGATTACATTGTTTCAAGAATTTGATATTGAAATTAAGGATAAAAAGGAAGTGAAAATGTAGTAGCGGATCATCTAAGTAGAATGGAAAATGATGAAGGAAGAGGAAATGAAATACGAGATTCATTTCCAGATGAACAACTTTTTAGGATCGATACTCCCTCAACCATGCAATTATTAAAAGATAGAATACCATCAAAAGAGAATTCACCATGGTTTGGGAATATTGTTAACTATCTTACCGGTAATTACATCCCGTCTCACTGGACTTGGCAGCAGAAAAAGAAAATTTTTTACGACTTAAAATTTTACTATTGGGAGAAACTAGATCTTTTCCGAAGATGCTCGGATGGAATAATCAGAAAATGTATCCCTGATAATGAGATTTTAAGTGTTTTATCGTTTTGTCATGATCGTGAGGCAGGAGGTCATCATGGAGGATGGAAAACTGCTTTTAAAGTTTTACAATGTGGTTTTTATTGGCCCACACTATATAAAGATGCGTATAAATATGTAAAATCTTGTAAATATTGTCAAAAGTGGGGGAATATATCGAAAAAACATGAAATGCCTATGCAACCGATTTTAGAATGTGAATTATTTGATGTATGGGGTATAGATTTCATGGGACCTTTCCCTATATCGTTTGGAAAAAGATTTATTCTAGTAATGGTTGATTATGTCTCGAAATGGGTAGAAAATTTGAAGCTCTTCCCACTAATGATACCAAGGTTGTGCTAAGGTTCCTTAAAAGAATATATTTACAAGATATGGCACTCCGAGGGCTATCATTAGTGATAGAGGTTCACATTTTTGCAACCGACCATTTACTAAGATAATTGAGAAGTATGGTGTAACTCATAAACTAGAACACCCTATCATCCGCAAACTAGTGGGCGAGTGTAGAGGTGTCTAATAGAGAAATTAAAAGAATCGTGGAGAAAGCAAAGGACTCAAATCGTAGAAAGCAAGCGGAAAGACTAGATGATGCATTATGGGCATACTGAAACGACCTTTTAGAACACCAATTGGTTGTTCCTTTATAAATTAGTTTTTGGTAAATCTTGTCATCTCCTCAGTTGAATTAGAACACCGAGCTTTATGGGCTATTAAATTCCTAAATTTTGACCCTAAAGTCATTGGTGATCATAGGTTACTTGATTAATGTAATCGGAAGAGTTTCGACTCGATTCTTATGAAAATGCTTTCGACCTACAAGAACGCATGAAAAGCTTTCCATGATAAGAAAATTTATAGTCGTGAGTTCCATGTAGGTGATCGAGTACTTTTATACAATTCACGTTTAAAGTTGTTTCGGAAAGCTTAAATCTAGATGGACAGTCCATACGACGTAACTAAAGTCTATAAGTCCGAGTCATTGAACTAACGATGGAAAAACAACTTTCATAGCTAATGGCCACTAGAGATCGTAACGAGAGCGAATAATACCGAACCCTGGCGGGGTTCGCCTCGCTAGAAAATTTTGTACCTCAAGGCTCGGCTCGGCTCGGCTCGGGCGAACTCGATTTTTCAGGGTTCGGCTCGGGTTCGATTCTTAAAAATAAAAAATATTCGCCTCGGTTCGGTCCGAACGAGCGAACGGTCCGCGAGTTCGATCCGAAAAAAAGCGGGTTCGACATAGCTTCAATTAGGTTTTCCTTTCCTTTCAAGATAAAGTATAAACCAAAAATTTAATTAATTTATTATTATAAAAATAATTAATAAATATAATATAATAATAATTTAATATTTTAAACGAGCCGAACACTGCTCGATCTGATTCGGCTCGTAGGACTAAATATCGATTTTTAAGGCTCGGTTAGGGTTCGAAAATTCGAACCGGATCACGAATTGAGCTTTTTCGGACCGAATATACCGAACCGTATCGAATACTTACGTTCATTTACAGCCCTAATGGCCACAGGGTAAAATTATTCGTGGAAACTGAAGGGATACCTCAAACAGAAGAAATATTATTGCTTAACGACCCTCCAACGGATTAAGGAAGCAGGAATTCTAAACTCAGCCGATTACGGTTACTATCTTTTTAATTCACTTTTTAATATGCAATTCAATTAGTTTCGTCTTTTACCGGATAGACGTTAAAGAACTGGAATGCCTTTCATAGATAGAATAGAAGTTTTTATTTTACTTTTAAAATTAGGTTTAGATAAAGATGTTGCCTTTAGAATAGAAGCCTTAGTTTTTAACTTGAACAAGGAGCCGTCTGCGAAATCGAGAAAAGAGATCTTTGTAATGGAAAATCGAGAAGTTCTATAAAGAAAAGGGCAAGATTTCTAAAAGAGATGTAGAATCATGGAAAAAGTGAACATAATGGAAAATGTGGAGACAAAGACAACCAAATCTCGGGATGAATGTTTGAATGTAATTAAGATGGGAACGACTGGTGGTTATCCTAAAATCCCATGGACAACAAAGAGAGAATTCAAACGCATCATTTCTAGGAATTAGGTTAATGGACCGTTATTATAGAAATCTTGAAGATTTAGTATATAAATCTTGAAGGTTTAAGAATGATAGGAGTAGAATTAGATTAAGTTTTATGTTTTTTCAAAAAAAAAAAAAATAAAAATTATATATATATATATATATATATATATATATATATATATATATATATATATATATATATATATATATATATATATATATATATATATATATAAAATATAATTTTCAAAGATTTCATAAAATTTTTATGATAAACTTATTTTTATATCATATATATGATTTATATGATATAATTAAGGATTATCATACCAAATTTTTTTTTTTAAGCTTTTATAAAAAATTGTAATAATTTATTTTATCATGAAATAATTTTATGACTTTTATAAAAATATTTCTATGATATAATTTAAATTATTACACAAAAAAAAAGAGAATCAAGTAATTACTAACGATTCGAGTCGATGAGAGTTCGGTTCGATTCGTTAGCTTTATAACCTAAAAAAAAAATATCACAATTCAATCATCTTCATCTTCTTCATTTCTTCAACACAAAAGCCGCCCCACCCCTTTTCCCCTCTTCAAAAATTTCATCACTTTTCACCAAATTTTCTATCCCAAACTACTTAATTAATCATCTTCTCTTACATTCCATTACATAAATTCATCACTATTGCATAAATGGATAGATTTTGCAAGCAAAGCTCCTCTCTTTCTTTTCAACACTTTCCGGCTGCCACCACCTATTCCGGCAACTATCTACGCTTTCTAGCTCTATACGGTAACAATATATATAAATATATCAATCATTTCAATTTTTATCAAGCTTTTAGTTTTTTTTTTTTATTTTATTTTAATTTTTTTAAAATTTTGGTCTAAATACTTATTTGTGTTTGTTGTTTGTTGTTGTTTTTGTTGTTATTTTGTCATACCATTATCGTAGATGGCCTCATCATCTAGGAGAACCTCTAAGAAAAGAAAGCCAGATAACCCTGTAGTAGTACCGGTTCATGAACCGCGGCCTTTAAACGAACTCGAAGAAGCCGTTTCTTTTGAGAAAACCGCTAGTGATGAAGCTAAGAATGCCTATAATGGATTTTTTAGTAAGTGCGGGGTTACTTTAGAACGTGGTATTGATTTTGACTGTGTAGGAGAAGAAGTGAAAAAAATCTTTCAAGAAAGGGAATGGATGGAAATTGCAATGGAACGCACTGGTAACATAAATGTTACAATGGTAGCCGAGTTCTATTCTGTTTTGTCTACTTATGATAGGGCTACTCTTGAAGAACTAGAAAATATCCCTCTTAGAAAGGTTAATGTCACCTTCAATCCTGTTATGATTAATACTATTTATGGTTTACCTGAGATACTTGAGGATGATGATTATCATGCTGTTTGGAATTTAGACCTACCTGGTAGACTACAAGCTAAATCATATGAAGCTCAGGCTGCCTTTGACTCCACAGCAGTATGGAAGGATAATAGGTTTCCTTATGGACGTTGTATAAGGGACATAAGGGCTATCAAGCAATTTATAGGATATAATGTTAATCCTTCGGCTCATCTATGTGCTTATGGTCGTGAGGATGTTGTTTTAGCCTGGGCTATGGTTCATGACATTCCAATAAATCTGGGGAAGCTAATCTTTACCAAGGCATGTGATTTTGTTAAGAATAAAACTCGAGGAGGACGTTTGTCGCTCCTCAATCTTATATCTCGCCTTGTGTGATCTTCATGAAGTACCAAAATTACCCTCGATAGGATTATGT
This sequence comes from Gentiana macrophylla, assembly GCA_026214975.1. Classification (NCBI taxonomy): domain Eukaryota; kingdom Viridiplantae; phylum Streptophyta; class Magnoliopsida; order Gentianales; family Gentianaceae; genus Gentiana; species Gentiana macrophylla. Next base: position 80,967,867 of record CM047805.1, on the reverse strand, counting down.
CACCTTGTGCTCCACTTATCGGTCAAAAACTAACTGCCTTGCTCTTTGGTAGAATCGATTACAATAACCCAAATCGCCAGCAGCAACAACAACCACCACCTCCATCCTCTATTCGTACTCCAGCACCTCGAGCTCCTAGGCGATCCACGACAGAATGGCCAATTCAGAGCCGAATAGCCGATTGAGGCTATGTTTCAAAGATATGGTTCGAGCTCAGCTAGAATCGATGCTAATATAGCTTTAGCTTGTGAAACGAGAATAGGAAGTGGGCCGAGGATCTTAGGATTGGCCAAAGAGGCCACAGATCTTTCATCGGTGAGATAGATCCCGGATATGCAGAGAGATTTACGCTCGTTATCCTCAGTCACCGACCCATACACTATGCCGATTGGATTCCACCTCACCACCGCTTTTATTCCAAGACTATATGCCGTCATCCAGTAGAGACAGGTGGTATGTTTACTGAGTTCATTTTATGCATCCACGAGCATGGGAGGAGTAACTTCAATGGCGGATGTGACAAAGAGTCTCGGCTCGCTTGGATTGGAAGGTTCGGTGACGATGACAACTAAGCGGACTCATGCTACATTTCAAGCATCTACTTCAATGAGATCCACAACAGTTCAAACTATGATTTCATGCGACTCGAGTCTCTGTGGGCTAACTTTACTTCTAGTATGTTTGGATCATTTTCACCTCATTTCGATCGATCTTATGACGAAGATGAGGATTATGATGAAGATGAGTAGTTTAAGTAAACTTTTCCTATGTTATGATGTGTGACGATATACTATGGTTTGATTTTTTTAGACTGTTTGATGCACTCTGTGGTTAGTGCACTTCGTAGTTTTACGTTTTTTCCGTTGTTTCTAATTTATTAAACTTTTTCCCCATGTTTTAGATAAAAATGCATACATACAAACTGAATGAACCTAATAGAACATCCTGAAATGTAATAATCTGTGATCGGGCACTGTAGCACCGGCGCGCGCCGGTACTGACCCGGACCGCGCCGGTCTTGTGTACTACCGACCTTCCTCAGGTTGTTTCCTATCTGTTTCTGTCATTTCTATATAAGGAAACAGATGCCTCATTCCTCAAAGTGCTAATTCAAAGCATAAAGCTTCTCGTTTTCTTACAAAGACCGTATAAAATGTCCGATCATTCGTCAGTTAACAGTTGTTCTCCTCCTCATACCCCAAATTCTGTACTCCCAAATCCCGAATATTATTATCCAACTTTTCACCCAATACCTTATAATTATATGAATAACTCAAATCCAAATCCTTTTATCAGTAATTTCAATCAGTCACCGGTGCTGATTGAAAAAGGTTTAAATTTTCGGAAAGTAGATAATTGGGCATTCATACGGATGCAAGGTGATGGGTGGGAACGTTTTTGTCGTATGCCGAGAGGAAATGTTAACGTTACGATGGTTAGAGAATTTTATTCTATGTTGTCAGAAGCTACCACGGTCGGAGCAACACAGGCTGTTACAGTTAGAGGTGTTGTTGTTCCTTTCACATCTATCATCATAAATAGCGTTTTTCATATACCACCAGTCCAATCGTCACCTACTAGTCATTTTGAGTATCAATGGAGACTTGATACTGCTGCTGGATTCATTAACAAAAGGGAGGAATCTTACCAAGTCATATTCTCACAGTACAATAATAATCATGATATTTCCACCTCTGCCTTACTTCCCCATCTTAGAACGTGGAAACGTTTCATCAATTCCCGAGTATACCCTACTGCTGATTTTTCAGAGATCAGTGATGATGAAATGTTGTTGTTGTATGCCATCGCTTGTGGAGCTGTTATAGATTGGGGAGTCTTAATTCAAAAGGCTGCTGTGAGTTTTGCCTTTGGGAGGCAACCAAACCGTCAGCCTATGCCTTTTGCATGGTTGATATCTCGCATTTGTACCCATTTGGCTAGGGTCCGAGCAAGAGCAACAGATGAAATCTTCCCTGCTCGCCTTCCTCTGGTTGGGATATTACCAGTTGGTATCCCAGGCGGTTCGTCTAGTGAAGAAGATTAGATGTTTTATGATGAAAAAGTCAGTTGAATTAAATAAGAATAAGTTAGTTTAAGGAAAAATAAATTAACTTAGTTTCAGTTTTTTTTTTAGTTTAGAGTATTATTTTAATAGTTAACTTCTACTTTCTATAATGTTGTAATATATTTGTCTGTTTTTAATTAACTATGTTTCGCCTTTATGCTATATAAACGCTCGTCTATTTGACACATAAAATATTCAACCATTATAAAAATTTATTTTATTTCCTAAACCAACTTTTTACTACTCCTTACACATCGATATGATGCCAATTCGTAAGTGGGGAGTAGAGATTGGTTAGTAAATAAAATGAATTTAATATATCAATTACTGATGCACTTAGTTTAATTATCCTTAAGGAAATAAACGAAATAATATATAATTATTATAATATGGATAGTATATTTGGATAGAATAAATTTTTAATTAAGTAAAGTAATCTCGATATATTATTTCTATATTATTTATGTCTATTTTAGATTTTTATCAAGATTTTAAGTATGTATACCTAGATAAATAATATGAAATATTTTTTTTTTATGAAATTAGACAAAAGTTACTTATAATTATAATGAAATTTTAGAATGATTTTCTTTTCAAGACAAGTATGAATTTGGAATCGGATTAGGAATGATGAGATTTTTGGCATTACTTTGACTAACTATGGCCAAATAAGCCTACCCGAACATAATTTCCAATTTTTGTCCCCACCTCAGCCTTGTAGAGTGATCAAGACCTCACTCAAATTAGCCATTATGATTAACTAGATATAACCGACCCTTTAACTTAAAATGGTCTACATTTCCTTGAAATCCAGCAAGTTTAGTATGTGCTTATGGATAGCGGTGACGACATCGAAATTCAATAGTGGTATATGTTGAGATTGGAATAAATATTATTCAGAAGGAAATCTTTTATAAATAAATAAAAAAAAATGTTATTCTCTAGAAAAAGAAAAAGTTGGAATAGTTAGGTGCTGATATATTCGTTCTCACCTCATGACGCTTGAAAGATAGTCGATTCTGGCAATGAGTTCGGATATGTTTGTTAAAAAAAAAAGAGAAAATATAGTCATTAGATTTAAATTTTGAAAGCAATTATCGGGATGTTCTTGATCAAGATATTTTTTGATCAAAAGTTGAAGGTGTAAGTACGCATTTACTTTGCTTGCTATTTCTTTTGATTTTTCCTTGTTATCTTTTCGATTAGCCAAACACCCTGAGCCTGAACGTTATAAGCTATTTTGCCAACTACTTGACTTAGTCCTTGATTCCGAAATTTCATAAAGTGGCGATTACAAAGTTATTCTAAGTATTTTATTTTATATTTATTAAGTAATTCATGTAGAAAATCATTTAGATAATATTTTATAACTAATTTATTAAGTTATACACACTTTTTATCTTTTTAATAATCTTAGATAGATAAAATTAATATAATTATAATATTGACAACATACGTTACTAAGTTAGAAATTTAGTCTAGAAGAACTATATTATTTGCATTATAACATTTTATATATTATCGCTTATTTTGCTCGAGGATGATCAAAAGCTAAGTGGGGAGTAGTTGATGTATGATAAAAATGTAACTATATTATATGACTTTTTATATCGTATTTACGATATATCGTATAAATTCTATAAAATATATCTAAAAACTCATAAAAATCTAATCGTTATAAATATATATTATCGTTATAATTTTAGTAAAACTTATAGTTTTTGTGGTCAGAATTACTGTGGCTCGTGTTTTTTTTTTCTGTTTCAGGGTACGTGTGATGGAAAACTGAAGAATTAAAATCGAAACAGTAGAAAACCGAAAAAAGATATTTTTCAAAGTCCGGCCCGAACCGAAAAAAACCGGCCCGAGCCGGAATCTCCCTGCCACCAGCACATGGGCTCTGACACCAAGGAATATGTATTGTTGGACCGGCCCGCGCCGGTACTGACACCGGCCCGCGCCGGTACTGACACCGGCCCGCGCCGGCCGTGTACTCCAATCTATAAATACTCCTCATTTGCAGGCTGTTTGAAGTGTACCAATATATATATATATCTTGTCTTTAGTTAGTTTCTAGTTCTGTAAATACCGTAAACGGCACTCTGCCGGAAATAATAATGTAGCATAAGTCTTGTGTAATACTTAGGAGGATTATCAAGGCTCGTTGTTGTTAAAGGAGTTGCTATTTCCGGAGAATACGGCTCTGATGCTACAATTGTAATCTGGTAACTTTCTAATGTATTTATGTTTGTTTGTTGTTATTAGTATTTATATATTAGTTATAATGATATTAGGCTAACTCTATATCTAGCCAAGATATGAAATTGAATTAGTTTTATCTTTTTAGGGAAATAGATGATGACTATGTTAAAATTGAATTAAAATCGATTATAATGAATCTTTTTCTATTTGAGCTTAATGAAAAGTTAAAATTGAATTAGCTACTCGATTTAACAAGAACCGTAACCTAATGATGAACTGACCAGAGAAGTTAGGATACGCGATCACGAATAGAAAGACCGGAGGGTAAAAATGGCCGTCTGACAAACGGAATCCTATTTCCTACCCGGGGGCAGATTTGTCCTAGAAAAATAAATCTTATTGAAAATTGACTCAAGATATTATCACGTTAAAAATCACCTGTTTAATTGAGCAATAAAAAAAATACCGGCCGTATGACAAAACGGAGTTCCCGAGCTTGAGGATGACATTAGACAGAGGACTTTTGGCATATGACAATATCATACGCTCGTGTGAGGAGGAGTTGTCTAGCTTAGGAGTACACCGGTTCATATATAATTGATTAACCTTAAAATAAGGAAAGATCAAGCACATCTATTTCTACTAAAAAGAGATACTGATTCAGTGACATATTCTTGGCTAGTTTCTAATAATATTACTAGTATTTATATTCTATATATTGTATTGGTACCTATATATATTTATATATATATATATATATGTATTTCTATATATTTATATATATATATTTATGTATCTATATATATCTGTTTAGTTTTATGCATTTATTTATCTTGTTTACTGATTACTAAAAGGAAAAAGAAAAGCTGCGACTTAGATTGAGTTAATAATGACTTTTCTTGGTGTTTAGCCACACTCTGAATTACCACACGTTTCCCTGAGGATTCGACACCTGACTCACCACACTAGCACTACAATTTGACCAGGTACACTGCCGGTAAGGATTGTATAGCACTAGAAAAAGTCCGTCAGTACTTCAGGTTGCATTGAAAATGTGTCAGCTGCAATTTTCTCAGTTTTGTCAGCTGCAATTTTCTTAGTTGTTTTAGCATCTTCAGCCTCCTTTCCTCGTTTGAGTACCTCAAGATAGTGTTTCATGAGGATGCTGAATGACTTTTTCAGATGAAGTCTATCTCTTTTCTTCTCACCATTTGTCTTTGCTTTTTTTATCCTGCTGATCTCTTCATAGTACTGCTTTTTCATCTTGTTGAAGACATAACCAACCTAGTTGAAATCGATTTGATCCCAAATGATATTCATCAAGTTGAGTGTTATCACTTGACAAGCTTTCTGACCCTTGAAATTGTCCAATGATGCTTCTTGTCACCCATTTGTTTAAAAGGGAAAATTATGGTCTTAGAGTCTTCACGTTTGAGTAAATATGAACATGTGTTTCATTTGAGGAAATTTTCAATAGGAAAGCTTCTCGATTCCGAGGTAGACTAGGAAAGTCTATTGATTTCTCTGTTGGTTTCTTGAGGTCGAACAATCTTTGAATAACTTCCGTGTTGATACTGACTTTCTCACCATAAATGGTTGTTGAAAGAAAATATCTATCCATCTTCATATTCTCCCAAAATTGAACGATTGCTTCAAAATCTAGGTCTTTCTCCAATTTGATGTAGAGCATGCCTTCTAGTCCTTGTATATTCCGAATCTTCTCACAAATTTGACTTGCTAGAAGAGTTCCCTGACATTCATTCTCATATTCTTCTAGTCAAAATATCATCCTTTTGTCGATCAATATCGTAACCCTTGAAGAAACTTTCTGTAACGGCATGTTCTTGAGATAAGTTTTTGGAATTTTTTTGAGGAGAAAGATTGAAATTGTAGAGTAGAAAAACAGTTTGTTCTTTGTACTGATCGAGTACCGTTTGAACCTCCACTCTGAAAATTTGTGTATATATTGCATGTACTATTTGTCCTTATCCGAGTACACGTAACTGATTTTCTGACAATTACGGCGGTAATTAAATGTGATGTAACATTAGTGGTATATATACATTTTACCAATTGACGACCTTTGAATTCAATAATGCAAAAACTGATCTTTAGTTTTTAGTTAGTTTTTCATCTTTAGCATAAATGTCAGTTGTTTGGATTGTCAGTTCTTCAAATACATTAGTTCTTCAAAGATGTCAGTTTAGTGAGATCGTTGATACCAATGACTGATCTGTCAAGTGAGCTCACCTATCATGACAAAGACCGATACCATTGGTGGATCTCAGTTGTTTAACTGACCTTTATTATTCCCAATTCAGTTGTCATCTTGGAAAATCTTTCTCTATCCAATGTCTTGGTAAAGATATCTGCAAGCTGATCTTCAGTTGGTATATAATTAAAGTACTGTGACATCCTTCTTTTCCACATGATCTCTTATAAAATGATGTCTAACTTTAATGTGTTTTGTCCTTGAGTACAATACTGGATTTTTAGTTATAGCAATTGCACTTGTATTGTTACACATTATGGGAATTTCACTTTCTTCAATCATATAGTCACTAAGTTGTTGTCTAAGCCATGGAACTTGAGCACAACAACTTCCAGCTGCAATGTATTTAGCTTCAGCTGTTGAAGTTGAGATAGAGTTCTGCTTCTCGCTGAACCATGACACTAGTCTATTTCCCAGTAACTAACAGGTGCCTGAGGTGCTCTTTCTGTCTATTTTGCATCATGCATAGTCAGAATCTAAATATGAAATCAGTTTGAATTCTTCATCTTTTGAATACCACATTCCAACTCCAATGTTTTCTCATAAATATTTAAGAATTCTTTTTACAGCTGCTAAGTGACTTCACTTGGGTCATGTCTGATATTGAGCACAAACTCCTACTGTAAAATATAAGCCTGGCCTGCTTGCAGTTGGATAGAGTAAACTTCCAATCATTCTTCTGTATAAAGTTTGATCAACATCTTTGCCTTCTTTGTCTTTATCTAGTCTTACTTCAGCGCTCATAGGTGTTTCAAGACCTGAGTTGTTATCCATACCAAACTACTTTAATAGTTCTCTGGTATACTTGGTTTTGTGTACGAAAATTCCATATTCCATTTGTTTAACTAGTAAACCAAGAAAATAATTCCGCTCTCCCATTATGCACATTTGAAATTTACTTTTCATCAGGTTGCCAAATTTCTCACACATCACTTCCATTTTCTGATCCGAAGATAATGTCATCAACATATATTTGTACAAGTAGGGTTTTGTCTCCATCTTTGATTCTGAAGAGAGTCTTGTCAATGGTTCCTCTTGTAAAACCATTGTTTAAAAACTGAGATAAGGTCTCATACCATGCTCCTGGTGCTTTCTATGCGATCATAGCATCACCTTTTATATGATATGGTGTTGTACTATGCGATCGAGAAAATGATAAACTAATATTGGACTCAACATCAATACAATTCACGGCCCTGCAATTTTTTTGAAACATTGGCTCAGCATTTATTCAAATCACTACATAATAGAATGTTATATGGGCCTACTCAAACTTATATTTTGATATGGCCCATTAAACTATCCTACCCGACATTTATCCCTCCATATAAACCTAATTCAACCCTAATAAACAATCAGACAAATCCAACCACCTCTCACCTTCTTCTTCAGACATTTGTTTTCTCCTCGACTCTTCAAACTTTCTGTCCCAACCCTTGCTCTAATATCTTGATTCTGCTCCTCATACATTGAATGAGATGTTTCGGTTATCTTCTCAGCCCATATTCTTCTTCATCTAACTGAGGAAAACTATTTAGCCTCAATGAAGACAATCAAATTGAAAAGATGAAACTTTTACCCTTTCCATGGCTCGATATTAGAGAATCAGAAGTTATTTCATCTAATGAATGTTTGAAATAAGAAAAGCTGCAACTTTTTCTTTTGCTCCGGTAACTTTCCGGCCGACATATACATATAGGTAAAGTCCAAATTTTCCTTTCTGGCTCCGGTATCATAGCTATTACCTCTCTGAATTTCAAGTCTGTACTTGGTGAAATTAATTCTCGATTTATGACCCAAGTCTTTCGGATTGATGAATCTGGGTCAGCTTTACTTCGATTCATGTGTCAAGGCTATCTTCTTGATAAAATCGTGTTAGCTATATCTCTATTGATGAGTTAATCTAAGTATTATGTAGATTTGATTAAGGTAAATTAAAGATGAAGCTTTATACTAAAATATATGATGAAATCGGATTGTGACTGCATATGTTTTTATGATTAATGAATCATAAATGCCTGCATGCCCCTCCCGATTTAAGGTTTTTGATGAAATCATGTTGATTTATGAATCAAAACCAAAATGTAGGGATCTAATGAGAGATGATGTACATTATGATCTTAATCTGTTAAATATTTTAAGTGAATACATTAACAGAGATGATACACACTCGGTTGCCTGTGTCTTCGGATTTGTGTGTTATGAACTCATGTATATTCATAACATACTCTCACTCATAATACTGCCACACTGGGAATGTTATGCATTCATATATATATATTTTACAAAACTCATTCAAAATAAGTCCTATATATATGTATATTCACACACTCACCTTTTCAAATCTGCTCCGTGTGTGTGTGTGTGTATATATATATATATATATATATATATATATATATATATATATTACTAGATATATTATTGTTCTTGTATTGATTAAAAATAAAAAGTTAATAAAAATATATAATAATAAATAAAAGCTGTTGGTCTCTACTATGCACTGCATAATTGCTTCGATGTATTCAAAATCATTGTTTCTCGCTAGAATAAAGTCTTTCTTTGAAACTCAACAATTTTACTTTGAATACGTAAACACTATATGTTTTCAAGATAATGGCGAATTTTTACCTTACCTCATTCATTGCATCTCATATTTTGAAATGGTTCAAGAAAATGATTCTACCATTTACTGGTCTATATATTCCAGTGACACTAAACTAATCTAGCAACAAAGCTGATCAAACATTTTCTAATTTACTAAAAAATTCCTTGTATTTACGAAAGCGTTTAAGTGTTCTTACCTCTCAGTTCATCTTTAATCTGAGTTGTAAGTTCGAGTTTTCATTCAGATTTATCTGAGTAATCTGAATTGAAACTTGGTTGTGGTGATATCATCTCGGAATCCAGCTTGAGCTTTGGGATTGCACCTAGGCTTGTCTCTGGTACCAATTCATCTCACAGCCTAAACTTTTTGTTCATATCCGTAAGTTCTCATTATTCTTTTTTGCTTGCAAGTTTCTAACTTTCCGTGTGCGTTTGAATATTAGAACTTGGTTATAAAAAGGAAACGAAGGTTGTATCAGTTCTGTTGTATTAATTTTCAGAAAAAAAAAACTATATTTGAATCACTGTGACTTGGTGTCACTATTGTGTTTGTGATTCAGATACTAAAGTGTGATCTGAAAGATTAATAAGTTAGAACAAGTTTTATTCATCTTGTACTTTATTTTAGTTCTGGAAATTTGGTTGTAATCTGTAACTGCTAACCATATAGTGAAATCTGTGGATGTGTGATTGATATTGACACATAGGATTGTTGATAGTTTATACAACTATTAAAATCAGTGTATGTGTTTTAAAAACAAATTGGAAACACACTTAAATCCCTGCATGATAAATTGAGTAGGTTTTAAATCGTTAAAATCCTTAATCGAATTGATCACAAGAACATAACCTATACACGTTGATCTTAGCTAGATCTTCCGTCTAGTTTATTATCAATATTAGGTTAATTAAATTGGAAACTCTGAAAAGGCTATTTAAAATTTAAAAAGCTGTAATATCCTATTCACCCCCTCTAGGATATATATATTGCGCATACTCGATCCAACAAGTGGTAGTAGGGCCTGGTTTCTTGTGATTTAAATTATGGTATTCAGCTTCTTGGTTTATTACTAAGTTCTGCCTGCTGAATTACTATTTTAAAATATGCTATTTGTTATCTGCTATAACTTTGATTACTGTGCTAAGTCTTTGCATATATGCTTTTGTTATTTTTTGGTGCTTATTGATGCTGCTGTACTCTTTCAATTACACCTCTTGAACTATGCTATCTGCAGGAATTATATCTTGCTTTAGTTTTCAAAAATAAAATTGTTATGTCTCGTTTTGACTGAATTTAGATTCAGTCTTTCGTTTCTGACCACGTTTTTAATTCTACAAACGTTTAAGCTTTAAGTTTACTCACACACCACCTGTAAAACAATATCGAACCTGAGATTCATGTCACATCTTATTTGAATCCGTCCAACTGCATTGTAATATGCATTTGTATCACCACATTAGTGTTAAGTGCATTGATCTGCATTGTATTACATTTCATTATCATCCAAATGCCTAGAAACATTAATAAATGGCTTCCATAAACTATAATCAGCCACCACCATGAGAGGGCTTATCATTGGTAAGACCTCCATATTTCGATGGTATTGGTTATATTCAGTGGAAGAGGTCTATGCAACTCCATGTAGAGGCAATGGACATCCGGATGTGGTTCATTATAGTGGATGGACCCTTTGTCCCTACTAAGAAAGGTAGAGATATGGGTGTAATTGTGCAACTTAAGAAGGAAAGAGAAGAATTAGACGATGAGGATTATCGAAAGATGACCCTCAACTCTAAAGCTACTGCTATCCTTGTTAACGCACTAAGTCCAGCTGAGGGAAAATATGTATTATATTGTAAAACTGCTAAAGATATTTGGGATCATCTCCAAATGCGTCATGAGGGTAAGAATCAAGTTAAGGATAATAAAATTAAACAACTCATGTTTGCATATGAATCATTTAGGATGGATTCAAACGAGACAATCGGTGACATGGATACTAGATTCATTGATATTATCACAACACTGTCTGCACTAGGTAAAACCTTTAAGTCCAAGAAAATTGTGCAAAAGATCCTTAGAAGCCTGCCCAAAGAATGAGATTCCATGGTCACGGCTATACAATAGGCTAAGGATCTAAACACTCTGAAAAAGGATGAACTTATTGGCTCTTTGCTTGTGCACGAGAGCATGCTGGCCTCTCGCAAGCAAACTAAGCCCGAGACCAAGGGAGTAGCATTCATGGCTAAATCCCAGCCCACCGAACCTGAGACTACCGAAAGTGATAGTGATGATAAAGATCACACACTAATGGTTCGTAACTTCAAGAAATTTTTGAAGTTCAATAAAGGATCAAAATCTGATCATAAATCCCACAAAGGCAATGCCAAAAGGGGTTCTGATGTCCGTTACTTCAAATGCCAACAAAAGGGACAGATACCCATTGAATGTCCGAATCGCAAGTCTAAGTCTGATAAAAAGGTTAAATCTAATTCTGATGATAAAAGGAAAGTAAAACCTCCACTAGCCACTTGTCTGATAACTCGGAATCCGATGCTCCCTCTGACTCTGAAAAGAGTGAGAAAGAAAATGTTGCCTCTATGGCACACTCTCAATCAGAAAATGACACAAATGGAACAATGTTCAATCTATCTTTCACTAATGATGAACTATATGAATTAAATGAAAATTTGGCTTTTGAGAATTCACACATAAAAGGTAAAAATGAACATTTACAAGAATTCATCTTGCAAAAGAAGGATCAAATCCTCCAGTTAATAAATTCTTTAAGTGCACTTGAGTTAAAGTACAAAGATCTTGAGTTTGAAAATGCTTCTCTAAAAACTAAGTCTATTACACTCAAGAAAACCATTCAAGGGTTAGAGAGTGGGCCAATAGTCAGTGGGTATGAGACTTCTTATAAGGAGACTCTTCTCAAGGACTTGAAGCTCAAAGAAAAGATCATGGAACCAAGGTCAATTGCCTTAAAGAACATCAAACCCCTTTACCCCAAACGTTTTTATAAACAACACACGAAAGAACCCAAACACACATACAAGTATGACCAGAGGTACTCAAGGAGTCCGACTCGACATACTACCTCTCGTCAAACGAACTATGCTCCACGTATGCACCATGATTATGGGATACATCAAGCACCTAACTACATATTTTTTAAACCTCAAGTGTCTTATAACTCAGAACACTTTTCAATATCACTATGACCAGTCCCACTATCCATATGGATCTTACTTTGGCTTTTATGAACAACCATCTAGTTCTTATAGATCTAGACCTGCACATAAACCCAAGGTTAAGAGATTATGGGTACCCAAAGTTAAACAAGTATGGGTGAGGAATGATTCCGCCAATATTAACCCTTAAGGACCCAAAAGACAAAAGGGGACCTCAACTACTCTTTGGTGGTAGGACTGCCCTAAACTGAGACCATGAAGAATCCAGATAAATGGGTGCTAGACAGTGGTTCTTGATCGCGTGTAAGTCGCTTAATACTAGCAAGAGGACTATGTCAATCATAGTATAACAAGGGCGAGTCAAGGTCGATCCCACAGAGACTATTATTTAATAATGTTTAACACAACCACAATTCATAGGTCAACCGGATATGGGTGATCATTGACCAACATAAAGGACAAGTAAATAAAAGAGATGCAAATAAACCAATCATCAATCATATATCGAAAAGGCACTAACCACACTATTCATAACTAATCTCCCCTTAATCCTTATCTGATCCATATTTGTAATTAAGCTACGGGTGCAATTCCTAACCCTATCTACTCCGACCATGGTAGTAGATAATCTATGCTCCAGCTACCCTCCTTAATTTGTCCGTAATAGCCCATACGCATAAAGAACTAGAATTGGCAGTATTGACCGCTAACCCATACCGCTAACCCGCCTAGACAGCTATCGACACTGATTAGCACGTTCCTAGGGTCCATCAAGACAATGTCCTAACTAACACTTAACCTTGCTAGTTCTTCATGTTAATTTACGAAAACAATAAGCAGATTGGCCAGATCTAACCTACTGTTAATTAAACCTGTCGATCAACGTAGCTGACGCTGAACCACAAAATTAGGATTTACTAGGTATTCATATCTAGCGATAAAGACCATCGCAGATCTGAAGAGCACAACCCATAATTCTGCTTTTCATATTAACGAATCGAATAATAAAGATTAATGTTCGTTTAATCAATTCATAGATGATTACATGCAAGCATAATCAAGATCTGACACAAGAACAATCATGAATCTAAGAAAAGAAATAAAACATTAGAATAGATCTTACCCATGACGAAGCACAAATCTACTCTTCTATTCTCTCTCCCTCCGGCGATTCAAGACGATCCATGAAGATCGTAAACCAAGCACAATTCAATAATGAAAGACTCATGACTTATTTGCAAGAAGGAAAAGAAGAATTTATAACCAGAAGACTACATTGTATCTAATTTATGAATAGATCTATGAATGAATGAGAGAATAGAAGATGAATGGATGATGAATACAATTTCGCAGCTCTGAATGGCCTTATATAGGTGTATAAACCGACTTAGGGGTAAACCCAATACTTGGAGGACAAGAAAATACGTTTCTAGAAGATTCTGGGCCTCGGTAAACCGTGGGTAACAGCTGGTTCACCGGGGGTATTTTTGTCTTTTTCCTGCTGCCAACTTATTCTGGAATACCCTAGGACCACTTTCGGTATTCGGACCATAACTTGGCCTATTAAGCTCCAATTTAAGTGATTCAAAGTGTGTTGGAATCCTTGTTTCAAGACCTACAATGTGAATCCAGAAGACCAAGCCCAATTCTTCTTGTAAAGATTTGGAAACTACGTGAAATATCACTTTCAGATTATCGGGTCCAATCTTCGCTCGAAACACTTCAATCTCCAGCTCGGTTCAGTTCTTTATCGATTAAATCTATCCTTCAGCCCAAATGATGCTTCGAACACTCGCCCATCTGTCAATAAAACCATAGCACACATAGTAGCTTTATTTCTAGAAAATAACTCATAAAATACACGGTTAATACGCATAATACCAATTTCGTCACCCCGGACGTGGCTTAATGACATATAGCTAATTAGCTCATGATTTCATACATATTATCACCATTGAGAACACAAATCTGTGTTAGATTGATGGTAAATAATGATACCAATTTGACCATCATCAACTACCCCCCACTTAGCTTTTGATCGTCCCAAGCAAAAACCAAATCAAACAAACCCCATAAATAATTACAAACTAATTAAGAACAGACTCATTCAAGAATTATAAATAAGATGAGGGTCAACACATATCCATCAGTAATCCATTAAGCATATCTCATAGTAGAACCGACGTGTGTGTGCAATAACTCTCAAACAACAGTGACGCAGACAGAATCACATTATATCAATACGGATTTTAGGCAAAACATATATCACGCATCAATCAATAAGTTCCCCATTAATCATCACTTACCAATACATCAATGTGTCATGTGATAAATCTTTTGTGGTAGTGCATTCAAAAAAAGAATGAAGTTATAGAGACCCCACAATCCGTACTTATCAATATGCACACTCGCTCCTCTTGCCTTCAGACTCAGGCAAACAATATGAAACCTTACTTGGGCCGGGCGGACTCAGGGACCGAGTATCACTCTCAGGTCCTCGTTTGTTTCTTTTTTATGCGAGGGTCGTGCCCTTTTGCTCTGAATTAGCTTCCTCACTTTTTTTTATTATATACTTTTTTCTTTTATTTTTCTTTATGCAATAGCCATGCGTTTTACACTCTATCAGCTTTGCTTGGCAGATTTATCACTTTTTTTCTCTCACTCTCGCAAGCCCGTTGTATCCCGTTACCTTCTTTGGCATCATGATTGCTACCATCATCCTACAACAATTGGTTAAAGTATATCCACTGACAAATATCGATTCCCGGTCTAGGATAAATCTTCATCTCATCTACATACTTCTCACTCAGATTACGTGCTAAAAAATTGAATGCAATGGTAAAATAATAATTAATAAGTCACTACTTCATGCAACATAACACATGCTCATTCTTGCATACTAAATTGAATAATGCGTCATCTATACTACATACTGAAAAAAATGAGTTATACGTGCGTCCACAACAAGATAGATGATTGATAAACCACTACTTCAAATAGTTAACAAACTCCTTATTCATCATTAATGAATTAAGTATGTAATTAAGCAATTTCAACGATTTAAGGTTTTTATTTCATTCAATTTAAAAAATCAAAATTCACAAAAGTAAGTGTAAGTGTGTCCCAATTTTTCAAACTAAGTGTTATGCCTACCCCCCACTTTAAAACACAACATTGTCCCCAATGTGAAAAGTAAAGCAAAAAAAGTAGGAAGAAGAAGAACACTTAGCTTTGAAAAATAGAAGAACTCGGCTTACTCCCTGAAGCAAATCATATCACTGAACTGGAACCAAAGTTGTCTTCTCCAAAGGACTAATCTGCACTAGGTCAGCTAATACAAACGATTCTTGCACAAAGGCCATTAGTACCGCAAGACGCGAATAAGTAACAAAATATTTATGTCATGTGGTAGTAAATAGCACAAAGAAGAAGTGCAATAAACAATTTAAGCCATTACATAACAACTCTATTACTTAAACACAACAAAAGGATTTGATAGACGACTCGAAATAAAAATACAAAGACTCAAGACTCGAAATAATAACCGAATAATCATGCGAAGTAAAAACAAAATTACAGCACATCCTTTGGTCAACAAATTTTTAGAACATGGCGATGAAAAAAAACCTTCACATTTTTATTCAATTATCGAAAAAAAAAAAATTAACAAAAAGGTTGACTATAAATTAATGGCTATGCCTAATAATTAAATAAATAGTCCCCGGCAGCGGCGCCAAAAACTTGGTCGCATGTAAGTCTCTTAATACTAGCAAGAGGACTAGGTCAATCGTAGTATAGCAATGTCGAGTCAAGGTCGACCCCACAGAGACTATTATTTAATAATGTTAAACACAACCACAATTAATAGGTCAACTGGATATGGGTGATCATTGACCAACATAAAGGACAAGTAAACAAAAGAGATGCAAATAAACCAATCACCAATCATATATCGAAAAGGCACTAACCACACTATTCATAACTAATCTCCCCTTAATCCTTATCTGATCCATATTTGTAATTAAGCTACGGGTGCAATTCCTAACCCTATGTACTCCGACCATGGTAGTAGATAATCTATACGCCAGCTACCTTCCTTAATTGGTCCGTAATAGCCCATACGCATAAAGAACTATAATTTCCAGTATTGAGCGCTAACCCATACCGCTAACCCGCCTAGACAGCTATCGACACTAATTAGCACGTTCCTAGGGTCCATCAAGACAATGTCCTAACTAACACTTAACCTTGCTAGTTCTTCATGTTAATTTACGAAAACAATAAGCAGATTGGCCAGATCTAACCTCATCATTAATTAAACTCAGCCGATCAACGTAGCTGACGCTGAACCACAAAATTAGGATTTACTAGGTATTCATATCTAGCGATAAAGACCGTCGCAGATCTGAAGAGCACAACCCATAATTCTGCTTTTCATATTAACGAATCGAATAATAAAGATTAATGTTTGTTTAATCAATTCATAGATGATTACATGCAAGCATAATCAAGATCTGACACAAGAACAATCATGAATCTAAGAAAAGAAATAAAACATTAGAATAGATCTTACCCATGACGAAGCACAAATCTACTCTTCTATTCTCTCTCCCTCCGGCGATTCAAGACGATCCATGAAGATCGTAAACCAAGCATAATTCAATAATGTAAGACTCATGACTTATTTGCAAGAAGGAAAAGAAGAATTTATAACCAGAAGACTACATTGTATCTAATTTATGAATAGATCTATGAATGAATGAGAGAATAGAAGATGAATGTATGATGAATACAATTGCGCAGCTCTGAATGGCCGTATATAGGTGTCTAACCGACTTAGGGGTAAACCCAATACTTGGAGGACAAGAAAACGCATTTCTGAAAGATTCTAGGCCTCGGTAAACTGCGGTTAACTCCCGGTTTACCGGGGGTATTTTTGTCTTTTTCCTGCTGCCAACTTATTCTGGAATACCCTAGGCCCATCTTTGGTATTTGGACCATAACTTGGCCTACGAAACTCCAATTTAAGTGATTTAATGTGTGTAGGAATCCTTGTTTCAAAACCTACAACTTTAATGTATAAGGCCAAGCACAATTCGTTTTGTAAAGATTCGGAAACCGCATTGTAAAATCACCAATCAGATTCCCGGGTCCAATATTCGCTCGAAACACTTCAATCTTCAGCTTGGTTCAGTTATTTATCGATTAAATCTCTCCTTTAGCCAAAATGATGCTTAGAACACTTGTCCATCTGTCAATAAAACCATAACACACATAGTAGCTTCTATTTCTAGCAAATAACTCACAAAATACACGGTTAATACGCATAATACCAATTTCGTCACCCCGGACGTGGCTTAAGGACATTTAGCTAAATAACTCATGATTTCATTCATAGTATCACCATTGAGAACACAAATCCGTGTTAGATTGATGGTAAATAATGATACCAATTTGACCGTCGTCATTGCTCAAGGCACATGATTGGAAACTTCACTCTCTTTCGATCATATGAACCCAAATTCAAAGGAGGCTCTGTCACTTTCGGTGACAGCTCCAAAGGAAAGATCCTTGGAGAAGGATCCATCGGTAACCCTGAATCGCTCATCATAAACAACGTGTATTACGAAGACAATTTAACTCATAAACTTATGAGCATCTCTCAACTTAGTGACTCCGATCTAAAGATTACATTCGACAAAAGACATGCAAGATAAAAGATATGTCTATAAATCTTCTTCTATCCGGTCATCGTAAGGACAATATATAAACAATCAAACTAGATAAGCTTCCAGATTGTCCAATATGTTGTCTTGTCTCTGAAAATGACAATGCTAATCTCTAGCATTGACGCCTAGGACATGTTGGTGTCTCCACCATGCAGAAATTGGTTAGCCAAAATATAATTCGTGGACTACCAAAGTATGACGTGAAAGACTTCAATATTTGTGAGCCTTGCATCAAAGGCAAACAAACAAACAATTCTTTCAAATCCAAACATGACATCACCACTACACACACACTTGAACTCTTGCATAACGATTTGTTTGGCCCTAGTCGTGTTCAAAGCCTTGGAGGGAAATTGTATGCCCTCGTAGTTGTAGAAGATTACTCTCGATACACATAAGTTCTGTTCTTGACTCACAAGAGTGACAGTGCTACGTCATTTGAAACTCTGATGAAGCAATTACAAAATACTTTTGATATATCATTTGTGACTGTCCGGAGTGATAGAGGCAGAGAATTCATTGATGCATCACTCATCGATTTTTGTGAATACTCCGGTATTCGACATGAGTTTTCTGCTCCTCAAACTCCACAACAAAACATGGTTGTTGAGCGTAAAAATTGCTCTCTCCAAGAGTTGGCACGAACTATGCTAAACGAGTTCAATGTGCCTCGTTTCCTATGGGCCGAAGCGGTCTCTTGTGCCTGTTGTAATATTAACAGATTATCTATTCGAAAGACTTTGCACAAGATGATGACGCTTAAAATATTCTATCCTACAGCATCAACATTCCATCCATTATGATCTAAAAATAGTTGTTTCGACCTACAAAATAAACCATTTGAGTTAAATGTCATATGTCGGGTTCGTGAGTCGAATATTTTGCATTTAACGTTTATTGTCCATTATTCGATATTATTTTGGGCGTTATTTGATTATTTTTAAGATACGAAACATTGGGCTGAGCATTGTGGACAATTCTGGAGTTGAATGAATGAAAGGATTGGGCCTAGGGTATTCTAGAACCTTCCAAGTTAAGGCGGCAAAAAGAAAAAGACATAAATACCCCTGATTAATCGGGAGATACCACCGACTTACCGAGATTCCAGAATCTTCCGAAACGTGTTTTCTTGGACGAGGGGTAGTTCTAGGTGTTTCTAAGTCGGTTTATTTAGCTATAAATAAGAGGCATCGCCTCAGAATTGAGTGTGTCCACTTTTGAGTTCATTGTACCTCAAAACTTACAAGTATTATGCAATAAAAGTTCTTTATTTATTTTTTGATTTCTGGTCGAGGAGAAGACGGATTCTCCGCCTGGGAAGAGATCCGTGGAAGATCTACACTCATCTTCGAGGGTATGATTTTATGTCTTTTCCAAGATGTAGATCTGTCATTGTTCAATTTGACTAGTATGTTTTAATTGTTTATTTAGTTTAATTATGTAGTAGTTAGTTTATTTTACCCCATATATGTATAGATCTAATTCGTTGGTGAATAAATCATGAAATAGTGATTGGGTTCTTCAGATCTGCGACGGTCTATATCGCTAGATCTGAATACCTAGTAAATTACTAGTTCATGATAATCGGCGCCAGCTACATTGATCAACAGATTAATTTACATGTTAGTAGCCATATCAAATATTTGCATGTCATCGTAAATTAGTATGAAGGACTGCTAGTGAAGTGTTAATTTGGACATTGTCTTGATGGATCCTTAGGAATGTGCTAGTCATAGTCGATAGCTGCCTAGGGAGGTTTTCGGTCATGAGCCGGAAACTCTAGAACTTATTGAGTATGGACTAATACAACCAACGAAGGAGGTTAGTTGCGTATAAATTGTCTGTTGTCCTTACAGTGGAAGTAGATAGGGTTAAGAGTTGCACCGTAGCTGAAAATGAATTAAAATTTACCAACGGAGATGACTATTGCATGTTATGGGGGGAATAACTGATAACTCATAATTAGTCTAATACCTTAGAAACTTTTTTTTTGCTCCGTTTGAACTTGTATGGTATTGTTAGTTTGTGGCACCAATTTTACTTTTGTCTATATTATAGTTGGTCGTAGACCGTTGTCATGACGTATCAATCTTGAATGATTAGCGTTCTTACGAGTCTCTATGGGATTCGACCTTGACTCGCCATTACTCTACTATGATAGACCTAGTCCTATTGCTAGGAAGTGCTTTGCACGCGATCAAGCTTTTGTGGCGCCGTTGCCGGGGACTAGTGTCAAGAATACTTTTTGTTTGAGATTGAGTTTGTATATATTCGATTTTATAATTTTTGAGTCTGTTTTATAGTTTGTTTATACAGGAGTCGTACAGATTTAGTTTTTTTTGAATCTGGAAAAAAATCAAACACGATTAATCGAGGGTTACCCGCGGTTAATCGAGCGTCCCAGATTTAGCAGAATCGGTTGTGTTAGTTCAAAGACCGAATCAATAGTCGAGTCTCAGTATTTTTGAGTCTCGCGGTAGCGCGCGTAATAAATGCACCGAGGCGAGTCACTAACTTTTTCAATTTTCTTTTTGTGTCTTGTAGTACGCTACACGGAGTTCAGAATCCAAACTTGAGATATTCATACCTGATATCGAAAATTTTGCTAGGCAAAAGAGAAAGGAAGCTCGAGAGAAAACTGTTAGGCTGGCGGACGAAATAATGTCGTAGGAAATAATGTCGTTTTTCTGTTTTTCCGACGAGAATTTCCGACGAAATAATGTCGTAGGAATCTTGTGAGGCATTTCCGACGGTATTGCAACGGTTTAAATAATTATGAAATCATAAAAATATTTGCGACGTATTTCCGACGGAATTCCATTGTCGCAAAGTATTTCGTCGGAAATCTTACGCGCGAAAGGTTCCCGCCTATGTTTAAGGGCGCGAATTTCTCCCGCTCGGGTCTTTCCTACCAATTTCCGACGAACACTGTTGATCGTAGCAAGTTGGTCGGAAATAGGATAAACATAAAAATAAGATTTTCATAATTGTTTCCTTCGAATTTCCGACGATCATAAGTGTTTCCTTCGAATTTCCGACGAACACCATCCTCTCAGCTATAAGTAGACATGTTACCGACGAACTTTCCGACTTATAACTCAAGTTCGTCGGTATTTCGTAGGAATATAATAATTGTGTTGATATTTTACTTTTCAAATTGCATTAAAAATTTCAAAAAAAATAATTTTGCATTAAATTTTTCCTTAAAATATATCGGTAGATGTACATACATTATTTATTTTCTAACTTTCACAAATTTTATGGTGTCATATATCGTAAAACAAATTAAAAAAATGATGGATTATTGATCACTCATAATGATCGTAGGAAGTCGGTAAGAAAATATGCTAAATATCCCACAAAATTCTGACAAGGTACCGATTCCTTAGTAAATCTGTAGGTAAAGAGAAATTTACTCAATAACGAATTTCGAGTTTGAAATGACTTACTCAATAACAAACCTCGGGTTCTAATCACTTACTCAAGAATGAACCTCGGGTTTGAAATCACTTACTCAATAACGAACCCTCGGTTCTAAATCACTTACTCAATAACGAACCTCGGGTTTTAATCACTTACTCAATAACGAACCTTGGGATTGAACTCACTAACTCAATAACAAACCTCGGTTTGTAATCATTTAATCAATAACAAATCTCGAGATTGAACTCATCAACTCAATAACGAACCTCAATACTAAAATCACAACTCAATAATGAGCCTCGGTTTTAATCGCCACTCAATAACTTGAACCTCGGGTTTTAATCACTTACTCAATAACCAACCTTATTGTGATTGAACTCACCAACTCAATAACGAACCTCGGTTTGTAATCACTCACCAATAACAAATATAGGGTTTAAATTCACTTACTCAATAACGAACCTCGGGTTGAGCTCACCAACTCAAGAATGAACCGTTGGTCCTTGGAAAGGCTAACACAAGTTTAGAGGGGGGGTGAATAAACTTGTCACCAAAATCGATCCCGAATCGAATAGTCCCAGAACTAAGTTTCTCTCAAACTTAAACTGATTTTCGCCTCGCCCCTTTAACTTGTGCGGAGTTCGCTTAGCTTAATCGAATATAAGTTATTATTGACTTATATTTAGTCTCGTTAATCGGCAAATGATAAAACTAGCCTTTAACAAATAGTAACTATAATTTCAATGTGAAAACCATTATAAGGGAGTAAAAGAATGCATAAAGTAAATGTACAAGTATTATAGAGGTTCCAGTGGTGTAATCTTGTCGACCCTCTCTTCCCTGTGATGCGGAGGAAAATTCCACTAGAACTTCTTTGAGATGGCCCATTACAAAAAGTCCTAAACTGATAGTCCTTGGCTAATCCCTAGCTTCACTATCTAAACACTTGTAGAAACAGGTAGGATTGCTGCTTCTTCAATTGTTTGAACCATCGGTCCTTGGAGGGGTAGAATTGTCTCTTCACCACTCATCACAAACACAGTCTTCCCGACTACACTCAACTGCCCTTCACACCTTCTTGGTGTTTCATGATCTAGACCTTTGATATAATCAAAGTTGAGACCTTGAATCAATGACTATGATTCAACCGTGATTTGAGCTTTTCTTCTAGATGATTGATTTAAGCACGGCTCTGTATTTCTTCAAATGTAAGATCTTGAATCAATGCAATATGTTTGAACACTTTGAAGAAATTTCTTGATCGTGCAATTAAGTATTTAGTAGGTATTCTTTTGAATTTTGGCTTTCCCCTCAATTTTTAATCTTCCTTGACTAGATAGATTATCTCGCTTTTTATCGTATGCCTGCACTCTCTTTTTTGATGTTGTAGAGGCAATGTATTTATATGGGTTTATCCCGCTTTGTAACGGCTATGTTTTCGACCGCTCTCGCTGTGTCGATGACTCATCCAATGAAATTTCTTACTTTACAACGCTTCGATTGTACTTTCGGTTTGTTGGATGGTCGACTTATAAAATCGAGTTTCCTTGTCGCTTTTCACTTATCGCTTCTAACTTACTTGGAGCATTAATCGTGATTTTATTCTTCTTCAAATATCAAGATTCGGGCCATCATCGATTACAATTGACTTAATCAGTACACCATGATACATTTATCATCTAAGAATTCATTGACCTTATGATTCTTAGGTCTTCATACAAGATCTATAAAGTCGATTCAGTTACCACAATCTTGCTCAAGTCCAACTTTACTGATCTCGACTTTTAATCTTCATAACCGAGTTTGATCCTCGCTTCTTCATTCTTCAATAACTGAGTCTGTGTCCCTCAGTTCTTCCATCTTCTAGATAAGCCAACTGAGTCTGTAACTCTCAGCGAACTTACCTTCTTCAGTAGGTGTATCTGAGTTAATTTGTCGTAATATCTCAGCTAGTCAAAATGTCAGTTTCTCCATTTCCCAGTTTTGGTCAAGAGCAATTACAGTGCTTGTCTGATTAAACTTATACAACTATCAGACTTTAATAAATCCTATACATTGATATATAGACATCTTTTTGCTTTGCACTATAACAGCTAGTTATGACACTTCATCAATGGGGTTAAGAACAATTAATAAACTAAGTGATGAATCATCATCAAAACATAAATTTTATTTCCAACAATTTCCCCCTTTTTGATGATGTCAATACCTCCTTAAAAGCAATGCAAAAGAAAAAAAACATAATAAATAACACCATGAACTCGAGAAATCTGAAACTTTATTTGATAGCCGAGTTACAAGATTAAAGTACAACATAAGTAAAACAACCAATTTAATGTCCTGGTTGATTATCATAGTTCTCTGCAACAATTCTCATTTCTTCATTTGTGGTCGAATGTTCAATTCCATGAATACTTGCCCAAATGTTCCATGGACCGAGATAAGTTGTTTTTCTTGAAGAATTTACTTTTGAATAGAGTTGCAAATGTGAAAACTGATGTCCTTAGCCTTTCATTGGTGGTCGTTTCGAGTAGGGTTTGAATGAATTCAGTTCGACTTTTCAACTTTCTCTCGAAACTTTATCTAAGGTACCGTCTGCTTCCCATTTCTTCGCTTTATTCCAATAATACACAAGTATCTTTTGCATGTGTAGAAAAGTTTCAAGAGATTCTTCTTTTGATACTCCTTCTTTCTCTGTAAGTCTTTGAACAAATTGTAGAGACGAGAATCCGACCAACTCTCTTGTCAGTTGGTTTTGAGTACTTAACAATCGCCATCTCATCATCATGAAAGTCTCCTCTTGCTTTCTTCATTCATTTAACTTATCATCAACATTTGTGAGAACTCGTGGTATTTCAAATTGATAGGCTTTTAAGATGTCCAAACTTTCCCTTATTGACATCATCTTTATTGATCAGCTTTTGATGTAAGTATTTAATGTTTGTTGAGTTGATGCCAATATGGTTTGAGCCACAACCGAGTCCTTTAATCCTTTTTCCATTAAAAACATTCTATCCACTAGATTCACGAGAATGCCTTCCCATCCGCCTTGAGTTTCATTCTTCTTCGTGACATGTTCAATGGTTGTTTTCCGAATCTCAAGCAGAGTATTTTGACAACTATCGCTCACAGATCCATCTTCTTTTCAAGTTTGGATCTTCCATCTTGACTGCTTCTAAAGATTTTAAAACTTTTCCGAATAAGCTCATGTCATCCTTTTGAATTCTAAGTATCTCATTGTGATAATATCTAATGAGATCAACTTGAGTAGGAACATCTTGTGAACTTCTTTCTTGTTGTTCCTTTGACTTGCTTGCTTCAAAGATCTCGTAAATTTGTTTGCTTTAGAGGTGAGAGAACGATTTCCTTCAAATTTTCTCTACATTCAGCTATTTGTCTTTCTTCTTCCGATCTGCTTCTCGCTTTCCTCCAGTCTTGATGAATCAATAACCTTTGTTGGTGACAAAAGTACTTCAGCTTCATCATCCGATTCTTCTCCATGTATGTCCGCCAATGATCTTGCTATTTCAAGTGTGGATTTATCGGTGGGAGACTGATATTCTTCTTGTGCTTCCTCCTCCGATTGAGCTTGAGATATGTTCTCGTAACTTGAGCTTCCATCGCTTCCACCGAACTACTTGAGTCTTTATCGGTATTTTACGCTCTGCGCTTTCTTTTTCTTGTATGGAGGCAAGAATCCTTTTTGTAGATCAGATCTTCCTCAAAATCATCATCATTTTTCTTAGAGCTTCCATCGCTATGTCTTCCTTCCAATAATCGTTCTAATCAATGCATATCCTTGATTTAGGAATTCCTCGGTATCAATTATCTCCATTAAGCTTGTGATGTTGTGTAGATCGAATACCCATTTCTCAATGATCTCCATTTCTCGCATGCCGACTTCTCTCGATCATTTATGGAACTCGAACTTCCGTGTTCTCTATCTTTGCAATCGTTCATAATCACTTTCAACAAACTGCATGTATGAGCAGATGGAGGTTTGAATGGTGTGAGGGTGTCTTCGGAATCCCTTGTAATTTCATGAACTTCTCCTTGAGTAGGAACTTCAATTTGCATAGGATCATCAGTTTGCATGAGATTTGTTCTGCTGGTTTCTCCCTCAGCAGTGGCTGAAACAACTGATGTTCCTTTTTCAATCTCAGAACCTGAGATTAACGGCTCAATTTGTAAGACTTTTTCATTTGCTTCTTCTTCAACGGCTTGTTTTTCGCTCTGCTCAGGTTCCAATTCATCAACTGGAACTTCTTCCATTGTGTGTCCAGTCGGTTCAGCTTCATGAACTCGTTCATCCAATTGAATAAACTTGGTTGATTCAGTTATTGCTTCATCCTCCTTTTCTTCAGTTTGAGGAGCTGTAAATTCTTTAACAGTTTCCTCCAGTTCCAAGCTGGGTACAGATTTTTGAGGAGTAGCTCTAGACTTTGAAAGCAACATGAGCATGTTCAATGTTGTTTCATCAATCGATCTTTCATCATTGCCGATTCTTCATTATCGTGATCGAGCCTCTCGGGTTTGTTCCCCCGAAAGTTACAGACTTCAACGATCACATTCTCGTTGATAACTTCGCTTTCTTTCCTTGTTTCCGTTTCTTGTACAGCCTTCCTCCATTACCAAGGTT
Organism: Gentiana macrophylla; assembly: GCA_026214975.1. Taxonomy (NCBI): domain Eukaryota; kingdom Viridiplantae; phylum Streptophyta; class Magnoliopsida; order Gentianales; family Gentianaceae; genus Gentiana; species Gentiana macrophylla. The sequence continues at coordinate 80,941,735 of CM047805.1, read as the reverse complement.
GGAATGAATTGGGTGGGATTAATCTCGCTTTGTACTAAAGGTGCCGATTAACAAGAATCTCGGTTCTAGCTCCTTGAGTTGATGAAATTTCCATTAGTTTCTCGATTCCACGCCTTTTCCAAATTTTCTTCTATCTCGCTTTCTTTTTCTTCAGTCTTCAATTTGTGCTAACACTTCATCTCCAGAGAGTGTGTTCTTTTGATTTCTGCTTCTTTCTTTTTTGAGTACAGATCTCGCTTTTCTCGACTTTCCTTTTCCTTGATTTTTCTTATTTAATATCAATCTTTCCATCAAAGAATGTGTGTTTCTTTCCTTTTAGCAATTCCAAAGTGATCGAGTATCCTTTGGACTACTAGTGCTAGAGTCTTTTTGTGATAAAATCTTCCTTTCTTTACGTCGGTCTTCTTTTTGGGTACATCAATTGACTGTGCTACCAATTGATCATATAGATACCTTGCCCAATTGAAATCCTTTTCAAACCAGATTATGTAGAGCAAATCAAGTTTTGCTCCAGATAAGTTGCTGAAGTTTCCAGCATTCCCAATTATGCAATTTGCCAGCAACTTCGAAAGAAAATTAAACTCTGGTTTGAGTAGGCTTGTGCTTCCAGTCAGTAGGACAGTAGATTCACTGTTAATAGCTATATCTTTCCATAACTTCTCTTTCTGTTCTTTAGTCAACTTAATTGCTGCTGATCCTCCGGATTTGTCAAACCCAAAGATTTCTGCAATTAATTCTTCAGTGACTTTGATCTCTTTATTACTGACAGTGGTGATGAAAGTTTGTGTGTCTTCTCCTTCCATGACTATTCTTCCAAATTGATAGAAATCTCCGATGCTTTCTAAACAAACACTTTTTAGATCGATGTTGAAGACTGCTTCCAATCCTTTAGTTTTTCGAATTTTTGTCGCAATAGAGTTAACTAGAGTTTGATCAACATATTTTGCAATATATTGATCAAGAGAAACGATCATTCCGGGTTCAACACGAGTAAAGGTCATTTTTCTGGATTTGATTGAAGATTTGAAAATTTGAAATTCAGAGAGTAGATTCAGAATTCAAGTGTAAAGAATTTTTATAAAAGAAAATTCTGGATATTTATAATTTGGAGTGGGGGTAGTTAAGAATTGAGTGGGACTTAAAACGTCTTGTCATAAATGTGTTGAGATCGCGAAAAAAAAAGTGGACGGATGGAAATTATGAACGGTTTAGATTGAGAAGGACCACATCTTTTCTTGATAACAGTAGCTAGATAAAAGTCGATAAAGAAGGTACGATGTGTTGACAGCTGTATATTTTCCAGTTTTTGTCCTCATGCTGAATTCAAACACTTGGTTGTGAAAGCAACTCAGTTTTGTGAATTACATTTTTCAGTTCTCAGCTGGTTGTGTTTTTCCTGCAAAAGCAGTTGGGAAATTTTGGTACTCATATCCTTTTGGGTCCTAACTCGATTAGTTCGTGATGATACCACTTTGTACCTTTCTTGATATTTTGATCGTGTGAAGTCGGTTTTCACAAACTTTTCCTGTTTTGTCATAACAGTTTTAAATTTGTTTTGATTGTGAAACTGATGTGATGGTCTATTCCAATCTTCATCTATGGGAAATAATCTTCCTTTCCCTTTGATCCTTGAATGATCTTTATCCTTAGATGGATATGACTTGAAGATTTTTCTTACTGATATTGGATTTTTACTGCTTTCAACCTTCTGAGTTTTTCTGTAAAATCTGCTGGCTTGGTGAATTTTGCTAACAGATTTTTCAGTTTTAGCAGCTTGTGCATTTGGCTGTGATGAGTGTCTATCGATTCTAATAACTTTATCGGTTTTACGAAGTTTTACGGTTGAATAATCACAAATTTTATTGCAACCGATCTTGGTCTTAACTTAGAATTATATCGATTATCAAACCCTAAACCGGATCTATCTCCAAATGGTTTTCCTGGTTTGAATTGAACTTTGGGAATTGGATCAATCGATGATTCACTGATGTTTACAACGCTTGTTGGTTTATCGATTGGTCCAATCACTTTGGTTCCGTTATTAGTCTTGATTATGTTAATTTCAAATACTCAATCTTGAAATTTCGCCAATAACTTTTTCTCCTTTTTGACATTCTCATAATTCTTCCGAATTATTTCTAATTGCTTTATGAGTATGTCCAAGGTTTCATTGAAATCTTCATTTCTTTGATTGTTCGGATGATTGTGAGATTTAGATGTAGATGCATTTAACTCCTGATGTTTGATAGATAAGCCTGATGTTGAGAAATCATCATTGATCGAACTTGTTTCCCTTTATCAATAGCAATCGTCTGTGCAGCTCCTAGCAATATGATTTCTTCATCACTTTCTCCTCCATGGCTTGTAGGTAGGGTCTCATCCATATCTATGACTTTCATACTTGGTGGATCTCTGGTTAGCTTTTCTTCTATAGAGTCAGCTACCCGTATTAATTCTCTCTCCGCTTCTTCTGAAAGATCACTTAAGGATGGAAATCTTCTGGATTCATCATCAATATTCGCATTAAGCTCAATGTCTTCATTATAACTGAAATGAGGTTCCAGATTTGTGTGCGAGCTTGTAGTACTGAATCTTTCAAATATTTGATCTTGGAAATCATAGACAACATTCTGCAAGTAGTCAGTCAGTGGGTTATTTAGCCAATTTGTAATTCTAGATGTATCCATTGTAATGAAGTACAATAAGGGTTTTCAACAGTTGGTTTTAAGATGTATACTCTGATCTGCTTTCAAGTGAAAGAACTGCTCCGATACCAATTGTTGGTCCCTTGGAAAGGCTAACACAAGTTTAGAGGGGGGGGGTGAATAAACTTGTCACCAAAAACTGATCCCGAACTGGAATAGTCCCAGGAACTAAGTTTCTCTCAAAACTTAAATCGATTTTCGCCTCGTCCTTTAACTTGTGCGGAGTTCGCTAGCTTAATCGAATATAAGTTATTATTGACTTATATTTAGTCTCGTTAATCGCAGCGGATAAAACTAGCCTTTAACAAATAGTAACTATAATTTCAATGTGAAAACCATTATAAGGAGTAAAAGAATGCATAAAGTAAATAGACAAGTATTATAGAGGTTCCAGGTGGTGTAATCTCTCGCCCTCTCTTCCCCGTGATGCGGAGAAAATTCCACTAGAACTTCTTTGAGATGGCCCGATTACAAAAAGTCCTAAACTGATAGTCCTTGGCTAATCCCTTTGCTTCACTATCCAAACACTTGTAGAACAGGTAGGATTGTCGCTCTTCAATTGTTTGAACCATCGTCCTAGGAGGGTAGAATTGCCTCTTCACCACTCATCAAAAACACAGTCTTCCCGAACGCACTCAAACTGTCCTTCACACCTTCTTGGTGTTTCACAGTCTAGACCTTTGATATAATCAAAGTTGAGACCTTGAATCAATGACTATGATTCAACTGTGATTTGAGCTTTTCTTCTAGATGATTGATTTAAGCACGGCTCTGTATTTCTTCAAATGTAAGATCTTGAATCTGTCTGAATATGTTTGAACACTTTGAAGAAATTTCTTGATCGTGCAATTAAGTATTTAGCAGGTATTCTTTTGAATTTTGGCTTTCCCCCTCAATTTTTAATCTTCCTTGACTAGATAGATTATCTCGCTTTTTATCGTATGCCTGCTCTCCCTCTTTTTGATGTTGTAGAGGCAATGTATTTATAGGGGTTTATCCTGCTTTGTAACGGCTATGTTTTCTGACCGTTCCTGCTGTGTCAGTGACTCATCCAATGAGATTTCTTACTTTACAACGTTCGATTGTACTTTCAGTTTGTTGGATGGCTGACTTATAAAATCGAAGTTTCCTTGTCGATTTTCACTTATCGCTTCTAACCGACTTGGAGCATTAATCGTGATTTTATTCTTCTTCAAATATCAAGATTCTCGCTTTTCATCGATTACAATTGACTTAATCGTAGTACACCATGATACATTTATCATCTAAGAATTCATTGACCTTATGATTCTTAGGTCTTCATACAAGATCTATAAAGTCGATTCAGTTACCACAATCTTGCACAAAGTCCAACTTCTGATCTCGACTTTTAATCTTCATAACCGAGTTTGATCCTCGCTTCTTCATTCTTCAATAATCGAGTCTGTGTCCTCGGTTCTTCCATCTTCTAGATAAGCCAATCGAGTCAGAATCTCAAATGAACTTACCTTCTTCAAGTAGGTGTATCTGAGTTAATTTGTCGTAAGATCTCAGCTAGTCAAAATGTCAGTTTCTCCATTTCTCAGTTTTGGTCAAGAGCAATTACGATTGGTTTGTCCGATTAAACTTATACAACTATCGACTTTAATAAATCCTATACATTGATATCTTGACATCTTTTGCTTTGCACTATAACAAATAGTTATGACACTTCATCAATGGGGTTAAGAACAATTAATAAACTAAGTGATGAATCATCATCAAAACATAAATTTTATTTCCAACATGAACCTCTGATTGTAATCACTTACTCAATAACGAATCTTGAGATTGAACTCATCGACTCTACAATGAACCTACCTCGGCACTGAAATCACCAAGCCGACAGCCTAGTGCCGCCGACACCAGAATGGTAAGGACGTTGTTGAAGTGGAATGCTCGAGCAGAAGGTTCTAGTGACCTGGAAGAGAGAAAGCTTTTAAATCCGCTTTTATCTTGACTCGATTCAGTTTTTTTTTGAGTTTGAGCTCGAGTCGAGCTGCTCGAATGATTAATCAAGCTGATATCGAAGTTCATAATACATTTATCGAGTAGCTCGTGAGTTATTCGAGGTTTATACAAAATATTTAATTAAATATACATATATGTAAGTGTATCATCACAGAATATTTTATAAAAACATTAATTATTAGTCGAGTCGAGTATTAGAGGTATCGAACTCAATTTTGGCATATAATATAAAAAAGATTAACAAATTTTGAAAAACAATCGAGCTCACGACCCGAGTCCAGTAATATCAAATACTGTACAATCGTTCAATTATGTCTTTTTATGGCTCAATTGAGTTTGAACCAAGTTTCGAGCCTGTTTATGTTTAATCGAGTCAAGCTCGAGCTCAAAGCCCATAATGGACCTTAAAATACAATGTGTTGAGTATTTTTGTGGTGCTAGTATACTTTGTTGATTAATTTTCAAAAAGGAAAACCCGTTGATTTAAAGCTTTTAATACATGTGTACGTATGTTATCTTATTTATTTTGTAATACATTGATTTAAGTTGTATGACATTTAAATTAAATTATAAGTGTCTTTGAATCCATTAAACATCAAACAAAAAAATTACATCCTGCCCCTTTTTATGTTTTTTACTAGGAAAAGAAGTGCTCGTGCTCCGCACTATTGTTGCCCCGGTTTGTAATTATGTAGATCAATGTTATATATGTATACATTTTTCATGTAAGATATCTTTAATGTATACTGAAACTTTAAACCTTATATAATAAACCAAAAAGTGGGACAATACTTGACAAGGAATGCAAAATAATTCTATTGCAAATGGTCTAAGTATTGTTAATTTTTTATTTTATTTTAATGATGTTGAATAAAGTTTAAATAAAAGACTAATGCAACTTTGAAACCATAAAACTGTACAACAATTCATAAAATCAGTCATTGCAAATGAATACAATTCACACGAAGTAAAATCATAATCACTACTCCAAGGCATTGAACCTTAGCATATGTTTTCTTTTAATGGGTAGGATTAAAACAAAAGATTACACAACACAGCCATATGATATCAATAGTCATTAATATATTAAAGGTCAATAGTGGTCATGTTCTTGGGTTTTTTGGCTGGTCATTTCTTTCCCAAGTTATTCACATTCACCATTTTTGTGGATTTGACTATTTCTTGCAATTTGGAAACAAATTTATGGTAACAAACAAAATCAAGAAGGGTCACCTTATATAAACCCCAGAAAAAGCTAAGAAACCAATATAAACACTCCTACCCTGCATTAGTTTTTCCATAATCGACATAAAAGAAAGTTATTGAAGAAAACACAACTTTGTGGAGTCCTTAATAAACTATGGCTTTCGCTTTACAAATGGATCTTTAAAGTTGAAACCATGTGTACTCCTAGCTTAAGAAATTCAGTAGTAATTCATTGCAGTCAAATAAAAAAAACACAATGTCGTATAGGAAAATAGAGTTACAAAATAGAAAAGCGCATTGAACAATAATTTGGGAACTTGCTTTTACTCTGCTCCTTACCTATAACAACACTTGAGAAACTTTAATGTGGATCAAATGTGAAATGCCAATATGAAAGCGTAATTTTTAAAATTCATAGAATACCCCCCAAGAATATTGATTAGCAACCGTTTGTGGTGTTTAAGCACAAATTAGCATAGGAAAACAACAATATATCTAAAGAAAAAGACAGTGAAAAAGAGTCACCTAAGCAACAATTCTTACGCCTGCTTTGGGCTGTGTTTTATACCTTTCTGGATGATGTCTTACCCCCATAACAAATTTGTAAATATGACCTGCATCAACAGAGATTTCATCCCACATTAGAATCTATTTAAGAATTAATATTTATGTTAAAGAAACGTCATTTTACTGCTCTAATTCAATATACCTACACATGGAGGGTAAAATAACTACCAAAGATATATATGAAGACGTGATTTAGGAAACATGAAGACGTTAATGTAATATCAAGACATATACCTCTCCACTTGTAAAGAGATCTGCAAAAGCTAAAAGAAATTGCATTAAGTAAACACTAAACCTCAAACCTAAACAAGTTGGAAAAAACACACATATGTATTGTACTTGCCTATGAAAAAAAAAAGCGGAAAAATGATTAAAACATGTACACAAAATCCCATCGAACCTGATACCCAAAATTTTCTCAGTGAAAGTTTACAAAGACACATTGATCACAAAACTGAATTCCAATAATAAAATACAAATAAAGCAAAACTAACCAATCTGAAGTGAACTTTTTTGTATCGATTATTTTGACCTGTAGATATGGAATTCTTTAGTCTCCATTGAAACTCTTATTTAACACGCTGAATCTGGACGACATGGTAAAACCGTAAAAGCAGCTATAGTATTTGCCCTTGAACAAGGACGGTCTACTGTATTAAGGGACAAATGGAGTTATGCAAATGGCTAACAATAATCAAACACTGTTGTCCCACACATGCAATTGGTACATCTGTATTTTGGACCATTGAAAATCAATGATGAAGAAAGGAAGACCGGAAATTTGGGAAATTAGGTTGGAAAAAAAGAGTGGCAAGTGGAGTTAGTAGTGGTGACATGAAGAGTAGGAATGTTGAATGGGTAATGATAATCGGAAATACAACATAAGAATCAAGAGTAATGATACATCCACTATCAATTTTACCACAACATTCTACACAACATAATCAACACTACACATTTTATTGGGACACATCACAATCAATAATTCATCCCTTTAATCAATGAGAATCAAGAAGGTAGTGGAAAGTGCACTACACAAATGTGTAGTGCATATACCATTTCCCAAGAATTAATTTCCTCAAAGCTTCTGCTCAATGAACACATCACCTTTTTAAGCATCGAAACTGAAGCAAAATTGGCCACGTGGATCCTCAATTGTTTTCTTATTACAAGTGGAGGAGGATATTCTGCGTATTAAATATGTAAAATAAATATATATCTATCTATCTTCTATGTATGTATTATATATATGCATATATAACATATCTCCATATACATCTACACAGGATTAACAAATATGTAAAATACTCTCCTTCTCAATTTGTTCGAAATATTCATTTATTACATTGTGTAGTTATTAAAACCATGATTAAATTACAACTATATCCATTTAATATATGTGCGTTGTAGACCTCTAACAAACAACTTTAAATTTAAACATTAGTAACGTTAAGCTATATATTATGTGTATTTATGTCTATGGCGGGTGTATCATGAAATATATAAAATACTCTCCCCGTCCCAATTTCTTGTGAAATCTTGAATCCGAGAACTATTAGAAAATATTATTTATTACATTACACAGCAACCATCAACCACACGATTAATGTACAAGCACACCCCTTTTATTATAATGAAATATTGCTTTCCAATAAAATTTGATATTCATCCATTGAAACTATTTAGGAACCAACTTTAAATTAAGACACTAATAAAATTTTCAGTTTTTAGGCATCCATAACGCCTTTACTACCTTATATAGTTATATAATAATATACATAATATATTATTAAAAACCATGATTATCGCACAATCACACCTTTTCCACATTGTCAATACCTTTTTTAATAAAGGTTGTTACATAGCAAATCCATTCACTTAAGAAAAAATATTAGTAACTAACGTTACTACTTAAAATCTGTTTGGCACTTCAATAAAAGAAACCAATCACACATTTTTTTGGGGACATTCTTCTTGTCTTTTAATATATCAAGAGGAGTAGTAATACTAATAAAATTTCTATATTATCTATATATTAATTATATATCATATATTAATTATATAGTTTATAAAATAACTGTAACAATGTTATGCATGTATAAATTTGAATGGGCCCGGCCTAGCAAAAATAAAAGCCAAGAGCCTGTAAATCTTAATAGGCTGAACCGAAAGAAAGCTTCAATATTATAATAAAATAAACAATTTGTGTTCACTAATAATGAATGAATCAACTACAAACTAACAAAAAGAAAAAAAAAATCACGCAACATGTGCTCTAAACTGAACACGTCAACCTTTTTCTTGTCTTTTTATTACATATAGTAAGATAAGATAAGATATTTTATCCAATACTCCAAATCCTCTTAAACCTAATTTCATTCCTCTTTCAGCCGTTCCCTATCTCTTCTCCATTCAACACTCCTAGAAAACTTCCTTCAGTTATTGCACTCAATCTCCCCGATTCTCTGCATTCTGTCTTCTTCCTCGTGCTAGAATCTCGCTTATGGAAAGTCAAGTCTGGTAACAACACGAGTCTTTCAAAACTCGTGAAAGGTTTCATCCCGTTACGATTTTCGAATTGAAAATCTTTAAATGCAACCGAATATTATGATTCTGGAAGGCACGTGCGTCGTTTTGAAGCCTTGATGATGGAGATACGCAACCTTTGAAGCTTCTGGATGGCTATCTCAGGCATGTGCGCAAAATCGAAGCATTAAACCTTTGATTCTATGCTATTTTCAGGGAAGTTTTAGTTAGCCTTTTTGTGTTAATATCGATGTTATTTTACTGATTCGAATTAGTCTATTGCGCTGATTTTGTGCCCATTGTGCTTTCGTGAAAGGTAAGTGTGAAAGGCCCGATCTTTCACTAATTAGATACTGATACGTGCATTTACAGCTATGTTTTTGAACGTGGCACAATCAACATATAGAAAGGTGAAATCTTTCTATTATTGCGTTAATTTTCAGTTATTATTCTCTAATTAAGAACATTTACTGTGCTGATTTTTTTTTTGGTTTTATGTCACATGTTCAGTCCCTCATGATTTGTGCAAAACCGTTAATTCTGATTTTTGAATTCAACCCTCATTTCACTATATATACTTGGTATATTTGGACTTGCATAATGAGAGTCTCAACACTTGCAGTCCCACATTTTCTTAAACAAAATTTTCTGTTTTGTACTTTGTGTTTTGAGAAGTCTGTGAGGACGTGAAGTGGTGATTCAAGCTGCAAGAACACAGTCAGTGGCATACCAGAACTGTGATCTTGGACGATGAATCAACCCCGGTGGTTACTGATTGAAGATTAGAGGTGGGACATTTGGTGTTGACCTCTCCTATTGATCAGTAAGCCCTTATTGTTGTTTTTTTTGCGCTTTTATAGCATTCCTTTTATGCAGTGTGACAAAGTGTGTGTGCTAGATTAAAACTCGTAGTTTGCGATTAGTCTTGTGTGAAAAATATAGCTAGTGTTCATTTGATCTAACCGCTTGTAAAGAATCGGTCTCAAAGAACACTTGGTTTGATAAACCAAGGTGACTTGTCCGGAAGAGACTTGAGGAACGATTCTTGACATTAAGTGGTTAACTCAAAAGGACATTAGGCCGATTGATTCACCGTGCGGTTTATCCCTTAATCGTTACCATCATCGAATTTCAATCTTGACTCAAACTCATTGAGTTTAAGTGTTGAAATTCTTGTCACCCTTTTGTGACCATTGTGCTTGGCTTGAATTTTTGATAAACTTGATAATCTGTCGCCTTGCTCATCATCATGTGTCACACATCTTGCATTGCACTTACACATCAACGAATTTGTTGTGAATTATATCTGCTGGTTGATATACTTGTTTGGACAACTCTGTTTGAGTCCAAGTCAATAAGTTTGGTTAACTTCAATCTGCTGCTTGTGAGCTCTAAACTTTAATGTGCTAAAACATGTCATCTCTTGAACTCTTTGAACTCGTTTATAACTGTCCCTAAAGCTGCTTTGTTGAGCCTTGTGTTGAACCAATATCTTCTCAGATCATTAAAGTGCTTAGCTTGCTTTGTTTTGCTCAGAAAATAAATCGGTTGTCTTTGTTGAACATTGTATTCGATCATAGTAGGATTCAGTATTGATAATCTGGTTGATTCAACTTGATTATCACTCTTGATTCTTGACCGATAGTTCAAGTTTTGTTTAGTGATCATATTGGTGTATCGGACTTGTTTTTATCCCGGTTGTAAAGTCGTGAACTGAATTACTATATCTTGTCATCTGCCAAGTTGTAAACTGCTTTTGATTTGAACTTGTACCGAGACTCTTCTTTGCAATCTTCTTTGTTTGAACTCGCATATTCAACCTTGTGTAGCATATTCATTGGTATTATAATATGGTTGCTCTCTGCACATTGTTTTAGTATTCATTCATATCTACAGAGCTTGACCATAACCCTTGTTTAATCATTCAAGTATTTTTATATACCCTTTGCTTTGATAAACTCGCACTGCTTAATCCTCATTGTGCAATCTGCCTGAGTTGGTTATCAAACGCTTTTGTATCGGCCCCTTTTTGTGACGTTTAGTTCAAGTAACTTTGTGTATTAATTTCTATCATCAAATTTATTATTAATAATTTATTAATTTGTTTATTGGCTTGTTTGTATTTGCCCTTGTTTAATTAGTTTTGCTTCATCCACTTGCAAATCTGTAGACACTCATTTTTTTTTATTATTGAATCTCTTTGGTTAATTAAAGTCCACTTGCTGTCTCTGGTTATTTGATATTTGATTGATCACAAATTCACTTAATCATTTGGTTACTAAGCTTTTTATAACACAAGCGAATAGTTAAATAAGTAAGCTTCGCACTTATTTACTAGTACTTGTGTTGAAATTGAAAAGAGTTTAAAAATCACCACACTCTATTCACCCCCCCTCTCTCTCTAGAGTGTGTTTGCGCCATTATCGATCCAACACAATGTATTGTAAGATGTCATTTGTTTATGTTTTGTCATTCTCACTACTTTGCATGTCTTTTATGCTATATGTGCATTATATGTCCATCGGGTTTTCACTCTTTTTGTTTAGTTTTAAGGTCCTTAAATGTTGTGGGTGTTTGCTTACATTTACAAAGCATGCATGTGCTTGCTTCCTACATTTGCGTTAATTATTTAGCTTGTATGTACATGATTTAAAAGTCTTTGTCTAGAAGCAAAACATAAGGTTTACTTTAGGACCAGTGGCACTATATACTACAAATACTTTGTTTGACATTCATATCCTTTCATCAATTCACCCAGTCTACAAAGAAAATGGGCAGCATTCAATTCAGAAACCATTGTTGTATAATTGTGGTACTTTAGATAATATTAACCAGGTCCTGGGAGTTAAAAGATGGCTCAACCTAGTCTCGAATAAAATTCCCTAGAATGTTAACTGGGTTAGGATGAAATATTTGGAGGGAGAGAAACAATAGACTATTTCAATCAAATTCAGCCCCCGTTTTTGCGATCAAATCTGGAGTCTTCAACATCAACAGATTGTGTGTCCATATGGGGAAAAGTGAACAATAGCAAGATCACATAGAAGATTTAGTCCAAAGGTGTTTCCATTTGCGAAGTTTCTCTGTATGATTGTCATTGTACATAGTTTGAGTTACTAAATTGTGTGTCCTTATGTCTTCCTCATTTGTGATGCCATGTTTGTCATATATTTGTTCATTCATTTGTGATGCCATGTTTATCATATATTTGTTCATTTAGATAGATGATGTATTTTACTTGTGATTCTTTTGGGACCGGATGTATAGTATATTGAGAAACACCTTTTTTAAATCCTCACAGGAGCTTTTCGGAGAGAGATGCGAACGTATTTGAATATTTTGGCAAGAAAGATCCAATTCCGGATGAGTTGTTACGTGAAGCCGATGAGGTGTTTCTCGGAATCGCCAAGCGGTGTAAAGAATGGACGTATTAAAGGCTTGGGTAATTTATCTTCAGAATACACGAGTGGATCGGTTTCTCATGCGATGCCAAATGAGGTTTTGACGCAGCAGGTATCACAGCTTTTAGAAGAAAATTCTAGGTTGCGTGAAGACCTTTCTTGCAGACGTGAAAGTTTGGCGAGGAGAGAGAGCGCAACGGCGCGCAATCTGCAATGCAAAGAGATAGCAAGGATTTCGCAGCTAGTCCAAGGATTCCTCCATACTCCAGGTGGTGCTTGATAGTGAGGATTATGGATTGTTCATATTTTGCTATGTATTGTGTTGTCACTTTATTTTATTTTGGGAATGCTAAGTGGAACAACATAAGCTTGCTTTTGTAACTTACTAATTAGCTATATGGAGCCTTTATTGACTTGGTTTGGTTGATGCATTAGTTAAATATTGTGTTAGTTTTTCATGAATTGTGAAATTGTGATTTATTTGGACAGGTGGAATGAGAATTTACGAATAAATGAAAATAAAAAAATCTAATGTTTCCGACGAAATAGTGAAATTAAATTAAATAATGTTGTCGAAATGGTTTTTTCTTTTAATAATCATAGCAAATGTTATGAAATTTACCGACAAATCAGTGACAAAATTTGTCAGAATTTAGTCGGAATAATTAAGCAAATGTTCGTCGGAAATTTGTCGGAATAAATTGTCAGAAGTTCGTTGGAATCATTTCGTAAGAACTTCGTCGCTAATTTTGTCGGAACCATTCGTAGCAAATTTTGTCGCTATACTCGTCGGAAATTTCGTCGCAACACGTTTCCAACAGGCTTTTTTCCACCAACCCATATTTCGTCGGAAATGGTCGGAAACACGTATTTCCGACGAAATACCGACGAATTCTCCCGTAGGAATTGCCGGAAATTCTAGTCGACGTTAGTTCACACGAAGGAGATCACAGCGAGAAGGAAGAAGAGATTCCACCTTTGGAGGATACGGATAGCACATTGGCGCAGAATGGACAAAACAGTGTCAACGGAAGAGGAAACAGAGAAGGAGTTATAATACAAGCAGATAGAAGAAGTCTATAGAGTTATGAAATGCCAACGATTGAGCGATTCTTGCCAGTGATTGTCCAGCCAAAGAATGCGGCTGAGGTCTTTCACCCAAAGCCGAACGTAATACAAATGGTGACCAATTACACTACTTTCCATAGAGTACCGAACGAAGATCCTAGTGTACACGTCACTAACTTCTTGGAGATAGTCAGCACAGTCAAACCAACAGGAGTACCTGAAGACAACATTAAGCTGAAATTGTTTTCATTCACTCTGAAAGACAAGGCAAAGATATGGTTATTGTCTCTAGCACAAGGATCGATCCAAACGTGGACCGATCTACAGTAGGAATTTATGAATAAGTACTGCCCACCTGGGAAGTCACTACAGATGAGGCAAGACATCATGAATTTCAAGCAAAAACCAACCGAGACTTTCGAAGAAGCTTGGGAAAGGTTTAAGGAAGCACAACGAAGATGCCCTCACCAGAATATCACTCTGCCCGTACGAATGCATAATTTTTATCATGGATTGCGGCCCAGTGAACAAATGAGAGTTGCTGCATCAAGCAACAGATGTTTTGCGTTGTTGCCACCTGAGGAAGCTGAAGAGAAGTTGGAAAAAAATAGCACTAACAAGCCAATGGGGAAAGCATCAAATTGAGAATGGAAAGGTAGGTGAAGGCGTATTTGGAGAAGATACTTCTCAAAATATCTTATACCAGTTAATGGCAATGAACGAGAAAATAGATGGCATGCAAGATCGTATTGCCAAGGTTGAAAAGGTTCAAGAAGTTGAAGTAACCAACACCGAAGATGTGAACTATTTAGGAAGGCAAGGAAATCCTTATAGGGGCGGATATCGCCCAGGTTCTCACGACCACCCTGGTTTTTGACTAAGTGATCCTAGCATTGGAGAGAGACCAAGATAGACTGCGGGATTGATGCCTCAATTCAAAAATTTAGGTGGTTGGGAAGCAGCCATGGATATAATGAGCTCAACTGTGACCGACACGGTCAATCAATTCACAAAAACCATGACCGAGCTAAATGCAAACTTCACCACATATTTTCAAAAGAATGATGCAAGACCAACCAATCAGGAAGCCTTAATGCAGAATCTGTCACACCAAGTGGGTCAGATCGCCAAACAAGTGTCAGCCCGTCCTCTATGAGGATTGCCAAGTAACACAGAGAAGAATTAGAAGGACGTGAATGCAATTATGACTTGAAGTGGAAAGGAACTACTTGGACCAGTTTTATACCAACTATCCAGGAAGAATCACAAAGCAGTCAGCATCAGAACATAGCAGAATCAGGAGAAAAAGCGGTGCCGGTAAATCGGGACACTACACTGATTAATCGGGCGTCTACAGATTCAGCAGACGAGCATGTAGAGCAGCAGCAGGAAGCAGGTAAGTCTTCATGAATTGTAATTATTAATCCTACTACGTTACCCTATCCCCCTAGGAAACATAAATCGAATAAAGATGATGCTCGTTATAAAAAGTTCATCGAAATGTTTCAGAAATTGCAAGTAAATATACCTTTGGAAGAAGCTCTAGCCGGAATGCAGAGTACGCAAAATTCTGGAAAGAAGAAGTCTCTACCAAAAGGAAATTGTTAGACCTTGAAACTATTTGCCTTAAAGAGGAATGCTCGACAGTTTTACAATGCAAACTGCCTCCTAAGTGTAAAGATCCTGGGAGCTTCATCCTACCTTGTACAACTGGAGGAGTGTGCCTAAATAAAGCATTGTGTGATCTTGGAGCCAGTGTCAATTAATGCCGCTCTCCATCTTTCGTAAGTTAGGCATGAAGGAGTTGAACGAAACTTCTATAACCCTTCAATTGGCCGATAGGTCTATGAAGCAACCTTGTGGAGTGGTGGAGGATGTACTGGTAAAAGTAGATAAGTTCATATTCCCCGTAGACTTTGTAGTGCTAGACATGGAAGCTAACTGATGGCCAAATTATAGCAAACCAACTTTAACCGGCAGAGTACCGGGTCGGTTGTACCACAACGGCGAGCAAGGTCGTATCCCACGAGGAATTGGTCAAGTATCACAACCACTTTCGTATCTAGTTCAGGCTCACAATCGGGGTGAAAATAATATTTATAACTAGAAAAAGAAATTAAAATTATAACTTTAAAATATATGATAGAATGAATAGCTAAACTATGATCATGAACACAACTCTTAACACCTTACCGAATCACTAGGGATGAGCCTTAACCTACCAACCAACCAATGGTTTCTAATGAATGTGTTGTGGGTGCAATCTCCTAAACTGGTCCCTAGGCGCTAATACCACAACCTAGTTACCCTATACTCGGTTCAACAGTCCCCTCTATGGGATTTAATTGACCTAATATGATGAAAAACAATGAGACGCTCCGCATCCACCGAGTTCACGGCTTAGCGAGAAAAACCTTACCAAGGAACAGGCTGCGAAAAACTCGACTAGTTCGTGCATGGCAATCCTAAAATTCTAGTTCGCACACTCCCTCGCAAAATACATTTATAAAGTTCGTGTGTTTAATCATGAATCAAGTGATCAAATTAATTCAAGCATTAAAATCAAATTTTTGGACACAACAACTCAAAAGATTTAATTTTAAGCCCTACTCATCCCTAGATCATCATTTAGGCATCAATTTTGTGATCCATCACATAATTTAGCTATTATAAAATTTAGCTACTCATATCAACAATAAAATTGCAGAAACTCATGAAAGAATTAATAATAAACATAATAAAAGGATTGAATAAAATTACCAAAGAAAAACGTAGCAGTTCAACACTCGAATCGTTACTTCGTTGTGTTGTACACAAAATCAAATAAAGGAAGTTGATGTTGCTGTTTGCAGGGAAATTTCAGCCGAAAAAAATAGATAAATAAATGTGTTCTAAGCAAAAGGGAGGACGGCTGCCGAAGAGAAAATAAAAATAAAATTCTGGTGTAGAACTGTGTGTTGAAATTTGACCTAAGTGGTTTATTTATATTAATCTGCCGACTTTTCGTAAAAGAAATCCGAAAATTCACGTCCCTACTCTTCTGCTTCCTCACCCAATTGCATTCGGCCCCTTCATTAAATGCAAATAGGGCGGTCCCTCCTTTGACCAACACTGTTGCAGCTCTTTTTTTTCTTTTCTCTTTTTTTTTTCCTGCTCTTTTTCTTTTGTAAGAGATTATAATCAAAATATTACTAAAAAACAGCCTCCGTCACACCCAGGGTGTGATACATTCTGTTTTTTACACACGATTTTATTAAAATTATTTATTTTTCTTCGAACACTCGAACTTGAATCTTGCGTCATTTCCCCATACAAACTCTGTTTTGCACGATTTTCGTACCGTTGTGATCCTCGTCACGCTCTCTATCACGCCATACCTGTAATAAAAGTAAACCACATACCCAAGCGTGACAAACACCAATAAAACATACACAAATCACCCAAAATTTTTGAGATTTTCGACGTAAACGTCTTATCGTCTCGTGATTCAACTCGTGGTGAAATGTGCCCATAAAAACACTTAACTACCCCAAAATTACACCGAATACGCTATAAATAGAGAGTAAAATGCACATGAAATTATAGCAAAGTTGACTCTCATCAACTACCCCCCACTTAGCGTTTGCTCGCCCTCGAGCAAATCAAGCGATTAAAAAATAAATCATGAGATCAACATTGCGATCATATGGGAAACCAACATATCCAATGAGTAAAAACTAGTCAACAAGCGAATAGACACGAGCCAAAACATATCTCATCATGGAAACAGAATGTGTGTGTGTGCCTAGCTCCTCAATCATTAATCACGGTTAACAGTCTCAGATTATAAATGCATGACTAATGACGTTACACCATAGGCTTATACTTCATAAGCATCTCCACTAATCGAGGTCAAATCAAGGCTAACTAAGGTCAGGCAGGACTTGCACGGTTGTAACGTTAGGCCAGGGACGGGGTTAAATGAAAGGAAAAAGGAATATCAAAAGAAAAAGCAGTGAGTCTAATCAAAACATCTTGAATTTGCCTCATAACTCACCTTCTTAGCTTGATTCAAGCAAGCATTCTCCTTCTTTATTCTCAAATCCAAACATAATTCCATGAAAACTCATCCCACCAACGCCAATTTGGAAGAATTAATACATAGCCCCCTTTTCTTTTCTTGGCAAACTCTGACTCATATTTATTCCAACACTTTATTCAAATTTTGCACCCCCCTCTTTTTTTTTTTTTTTGATACTGATAAACCAAACACCGACACTTTTTGCATCCCCTTCTCATTCATAAAGCAAAGGATCCACCAACACCATACTTGGATACACATCTCCACCACCCCACACTTGTGCTAGCAAGTGTGCTCAAAATAAGATTAAAACTCACTCGTAGGGTGCCAAAGAAATGTAGACCACAAATAAAGGCTAAGGGTTGGTAATTATAGTCTAATCAACGAATGGCTAAAGTTCGGGTGGGGGTCTAACCACCCTACAAAGGCTCAGAGGGGTTTCTGTGGAAATTATGTATAGGTTTGGCTATCTGGCTCTGGTCGGGTCAAAGAAATGCCAGGACCGTCATCCCTTAATCTACCAAGATTGACCTTTCTATTTCGCCTCGAAGTTAATGGTATAAGTTCTAGGTAACAAATTAATGTCTATGTCATCTATAAGCATTCACTAACTAACCACAACTCATGAAAGGGAAGCTATTACGTGCACAAAAATTCTATTTACACAACAAGATGAAGGTTTGACTCGCATGCATTCAACTCTTGACTAATAATTAACCATAGAAGATAATGACTCACATAGGATTCGCAACATCAGAGTCATGAAGAATTTAAAAATAGCTCAACTTTTACTCCAATGGACCAAACACTAAGCATATAGCTCATTCGATGCATAAAATTAAAGCACATGGTAGTAAAGTGAAGCTAAGTCTACCACCCCCCACTTAAAACGTAACACCGTCCTCGGTGTGTGAGTGATAAAGTAAAGAAAGAAAGACTTAGCTGAACCGGAAACAGAGCGCAACCATGCAAAGTGACAGCCTCCAATGTATCTCCCAGGGTACCTGTGCAATCACAACATAGAAACCAAGAATCCACTACGACGAAAGGCCAAAACCTTAAGTGTAGGTAAGCACAAGGATGGAGATGTATAGAACAAAGAAAATATGGATTATCACAAAGCATGAAATGGAATTCGAGATGCGGGGTCAAATAAATTATTGGAGATTTATTTATTTATTTATTTATTTATTTTTAATTTTTTTATTTTATTTTTTTTATTTTTAATATCCTAATAACCGAGAAAGATGGGTTGCCTCCCATAAGCATCTTTGTTTTATGTCGTTGGCTCGGAATGAAGAATTATCGGAGGATAAAGAAAGATTGCCAAATTTTTGTAGAGTCATTGGCTTGACTCGCGACTCTCGTCGCTCGGTGGGAAGTCGGTAAAGGTCACAATCTCGAGGGCCTTATCATAAGGCATATGCTCATATTTCTTCAACCGTAGGCCATTCGTGAGAAACGTGCCCTTTGGTCGGGTGAGTGACCTCGATTGCACCGGAAGGAAAAACTCGGGAAACTTTAAAGGGTCCCATCCACCTAGACTTTAGCTTGCCTTGAAAGAAGTGAAGACGAGTGTTATAGAGCAAGACTTCATCCCCTTCCTTAAAATTCTTATTCTTAATTTTCATGTCATGGAGGATTTTAGTCTTGTCTTTGTAGACTCTCGACCACTCAAAAGATTGAAAGCGGAATTCATCCAACTCGGCTAATTGTAGCAACCTCTTCTCGCCGGTTGCCCCCTCATCAAGATTCAAAAAAAGTGTGGCCCAATACGACTTATGCTCCAACTCTACCGGTAAATGACGCGCTTTTCCATACACCAACAAAAATGGGGACATCCCGATGGGCATCTTAAACACTGTCCTATGCGCCCATAATGCATCGTCCAACTTGTGGGCCCAATCCTTACGGTTCGAATTCACCGTCTTCTCAAGTATTCGTTTAATCCCACGGTTAGTCACCTCCGTTTGACCACTTGTTTGGGGATGATATGTGGTCCCCATTTTATGCTTGACTCCATATTTCTCTAGGAGTTTATCAAATGGTCTATTTCGAAAATGACTTCCATTGTCGCTAATTATCGCTCGTGGCACTCCGAACCTAGTCAGAATATACTTTTTCACGAACCGAATGACCACGTTTCTGTCATTAGTGGGTGAAGCAATGGCTTCAACCCACTTAGACACATAATCACAAGCGACTAAAATGTACTTGTTCCCATAGGAAGATGGGTAAGGTCCCATAAAATCAATCCCCCATACATCAAAAACCTCACAAACTACGATTGGTTGCATAGGCATCTCATCTCTCTTACTTATCCGTCCGTCTCTTTGAAACGCGTCACACGCCTTCACATAGGCGTGTGCATCCCTAAAAATCGGTGGCCAATAGAAGCCACTTTGCAAAACCTTATACGCGGTCCTATCGCCGGCATGATGCCCGCCAGCATCCTTGTCATGACAGAATGACAAGATGCTTGGTATCTCACCGTCATCCACACATGTACGAATAATTCCATCCGAACATCGCCTATATAGGTATGGATCGTCTCATATGTAATATTTCAACTCGCTAAAGAACTTCTTGCGTTGGTTGTGGGATAACTCAGGATCTACGAACTCGCAAGCTAGGTAATTAACATAGGGACCGAACCAAGGGCCTCCAAACTTACTCACGGGCCTAACATTGACCTTCATATCAGGGATAGCGGTATCCACCGCGAACAACCTCTCATCCGGAAAATCATCTCCTATCTCATTGGCAACTTCCTCATCCTTCATCTCATTAGGTAGGCGACTCAAATGGTCTGCCACCACATTCTCACACCCTTTTCTATCCTTAATGGTCACATCAAATTCTTGGAGGAGCAAAATCCACCTCAACAAGCGTGGTTTAGCATCCTTCTTAGCAAAGGGTACCTAAGAGAGGCATGATTGGTGTGCACAACTACCTTGGAACCTAGCAAATAGGATCTAAACTTATCGAAAGCAAAAACAACGGCTAGAAGTTCCTTCTCGGTAGTGGCATACTTACATTGAGCTGGGTTCAATGTGTTACTAGCATAATAGATGGGCTTGAAAAGCTTATCTCTCTTTTGGCCTAGGACTGCTCCTACGGCAGTGTCACTCGCATCACACATGATTTCAAACTCCTCGCTCCAGTTGGGTGCTATTAGGATTGGTGCCTTAACCAATAAGCTCTTAATAGTGTGGAAAGCTTGTAGACAGTCATCATCGAAAACAAATGGCACATCTTTGGTCAATAAGTGTGTAAGGGGCTTGGAAATTTTGGAAAAATCCTTAATGAATCTCCTATAGAACCCCGCATGACCAAGAAAACCACGAAGTGTTTTCAAGTTCATAGGGGGTGGGAGCTTCTCAATCGCCTCCACCTTTGCCCTATCAACCTCAATGCCATACCTAGATATCTTATGGCCTAAAACTATTCCTTCTTCAACCATAAAGTGGCACTTTTCCCAGTTCAACACCAAGTCGGTGTCCTCACATCTTTGCAATACCTTATCCAAATTCCCCAAACACTCATCAAAAGAATCTCCAAACACACTAAAATCATCCATGAAGACTTCTAAGAACTTCTCTATCATATCGGCAAAGATGGCCACCATGCACCTTTGGAATGTTGTGGGTGCATTACACAACCCGAACGGCATTCTTTTGTATGCGAAGGTGCCATAGGGGCAGGTGAAAGTGGTCTTTTCTTGGTCCTGGGGGTCTATAACGATTTGATAGTAGCCACTAAACCCATCTAGGAAACAATAAAAAGCATGACCACTTAGACGCTCTAGCATTTGATCAATAAAGGGTAAGGGAAAATGATCTCTACGTGTTGCGTCATTTAATTTCCTATAATCTATGCATACACGATAGCCAGTAACAAGACGCGTAGGAATTAACTCATTATTAGCATTACGAACAACGGTCATACCTCCCTTTTTCGGAACTACCTGTGTGGGGCTCACCCACTCGCTGTCTGAAATGGCATAGATTATCCCCATCTCGAGCATCTTTATCACCTCTTTCTTCACTACCTCTTGCATGTGAGGATTAAGTCTCCTTTGTGGTTGACGCACAGCCCGTGCATCTTCGTTCAAGATGATTTTGTGCTTCACAATCTCAGGGCTTATTCCCCGGATATCCGCCATTTTCCATCCAAAAGCCTTTTTATGGCTCCTCAAGACTCTAAGTAACTTTTATTCCTGCAAAGACGTTAGTGCAGACGAAATAATCAAAGGAAGCAAGTCATTTTCAAGAAAAACATACTTGAGGTGTTCAGGCAATGGTTTTAGCTCCAAGTCTTTTGGTGGATCTTCAATGGATGGCTTCATCTTCTCCTCATTTAGTTCCAACTCCATAAATTTGTGCCACTTGGCACCAACATAATCCGTAGCCTCCAAATCGCATGCAGCCTCTCTCTCACTCTTCATCAGATCTCAATTGTGCTTGATTTCATCAAGCATTCTTCCAATGGCTCGTAATAACCTGCGTGAGTACATTCCATAAACAAGAGGATATATAGAATCTATAAAGTGGCACTCATCGTGGTCATCACATGGGTGCTTAATAGACTTATAAACATTTAACGTCACTTTCTCATCCCCACTCTCATCGTAATCTCCCTTCCGAATATCAAGCAAAGTCCTACCCGTAGCCAAAAGTGGTCTACCTAGCAATATAGGGTGACTATCCTCCTCCATATCCAAAACCACAAAATCTACGGGAAAGCTAACTTCTCTACTTGGACCAAAACATCTTCTACGACTCCCATGGGCCGCCTAACCGACCTATCCGCCATTTGTAAGGTCATGTTTGTTCGCTTTAGCTCACCCAATCCTGCACTCTCATATTTCTCCTAGGCATTAGATCGACACTCGCCTAAATCACATAGCACATTGGGAAACGTAACTTGGCCTATGGTGCATGGAATTGAGAAACTACCGGGTCTTTTAACTTTGGTGGCAACTTATTTTGGAAAACAGCAGAACACTCCTCGTTGAGACAAACAACTTCCTCCATTTTAGCCTTGTTGGATAAAATTCCCTTTAAAAATTTCACATAAGATGGCATGTTTGCAAGCGCATCTACAAGGGAATATTTATTTCAACTTTTAAGTAAGATATCGAGAATTTGTTTTGACTCTTGGTGAGAGTTGGCTTCTTAGGAGCCACGAGGAGGGTATGGCAAAGTCGATAAATCAAAAGGTTTTTTCGTGGCATTCATACATGTCTTTGTGCATACTGCTTTTAACGTTTACGCTTTGCTTTTCGGGCATTGAGCTCGGTGTCGCTACTTCTTTCCGAACATCCTCAGTTTTCTCCTCTTCCTCAACAATTTCCCAATCTTCAGTCTCCTCACTGGGCTTCTCCTCATTCTCCATTTTTTTCACAACCGGTGCTTCAACCTCAATACCCACAGCTTTCCCGCTTCTCGTATAAATGGCATTCACCCCCTTAGGATTCCTCACTGTATTTCTTGGCAGCCCACCACTTGGAGCTGAAGTCGAACCCTCCGTGATTTGGCCCATTTGAGTCTCCAAATTCCTTACCACAGATTGCAGGTTCACGTGGGCATTTTTCATCTCCTTCACATCTCTACTAATTTGCTCCAATAGAATATCCGTGGAACTTTTAGGTTGCACGGGTTCCTGGTGTGGTGGTGCTGAATGTGGGGCCGGGGCATATTGCAAATGTGCGTTAGGGTGCATGTAAGCCCCTTGTTGAGGTTGCCTCAGGTTACCAAAATTGTTTTGTTGTTGAGGCCTATATTGATTCTGTTGTGGTTGCACAACCTGCGGCTGAGTAGTCTGCCCGGAACCAGGATTTCTTGCCCAAGCTAAATTAGGATTGTCCCGCCCCAATTCTGATAATTTTGTCCCATGTTCTGATTTGCCAAGTAGTTCACATCCATTTGTTGCCAATTGTGGGTCAAACTCGGATCTACAGTTTGATAAACCATGGGGCTCGAACATAATGGATGCATGTCCATTG
This sequence comes from Gentiana macrophylla, assembly GCA_026214975.1. Lineage (NCBI taxonomy): Eukaryota > Viridiplantae > Streptophyta > Magnoliopsida > Gentianales > Gentianaceae > Gentiana > Gentiana macrophylla. The sequence continues at coordinate 80,918,206 of CM047805.1, read as the reverse complement.
AGTTAAGGCCAAAGGGGTTTTCGAGGGTTGGATCATTTAACATTTGTGTGGTGGTCAATTGGCTAACATGTTGGGTTGGGAAATTAGAGGCCCAATGTTCACCACCACAAGTAGTGCAACCCTTCGACTCATTCTGCCATGATAACATATCACTCATTTGCTTCTTCAGTTCAACCATTTCAGCTTGCATCCTCATAGCCTCTTCATTTACCCCAACTTGGTCAACCGAACCAATTGGTTTCCTTGTCATTCTTCTCCCAGTTTTCCATTGTCGGTTACTCTCTGCAACCCTCTCTATCGTAGCCAATGCAACATCGGGCTCCACACTCATCATATCTCCCCCACATGCCGCGTTCAGATTCGATTGATCAGTCTCTCTCAATCCCCCAAAAAAAAGATGCACTTGATTCCATGCTTCTTGCCCATGTTGTGGGCATTTTCTCAACATGGCCTTGAACCTATCCCAAGCTTCGTGCATGCTCTCCATGTCTAGTTGTTCAAAATTAGCGATGTCGGCCTTCATGTCCAAAGTTACGGAGAGGGACAATACTTCAACAGAATTTCGCATCACTTGATCCCAGTGTGTAAGGACTCATGTGGGAGTGACTCGTACCAAGCTCGCAGCGGCTTCTTTTAGTGCAAAGGGAATAGCAACATCCTGGATCGCCTCCTCGATACCCCATTCATCTTCATTGTCCGACAAACTTGCATGAAATGGTTCAAAAATTGATTCGGGTCTTCAGTCGACTTACCCCGAAACTGTGCACTGTCGTTCAGAAGATACCACACATGCTGTTTAATTTCCAGATTGTTTGCCGGGATGGGTGGCAAACGGATTGGTGTGTGCCCCTCACCTATGATAGGCTGTGCATAGTCCCTCAAAATCCATCCTTGATTACCTTGGTTCTGTACCTGATTGCCTGGATTCTGTGCCCTAGGTGGTGCATAAAAATTTTGTGCATAAATAGGGGCAGCCGGTGGTGGATTCGCATATTGTTGCTGATTCTGCATCATCATCTGCATCATCATTTGCATCATCTGATTCTGGTCAAAAGGTGCTTGACCAACTAAATTCCCCTGATTGTTTTTGTTCTGATTCTGCGGGGCTTGTTGTTGTTGTCGGACTTGATTCTGCCAACCTCCCTGATTTTGAACCCCATTTGGCCCCAGATTAAGTGCCCTCTGATTAGGTGGGGGCTCTCTGTTAACGCCTTGTATTTCCCGATCCTCAGGAGTAAGCGTCGGGTCTAGGCGTAAACCATCTTCAGTTTCATCTGCAAAGCGTGTAAATTAAATGATCCTCACTTCGACGTCATTTCGATTCTTCCGATTGATTCTAACTCGATGAATCGATGTCGATGCTTTTCCAACCGACTTCTTTTTCTCACACTGCTCGATGTCTCGCAAATGCTTCAATCTCCGTTCAAAGGAAGTAAAGGTTTCTTAGAACTTGGGTCATACACTCGCAATCACCAAAACAACACGAAAAACAAGAAAAAATAAAACGACCTAATCCTAAATACTTGAATGACTTATTGATATGGACCGATTCCCTGGCAACGGCGCCAGAAAACTTGATGGCCAAATTATAGCAAACCAACTTTAACCGGCAGAGTACCGGGTCGGTTGTACCACAACGGCGAGCAAGGTCGTATCCCACGAGGAATTGGTCAAGTATCACAACCACTTTCGTATCTAGTTCGAGGCTCACAATCGGGTGAAAATAATATTTATAACTAGAAAAAGAAATTAAAATTATAACTTTAAAATATATGATAGAATGAATAGCTAAACTATGATCAGGAACACTACTCTTAATACCTTACCGAATCACTAGGGATGAGCCTTAACCTACCAACCAACCAATGGTTTCTAATGAATGTGTTGTGGGTGCAATCTCCTAAACTTGTCCCTAGGCGCTAATACCACAACCTAGTTACCCTATACTCGGTTCAACAGTCCCCTCTATGGGATTTAATTGACCTAATATGATGAAAAACAATGAGACGCTCCGCATCCACCGAGTTCACGGCTTAGCGAGAAAAACCTTACCAAGGAACAGTGCGCTAAAAACTCAACTAGTTCGTGCATGGCAATCATAAAATTCTAGTTCGCACTCACTCGCAAAAATACATTTATAAAGTTCGTGTGTCTAATCATGAATCAAGTGATCAAATTAATTCAAGCATTAAAATCAAATTTTTGACACAACAACTCAAAAGATTTAATTTTAAACCCTACTCATCCCTGTAGATCATCATTTAGGCATCAATTTCGTGATCCATCACATAATTTAGCTATTATAAAATTTAGCTACTCATATCAACAATAAAATTGCGTAAACTCATGAAAGAATTAATAATAAACATAATAAAAGGATTGAATAAAATTACTAATGAAAACGTAGCAGCTTCAACACTCGAATCGTTACTTGTTTGTATTTGTACACAAAATCAAATAAAGGAAGTTGATGTTGCTGTTTGCAGGGAAATTTCAGCCGAAAAAAATAGATAAATAAATGTGTTCTAAGCAAAAGGTAGGACGGCTGCCGAAGAGAAAATAAAAATAAAATTCTCGCAGAATCACAATGTTGAAATTTGACCTAAGTGGTTTATTTATATTAATCTGCCGACTTTTCATAAAAGAAATCCGAAAATTCACGTCCCTACTCTTCTGCTTCCTCACCCAATTGCATTCGGCCCCTTCATTAAATGCAAATAGGGCGGTCCCTCCTTTGACCAACACTGTTGCAGCTCTTTTTTTTCTTTTCTCTTTCTTTTTTTTTCTGCTCTTTTTCTTTTGTAAGAGATTATAATCAAAATATTACTAAAAAACAGCCTCCGTCACACCCAGGGTGTGATACATTCTGTTTTTTACACACGATTTTATTAAAATTATTTATTTTTCTTCGAACACTCGAACTTGAATCTTGCGTCATTTCCCCATACAAACTCTGTTTTGCACGATTTTCGTACCGTTGTGATCCTCGTCACGCTCTCTATCACGCCATACCTGTAATAAAAGTAAACCACATACCCAAGCATGACAAACACCAATAAAACATACACAAATCACCCAAAAATTTCGAGATTTTCGACGTAAACGTCTTATCGTCTCGTGATTCAACTCGTGGTGAAATGTGCCCATAAAAACACTTAACTACCCCAAAATTACACCGAATACGCTATAAATAGAGAGTAAAATACACATGAAATTATAGCAAAGTTGACTCTCATCACTAACCACAATGTTCCACTGATCCTAGGAAGAGCTTTCCTAGGAACATGTATAACATTGATAGATGTTCAAAAGGGTGAGTTGATTCTAGGAGTAAATAAGGATAGAGTAGTATTCAATGTGATGAAAACAATGAGGTATGCACAAGATGACGGAAAAGCATGTTACATGCTAGATGCCATAGACGAGCTTGTTTTAAAATTACATCATCAAGTGGCACTTGGCCCTGAAGTAGCAGAGACTTTGCTCCTGAAGGAAGTAATGAGGAAACATGGCCTAGGTGTATTGAAGGTCAAGTACGCGAAGTAGAGCCTATATCTTCTATGGATTTAGGAAGAACAATTTGTAAACCTTTGTTGCATAAGTTCTTTGACTTACAATTGACTGGTAAGATGTTAAGATCATCGTTGGAAGAGCCACCAAGGAATTTGACATTGAAACCATTTCCATCTCACCTGAAGCACGTATACTTACAAGATGATACTCTTCCACTCATAATTTCATCGTTACTATCACCTTTAAAGGAGGAGAAACTGTTAAGAGTAATGAGAGAGCATAAGGGAGCATTCGGGTGGACGATTGCAGATATTCGAGGAATAAGCCCATCGGTGTGCATACATAAAATCTCCGTAGACCCCGAGAAGAAAGCAGTAGCACAACCTCAAAGAAGGTTGACACCACAATTGAAGGATGTTGTTAAGGAGGAGATTCTGGATGGGCCCGATTCATGTGGTGCCCAAGAAGGGAGGATTCACTGTTCAACCTAACGAGTTCGATGAGTTAATCCTTGTAAGGCTAATTACTGAACATCGAGTATGCATTAATTTCAGAGATCTTGAATGATGCAACTCGTAAAGATCATTTTCCTACCATTCATTGACCGGATGTTAGAAAGGTTAAGCGATCGTGCTTTTTATTGTTTCTTGGATGGATATTACGTTACTACCAGGATCCATGTTGCCCCGAGGACCGAGAGAAAATGACTTTGACATGTCCTTATGGAACTTTTGCATACAATCGCATTCCTTTTGGACTTTGTAATGCACCAGCAACATTCCAAAGGTGCATGATATCATTATTTGCAGACATGGTGGAAGACTTTCTGGAAATTTTCTGGGATGACTTTTCGGTATTTGGAGATAGATTTGAAAAATGCTAGGACAACATGAGTAGAGTGCTGAAGAGATGTGAAGAGACCAACCTTGTACTTAACTGAGAAAAAATGCCATTTCATGGTCATAGAAGGTATAGTGTTGGGTTATAAGGTTGTTGAGTATTTTGTGGTAGTATAAGTTAGGTTGATTAATTTTCAAAAGTAGCATTCACCTTGATTAAAGCTATTATATATAGTATTCCATTTAATATTTTATATAAGCTTTTTACAAGTGTTCTGAACTGTATTATATATAATGATGATATCTATATGTGTAAATTTGATGTAATTATTATTATATGTCACACTAACATAGCCATGAAGTCGTAAATTTACATTATATGACGATGTGTCTGTCGATATTTTGCAGGAATTATATAACACTTTATTGTTATAGTGTATAGTATAATTATGATAATCATACCACTATAATAACATTGTGGTGCAATTTAAAAGTGGCAAATATATGTGTTCCAGCCTGTTATCTTTTGGAGTCCATCTAATCCGTTTTCAATCCTTAACCCTCTAGCTGGGGTTAGTCTTCTATGGTCACTCCATTTGCACCGTGAGCCTGCGTGGCTCATTCTGGACCACACAGTTTGAATCTAAATTCAAACTGTGTGGTCCAGAATAAGCCACGTAGGCTCACTCCTCGAACATCCTTCTCATATAAGACTAACCCCTCTAGCTGTCCCTCTCCCATCACTCAAAACGTTTCTCCTTCTATGCAAATCCCCATTCAATGGCCCGATTTTTCTGAAAATCTAATCTTGAAGATTCCTTTCCTTCTATCATCCCTTTCACGTGATGAATCTAATTTTGCTAAGGTTCAGATACTGCCTTGGTCCATCATTGAGCAACCACGTGCTATAATCCGTATATAGAAGGCTCGGTGGTGTAAAGCTTCCGTTTTTGTGCTGGTTCGATGCTTTTATCAAGCGGGTACGCAGCTCCTCAATACTCTGACGGATTGGCATTCTTCCGTTTCAAAGATCGAAGCTTTATGCTCCAAATCATTGCATTTCAGGGAAGTTTCTGTCTATTTCTTGTTAATATCGATTATGTCATTTATTATCTGATTTGTTATGGAATCTGCCTTGATTTCGTGTTATATGCTTTTATGGAATGTTTGACGAGTGAAGACTTCATCTTTACCGTTGTGACAATTTGCCTGGTTGACTCAAAGGCACGTGCTCAAAATCAGAGCTATCATGCTCGAATTTCTACAATATTTTAGGGAAATGTTAGTTCATATTTTGAATTAGTAAATTTAGTGACATATCTCTGATTTAGTCAGGATTTTGTGCTAATTTGTGTGCTATTGTGTCTATTGATTGTGCCTCGGATTTCTCAAGATTTCTTTTGATTGTATTCACACAAACATTGAGATTCAAGTCACCCCTCACTATAAAATGCCAGTCACACGAACAGAGTTGAAAACACAAGCAATCCCACATTTTCTCTCAAAAAGTCTAGTCTTTGTCTGTTTGAAAAGTGTGGTATGTCCCTTAGTGATGGTAGATCATTATTGAGTCAAGAACCAGAAGTGATACAAGTTCTTTCTTTCTGTGGCATACAGAAGAGCAGAACATCGTGGTTGTAGACTCTCCCATTGGTCAGTAAGTGATTACCTGTTTATACAACTGTTCATAGTTGCGTGTACAAGGAAAGAACTGTGTTGTTTTGATCATTGTGTGTTGTTCGACTGTGTCTTAGTCTCAATTGGTTCACTTGTGTAGTTTTTAATTGAGTCTATTGTGTTTTGATTTTTCCTTGATTCAAGTCTTGGTCTCGATTAGCGTGTAAAGGGGCGTCGACATCGGTTTGAATTTGTAGAATTCTCTTGCTAGAAAGTTACGTGCGGTGGAAGATCGCCTTGATTACTAAAATTCGATTAGTGTGGCCTTGTACACACCACGACCAAGTCTCGAAAAATGACTAATCAAAAGTTTCACGTTTGAGTAACCTGTTGATTTGTGTTTACCCCTTATTGTCACTTTTATCATAATTTCAGTTCAAACTCAAACTCATTGAGTTCAAGGGCTGAAATTCAGTGTGTTTTCATTTTGTGTGCTTAGCTGAATTTTATGCTAATCGTGTTTAAACCTACTTCCTGCATACTCCATGTTCCTTCTGCTAATCTGTTGATAAATCTGATGCACAATTTGTTCACAAAACTTGGCTGCTTGCATTGCTCAATCTATTTGTATTTGACCATATCATTTGCTGCATCCTTGTTGCTCTAATCTGCTATTCTAACCTGCTGTACCTTTTGAGTTATCTATTGAAAGCATCCTTTTAGCACCAGCTTTTATTTGCTGCACTCTCCTTGCTTATGAGCTTTATATCCTCTGTTATATTGGTGCTTGTTGTACATGATTTGCACATAATCTGCTCTCTGGCCTACCTGCACTTGTTTTGCTATGCCTATCAATCTGCTACGCTCTGAATAATGCTGAATCTGCAGCTGTGTTTCTTGCAAGTTTGCTGCCCTTTTGTGAACTTTGTGTAATAGATACTTTAGATCTTGTGTTGGTATTCCCGGGTCTGCTGAGCATTGAGATTCAGTATGCATAGTCTCATTCTTGGATTTGATTATCCTCTCTGAAGGTCAACTGAAAGTTCAGCTGTGATATCCCACATCGGTAAAGTAAAAGAATGCTCACACCTATATAAGTGTGAGACATAAAAGTCTTGTCAACTCGGGTTATCCCTTTTAGACCAAGCGAGGACGGCGGTCTAAGAAGTTGACGGACCATTTATGACTCATTTAGCGCTACCAGCCCCGGGGTCTGGGGGCGTTATAGAATGGTATTCGAGCCCGACTATCGAGGCGAACTATGCGCCGCACCGCAAGAAAGCAGTGTAAGGATGGCCTCTAGTTACCTCTGGTAGGGACGATCCAGGACAAGTCTTGGCCGTCCTGGCGAGGACGCCAGTCCCTTATAAGGGGGGGGGGAGAATGTGATATCCCACATCGGTAAAATAAAAGAATGCTCACACCTATATAAGTTTGAGACATAAAGGTCTTGTCAACTCGGGTTAGCCCTTTTAGACCAAACGAGGACGACGGTCTAAGCAGTTGACCGGACCATTTATGACTCATTTAGTGCTACCAGGCCCGGGGTCTGGAGGCGTTACATCATCCTAATATCTGAGCTATTTATTTTGTATACCCGTGTCTTTTGGTAGCATCAATTTTGTAATATACTTTTGTAGTCCTGTTGCATATCTGTGTGTCCCTTGATCGTATTAAACTGAAAGTTCTGTTCTTGGACTTGAACTCACTACTACAAAAAAGCATAAAGATCACGGTTTTTAAGTGTGATATATTTAAATTAGTCACGGCTTCCAAAGTGTGGCATATTGAGGTGTGACATAAAGTACTTTAATCCAATCACAGTTACAAACTGTGATCTATTATAATAGTTATCACACTTAAAAACCGTGATCTATTATAGTTGGTATCACACTTAAAAACCGTAATCTATTATAATTTCATCACATTTAAAAACTGTGAACTATTATAGTTGTTATCATAGTTAAAAACTGTGATCTATTATAGTTGTTATCACACTTAACAACCGAGATCTATTACAATTAAAACACATTTAAAAACTGTGATCTATTTTAGTTGTTATAACACTTAAAAACCGTGATCTATTATAAATTAAATCACACAAATAAAAGTGTTTTTTATTTCAAAAGCAATATATAAGCACACATATTTTTTTGTCTTTGTTGGGACTCGAACCCGGATACTCCGGATTAATGAGCCACACTAATTACCACTAGACCGAAGCTTTCTTTCTTCTAATTTTCGACCACACTAAACTAAAATCTCATTATAAAATACCATATTATTTTAATCACAGTCAAAAACTGTGATTGATTGATTTTTTGTCTCATTTTCCCTTAAAACCGTGATAATAAAAATTGTGATAAATTTTAGTTGTTATCACACTTAAAAATCGAGATCTACTATAATTTCAACACATTTAAAAACTGTGATCTATTATAGTTGTTATCACACTTAAAAACCGTGATCTATTATAGTTGTTATCACACTTAAAAACCGAGAACTATTATAATTTCAACACATTTTAAAAATGTGATCTATTTTAGTAGTTGTTATCACACTTAAAAACCGAGATATATTATAATTTCAATCACACCTAAAAAAGTGTGATCATTCTTTTTTTCGAAAACGAAATAAACGCACACATATCTTTTGTTTCCACTGGGACTCGAACCCGAATACTCAGGATTAAGGAACCACACTAATTACCGCTGGGCTGATGCCTACTATATTATCATTTTCGACCACATTAATCTAAAATATCATTATAAAATATCATATTATTTTAATCACAGTTAAAAACCGTGATTGATTGATGTTCTTGTCTCAGTTTTATTAAAAACCGTGATAATAAAAATTGTGATCTATTTTAGTTGTTATCACACTTAAAAACCGAGATCTATTATAATTGAACACATTTTAAAACTATGATTTATTTTAGTTGTTATCACACGTAAAAATCGTGATCTATTATAGTTGTTATCACGCTTAAAAACCGAGATCGATTATAATTTCAACACATTTAAAAACTGTGATCTATTTTAGTAGTTGTTATCACACTTAAAAGCCGAGATCTATTATTATTTCAATCACACCTAAAAAAGTGTGCTCACTCTTTTTTTTTCACACCTTAAGTGTGATATATATACATTTTACTTGTCTCGGTTCTTTTAAAAGTGTGATCCTTATCTTTAGAAAAGTGTGAACTATATCTCTTTTCTTATTAGTGGATATAATTTGTCTCACTTTTTCTATAATTGTGACAAAAATATCATGAATTCAGTCACAGTTTAAAAATGAGATTAATTGATATAATTTATCTCGCTTTTTCAATAACCGAGACAAAAATATCATACCAATTTAGTCACAGATTAAAAGTGTGATTGCTTGGTATAATTTATCTCGTTTTTTCAATAACCGTGATAAAAATATCATATCAATTTTGTCACTGTTTTAGATGTGAGATTGATTGATATAATTTATCTCGCTTTTTTAGAAACCGTGACAGAAATATCATATAAATTCAGTCACAGTTTAAGAATGAGATTGATTGATATAATTCATCTCGGTTTTCCAATAACTGTGACAGAAAAATCATATCAATTAAGTCACAGTTTAAAAATGAGATTGATTAATATAACTTATCTCAGTTTTGCAATAAGTGTGATAGAAAGCTGTAAGTGTGATATATATATTTTCGTTGTCTCGGTTTTATTGAAACTGTAATTGTTTTCATATCTTGAGTGTGACATAAATCCTATTTTGTAGTAGTGACTTTTTTTGTTTAATTCTATCCCAGTATTCTTTTGATTGTGTTTTGCGTTAAGGTTGTGTAAAATTGCATTAATCCGTATTTGATCTTTGAATATCAGTCTTATTAGTTTTGGTTTATAATCTGGCTGAACCCTTGCAAGCAGCTCTACTATTTTAAGCGCTTAGCTCTTAATCAACTTGCTGGTCTGTAAACTTTTAGTGACCATTGAAATCGTCACTATAAGTCTTAACCAACCATCTGCATGCGAACGTACTTAATATAATATCACATTTTCTATTTAATCAGCCTGTTATTTGCTTAGTTTAAATTTATTCAGATTATATTAGTTCTTTCATTTTTCTTAGTTTAAATTTGTTCAGATTATATTAGTTCTTCATTTTGCATAATTAAACAGTAACTTGCTTATAACAAGTGGGTCTGTTGTTGACTCGTTTTTATCACAATAATTAATTATCTCTTGATTACTAAAGTTTATATAACCCAAGCGAATAGTTAATTAAATGAGCTTCCGTACTTAATTTTCTAATACTTGTGTTTAATCGAAAAGAGTTTAAAATTCACCAACACTCTATTCATCCCCCCATAGAGTGTTTATTTGCAAGATATCGATCCAACAATTGGTATCGAACAAGGTCACCTAGTGATCAATCCCTTTGATAAGTGCTTAATTGCTCTATTTGATTTTTTTAAGTCACATTTTGTGTATCTTATATAATATATAATTATTCCTTAAGTATTATGATTTGAAATCACTCTTTGGATTATAATCAAACTGCTCCTACTTGTCATAGTTAGTTGTTTGATATAAATTAGTTTCTGCGATATAACACACTTGTCTTCTGAGTTTGGTGTTTTTACAGAAATTACCAAGTAAATCAATTTAAATACGTTATATGGCGTCATTTGATCATATGGCTTGATCTCAAAAATAATTTCTCAATTAATAGTGAAGTTGGACCATATGGTAGTGATCAAAGCTCGTGGAAAATCAAAAAATGGTTCAACAACACTAAGTCCCCTAGTGAGAGCCCGGAACCCGTATCAGCTCTTGGAGCTAGAATCTCAGAGCATTTGGACAACGAATCACAATGTTCGGAATCTAATTCTGAATCGAGATCTGACTCAGAATTTAAGGTATCATCTTCTGTTGTTTTAGATTTGCATGAACAAATCAGACAATTAAAATCCACTCTTAAACAAAAAAAAAATTGATTAGTGATCTTGAGACACAACACAACCATGAAACCGTTTCACTAATCAATACTCTAAGTTAATTACTGCTAAAGCACCAAGACTTACAAATAGAAAATGATTCATTGAAAAATGAAGTTGCTTCGATTAAACAAGTCAACTTAAGACTTGAAGAGTGTTGTTCTGAGCTCGAAAAGAAATCTTCAAAAATCAAAGAATCTAAGGGTAAGAAAGTTGATGAGTCTAAAGTGGATCCTAGAACATCAGTCGAACCCTATACCTTAAAGTCTATCTTGGAGCCAAGACCTATTGCCTTAGAGCGTGCTACACTCACACCACCTAAAGCATCCACTCCACCAAAGAATGCTTCATCTACACATACCCACACTTCACAACGTTCTTCATCACGAAGCCACGCTTATATGTATGATTGTAGAGGTACAAGGAGCTATGCTCAACAAAACCAATACCAAAATACTAATCATACTACACCTAGTTCTACACACCTGCATTTCAAGACCCTAGGATCCATCAAGCACCTAATTACACTTATAGGAAAAACATCCACACACCACGATTTGCCAAAGCACATTTTTGGCAATCACATAATGATCATTCATTTCATTCTCATCCTTATCATGAAACTTATGCTCTCAATGCATCTCACACATCCAATCCCGACTACAGTTTTTATGGTCAGTCAACTAGACCCGTATGGGTTAGAAAGACTGCACATAAGCCCAAAGTTAGGAAAGTTTGGGTACCAAAAAAGCTTCAACCTAAGCCCCAAGGACACAAAGTTTAAATGGTACCATTGTCATTATCTTATGTTTGTAGGTCCTTGAGCTTAAAAAGAACATTTCTTGATACAAGCACTTAAATGACATGATGAAAATCTCTTTATATTAAATATGGAAGTACTCTTATATTTTTATATATACTACTTGAGTATTTTGTGTTATAATTCTCAACCCCGAGTCTTAAAATCTTGTTTTGATTAAATTTTAAACTAAGGGAGAGAGAATAGTATTAAAGCTTTTAATGAGAATTTATTCTATGTTAAAAAGCTCTAATTAAGGGGGAGCTTATATGTAGGGAGAGTGTAACTCTCCATTTTTAAATATCCCTTAATAAAAAGCTTTAAAGTGTTCTTTTGAAAATGAATCAAAGGGGGAGATTGTTGAGTATTTTATGGTAGTATAAGTTAGGTTGATTAATTTTTAAAAGTAACATTCTCCTTAATTAAAGATATTATATATAGTATTCCATTTAATATTTTATATAAGATTTTTACAAGTTTTCTGAACTGTATTTTACACAATGATGATATCTATATGTGTAACTTTGATTTAATTATTATTATATGTCACACTAACATAGCCATGAAGTCGTTTCTTTACATTATATGGCGATGTGTTTGTCGTTATTTTGCAGGAATTATATAACATTTTATTGTTATAGTGTATAGTATAATTATGATAATCATACCACTATAATAACATTGTGGTGCAATTTAAAAGTAGCAAATGCATGTGTTCCAGCCTGTTATATTTCGGAGTCCATCTAATCCGTTTTCAATCCTTAACCCTCTGGCCGTCCCTCTCGCATCACTCAAAACATTTCTCCTTCTCTGCAAATACCCATTCAATGCCCTGATTTTTCTGAAAATCTAATCTTGCAGATTCATCTTCCTTTATCATCCCTTTCACGTGATGAATCCAGTTTTGGTAAGGTTCAGATACTGCATTGGTCCATCATCGAGCAACCACGTGCTATAATCTGTATATAGAAGGCTCGGTGGTGTAAAGATTCCGTTTTTGTGCTGATTCGATGCTTTTATCAAGGGGATACGCAGCTCCTCAATACTCTGATGGATTGGCATTCTACTGTTTCAAAGATCGAAGCTTTAGGCTCCAAATCACCGCATTTCAGGGAAGTTTCTGTCCATCTCTCGTTAATATTGATTATGTCATTTATTATCTGATTTGCTATGGAATCTGCCTTGATTTCGTGTTATATGCCTTTATGGAATGTTTGACGAGTGAAGACTTCATCTTTACCATTGTGACAATTTGCCTGGTTGACTCAAAGGCATGGCCTTTCAAAGCTCTTTCTTTTCACGTGTTCAAAATCAGAGCGGTCATGCTTGAATTTTTACCTATTTCAGGGAAGTGTTAGTTCACATTTTGAATTAGTAAATTTAGTAATATATCTCTGATTTAGTCCGGATTCTGTGCTAATTTTTGTGCTATTGTGTCTATTGATTGTGCCTTAGATTTCTCAAGATTTCTTTTGATTGTGTTCACACAAACTTTGAGATTCAAGTCATACCTCACTATAAATAGCTAGTCACATGAACAAAGTTGAAAACACAAGCAATCCTACATTTTCTCTCAAAAAGTCTAGTCTTTGTCTGTTTGAAAAGTGTGGTCAGTCCCTTAGTGTTGGTAGATATTTACTGAGTCAAGAACCGGAAGTGATACAAGTTCTTTCTTTTTGTGGCATACAGAAGAGCAGAACGTCGTGGTTGTAGACTCTCCCATTGGTCATTAAGTGATTACCTATTTTTACAGTTTTTCATAGTTGCGTGTACTAGGAAAGAACTTTGTTGTTTTGATCATTGTGTGTTGTTCGACTGTGTCTTAGTCTCAATTAGTTAACTTGTGTAGTTTTTAATTGAGTCTATTGCGTTTTGATTTTTCCATGATTCAAGTCTTGGTCTCAGTGTGTGTAAAAGGACGTCAGCATCAGTTTTAGAATCTGTAGAATTCTCTTGCTAGAGAAGTTCTGTGCAGTGGAAGACTACCTTCAGATTGCTAAAATTTTGAGTAGTTTGGCCTTGTACAAACCACAGTCAAGTCTGAAAATGGACTAATCAAAAGTTTCAGGTTTGAGTAACCTGTTGATCTGTGTTTACCTCTTATTGTCACTTTTATCAGAATTTCAGTTGTGACTCAAACTCATTGAGTTCAAGGGCTGAAATTCAGTGTGTTTTCAATTTGTGTGCTTGGCTGATTTTCATGCTAATCGTGTTTAAACCTGGTTCCTGCACACTCCATGTTCCTTGTGCTAATCTGTTGATAAATCTGATGCACTATTTGTTCACAAAACATGGCTGCTTGGATTGATCAATCTATTTGTATTTGACCATATCATTTGCTGCATCCTTGGTGCTCTAATCTACTATTCTAACCTGCTGTACCTTTCGAGTTATCTATTGAAAGCATCCTTTTAGAACCAGTTTTTATCTGCTGCACTCTCCTTGCTTCTGAGCTTTATATCATCTGTTTGGTGGTTGTTGTACATGATTTGCACATAATCTGCTCTCTGGCCTACCTGCACTTGTTTTACTGTGCCTGTCAATCTGCTACGCTCTGAATAGTGCTGAATCAGCTGATGTGTTTCTTGCAAGTCTGCTGCCCTTTTGTGAACTCTGTAATAGATACTTTAGATCTTGTGTTGGTATTCTCAGGTCTCCTGAGCATTGAGATTCAGTTTGCATAGTCTCATTCTTGGATTTGATTATCCTCTCTGAAGGTCAACTGAATGTTCCGCCTAGTATCTGAGCTATTTATTTTGTATACCTGTGTCTTTTGGTAGCATAAATTTTGTAATATACTTTTGAGTCCTGTTGCATATATGTGTGTCCCTTGATTGTATTAACTGAAAGTTCTGTTCTTGGACTTGAACTTTTTTGTTTAATTCTATCCCAGTATTCTTTTGATTGTGTTTTGCGTTAAGGTTGTGTAATCTGTCTGAACCCTTGCAAGCAGCTCTATTATTTTAAGCGCATAGCTCTAATCAGCTTGCTGGTCTGTAAACTTTACGTGACCATTGAAAACGTCACTATAAGTCTTAACCAACCATCTGCCTGCGAACGTGCTCTCACCACTCAATATAATATCACATTTGCTATTTAATCAGCCTGTTGTTTGCTTAGTTTAAATTTTTTCAGATTATATTAGTTCTTTCATTTTGCATAAAGTGTAACTTGCTTATAACAAGTGGTTCTGCTGTTGACTTGTTTTTATCACAATAATTAATTATCTCTTGATCACTAAGGTTTATATAACACAAGCGAATTGTTAATTAAGTGAGCTTCCGTACTTAATTTTCTAAAACTTGCGTTTAATCAAAAAAGAGTTTAAATATTCACCAACACTCTATTCACCTCCCTCTAGAATGTTTATTTGCGCATTATAAAGAAAGGAATGAAGGTTGATAAGGAAAAAATAGAGGTAATAGACAAATTACCCCCTCCAACAAACTTAAAGACGTTGTGAGCCTTTCTTGGCCATGCAGGCTTCTGTAGGAGGTTTATTAAGGATTTCTCTAAGGTTTCAAGACATTTTGACGGAATTACTTGCAAATGATGTGCCTTTTTGTATTTGGATAAGAGTGCTAGCAAGCATTCAACACATTGAAGCAAATTCTTATAACCGCCACAATTCTGGTAGCCCCAGATTGGAACCAACCTTTTGAGCTTATGTGTGATGCAAGCAACACAGCTGTTGGAGCAGCCTTGGGACAAAAGGAGGATAGAATCTTTAAGCCTATCTATTACGCCAGTCGTACCCTCAATAGTGCCCAAAGGAATTATGCGACTACAAAGATAGAACTCTTAGATGTTATCTATGCATTTGACAAGTTTCGACCATATTTGATAGGTTCAAAAGTCACTGTATTCACTGACCACGCAGCTCTAAAATACCTTATAACCAAGCAAGACTCCAAGCCGAGACTGTTGATATGGATTCTACTTGTACAAGAGTTTGATGTTGAGATCAAGGATAAAAATGGATTTGAGAACCTGGTGGCTGATCACCTATCAAGATTAACTTTATTAGAAGAGGTGCACCGACTAAGATCAGGGAGAGCTTTCCCGATGAACAACTTTTTGCTGTCTCAGTAGTAGCTCCAGTTGAATCTCTGCCCAGACAAAATGCATCAAGAGTGGGCATGGTATATCCTTGGTTTGCTAACATTGTAAATTATCTAGCAGGAAGGTACCTACCACCGGAATTCACAAGTGCTGATAAGAAGAAATTCTTTATGGATCTAAGGCATTACTAATGGGACGATCCCTACCTATACAAGATGTGCCCTGATACCATTCTTAGGAGATGCGTCCATGATGGCGAGATTCCAAGTATTCTGAGCCAATGTCATTCTAGAGAAGTTAGAGGTCACTATGGGCCGGATAAGACTAAAGAAAATGTACAGTAGTGTGGATTCTATTGGCCAACAATTCAAAATCTGCTTACGAGTTTACAAGAGCCTGTCATTCCAGTCAAATGACTGGTAATATTTCCAAGCAGAATGAGATGCCACTGCATAGTATCTTCGAAGTGAAAGTTATCGATGTGTGGGAAATTGATTTTGTTGGGCCTTTCACATCGTCAAAATCAAATTGTTACATCCTGATAGCAGTTGATTATGTTTCCAAATTGGTGGAGGCAGTGGCCTCACCTACTAATGATGCCAGGGTTGTCCTGAGATTTCTTAAGAAAAACATGTTGACGAGATTCGGAGGGCCCAGAGCTATAATTAGTGACGGAGGGACCCATTTCTGTAATAGGTTGTTTGAGAAATTGAGGTTGAGATATAGGGTTAGGCATAAGATTTCAGAAGCATATCACCCTCAGACAAGTGGACAAGTGGACAAATGGAGGCCACGAACAGAGAGATAAAGAGGATCTTAGAGAAGACTGTGAATCCCATGAGGAATGATTGGTCTTTGAAATTAGTTGACACTCTTTGGGCATACAAAATAGCTTATAGGACCACAATTAAGATGTCACCGTTTATGATAGTGTTTGGAAAAGCGTGTCATTTACCTGTAGAACTTGTGCACCGAGCCTTGTGGGCTATAAGGTTTCTAAACATGGATGAAAGTTTAGCCAGTGAGAAGAGATTATTAGAATTGAATAAACTAGAGGAATTTAGTTCAAGCGTATGAAAATTGTTGGACTTATTTTGAGTTTTAGTGATGAGTGCCTGACTAGCTGTTATAGAGCAAAGGCAAAAATATGTCTAGATCAAATGTATAGGGTTATTAGAGTTTGATCTTTGTATAGGTTTGATCAAACAAGCTTTGTAAAAGGTCACCGACTTTCATCAAAGACTGTCTTGATCGATAGGGCACCCGAGTCGATGAGACTATTTTAGGAACCTCATCAAGATCGAAAAATCGAGGGCTCAAACTCGCTTATTGAAGGCTAAGGGATCAAACTTAGTATTTAAAGTCAAGGATATGAAATCAGAATTTAGTGAAGTCTATGATGACCTAAACTGATTGCATATACCTTCTGTACAAGGTCTAAGTTCCATAAGTTAAGTGGAGATTGGAACTTAGTTATATTCAAAATGGTGTAATCTAACTTAATAATAAAAAGTTAGATATAAGAGAAGTTAGCTGCGGTGTTTTATAAACACAGCAACCTTGAATCAGCTGACTGATAAGTATTTCAGCAGACTTACATACATAGGAACCTGCTGAACATATTTTTCTATTTAATCAAAGGTTACATTGGAAGTTTACAAAGAAAATGACAGATAACAACTCTTGGTTTTATCAACAAATCAATGGCCAAGATTAAAGGGATGTTGGAAAGAAACTGAGGTTTATCCAATGGATACAAGTCAAAGGGTGGGCGATACCAAATCGACAAAAGTAAATCGACAATTGTCGATTACTATGTCTGAGGGACGAAAAGCAAGTCAAGATGGGACAAATCAAACGGCTATGTTTGAATTTCAAACATATGTCACAAGGATTCTCACCTATAAATAGAAGACCCCTGTTACATAAACAAATGATGATTTTTGAGAGAAAAAACAACAGATAATCTTGAGCTTTAGATTCTTATCAAGAAGTCACCTGCACGACCTCTAATCGAACTTAAACTCATCGATCCAAAGAAACTTCTTCAAGTGTAATCATTATCAAGCTACATCAAGTTTACACACTTGAAGAATCAAAGTCTGTGATCATATCATCCTGAACAAGTCTGCTTTGAAAATTCAATCACTTACTTGATTCAAACTTTCTTTTACAAGAAATCTATCAAGACAAAGAAGCATCTTTGGGTGTCAAGGATGTTGTTTGTGGTGGTGAGTCGGTGAAGAGGCAATCATACCCTTCAAGGACCAGTGGAAGACTTTGGGCAAACAATCCTACCTGCTCCAAGTGTTCGGTTTGTGAAGCCATAGTTATTGGTGAAGGACAAACAACTAAGGGATTTTTGTAACTGCTACCTCAAGGATCTCTAGTGAATTACCTCCAACATCACAGGAGAAGAGTGGACTGACAGGATTATACCACCTGGAACCACTATAAAAATTGCCTACTTACTTTCTGCATTTACATTCTGCATTAGTATATTTAGCACATCAACTTACTGAACTAGCAACTGAATCACACACATACACTACTGAGTATCTAATACTTGGTATCATATTTTAACAACAAGTAATAAGACTTAATTTAAATATATTCCACGCAACAAATTCAAGAAAGTCAATAGTCACAGACTTATCGAGAGTCACTAGACTAATCGATCTATCTCTGTGCAAGATTCTTTGAGTTTGTTAACTCTAAAAGTTTTAAGTGTTTAGTTTATTCACCCCTCTAAACTTAACCAAAGCCTTTTCAAGGGACCAACAATTGGTATCGAGGCGCTTACATTGCTCAAGTAATCCGCTTGTTGTGCTTGTGAAAATACTATGAAAACTTTTTCAAGTTTCTGATTTTCAAAGCTTTGCATCATGGATAACAACCAGTATGCTAGAACAATGTCGATGTGTTTTTTAGATCGTTTTGATGAGTATAAACGTCGTATGCAGGCTTTTATAGCTGCAACACATAATGAGATGATGGATGTGCTGGCTGATGGACCACTGGAAATCACAAAAGCTATAACTGTGGATAATCAAAATCAGTACATTCCAAAGCCAAAAAGAGAATGGAATGCTGAAGATAGTAAAAGAGCAAACCTCAACAATATTGCTATTGATATCATATACAGAACCTTGGATAGCAATATGTACATGAAGGTGAAAGATTGCAAGTCTGCAAAAGAACTTTGGAATAAGTTGCAATTAATCTGTGAAGGCACTGATGCTATCAAGAAGAATAAGATCAGTGGGGCAAAGAAGAAGTTCCAGGAGTTCAAAATGAAACCAAATGAAACTATTGAACAAATGGAGTCAAGATTCAATGCAATCATTGATGAACTCACCCTACTGAGTGTAAAGTACTCAAAAGAAGAAATCAATTCAAAAATCTTGGAAGCATTACCTGCAAAAGAAGTTTGGCAAATGAAGGTGATTGCCATAGAAGAATTGAGAAGTCTACATGAAGAGGACACCTTCAAATTGTTTTCTGATCTCAAAGCCTATGAATTCAGAAGAAAAACTTGTACCGAGGTCGAAAAGAAGAACCAAAGACCACTGCATTGGCTGCTACACATTAAGAAGAAACATCAGGAGCTCAAGATGATCTACTGGATGAGATGCAAGAGCAAATTGCCCTACTGAGCAAGAAAATTAGAATGATGAAAACTGGAAGGGGTTCTCCAAGGAGTTTCACAAAGAAGTTTAGTGAAAAGAAGAAGGAAGAATCCAAGAAAGACAATGATTACTTGTGCTATCAATGCAAGAAACCAGGACACTTCAAACTGGATCGTCCCGAGCTAAAACAGAAGAAAGAACCTGATTATCTTTGCTTCAATTGCAAGAAGCTCGGACATTTCGGATCCGATTGTCTGCACTTCTTGAAGAGCAAAAGTCAACAAAGAAGATCCGGCTAGAAAGCTATGGTTCTTTGAAGATGAATCAGGATATGGCGTAGAATCGAAAAGGAAATGAATCAATGATACCGCACTTGTTGTTCTTGATATGGATGATTATGCTTTAATGGCAAACATGGATGAAACAGAGGAGGTATACAATTCTGTATCTATAAACACTCCTGTGAATCAACTTGTGGTTCAAATCCTAAAAATTCTGACAATGAAGAAACTTTGGATGCCATCCTTAATCAACTGAGAATAATACAATCTGGTTATGAGATTGTGAAGGCTGAAAAAGAAGCTCTCCAATCGAAGTTGAAAGGTTAAAAACTGAATTAAGAATTCTTAAGGGCAAGGAAAAGGAATATGGACAGAATCAACACAAGTCTGCATTGTACATTCGATGAGTCATTGAATCTGGCCACAATCTTGTGCCTCCACTGCATTCAAATCTAGAAAGCCTTATGGTGATAGAACATGCCTTGGATTTGGAACTCAACAATCAAATAAGAGTGGATCTAGTAAGGCTACTAAACCCAGAACCAGAATTGGTGCTAAGTTTGTGCCTGCACAGGATCCAACTCCCAAAAGGGGTCTTTGAGGCGAAGAAGCCTCTTGAGAAAACTTCAAGGAGGCAAAATCGAGAAGTCAAAAAGGTCAACAACACCTAACAAAAGAATAAATCTAAAGGTAGATCATTGTTGTACCTTCTGTACTCGCTGATAAGCAGGACACTGCTACCAAGTCTCACTGGACCACAAAAAGGTAAAAATCAGAAATATTCCAAGAATAAGAATCCTAAACCTAAAAATGTCAATCATTCAAGGGATACTTATCTCAGAGGGAATGGTAGACTGTTCCCTACTGATGATGATTGGAATATTCCTGTTTCTATTGCTAGAAACAATAGATATAACCATACTACTAGGGTAAAACCTCAGCAATGGAATCAGCAGAGGACTCAGCAGAGACCTCAGCAGAGACCTCAGCAGACTCCATACTACAGGGCTGTTCCCAACAGAAAGAAAACTAATGGTTATGCTAGTGCTTCTAACAAAAGAAATCACTCCAAACAGCACTATATACCAAAAGGCCAGAAAGCATATGTGAGTCCTACACAACCAAATGTTAGACCTTATGGATGTGTAGAATACATGTATGAACAAAAGTATGATACCTTTCAAAGAAGACCTTATGGAAACTTGCCAAGGGTCATGCTTACCACCGACCATCATGGACCCAAACAGTTTTGGGTACCTAAAATACATTAACATTGCTTTGTAGGGTGTCTGGTACTTTGACAGTGGATGTTCCAGGCATATGACAAAGAATAAGCACTGTTTGTCAAACTATGTGGCAAAGAATGGTCCAAGAGTGAATTTTAGCAACAAAAATACACCAGGATACACAAGTGGTTATGTCACACTTGTGAGAAATGGATTAACAATCAGGAATGTTGCATTTGTGGAAGGACTGGACTACAACCTACTGAGCACTGGATAGTTTTGTGACATGGGTTACAAAGTCACTTTTGACAAAAACACATGTATTGTCATTAGTGAAAGAGGTGATCAAGTTGTGTTGGCTGGAAGAAGACAACAAAACATGTATGTTGTGGATTGGTCTACTGATGTTCCAGAAACTTGCCTGATTATGCATAGCAAGTCAGAACTTAATTGGTTATGGCATAAGAAGTCAAATCATCTAAATTTTGATGATATCAATCAGGTTGTGAAGATGAAACTGGTGATTGGTTTACCTGATATCACATTCAAGAAGGATGCTATATGTGATGCTTGTCAGCAAGATAAACAAACAAAATCAAGCTTCAAGTCAAACACTAAGCAATCAACAAAAAGAGTTTTGGAGCTGATGCACATGGATCTTTTTGGACCAGTGACACTAATAAGTGTAATAGGAAAGAAGTACACTTTAGTAGTTGTGCATGATTATTCAAGATACACTTGGGTGGTATTCATGAACAAGAAAAATGAAACAATTCAAAAGATGCCTGAACTTTTGAAGAGATTGCAAAATAAGAAAAGTTTGACAGTAGTGAAGATCAGATCAAACAAGGGTACTGAATTTCTCTATAAAGTTATAAGGGAATACTGTGAGCAAAATGGTGTGCTACATCAACTGGTCATTCACTTTGGTACACCTCAAAGAAAATGGGGTTCTTTGAAAGAAAAACAAACTCTAAAAGAAGCGGGAAGAACTATGATTTGTGAAGCATTATTATCTGAAAGATATTGGGCTGAAGCAGTCAATACAACATGCTATACACAATATAGGACCTCAGTGAACAAGAAGCTGCTGAAGACACTTTATGAGATTTGGAATGGAATGAAACCTAATATATCTTATTTCCATCCATTTGGAAGCAAATGTTTTATATTAAATCATAAGGAGCAATTGAAGACCTTCTAAGCAAAATCAGATGAAGGAATCTTCTTAGGATATTCCTCTGTCAGCAAGGCTTTCAGGGTACTGAATAAAAGGACACTGAAACATGAAGAAATAATACATTATGTACTTGATGAACCTAAGTTCACTGGAATGGAAGATGAAGCTTGAAACTCGCCGAGAATCAACAAGTCCACCGATCCGTAATGTGTTGATGTTTTGGAAAGGATTAATGACTTAAAGGTTTCGACTCGCCCCTCTTTGAACACCCTGTTGGTAACACTCATCGGTGCAACAATCGAGGCGAGTTCAAGGATCTCAATGAACCCCTATCAAAGAAGCGGCGAGACCTATCAAGATGATGTTCCTGAAAATCAATCTAACCAAAATCCACAATGGTTAAGGGATCACCCTGCTGAACAAGTTATTGGTAATATACAGCAAGGTGTAAGGACTATAAGACAATTAGAAGCAATGTTCACTTGTTTTCTATCTCAAATGGAACCTAAAGTTGTTGAAGAAGCAATATCAGATCCAGATTGGATAATTGCTATGCAAGAATAATTGAATGAATTTGAAAGAAATCAAGTTTGGACACTAGTGGAAAGGCCTAATCATGTAAATATAATTGGAACCAAATGGGTATACATAAATAAATTGGATGAATCTAGTACCATTGTAAGGAATAAGACCAGACTAGTAGCAAAAGGCTATTCTCAAGCATAAGGAATAGATTTTGATGAAACATATGCACCTGTTGCAAGATTGGAAGCTATAAGATTATTCTTGGCATATGCTGCTTACAAGAACTTCAAAGTTTATCAGATGGATGTCAAAAGTGTATTTTTGAATGGCATTCTGGAAGAGGAGGTCTATGTTCAGCAACCTTCTGGTTTTGAAGTTAAAGATCAAGAAGATAAAGTGTACAGACTCAATAAAGCACTTTATGGTTTGAAACAAGCACCAAGAGAATGGTATGAGACCCTATCTCAATTCTTGGTGGACAATGGTTTTACCAAATGTACCATTGACAAGACTCTTTTCAGAATCAATGAAGGAGACAGCACCCTGCTGGTACAGATTTATGTTGATGACATAATTTTTGGTTCTGAAAATGAATTACTATGTGAAAAGTTTGCTAATCTGATGAAAAGTAAATTCCAAATGTGCATGATGGGAGAAAGGAATTACTTTTTGGGATTGCAAGTCAAACAAATGAAAGATGGAATCTTCATTCATCAAACCAAGTATACCAAGGAACTGCTGAAGAAATTTGGTATGGAAAATAGCACCAAAGTATCAACTCCTACGAGTACACACATTAGATTGGATGAAGACAATGAAGGGAAAGATGTTGATCAGACTTTATATAGAAGGATGATAGGCGATCTCATCAGACTTCATCGCCATGAGACTGATATATCCTTTGCTATAGGTGTTTGTGCAAGATTTCAATCAAAACTTAAGGAAAGTCATCTAGCTGCAGTCAAAAGAGTTCTCAAGTATCTAAAAGTGACTTTGGATGTAGGAATATGGTATTCAACAGATGGAAGCTTCAAAGTTATATTCTACTCAGATTCTGATTATGCTGGGTGCAAGATTGATAGAAAAAGCACCAGTAGAACTTGTCAGTTGATGGGAAATAGATTGGTTTCTGGTTCAAGATGAAATGCAATTCTATATCAACTTCTATCATGGTTTGAGTATATTGTTCTTTGGAAGTTCTTGTGCACAAATACTTTGGTTAAGACAGTAATTAAGGGATTATGGAATTCAAGAAAGAGAAATTCCTATAATGTGTGACAATAGAAGTGCACTTGCAATCATAGAAAATCCTGTTTTGCACTCAAGAACCAAGCATATTGATGCGAGACATCATTTTATAAGAGATCATGTTGAAAAGAAGGATGCGGTGGTTCTTTACATCCCTACTGAAGATCAACTTGCTGACATTTTCACAAAACCACTGGATAGTGAAAGATTTGCTAAGTTAAGGACTGAACTTCGAATTATAAAAGTTAACTGATACACCTATGATCAGCAATGTAATGGAATTCACCAAGAGGATTAGTCTTTGCTATGTTGGGTGAGCTCACTTAGCAGATTAGTCATTGGTATCAACAATTCCATGTACTTATTTATGTTTGAACAATTTAGCAATTGAAGTTGCCAAGGGGATTGGTTTTTGTCATGTTGGGTGAGCTCACTTGACAGATCAGTCATTAGTATTAAACTTCATTCTGTATTATCAATTGGACAAAACAAGAAGAATTGAAATCAGCAGAGTAACATTGTCAGTAGGCTACTGAGACATTATGTCAGCAGGCTGCTGAGCCAAGTCTACTGATGGCAAAGTCTGCTGAGGCATACGTTACAGTCAAACTTTAACAAAAGTCAAAAAGCAAAAGACCAGGATATTTATTCTATCTTTATAACCGCAGTTACACGATCTGACGGTTTCAACTCGTTATGGATAAGTTATGGGCCACGTGTCAAGATTTTATTCATTTCAAATTTAATCATGGTTAATGCTACAGTGCATTATCTGACAGTTTCTACCCACTACTTTCTGCTATATATACAGACATAGACACAGAGGATCCTTACAAAACACAGATTGATTTTCTCTACAAATATACCGTGTGAACATAGATTTGAAAGCTATCTTCTTCATCTTATTCCTCAATAATGGCAGATAAGGATGATGTTCATACCGGAACAAGCCAAAGTGTCAGAGGCTTTGTTGTTGATGCTAACAAAACTGAGTTGACTATCAATATTGGTAGAAGAATTAGAAGATATGAAGGATTGGAAGATGTGCTCAATATAAGACTGGAAAGAATATCTTACACAAGTGTTGTTAGCTTCTGGAGAAACTTTGTGCTAAGAGATAATAGAGAGGCATTTACTACAACAGTGAATGGCCAGGAGATTGAAGTTTCCTCAAACTTGCTGAGGGAAGCTTTTGGTTTTGCTCCTGTACAAGATGCTCCAACTAATCCTGAGGAAATGGGAATGTCAAAATAGGATTTTGTTGACAGAATAAAGATCAATGATGCTGTTAAATCAACACTGAACATCAATGTGAAGCATATAGGAATGGAGTACAACCTGCTGAGTAAGATAATAGCAAAGAATATCTTGGTACTTAGTGGAAGCCTTGATACATTATCAGGACCCAAGATTGAACTGTTAATCATCATCTGCAAAAGCGTAAAGTTTGATTGGGCTGGATTCTTTGTCCATTATATGAAGTAAGTGATAACTGAGGAAAGAGAAGGGACAAGGAAATCCAAGGCTTTACCTTTGGGTTTGATGGTTCAGGCCCTGCTGAATCATTTGGGGATTGCTGATGTTGCACCTGAGAAAATAAACAAGTCAAGATATAAGAAAGATATTGGCTATCTCCTCCCTGGTTTGGATGATGATGAAGATGTGGATGTTGAAGCAACTGAAAGTGATAATGATGGACATGATAATGCTGTTGGTGGGCAGGTCAAGCAAGTTGTTAAACCTGTTGCACCCAAGAAAGTTGCTGAGAAGAGGAAGGTCACGACACCAAAAAAATCACGAGATGTTACACCTAGAAAAAGGAAACAGACAACAGAGATCAGCTGAGTCTCACCGAGGTCCATTGAAGTTGAAGTTCTCGACCTGTTGAAATTACTAGGTAGAGGAAAGCTGCTGAAGTTGAATCAGAGCAACTTTCCAAGAGAATAAAGGAAATTGCTAAGAAAAAGAAGCATGGAAAAGGCAAGGAATCGAGGGTTCTTGAAGAACAAAGGGAAGAAGAAGAACAAGAGGCTATTGAAGCTGAACCCTTGAAAATTGTTAAGCCTACTGAAACTGGGAGAGGTTGTTGTTGAGCAACTGGCGGAGCCTCTTGAAGAACCACATCGACTACTTGAGTCTGCACTGCTGTGGATATTGATATAACTGTACAAGACCTTGAAAATTCTGCAATAGTTCAGGGGGAAGAGCAGTCTGCTGCTAACCCTGCTGATGAGCATTTAAGTCAAGGGGAACCAAGTGTGGAGCAGATGGAGGTGGTAGGTACAAATGTATAACCTGAGAAACCTACTGACCTAGAAGCATCTGTGGAGGAAACTCTGAATCTGCTTGTTGAGACCTTTGGAGATCAGCAAAGTGGACAGATAGCTCCCACAAAGCCAACTATGCCCTTTGAAAGAAAAGAAAAGAAAAGGAAGGAATGGTATGTTGATCCTACACTCCTGCTGGTTGCTGATTATTTCTAATGGAAGTTTGGATTTTACAAGAGACAAAAATCAGCTGTTGAGCCTATGAAAGACTTTGAGGAGTGGGCTTTCGACAAGTTAGGAGTGCAAAATTTTCTTGACTTGGTTGATACCTCCCTGTTGGAAATGAGATTAATGGAAATTATTGAAAAAGAGAAGGGAGAAGAAGGTATTATGTTCAAGACTCCTAGGGATGGACCAGATAGTGATGATTCATCATCATCTGATTCTTATGATGGTCATCCCCCATATCAAGGAGAAGCCAGTGGAGTTGCTCTGATAAATGAACCAAGTGTAGAACATTCCACTGTTGCTGGAAAGTCTGCTGAGGGCCAGCAGACTAGTCAAATGGATGAGGATCTGGAAGATCTCACCATAGATGATTTGGAGACCTTAATCAATGATGGCATAAACCTTGGAGGTAACAGGATGGTTGGCACATCTGATGCATTCAAGGTTGTGGAGGCTGATATGAATCATGAGGATCAGCAGACTGAAGATTTGGATGAAGAGAATGTTATTGAATATAGTGAGCCTGATGTTAGTTCTGAAGATTCAGTTTAATATCAAGAATGGATTGATACTCATGGCACTATCTCTAAATCTGCTGAGGATCTACAGAAGATTGCTGATGGTGGAGGAATTCTAGAGGAAGACATGGCAACTTTTCCTTTTATCTGTGTGGAAGAAAGAGTCCTACTCACTGAGGAACAGACAGTGATTGGACAGAGGTTGGTCATGGTGATGGGGTTGGAAGAATCACCATTACATTTTGAGAAGGTTCAAGCTGTTGAGGTTCAAACAGCACTTGAACAAAGGTCGGAACTGGTGGTACAGGTTGCTGAGGACCAAACAGCACCTGGACAAAGGTTGGAAATCCCAATGGGTTTGGAGGAAACCCCTGTAATTATTGAAGAACAGGATGCTGTAGTAGAGCCTATTGGAGGAAAGGTCACTGAATCAAAACTCAAACTTACAACTCAGATTGAAGATGAATTGAGAAATAAGAACAGTTAAACAATTTCGAAAATACAAGGACATTTTTTAGTAAATAAGAAAATGTTTGATCAGCTTTGTTGCTAGATCGGTTTTGTGTCATTGGGAATATATAGACCAGTAAATGGTAGAATCATTTACTAAACCATTTTGAAAATATGAGATGTAATGAATGAGGTAACGTAAAAAGTCTGCCATTAACTTGAAAACATATAGTGTTGCTGAATTCAAAGTAAAAAATGTTGAGTTTTTAAGAAAGACTTTATTAGAACGAGAACAGTCGATTTTGAATACATCAGAAGCAATTAATGCAATGCATAGTAGAGACCAACAGTTTTTATTTTTTATTATATTTTCTTATTAACTTTTTATTTTTAATCAATACAACAAGAGTAATATATGTAATAGTATATATATATATATATGCACGGAGTGTATTTGAAAAGGTGAGTGTGTGAATATACATACATACATACACACATATATATATATATATATATATATATATATATATATATATATATATATATATATATATATATATTGATAGATTATGGAATGAAAACTGATTTCATTGATTGATAAGTTTACAAGATAGCAGTATATATATACACGTAAGGAAGATTCTAGAACTATGGAGAATAATACACAATAAATACAAATAATAGAGAATAATACACAATAAATATAAATAATCCTAATCGCGCCTCAAGCGGGACGAGGAGGATGAAGGCCCACTTGGACTTAAAATGTGTAAACGGAAGTCGAGAGAGCGGCTTAGTGAGGGCATCGGCCGGTGATCGATCAAGACTGACACATGGGAAACACGAACGAGGCCAAGACCGAACATGATCACGGATAAAGTGATAATCAATGGCGACATGCTTCATACGCGAGTGAAAAACGAGATTAGCACACAACCGAGTAGCACCAACGTTGTCGCAAAAAAATGACCGGAGTAAGAGCAACAGAAAACCCAGATCCGCCAGAGATAAGTAAACCAAGCAATTTCGGCAAAGATGACGCGACAACAGAGCGATATTCGACGGTGAGGCAGCGCAATGTAAGTCTGTTTCTTAGAGCTCCAGGAAATGAGATTTTGACCAAGAAAAACCAAATAGGCTGACGTGGACGAGTAACCGGCATCCTGATTCCCACCCCAATCAGCATCAGAGAAAGCATGAAGCGCAAGCGGGACGCGAAGAACAATTGGAGACCATCATGCAAGGTACCAAATGGCAAGTAACGAAGAATACGTTTAACAAGTGACCAGTGATAATCAGAAGGAGCGTGCATATCCTGAGAGAGCTTGTTGACCGCATAAGCAATATCGGGACGAGTGAACATAAGATACTGTAAAGCACCTAGAACCTGACGATACTGAGTAACATCCGAATGGGGAGGAGAAGCCATGACACTTGATGTAAAGGCATCAGAAGGAAGCGGAGTGGAGACAGGCTTGGAGTCCTGCATGTTAACCCGAGAAAGGAGCTCATGCGTATATTTTGTTTGAGTAAGCATGAGTCCATGAGCATTGAGGGTGACCTCAACACCCAAAAAGTAAGATAAAGGCCCAAGATCCTTAATGGAGAAACGCTGGCCAAGAGCATCAACAACCTGCTGAACCTGAGACGAAGAGCTTCCAGTAATAATAATATCGTCAACATAAACAAGAAAAATAGTAATACTAGAAGAAGTCCTGGCAATAAATAGAGAAGAGTCCGCAGCAGAATTGATAAAACCAATAGAGAGAACAAAATTCCGGAGTTCATGATACCAAGCCCGGGGTGCTTGCTTAAGCCCATAAATAGCTTTATGAAGCTTGCAGACGTAAGTGGGGCGATCTGAGTCCTCAAAGCCCGGAGGCTGAGTCATGTAAACATCATCGGAAAGTGAACCCTGCAGGAAGGCATTATTGACATCGAGCTGACGTAGAGACCAACCCAAAGAGACCGCAATGCTGAGAACCAGACGAACTGTAGTAGGTTTCACCACAGGGCTAAATGTCTCAAAATGGGCGCTGGTTAAAGCCTTTTGCTACTAATCTAGCTTTGTAGCGATCTATAGAGCCATCGGGATTACGTTTAATCCGAAATACCCACTTGCAGCCGACAACATTAAGATCAGAATTGGGAGGAACAAGAGACCAAGTGCCATTGCTCACCAGCGCATCAATTTCTTCAGACATAGCTAGACGCCAATGTGAACTGGTGAAAGCCTGCTTTTAACGATGGAGGCTCGATGAGAGTGAATAGTGAGAATCCAACCGGGCGATAGGGTTAAGGAGTCAAGCGAGGTTTAAAGATTTGATTGCGGGACCGAGTAACCATGGGATGTAAGGGGTGGTGGCGAGGTGAGAGAGATGAGGAAGAGGAGGTGGAGATGCAGCGAAGAGACAAGATCGAGAGGATGAAGGAGGAGAAGAAGATGGAGGAACTGGAGAAGAATGAGGGAGGGGGACGGATGGGGAAGAAGGAGGAGGAAGATCCGAATACAGAGCAGGCGAAAGCAAAGTATCAAGGGAAGGGAGAACAGGATCAGAGGGGGTGGTGGCAAAAGGGAACAGATCCTCAACGAAGCGAACATCACGTGAAACATACATGCGAGCACTAGAGAGATCATAGCATAGATAAGCACTCTGTGTGAGTGAGTAGCCAAGAAACACACACGGTACGGAAGAGGAGTCCAAATTTTATGATGATTGTATGGCTTAACCCATGGATAACAAAGACTGACCAAACACACGCAGACTTAGTATAGTTGGGGAGGTGGAGTAAAGTTTTTCGTAAGGAGAGCATGGCTAAGGTTTTTGTGGGCATTCAGCTTAATTAAATAGACAAAGAAGGTCTTGACGCGATATGACCGATAAGTGATAGGCATTGATGCATGGGTAAGAAGAGTGAGAGCCGTTTCGACGATATGTAAATGACGGCGTTCAGAAATACCATTGTGTTGGGGGGTGTGAGGCGGGGAAGTGTGATGGGCAATACAATGGGAGGATAAAAAAGGACGTAAGGCAATGTATTCAGTGCCATTATCAGAGTAAATTGTTTTAATTTGGGCATCAAAAAGTTTTTCAACGTAAGGCTTAAATTTATGAAAAACCGCAGACACATCAGATTTATGAACGAGAGGATAAAGCCAAATAAAACGCATAAAGTGATCAACAAAAATGACATAGTACTTATAACCATCAATCGAGTAAATGGGTGCAGTCCAAACATCCGAAAAAATTATATCTAAAGGACGGGAAGAGTGCAAGGTAGATTCAGCAAAAGGAAGCCTATGGCTTTTATTACGTAAACAAGCATCACAAGGGGAGGAAACAACCGATGATAAATCTAAACAATTGTTTTTAACTAAAAACTGAATAATTGGGAAAGCTGGATGACCACAACGACGGTGCCAATTAGAGGTGGAGGTTGTATTAGCTGAAAAGGTAAACAGAGGATTGGAGGACCAGGAGTAGACTCCACCTTGAGCCTGACCCTGGTAGAGGCATTTTCCCGTCCTCAAGTCTTTTACGAGGAAGGAGTTAGATAAAAATTCAATAGTGACTGAATTATCTAAACAAAATTTAGAGAAAGATAACAGGTTTCGGGAAAGCTGAGAAACACACAATACATTTGATAAACGAAACGAAGAAATTGAAGTAGAACCAATGTGACTAATAGAGAGTGCACTACCATCACCAATAATAATATCATCCAAACCTGTATAGGGATCATGCGATGATAGAAGGTTGAGATCATTAGTCATGTGGTGCGAAGCACCACTGTCGAGCAGCCACGAGCCAGAGAGAGACATGTCGAGCCGCCAAACCTGAATTATATAAGCAAATTATTTTCTTTTCTATTTTTTTTTTATTCGGTTTTTTTTTTTGGTTTTTTTTTTTTTTTTTTGCTGGTAAAAGAGTAAATAAAAAAAAGAGGAAAAACTATGAAGATTGACGGAACGGAAAGGGAGAAGAAATTAAAAGGGACAAAAGTGAATGGAGAAGGGAGAAGAAGATTGATGGAATGAGGGTTTTGCTAGAAAAAAAAAAAAAAAATAGTGGAAGCAGGGAGAAAGAATGGAGGACAGAAATCGGAAGAAGAAAATGGGATCGGGAAACGGAATGGCCGGTGAAGTTGCCGGAGAACTGGTACGATGTCGGAAAAGAAGGACGAGAACGGGAAGAGAAGGCTGATATAGTTGCCGGAAAAAAAAGGAACGGAAAAAGTAAAGGAAAAAAAATCGGATCTCAATGCTCTGATACCATGATAGATTATGGAATGAAACTGATTTCATTGATTGATAAGTTTTCAGTATAGCCGTATATATACACGTAAGGAAGATTCTAGAACTATGGAGAATAATACACAATCAATACAAATAATGGAGAATAATACACAATAAATATAAATAATCCTAATATATATATATAGGACTTATTTAGAATGAGTTTTGTAATATATATATATATATATATATATATATATATATGAATGCAGAATATTCCTGGTGTGGCAGTGTTATGAGTGATAGTATATTAAGAATATAAATGAGTTCATAACACACAAATCCGAAGGCACAGGCAACCGAGTGTGTATCATCTCTGTTAATGTATTCACTCAAAATATTTAACAGATTAACATCATAATTTTCATCATCTCTTGTTAGATCAATGCATTTTGGTTTTGATTCATAAATCCGCATGATTTCATCAAAAACCTTAAATCGAGAGGGGCATGCAGGCACTTATGATTCATTAATCAGAAAAACATATGCAGTAACAATCCGATTTCATCATATATTTTAGTATAATGCTTCATCTTTAATTGACCTTAATCAATCAACATAATACTCCGATTAACTCATAAATAGAGGTATAGCTAACACGATTTTATCAAGAAGATTACCTTGACACATGAATCAAATAAAAGCTGACCCAGATTCATCAATCTGGAAGACTTTGGTCATAAATCAAGAACTGATTTCACCAAGTACAGACTAGAAATGCAGAGAGGTAATAGCTATGATACCTGAGCCAGAAAGGAAAATCTGGACATTACATGTATGTATATGTCGGCCAGAAAGTTACCGTAGCAAAAGAAACATTGTAGCTTTTCTTATTTTGAACATTCATTAGATGAAATAACTTCTGATTCTCTAATATTGAGCCATGGAAAGGGTAAAAGTTTTCATCTTTTCAATCTGATTGTCTTCATTATGGGTTAATAGTTTTTCTCAGTTAGATGAAGAAGAAGATGGGCTGAGAAGACAACCGAAACATTTCATTCAATGTATGAGGAGCTGAATCGAGATATTGGAGCAAGGGTTGGGACAGAAAGTTTGAAGAACCGAGGAGAAAAAAAATGACTGAAGAAGAAGGAGGGAGGTGGCTGGCTTTGTCTGAATGTTTATTAGGGTTGAATTATGTTTATATGGAGGGGTAAATGTCGGGTATGATAGTTTGATGGGCCATATCAATATATAAGTTTGAGTAGGCCCATATACCATTATATTATGTTGTGATTTGAATAAATGTTCAGCCAATGTTTAAAAAAAATGTTGGGCCGTGAATTGTATTGATGTTGAGTCCAATATTAGTTTATCATTTTCTCGATCGCATAGTACAACACCATATCATATAAAAGGTGATGATAATATATATATATATATATATATATATATCATACACACATTTTGTTTTGATCATTTACGGTGTATTTCAGTGTACCTGCAAAACAAATAAATGTCTTTGTAAGTCATACGACTTCTCGGCAGAGTTAGTGACAAGAAAAATATATGGCACATAAATTTAGGTACTGTAAAATTAATCAAACCATATACGGATTATTGTGGGCACAACAATATGCCAACAATTCTCCCCCTTTTGATTAATTTTACAAAATACCTACGCTCCCCCTAAATTGCATCTCCCCCCTGCATATATAAATCTCTCCCCCTTATTTTGAAAAAGGAATCAAAAGAATGATCTAAAAAGGAACCGTACATAGGTCACTACGCAGCTCTTCGAACAAAGCCTAGAGTATAGGCTTCGTGAAAATGTCAGCGACTTGATGTGCAGTAGGCACAAACTCTATAGATATCATACCATTTGTCACATGATCTCGTATAAAGTGATAACGGATATCTATATGCTTGTCACGAGAGTGCAATACCGGATTGCGGGACAAGTTTATAGCACTAGTGCTGTCACAGTAGACTGTCACGCAAGTTATAGTGATACTGAAATTAGCAAGTTGTTGTTTGATCCATAATAGCTGGGCACAACAATTACTTAAAGCAACATACTTGGCCTCAGTGGTGCTCAAAGCAATGCTAGGCTGCTTCTTGGAGAACCATGAGACGAGTCTATTACCCAAGAACTGGCATATGCCACTAGTGCTTTTGCGTTCCACACGGAAACCTCTATAGTCAGCATTGCTATACGAGAGTAGTGTGAATAGTGTAGTTGTGGCATAAAAGAGACTCAGTGTGGGGGTGTGCCTAAGATAGCGAAAAATTTATTTGACTGCTCCAAAGTGTGACATCTTAAGGTTTGCATGTTATCGTACACATGGGCAAACGGCAAACATAATATCGGGTCGGGAAGCAGTAAATTAAAGAAGGGAGCCTATCATGGATCTATAAATGTGTTGGTCAAATGGTTGGCCATCTTCATCCGTAGTCAGCCTGACGGATGAGGTCATCGGCGCGCTTGTAGGCTTTAGCGTGTCAAACTTGAATTTAATGAGCATGTCTTTAATGTAATTGGTTTGATTAATATGTGTCCCTCGGGGAGTTTGTTTGATTTGTAGACCAAGGAAGAAAGTGAGCTCTCCCATGGCCGATATCTCAAAGTTAGACTTCATCAAGGTCTCAAACTCGGTGCATAGGTCAGGATTGGTGGAGCCAAAAATGATATCATCTACGTACACCTGAGCAATCAGGATATCTGAACCAAATTTCTTAATGAATAGAATATTATCTACTCTACCCCTAGAAAAACCATTTTCCAGCAACATAGATGATAGCCGGTCGTACTAGGCTCGAGGGGCCTGATTCAAGCCATAATGTGCCTTTTTGAGACGGTAAACATGATCTCGGTGAAGTGTATCATCAAAACCCGGAGGTTGGTGAACATACACTTCCTCCTTGATAAGACCGCTCAAAACACACTCTTAACGTCCATCTGAAATAGCTTTAAGTCAAAAGCATATGTAAATGCAATAAGTAGGCAAATGGCTTCAAGCCGAGCGACTGGAGCAAAAGTTTCATCGTAGTCGATGCCTTCCTCTTGGAAATACCCTTGTGCCACCTGTCGGGCCTTATTCCGAACGACTACCCCGTTTTCATCCATTTTATTTTTAAAGACCCATCTGGTTCCTATAGTGTGAGTCTTGGGAGGTAAAGGGACTAGTTCCCATACATCATTTCTTTCGAATTGATGTAATTCCTCTTGCATGGATATCAACCAATATGTGTCTACTAGTGCTTATTTTATATTTTTAGGTTCAAGTAAAGACACTAAAGATTTATAAGAGGGTGGAAAAGTTGACCGACAGTGGATACACCAGTATTAGGATCTCCGATTATAAGATCCGGAGTATGAGCGCGATCCCATGTACATTGCCTTGAAGAAGCAGGTTGCTCATTTTGTTCAAGGAGTTGTTCACCATTTGCTAAGGTTTCACCAACCATGGATCTGATTTCAGTAATAGGAGCCTCTAGAGTAGGAGTTTTAGGAACCTCTGGACTTACTTCATTTGTGGCCGGAGGAAGAAACTCAAACTCAGAACAATCTGTAAGTTTAGCTTTCTCTAATAGTTCCTTAAGTCCTTCCACATTAACACATGTGTTAGTCATGAAATTTGATTCGTTAAATGACACATGTATAAACTCACAAACGCGTCGTGAAACCGGATCATAGCATCTATATGCCTGTGAGGTTTCATAATAACCCACGAATATGCATTCGGTGGACTTAGATGCAAATTTGTCCAAGTTTCTCTTATTTTTTAGGACAAAACACTTAGACCCGATGATATGGACATAGTTTATTTTGGGTGGTCGGTTCCTAAGAATCTCGTAGGGTGTCTTGTGATTGCGTGCAAAGCACTTACTAGCAATAGGACTAGGTCTATCGTAGTAGAGTACTGGTGAGTCAAGGTCGAATCCCACAGAGACTCGTAAGAACGCTAATCATTCAAGATTGATACGTCACGACAACTGTCTACGAACAACTATAATATAGACAAAAGTAAAATTGGTGCCACAAACTAAAAATACCGTGCAAGTTCAAACGGAGCAAACAAGAGTTTCTAAGGTATTAGTCTAGTTATGAGTTATTAGTTATTCCCCCCAAAACATGCAATAGTCATCCCAGTTGGTAAATTTTAATTCATTGTCAGATACGGGTGCAACTTCAAACCCAATCTACATCCACTGTAAGGACAACGGACAATCTATACGCAACTAACCTCCTTCGTTGGTTGTATTAGTCCAAACGCAATAAGTTCTAGAGTTGCCGGCTCAAGACCGAAAACCTCCCTGGGCAGCTATCGACTATGACTAGCATGTTCCTAAGGATCCAACAAGACAACGTCCAAATTAACACTTCACAAATAGTCCTTCATGCTAATTTACGATGACATGCAAATAGTTGATCAGGCTACTAACATGTAAATTAAATCTGTCGATCAATGTAGCTGGCGCCGATTATCATGAACTAGTAATTTACTAGGTATTCTGATCTAGCGATATAGACCGTAACAAATCTGAAGAATGCAATCTCTATTTCAAGATTTCTTCACCAATGAATTAGATCTATACATATATGGGGTATAATAAACTAGCTACTACATAATTAAACTAAATAAACAATTAAAACATACTAGTCAAATAGAACAACGACATATCTACATCTTGGAAAAGATAGAAAATCATATCCTCAAAGATGAGTGTAGATCTCCCTCGGATCTCTTCCTAGGCGGCGAATCCGCTGCCTCTCATAACTAACTCATAAAATAAATAAAGAACTTTTATTGTATAATACTTGTAAGTTTTGAGGTACAATGAACTCAAAAGTGGACACACTCAGTTATGAGGCGATGCCTCTTATTCATAGCTAAATAAACCGACTTAGAAACACCTAGAACTACCCATCATCAAAGAAAACGCGTTTCGGAAGATTCTGGACTCTCGGTAAATCGGTGGTATCTCCCGATTAATCGGGGGTATTTCTGTCTTTTTATTTCTGCCGCCTTAACTTGGAAGGTTCTTGAATACCCTAAGCCCAATCCTTTCATTCAGTCCACTCCAAAATTGTCCACAATGCTCAGCCCAATATTTCGTATCCTGAAAATAATCAAATAACACACGAAATAATATCGAATAATGGAAAATAAATGTTAAGTGCAAAATACTCGACTCACGAACCCGACATATGACATGCAACTCAAATGGTTCATTTTAGTAGGTCTAAACAACTATGTTTAGCTTATAATGTGTAGAATGTTGATGTTGTAGGACAAACTATTTTAAGCGTCATCAACTACCCCCCACTATCCATTTGATCGTCCTCGAGCAGAGTATCAAGGCGGAATGTACCTCCAAGAGCAATCTCCATCAACTACCACATATTCATACAAGATTTCTTGCAGAACACATATCAAGAAACAATCCATAAGCTCCCAATAATCATTACTTACCATGCATCGATGTGTCATGTGATAAATCCTTCATGATAGTGTGTTCGTGAAGTGAATCAAGTTGTATTAACCCCTATCTTAAGTTACTTGTGCATACACTCACTCGTCTTGCCTTCAGACTTTGTTACATAACATGGTACCTTAATCGGGCCGGGCGGACTTGGGCACCGAGTATTACTCTTAGGTCCTCGTTTGTTTCTATTGTTTTCTCTTCTTCTTCCCTTTTTTTTTCTCTTATTTTTCCCTTTCTGTAAATCAGGATCTCCCTGAGAATCATCATCATCATCTTTCTTAGTCTTTGAGTCTCCCTTCTTGGCATATCTTTCCCAGTATTTGTTTTATGAGTGAGTAACAAGTACTCAGAAATTCTTCAGATCTAAACAGTTGGGATAGGTGAGTGATGTCGAAAATCTCAAAACCCCAATTTTCAGTTCTTTCCATTTCAACAAATTGGCTTCTTTGATTTGGAATGGAGCTGAACTTCCAATACTGATAATCATCAAGTCTTCTACAGTCAGCTTCAATCAGTTTCCCAATGTTGATACATGGATCAACATCTTCAGTTTCTGCTGCAGATTTTTCAGCTTCAGTTTTGCTCGCTTCCCCCTCAGCAACAACTGGGATGATTGACAATTCAGTGACAATATCTAGAACTGAGGCAGCTTGTTCAGTTTCCAGTTTTTCTTCGGCTGCAACTTCTAGTAGGGATTCTGTTATAGTGATAGGTTCAGCTTCAGTTGTAGGCTCAACAACTTGATCAGAATCCTTCTTCGATTCAGTTTCCTGTGGCTCAAGAAAGATCGTGTTCGATGATTGGTTCAGTTACCAGTTCCGTAACCGGTTCTTTCTCCTTCTCAGCATCATCAACAAGCTCATCCAGAGTGATGACTTGTGCTGGTCTCGAATCAACTTCAACAACTTCTCTTTCCTATGATTGAGAAGCTTCCAGTTCCTTGATAGATTCTTCATATTCAATTCGAGATGCTGATTTTTGTGGTGTAGATCTTGATAAAGATATCTGATTGAGCATTGCGATTACACCAGGTCCAACCAGTTCCTCAACAACATGTTTTATTTCAGCAATAATTTGTTTGGTGGGGGTTTCCTCAGTCCTGGTTTTTTCCCCTAGCTTTCAAAGAATCGAGGGGGTCGACTTTTCTCAGTGAAGCCTCTACTGCTTTCTCAGTAACTTGTCCGGTTGTGACTTCTTCCAATATTCTTTTCCTTTCTCTCAGTCTCTCAAGATGTTCCAGTGCCTCAGCTGTAGTTTCAACTTTCTTAGTAGACCTTTTTCTC
Organism: Gentiana macrophylla; assembly: GCA_026214975.1. NCBI lineage: Eukaryota > Viridiplantae > Streptophyta > Magnoliopsida > Gentianales > Gentianaceae > Gentiana > Gentiana macrophylla. Next base: position 80,879,827 of record CM047805.1, on the reverse strand, counting down.
TTCTTCTTAGATTCAGCTTCAGAACCTTGAGTTTTACTTTTCTTGGATTTCTCTTCTTTGACTGCAATTTTACCATCAACAATTGTAGTTTGCTTTCTCTTTGCAATTCCAAAATGGTCAATAATAATTTGAACTAGTATAGCAAGGGTCTTCTTGAGATAAAATCTCCCTTTCGTTTCTGCGTTTTTCTTCTTGGGCACATCAGAAGATTGTGAAACCAGTTGATCAAAGATATATCTCTGCCAAGTGAAATTTTCTCCAAACCAAATAACATACAGCAGGTCCAATTTTGTGCTGGAGAGATTACTGAAGTTGCATGTGTTTCCAATCACGCAATTAAGCTAGCATCTTGGTCAAGAAATTGAATTCGAGTTTGAGTAGACTTATTGATCCGCATAAAGATACACTTGAATCTCTTATGATTTCAATATCTTTCCAAAGTTTCTCTTCTCGTTCTTTAGATTTTTAAGAACAGAGGTAAATCCAGATTTTTTTTGAAACCAAATAACCCCGCAATTAGGTTCTCTGTAACCTTGATCTCTTTTCGATTGACTCGAGTGATAAAAGTGAGTAAATCATCATCTTCTATAGTTTTTTTCCATACTCATAGTAGTCGCCTATGTTGTCCAGACAAACACTCTTCAGATTAATATTGAACACTTGCTCTAATCCTTTGATTTTTCTGATTTTGTTTGCAATTTCCTTGGCAAGAGTCTGATCTGTATATCTTGCAACAAATTGATCAAGTGAAATGATCATTCCAGGTTCAACTTTAGTAGGAGCCATTATTTCAATTTATTGGAGAATTTGAAGAAAGAGAAAATTCTTTCAACTTGGATGGATATCAAGAGAAAACTGAGTGTACAGGATTTCAGGTATGAAACAAGGCATTTATAAGTGATAGATTTGGTGGTAATAATATTTGAGTCGGTTTTAAAACGTCTCATCATAAATCATGTCAAGCGTTGAGATACGGAATTATGTGGTGAGTGGAAAGGATGAACGGCTGAGATGAGTGTAGGTCACAACTTCTCTGTCATCCGTAGCTTGTATCAATAAATAAGATAGATGTGGTGTATCTCTAGTTGTAAAGGTCCAACTTTGATCTTCTCCAAAGATTTGAGTCAGTTGTCCTTTAGATCAGTGCCAAAATTCATTTAACTTTCTCCTACAAAACAAATTAACAAGTCTTTGGTACCCATATCTGTTTGAGTCTTTTTTGATTAGTTTTTGTATTTCTGTATGTTTTAAATGGCTTATCAGTTTTATCCTTATATCTATTTTGATTTTTCGGCTGTGTATGGTCAGTTTTCACGAAATTCTGCCTTCTTGACTCGAACGTCTTTTTACTGGGGAGTTTGTGAAACTGAGTAATCATAGGTCCATTCCAATCTTCATCAGTGGGAAAAAGTCTTCCTTTCCCCCTGAATCTGGTATTCCATGAATGATTTTCATTCTTTGATTGATGAGACTTGAATGTTCTTTTAACTGATCTCTTATCAGTTGTGCCTTTTTCATTCCTCTTATACCTTCTTTAAAATCTTTCAGTTTGTTGTTTGCCACGGACTGATTTTATAGTTGTGTCAGTTTTAGGTCGAGCCTGTGCTGGGTAATTTTCAGTTCTAACTATATTGTAAGTTTTCTGAGTTCTTGACTTTTGTGCATCTACAAACTTAGGTGCAACTATACTAGGTCTGAACATAGAATTTTGCTGACTGTAAAATCCGAAACCAGTTATGTCTCCAAATGGTTTACCTGGTTTGAACTGAACACTGGAAGATGGATCAACTGATGATTCTGTGATGTTTATTACTTCCGTCAGTTCATCAGTTGAGCAATTTTCCTTAGCTCCATTGTTAGCGTTGATGAGGTTGATTTCAGCATTCAATCTTAGAACTTCATCTTTCAACAAATCTTTTCCCTTTTTAACATTCTCATAATTCTTTTGAATTTCCTCTAATTGCTTTATGTGTATGTTCAAGTATTTGTTGAGATCTTCATTTCTATGATTGTTCATGGAAGTGTGTCAATTTCATGTAGAAGCACTTACCTCATGATGCCTGATAAATAAATTTTCAGTTCTAGCTTCTTCATCTTCTAGTATCTGTTTTCCATTATCTAACCCAACATTGTTGCTTGTTAGGTCAGTTCCAAAGAATATGATTTCTTCATCACTTTCACAAGATCATTTCCTCCAAAGCTTATGGGTAGCATTTCAGCATTATCTTCATTGTTTGTAAGGGATGGTTCATCAATGAATGTCTCAATCAGCTTTTCCTGAGTTTCAGCAACAAGAGCCTGAAATTTAGTTTTGTATTCATCAAATCTCAAAAATGAGCAATTGAACATAATTCTAAAATGATTGAGTGAATCCATGATGCAGGTTTTGAAAATTTGAAGGAGAGAACAAACAAACTGATAAAGAGATTCAGCTTATGGATCTCTTCAGAATAGAAGCGCTGTTCCGATACCAATTGTTGGTATCGAAAATAACTAATGGCCCGTTATCTCTAACAACGAAACTGATAAAAGCTCAATCGGAGATCTCTTCAGAGTAGAAGACTTGCTCCGATACCAATTGTTGGTCCCTTATAAAGGCTTACACAAGTTTAGAGGGGGGTGAATAAACTTGACCCCAAAAACATAACTCAAAACTGAATCTTGTACAGATTAAGTTTAACCTTGCACTTGTGTGGAGTTAAGCTAACTTAGATGAGTATAAGTCAATTCTAACTTACACTGAACTTAGTTAACTGGCAACGGATTAAATTAAGACTATATATAAAAATTTAGTTTATCAGTTTGTCTAAATATAATGCAATGTAGTGCTGACTCAGTTTCTTGTGTTTGCTGAGTGTGATTGGATGTAATTTATACTTAGATGCAGTAAAAAAAAGCGTAAAGTAAGTAAGTAATTAAGACAAGTATTATAGAGGTTCCAGGTGGTGTAATCCTGTAAGTCCTCTCTTCCCCTATGATATAGGAGGCCAAATCCACTATGTTCTTGAGGTTTACAGTTACAAGACACAAAGTAAATTCTAAACACATGATTGTCCTTCACTAATCCCTAACTTCACAATCTTCCAGCTTCAGTCTTCAACAGGTAGAATTGCCGTTTGAACTAAGCTTGCTACACTGGTCCTTAGAGGGTTGAATTGCCTCTTCACCACTTTCAACACAAACACAGTCTTCTCCCCGATCGCACTCCACTTATCCTTCACACCTTCTTGGTGTTTCATAGTCTAAACCTTTGATAGAATCAAAGTTGAGACTTGAATCAATAACCCTCAGTTGTTCAGTCTTCAAAACTGAGTCTGATCCCTCTGCCTTCATTAGTGAGTTTGTTCTTTCAGCATTGGGTCTTCAGTCTTGTAAATGATCAACTGATTTTGATACCTCAGCGAATCATTTTTGGATATCAGTTTTAGTTTCAAGACTCAAGTAAACTATTCTATTACAGTGCTTGTCTTATATAACCTATACAATAATCAGACTCTAGTAAATCCTATACATTCAGTTCTAGACATCATTTAGCTTTTCACTATAACAGCTAGTTCCAACACTTCATCAATGCGGTTAAAACAAACAAATAAAAAATAACGAATTATCATCAAAATTCAGTTTTAAAATCTAACACAAATAGTCGAGGTCTTAAAGTTATTTTCAAGTTAGTCTGTGATAGTTTGAAATAACTTTATGATACTTGTATATCATGTGATAACAATATAAATATGGAGAGTACTCTGATCTCATATATGAAGATCAAAGAAATGCAAGTTCAAAGATAATCAGATTAGATAGCAGAATCAAAGTTGAGCAGAAACATAAACACTTGAAGATATTCTGATCAGACATGAAATAATAAGTTAGACTCGAAAGATCAGATCTAAAGATATATTGTGAAGAAAAGACAAAAGCTGACAAGTATTTAATAAGGAATAGAGATACAGTTTCAGAAGGCAGAAGTTATTACAAACGTACAAGCAACGTTCAAATCAGAACTTTTCTCAGTACAACGGCTATATTTGAAGATATACAATGGTTAAATATGTCACGTCAGCATTCAGACTTGAAGAAACACATTCAGACTTAACGGATCGTATCTAAATGAAGTATTTTTCCACCTATAAATACTGGACTTAAGTCATTTGAATAGAAGAACTTGCACATAATTGTTGGAGAACTTTTGCAAGAAAGATGGGGAATATACTGAGATTTCATACAAGAACTTAAAGGCTATATCTATTGAAGTTCAAAAAATTGCAAACACTCAAGCTACAAAGTTAAATCATGCAACAACTCTTGAATCAAGTTGGCCACATAATGAAACTATATCCACATATCCAGTAAGTCTCAACGCATTTATTCAACTTGTTGATTCAACCTCTAATCTGACTTGATTATTCAACAAGGAGGCAATGTTATCTCGAGAAATGAAAGCACGAGTAAGACCTGTGCGGGGATTGACGGAAATATCGCCATAAAATAAAATAAATAAAAGAGAAGAAAAGTTGAAAGACGTGTCTCAATAGTAGTGTAAAGATGAGTGCTTTCATTATTGGTTATTATATGTTGTATTCATGCCTTGTTTGTGAGCATCGCCTAGTGCTTTTTGTAGTGCAATTGATACGTGATGGTTCGATTCGTTCTGACCGAGTTAGTTCATTGATAGTTTTGATGCTTAGATGCGATCTACCTTTTTCAAAGTGATGTAAGTCAACCTGATGATGCATTTTATCATGTTTTATTCCCATTTCTTGAGCACTTAGTGATGTTTTCGTATCAATTTTAGCAAATAATGTGATGATATGGACTGTAACGCCCCGTTCCCGGACACCGAGTCCTTATCCGGAAATCGAAACGTTCGGCACGCATAATATTAAATAAATAATATTACACGTTAGCCTCTACTACGTTGTATCAAATGAAAGCAAACGGAAGCTAAAAAGACTCGGGTAATTTTCCAAATAACCAAGAATAGAAATAAAGAACTAAAGAGGAAATGTAATATTATTACGTTCGAAACGAAACCAACGACTCCAAATCTTTACGATTTAAAAAAAAACTAAAAGGAAACTACAGAATCCAATAATAATAATCCAAGTCTAAGGCATAAATGAAATAAATGATAAACAAGGTCTTCAACTTCGGCGTCATCAAACGTCGTCATCAAAGTCCTCCTCAAAGTCTTGACTAACCTGTTCGTCTTCTCTCCCCCAAACACATAAATAAACATGCATTTGAGGTAAGTACATTTGTACAAAGTAAGAAGTAGAAGCTACAATTTAATTAAGGTTATTATTAAAAAATTATCTTGGTGAGACCGACTCAATCTAGGGTTCATTCCATGCCCATCGACATGTCATGACTATACGTTTCTAACCTAGCTTATCTTTGTTAGACCATTATTCAAGGACACAATGCATGGTGAAAATTCCACCACGAGATATACTTGCCAACTACGGTGATTAGCACCGGTAGTCCCGGGATCTCCCCGGTATGCATATACGTTCGATGGATTTCCTCCACTACCCTTCACCTTTTTGAGCCGATGCGTTGTCCACCTTTTATGAGCGTATCACATCGCCGATTTGAATCGATTGCCTAACCAAGAATAGATGAGGTTTTATCTTTTATCTACACATATGTAATTATTAACTGTGAATTAACTAGTCACCTAAGTGTTTTCAGAATAAAATCTCACCTTATCAGTTCTACTCCCTCACTTAGACAACTAGACATCACATCCTATCAATTACACAGACATTGATGAACTCTAGTTCATCAAAGCACAAGCCCTTTCATGCCCTTTCGACGGATCCGAACTTCAACTCCCTTTAAGAGTACAGTCGGTGTTTTAACTGAACGAATCGGAAGTTCAATCAAAGCTTGTTCATATTTTAATGAATGTTATCATATTAAGATTAAGGGTTTAAAATAGTGAAAACACGATTATGAAGCCTGAAAACCAACCTGAAACGCTAAAACAAGATAAGCAAAGTAAAACAGGCCAGGCCTGCCTCGACATCCTATGGGCGCCATCCGTAACCAAACGCCCGTCCCACTAACACCGGAAGCCCGTCCGTCTAAAATAGCTACATTCGAATCAAAATTACGACCTCAAACGCCCGTCGCCTATTTCAGGCGCCCCGTCTGAAGTTACTAAGGTCCCGGGCGCCCGTCGCTAGTGCAGGCGCCCGTCCGACTGGGTTTTTCCCAAAATGCTACAATCTTCGCAACTCGATTTTTGAATCGTTTCTAACCTAATTAACCTCGTTTTCAACTCAGAAAAATGTGGAAAACAAATCTAAACATCTATGATCCTTTGATCAACGAAAAAGCATAACTTTCTTGCATCTACGCATCATAAAACTTGATCTAAACCTCAATAACAATAATTAGAATTGTAGGAAGAGCCTCTTACTTTTTAAGCAGCAAATTCCTACTCCAAACCATAGAAAAACAAAGATCAAAACCGATCCTTTTCGCGGAAAAACATGTGTGATAAATCCAAACTTAGATTAGATTCAATCACACGCTTCTAGACGACAAAAACTACGAATTGATGAGTTTGAATCCATCAAACTCGAAGATGAACTGAATTAGGGCTTAATCATACCTTAACAAATCTTCAACTTTTTGATGTCACAACGTTGCTCACTTCACAACGATTCCGGTGCTCGACTCTGATCTTAAAACCGTCAAGGATTGACTTAGAACCGATGACAACAATCCCTCAGCCCTAATTCTTGCACACACACAGACGCAAGAGGTAAACGTTGGAGGTGGAAAAATCTGATTAAAAGATTATGGGGCTGATTAGGTTGATTTTCCCTTAAATAGGAAGAATCCCATAATTACCTAATTTCCATAATCACCCTTATTAAATCAGATTTTCTTCCTTAAATATATATATATATATATATATATATATATATATATATATATATATATATATATATATATATAAATATATGTCAAATTATGTATATAAATATCCAAATTAGTAAACTCCGAATAAAAAGGAACCGAACCCAATATTTCGTTTTTGCAAAATGACACGTCTGCCATTTCCCGAAAATCGGAATATTACATTCATCCCCCCTTAAAGGAGTTTCGTCCTCGAAACTTAGAACATACCTGGTAAGTCCATAAAATCTGGGAACTCGTTGATCATATCGTCCTCAACTTCCCAAGTAGCTTCATCCGGTGAATGATTTTTCCATTGCACCAGAACCAAAGGAATCAACCGTCTCTTAATCATCTTTTCTCTCCGGTCCAAAATTCTAATCGGTGCCTCATCATACGAAAGATTGTCTTGAAGAATCTCCGGATCAACCGTAGTCTCAACATCTGTTTTGGTCAAACACTTCTCCAGCATCGAAACATGAAACACATTGTGGACTCTTGACATGGATTCCGGTAACTTAAGCTTATAAGCCAACGATCCAATTCTTTCTAGAATCTCAAAAGGTCCAACATACCTAGGGCTTAGCTTTCCCTTTTGTCCAAAACGTTTCACCCCTTTCATTGGTGAAGCTCGTAGGTAAACTCTTTCACCAACTTCGAACTCAAGAGGTCTTCTTCTAACATCTGCCCAACTCTTCTGTCTATCTTGAGCCGCCTTCAGATTCTTCTTAACCAACTGAACCCTTTCTTTAGCTTGCTCAACCAATTCCGGCCCGGTGATTTCTCTTTCCCCGACTTCATCCCAAAACAGCGGCGTTCTACATCTTCTTCCATACAACGCCTCAAACGGTGGCATGCCTATACTTGCATGGTAACTGTTGTTATAGGTAAACTTCGCTACCGGTAGGTAATCATCCCATGACCCACCTACTTCCAAAATACAAGCTCTCAACATATCTTCTAGTGTTTGAATGGTTCTCTCATATTGTCCATCTGTCTGAGGATGAAAGGCCGTACTCAAATCCAACTTGGTTCCGAACGCTGCTTGTAAACTTTTCCAAAACCGACTGACGAATCGACTATCTCGATCCGAGACTATAGAGACAGGGACTCCGTGCAACTTCACTATATTATCCAAGTATAGTGTCATCATCTTCTTCAAGGGCATATCAACTTTATACGGTAAGAAATGAGCGGATTTGGTCAATCTATCCACAATCACCCAAATCGCATCATTACCGCCTCTCGTCTTAGGTAAACCGGTGATAAAGTCTATAGTGATCTTATCCCACTTCCATTCCGGGATATCCAACGGCTTAAGCATTCCTCCTGGTCTTCTATGTTCTGCCTTAACCTTCTAACAAGTATCACACTCTGCAACGAACTTGGCTATCTCCAGTTTCATCGAGGGCCACCAAAACCTTTCCTTCAAGTCTCTGTACATTTTAGTAGCTCCCGGATGAACTGCAAAGGCGATCCTATGTGCCTCTTCCATGACTCTCTGTCTTAAATTGCCAACATTAGGCACACACAAATGATCTTGGTACCAAAGGTTTCCATTCTTGTCTAACACATATCCCACCGTAGGCTTTTCTCTTGCAACTCGCTTCAAGTCAGCCAACACTAGGTCTTCATCTTGCTTCTCCCAAATATCATCCATCAAATCGGACCTTGCTAACAATGGTGCCACGAACTGCCGGTCTTCAATCTGATCAAAACTCCGAATCTGCAGCCTATCTAACCTTTCTGCAACAACTTCAACACTTGAAACCGCAAACACTGGTTTCCTACTCAAAGCATCAGCTACTACATTTGCTTTACCCGGATGGTACTGAATATCCAAGTCATAATCCTTAACAAACTCTAACCATCTCCTTTGTCTCATATTCAGATTCTCTTGGGTAAAGAAATACTTCAAGCTCTTGTGATCGGTGAAGATCCTGGCCTTAACTCCATACAAATAGTGCCTCCAAATCTTCAGGGCAAACACTACTGCTGCCAACTATAAGTCATGTGTTGGATAATTCTTCTCATGCACCTTCAACTGTCTAGATCCATAAGCGATCACCTTACCTCCTTGCATTAACACACAACCCAAACCTTGTCCCGAAGCATCCGTGTAAACGTCATAATTATCAAAGATCTCCGGAACTGCCAAAACTGGGGCTGTAGTCAACTTCTTCTTCAACGTCTGAAAAGCCTCTTCACACTCACTGGTCCACTCAAACTTTACATTCTTTTGAGTGAGCCAGGTAAGTGGTGTAGCTATCTTTGAGAAGTCCTGTACGAACTTCCTATAATAGCCATCCAAACCGAGAAAACTTCTAACCTCTGAAACGGTAGTCGGTCTGGACCACTTCTCAACTGCTTCAATCTTCGCGGGATCAACCTTAATGCCATCTCCTGAAATGACATGACCCAAGAAACTGACTTGCTTCAACCAAAAGTCACACTTGGAAAACTTAGCATACAACTGGTTCTTCTTTAAAGTATCCAACACTATCCTTAAGTGTTCTTCATGTTCCGTCTCATCCTTAGAGTATACAATGATGTCATCTATGAACACTATCACAAACTTGTCCAAGTATGGCATAAAAACAAGCTGCATTAAATCCATAAATACAGATGGAGCATTAGTGAGTCCAAAAGGCATAACTAAGAACTCATAATGTCCATACCTCGTACTAAAATCCGTCTTCGGTATATCTGATACCTTGATCTTCAACTTGTGGTATCCTGATCTAAGATCAATCTTGGAAAACACTCTATTGCCTTGCAACTGGTTAAACAAATCATCAATCCTTGGCAAAGGCTATTTATTATTGATGGTAAGATTGTTCAACACTCTGTAATCTATACACATCCTCATGCTACCATCTTTCTTCTTCACAAACAACAATAGGGCTCCCCAAGGCGAAGTACTAGGCTGAATTATATTCCTCTCAAGCATATCCTTAAGCCGAGCTTTCAACTCCTTCAAAATTCAGCCGTTCCATTCTATAGGGTGCCTTAGCAAATCAAAGCCGCTCCGGTACCAACTTAATCTCAAATTCAATCTCTCTGTCCGGCATGTTTCCCGGTAACTCTTCTGGAAACACTTCAGGGTACTCCTTGACTATAGGGGTTTCCTCTAACTTAGGCTTCACTTGTTCCACATCCACTGCGTACAACAAGTAGCCTTCACAACCTTTCTGACAAGCTCTTATAGCCTTAATCGCTGAAATTATAAGGTGACGCTTCTTGCTAGGCTTATAAACATTCCCCTGATAAGTCTTATCTGATTTTCCTGGTATCTTAAAGGTCAATCTCTTTTATCTACAATCCAAATGGACAAAATTCTCGGATAGCCAATCTATTCCAAGAATCACATCAAAATCTGAAAAGTCCAAAACCGTAAAGTCGCTCTTGCAACGATACGCTCCTACTCGTACATCAACCTAAGGTATCAACTTGGCTACCTTAGTCACTTTTCCTAAAGGTGTTGTGATCTCCAAGGTGTTTCTTAAAGGTTCCATTGGTAGGTTAAGCTTCTTAGCTACCTTAGTTGACACAAAAGTGTTAAACGCTCCCGTATCAAACAATGCCGTAACTGCTAAGTTGTCTAATATTATTGTACCTAGAATGTGATTTCATTTATTTAAATACAGTACAACATGATTTAAATCGTGCCATCAAGTACTCTAATAAATTACAATAAACAAAAAGGTACTTGAAATAACATTATCGTCTGGTTCCGCTACCTCAGCATGCACTGCAAAGACTCGAACTAGGCGACTTGGGCCGCCTTTCCCACTTCCTTGCTTCGGAATATTCGAACTCCCCTTCATTGGACACATCTTGGCAAAATGTCCTAGATCTCCACAGTAGTAGCAGCCTCCCATATTAGCCTTACACTCACCTGAGTGATTCCTGTTGCACTTAGAGCATAAAGGTGCTCTGGTTGGAGGTTTACTCGCTGCAGGGGCTGTCGTCTTCTTGAAATTCTGTTGCGGTGCTCCCCGGGTATTGTCTTGGCTTGTTCCAAAATTTCTCTTATTCCCAATAACCACTGTGGCCTTCTTTCTGAAGGTCTCAACCTCTAATGCCTTGTTCAACAACTCAGCCATACTCTTAGCTGTGAAACCCAACATGCCAGACGGTATCTGATACGATAACCCTTCCTTGTATAGGGCCATCTTCCTTTCTTCTACCTTCATCAACTCAGGGTAGAATCTTCCCAACTCGTTAAACTTGTTGGTGTACTGTGATACTGTCATGTAATTACCTTGCTTATGTTTTAGAAATTGACTTGCCATGTCTGCCTGCACTGTCGCTGGAAAATACTCATTATAGAACATTGCCTTAAAGCTTTCCCAATCTGTCACCTTCCCGTTGCTGCTCTGTATCGCATCGATCCAAGCTTTAGCTGTACCCAATAGAAACCCAACTGCTAACTGTACCATCTCGGTCTCAGGAACATTGATGTTCCTACAAGCTTTCTCAAAGCTTCGCAACCATTCCTCTGCCTTCGAATGCTCCATATTCCCAAAGAAGTCTTGAACTTTGATCCTCCTTAGTCTCGTATACCAATCAACCGGTGGTGCTTGCTCATGTGCCGGTCGGACTGGTGGGGCTTGCGGGTAAACTGGTGGGTATCCGTACGGTATCTCTTGCTGGTATGGTCGTTGCTGGTGGAAACCGTAGGGTGGATAACCATAGTCCTGCTGATGATCAAAACAGGGTGAAGGAGGTACAATAGGTCGAGGAGTATGACCCACTGGAGGAGGGTAAAAGGTCTGTTGATGGAAAACTGATGGCGAGGGGTGGCTCACTGGTGGAGGGTATACACTCTCTGGAGGTGGATAAATGCTAGTTGCTGGGGGTACATCGACAGGTGGAATATCTCCCACTACAGTGACTCGTATAGGTGCTTCTCCTGGTTCTCCATAAATGTAGTTATACCTCGGTGGAGGGTAGCTCACTGGTGGCGGTACTAAACCCGCTGGAACATCACTTATCAATGAAAACTGACCCGAACTTCCCAAATGCCATTGTGGGCGTTGCTCCTGATGAGGTCGCGGTGACAAGCCCTGCTGAGATCGTGGTGTAGGAGTTGCAGTATAAGGGGGTGGAGTGGGGCTCGGATGTGGGGGAGGATTCTGCCTCACGAAACCGCCTCTAACAACTGGGCTCGGATGTGATGCTTCAGCACCTGCTCCGGTTCTAGTGAACACCATCCCGATGATCAAGAAAACCAAAACGTTACTAAAGGATCTAAAGGAAACTTATCTTGGAAGAAGGGAAGCCTAAAAGATGCTTTTCTCTGATACCAACTGTAACGCCCCGTTCCCGGACACCGAGTCCTTATCCGGAAATCGAAACGTTCGGCACGCATAATATTAAATAAATAATATTACACATTAGCCTCTACTACGTCGTATCAAATGAAAGCAAACGGAAGCTAAAAAGACTCGGGTAATTTTCCAAATAACCAAGAATAGAAATAAAGAACTAAAGAGGAAATGTAATATTATTACGTTCGAAACGAAACCATCGACTCCAAATCTTTACGAATTTCAAAAAAAACTAAAAGGAAACTACAGAATCCAATAATAATAATCCAAGTCTAAGGCATAAATGAAATAAATGATAAACAAGGTCTTCAACTTCAAGCGCCATCAAACGTCGTCATCAAAGTCCTCCTCAAAGTCTTGACTAACTGTTTGTCTTCTCTCCCCAAACACATAAATAAACATGCATTTGAGGTAAGTACATTTGTACAAAGTAAGAAGTAGAAGCTACAATTTAATTAAGGTTATTATTAAAAATTATCTTGGTGAGACCGACTCAATCTAGGGTTCATTCCATGCCCATCGACATGTCATGACTATACGTTTCTAACCTAGCTTATCTTTGTTACACCATTATTCAAGGACACAATGCATGGTGAAAATTCCACCACGAGATATACTTGCCAACTACGGTGATTAGCACCGGTAGTCCCGGGATCTCCCCGGTATGCATATACGTTCGATGGATTTCCTCCACTACCCTTCAGCCTTTTGAGCCAGTAGCGTTGTCCACCTTTTATGAACGTATCACATCGCCGATTTGAATCAGTGCCTAACCAAGAATAGATGAGGTTTTATCTTTTATCTACACATATGTAATTATTAACTGTGAATTAACTAGTCACCTAAGTGTTTTCAGAACTACAACAAAACAAGCCTTTGGCGACACTTTCTTTGTGGCAGTTTCATAAATGCTGTAAATTTTCCGGCATAAGTTATTAATTGTCGTAAAAGTATGGCGTTTTGGCGACATATTATTTTGTGCCACGAATTTCCGACATTTAATCGGCAATCATTGTTTACGCCACAAATTTGTGGCATTTTTGTATGATTCTCATTATGTCGTATAGAATACGCTACTTTTATGACACTCAAGATATATGTCATATATTTTATGACAACGCCATGGCATTTAAACATAATGCCACAAAATGCACGACATTTCTCAAACTTCCACTTGTTATTCATTGAAAAAACGACACTAGCTATGGTGTTTTTGCATTTTGCAATAATATATAGCGTTTTCATAACACTATCTCAAAATGGGCTATAAAATTAAAAAATATGTTATAAGAACTAATACGTATCTTATCATGGTATTTCATTATAAATTCATACAAAACACATGCATAAATAAATCATAACCATATATATCTTCAAATATCATATATATATATACATATATATATATATATATATACCATAAGAAGATGGCCAAAAACCCCTATTTTCATTTACACAAATGCACAAGCATGCACCTTTATAAGAGAAAAGTCTATCGACGTATCTTAGGGGTTATAGTCTATCGACATATCTTAGGGGTTATAGTTGACCAAGTGGATCACTGTTGGGTTGTTAGCGTGTGTTCAACGGATGCGATTTAATCGACTTTGTCTTTGTTATGGTTGTAAGTTAACCAAGCTACTTGTACTCAACTCGTAGAGAAGTTTGACTCGATTCAATTTTTTTGAGTTCGAGCTCGAGTCATGAAACTCGAGTAGTTAACCGAGCCGGTTTCGAGCTTCAAGCTATAGTAACAAAGTATAGATTAATAAATATTCGATTAATTATATATATAAAATTTATTATTAAATATTATTTCATGTAAAGCATTAATTATTACCTGAGTCGAACTCGATCTTGTCATAATTTATGAAAATTAAATAAATTCTAAATGATAATCGAGTTAATGAGCCGAATCGAGTTAAATCGAGTACTTAACGCGTCAAGTTCGATCATGCTTTTTTATAGCTCGATTGAACTTAAGTCGAGTTTCGAGCCCAAGATTTATTAGTCGAGCCCGGGATTATAAAATGATAGAGTTATTCCTTCAACTTTATGTAATTACACTTTTCATTTCATAATTTTTAAAAGATACTTAAAACACTCAGAACTAAACCCCAGAAAATTAAAAAATCATAGAATTATTCTTTAAACATTCCGTAATTTGTAGACAGTACATCATATCACTACACTTTTTTATTTCAAAATTTTAAAAAATACTAAAAACACTCACAACCATTAAATAGTGTTGGTCTAAACCTTATATGGAGGCTTGTGATTAACTAGTGTTCGTCTATACATTATATGGAGGCTTGTGATTAACTTTATGATTTTCCAATGTATTTCTCAATAAAATCCACACATATATATATATATATATATATATATATATATATATATATATATATATATATATATATATATATATATATATATATATATATATATATATATATATATATATATATATAATTTTCTTGAGGGAAATCCATATATATATTAGTAGCCAAATAAAATCCATCCATATATATATTAGTAGCCGTAAAAAATATAAGTATAGCAATATAAAAAATAAATATATATTAACAGCCCTTCAACTTGTGCTTTCGTACCAACTATTTAGAATGCACCTTAAAAAAAGACTATACGGAGCTCGAATTCAATAGTAAAAACAACCTAAAATGTCAGGGTGCATTCCCGAAACTAAAAACAAGAGATTAATTACATGGTAAAACTTCAACCTAATACAACGACGATAATGAAATAAAAACGAAAGAAGACGATAAAGCATAAAAAACCAAAGAAATATTGACCAAAATGAAACATATCACTGATCCTCGTCATCTTCGCTGGATTCATCATAATTATCTTCACTTGAAAATTGGTCATCCTCGTCAACATCCACGTCGAAATCATTTTGACGTTCTTCATCTTCATCTTCGGCATTCAATAAATCCTCATCATTCTCGCTTGAATAAATTTCACTCGTGTTGTCAACCACAAGTGGTGGTTCATCGACAATGACCCTTCACACTCAGCTCTGACCCAATCTACATCATCACCATTTAATTCTACACTTGAAGTTGGACCTTTATGTCGATTTACGCCGTAGGATCGCCGTTAGTAAAACTTGAAATTGTTGATAATTCTAAGGTGCCGTTGAAATAATCACGAGGGTCATCTTGATGGCCACATGCCAATCCATTTCATGCAGATCTGGAACATACCAAGCTTGCATGGCTTGAGATGCCAAGATAAATGGTTCATCCGTGTGTCTATTTTGCTTGTATAATAAATGCTTAAAGTTCACTAGGGTGAAGTTGTACTCATCCTGCTTACAACCATTGTTATTATCAACCCAATCACACTTGAAGAGGACATACTTCATGTCATTTGCATAGCTCAGTTCTATGATATCTGTTAGAACTCCATAAAAGATCATATTTGCATATACTAGATTTTTATCCTTTGTAGATGCATAACTATTAGTACTTGCATCTACAAACACCCCACTGTTTTGTGTCTTTCTTCTTCTTTCAATTTTCTTCGTATGGAAACGAAATCCATTGATGATATATCCAGAGTATCTACGAACCCACTTACTAGGACCTGCAGCTAAATAAGTTACCTCTTTATGCATATCTCGCCATGTTGTAGATTGTTCTAGTTGAGCAACCTAGAGTAAAAAACACTTGTTAATAAAAACTAAACTATAAAATAATTTAACGTTACAATCAGTATCAAGAAATATTTCAATTTCCTTACATGGCCTTTAAACCATTTATGAAATGATTCATTATGAATTCGTTCTCTTCGTAGCTTGATACACGGGTCTCTCTATTCTCAGAATAATCTCTTATGCTCACCGCAAAAGATAAATATAGTGGTTTTATTCATATGTAAAAATTAAGTTTGTACAAAAAAAAAGATAAATATATTGGTTATTCATATGTAAAAATTAAGTTTGTACAGTAAAAAAAATGTCAATGGTTCACCTGTAAAAAGGATTAACACTTTCTGTATTTGCAAGCACATACTTGGACCCAAGAAACATCATCTAGATGAACCATCTTCCATTTTCCCAATGAGCGACCAACTTCAAGTTTTGAATCCTTAGGCAAGTCACAATTCCTATTATATCTAGTAAGCTTTGATTCAGCATTATCAAGATACATAGAACAAAATGTCATGCACTCTTCGGCTAGATAGCCTTCTGCTATTGATCCTTCTGGACGACTTCGACTACGAACATAGTTTTTCAAAGTGCATAGATACCTATAAAAAGAAAAATAACAATATAACATGTGTGATAATGTATCAAACACGACATTAATTAAATTAAGTTGAAATATGAAGGAAAAAAACCTTTCTATCGGGTACATTGAGCGGGCCCAGCGAGGAGTGCCTCTTCAGGTAAATGTATAACCAAGTGCTCCATAATATCAAAAAATGAGGGTGGAAATATTTTTTCAAGCTCACATAGAGTAAGTGAAACATGTTCTTGTAAAGCTTCAATTTCAGGTGTATAATGGACTTTTGCATATAATTGTTTGAATATATCACCCAAATCCATCAATACTCTACAGACGTGCTTGGGTAAAACTTTTCTTATTGCAATAGGAAGTAATTGTTGCATAATAATGTGGCAATCATGGCTTTTCAACCCCGTTATAGTACGATCTTTAAGATTCACACACCTTGATATATTCGATGCATAACCATCGGGGACCTTAACATTTTTCAATAAAAGTAGAAATATATCTTTCTCTTGTTTACTCATTGTGAAACAAGATGCAGGAATATATGTTTTATCCCCTCGCACCTGGGGATGAAGTCCTTTTCTAATTTTCATTCTTTGAAGGTCATATCGGCTGTTCAAATTATCTTTTGTTTTCCCTTTAACATTCAATATAGTCCACAAGATGTTTTCCAGCACATTTTTTTCATTATGCATGATGTCTATATTGTATGGCAACAAATTTCCGCTCCAATATGGTATTCCATTTAATACACTTGCCTTTTTCCAATTGTACCATTGCTTTGAAGTCGTCACAACATTCTCGTGTGTTCCTCTTTTACGCTTTTTTTTCAGCTTGGTTGCAATGAAACTTTTCCAAAGTTATTAGTCATACCATCCAACTGTTCCAAAATTTCAGCCTCGTATAATCTAACAGCTTGGATTCTGCTTTCCACAGCTCCATCAAATGTGAGACGTGCTTTTCGATACTTGTGGTCACTTGGTAAGAATCTACGATGGCCAAGGTAACAAATTTTTTTCCCATGCTTCAACCAATGCAAACGGGTATTTTTGTTGCAACATGGACAAGCATACTTACCTTTTGTGCTCCAACCGCATAAATTAGCATATCTTTGGAAAATCATTAATAGTCCATAACAATGCTGCACGTAAGCAAAAAATTTGCTTGCTTTGAGCATCATATGTTTGTACTCCTTGATCCCAAAGCTCTATTAATTCATCAACTAATGGTTGTAGATATACATCAATATCATTTCTTGGACTACGGGGGCCATCAATGAGTATGGACAAAAAGAAAGATGATTGTTTCATACATTTCCATGGGGGTAGGTTGTAAGGAATAAGAATAACAACCCATGTACTATGGGAGACATTCATGGTTTTAAAAGGATTAAATCCATCAGCAGCAAGACCAAGTCTTACATTGCGACAATCACTTGCGAAGTCTGGATGTTTTTCATCAAAATCTTTCCATACTAGCGAGTCTCAGGGGATGTCTTATAATCCCATCTTTGGTGCGTTCTCGTCATGCCACCGCATCAAATGAGCAGCTTTTAGATGAAATATTGAGCCTCCAAGTCCGGGTTTTAAAGGAAAATATCGAACAACTTTTTGTGGTATCTTGTGTACTCTTTCATTAAATTCATCACTTTCTTCATCAACTTTCTTGTATCGTGGTTCCTTACATTTCCTGCATGATAAATCTTTTTCGGTTTCATTCCTATACAACATACAATCATTTATGCACGCATGAATTTTCTTATAGTCAAGACCTAAATCCTTCACAATCTTCCATGCATCTCGATATGTACTTGGAAACATGGCATTTTCTGGAAATGCTTTTTTTAATTTCTCAAGCAATAATGAGAATGAGTTGTTGCTCCACTGACCGAGGACTTTAAATGTAAAACTTCTAAAACAAATGACAGCAATGTGAAGTCTTTGCCTCCTGGATTTAACTCTACCTCTGCAAATTGATTAGCTTAAAAAATCTTTCTGTATCCTTGTCAACACTTTCAAATGGTACATTATCAACGACTACTTTTGAACCAACATGACCCATGTCTGCACTACTACCGACAACATCATTCATGATACTTTCTGAATGAAATATCCCCAAGTTTTCATGTATCAACTCATGCATTGCAGTGGCATCGGTTGATTCTTGTGTGATGTAATCATCCTTTTGTTTGGTACGATACCATGGTTCTTCACCATGATACATCCAATTCGTGTAAGTACTAAGAAATCCTTTAATGATCACATGTTCATATACATCATTCCTTTTGTGGGATACAGAGTTCTTACACTTTCTACATGGGCATCGTATTTTTGCATCAATGCTTTTACTGAGAAATGCAAAATCTAGAAAATCTTCTAATCCTTTACTAAACTGAGCACAAGTACGGTCAGCGAGAGTTATCCACGACTTGTCCATGAAACTAAAAAAATACACAAATTACTGCAACAAAAATACACAAATTAGAAGGAATCATTTTAACTTACGAAGACGCACTTTCACTATAAAAATGTTAACATGAACTAAGAAACTATTTTAGATTCCCACTTAAATACAAAAATGTCAAGGTACTACAAAAAAATGTTAACAATTCTCACTTTAGAATTTGACTGGTACAAATCGATTATGACAACTGACAGAAGAAAGATTGATTCAAAAGGTGATAATCGTGACCGTGAAAAAGTCTATTGTTGTTGGGGTGTGACAAAGGTGAGCCTAATGTGGTTTCTTAATCATTAACCATAGTTATGAATCGATAAAATATGCTCAATTTTCTAAATATTGAAACTGTATATCGTATTGTCCCAAAATCATTGCAAAAAAATAAATAAAATAACAACTGATAACCGTGTTTGATGGAAAATCACCTCCGAATTTCCATCACTACCCATAATGATGTGATAGAAACAAAACTTATCCTTGGAAACAAACATATTACAAACACTCAAAATTCACATTTAAGTCGCAGTTAAACACACATGACAACAATCAAGAACGCGTAGTCGAACTCCATAACGGGCTAATATTTCTTGAATGCTGTCACATGCATCATTCCTTGTCTAATCAGAAAGCTATAGAACAAATAAATTCAAGTTAAAACACTTACCATAACAGCCACCAACATGCTTTCCATTCACAAAGACTTGGGTAACGGTCCGACGCCCAACCAAATCAAGAATAACATCCTGTATTAGATGTCCATCATCCAAAACATAGTCACCAAATAGAAAAAAAGGTTGTTCAACATTTTAGAGCCACATAAAGTAGAGGATGTGTAATGTATGGATTGAAAAGAGTAATCTTTACCTCGAAGATCAAGCTCCACTACATAAGCGTGCTCATGAAGTTCACTAAATATACGCTTAGCATGCAAGGAATATCTGATCTCACACAAAAATAACTACTCATCAGTCACTGAATATAGAATATCAACAGCATTCAGATATAATACACAATTCAAAAATGATTTGCTTACGGAATTATACACAAAATGTTAACATTAAGATGATTTTACAACTTCAAAATAACTCTGTGAATGATTGCTAATGGAAATTATGTAGATTTTTCAATTTATGTTTGTTGTATCCCAATACCGCAATACGCAACCTAATTCATCACATTTTCAACAATCAATTGCAAAACAAAACTTTACTTATCCAACTTTTTAACAAGTACAAGAAGACAATTATTAAAGCAATGTCAAAGTACATGAAGACAATGGATGTGAAATTGTCGATTTTTACCTCAAATGTCCAAAAATAATACCACATGAATATCTTATTAACAATAACCAGCAAAGCCGCTGGAAGTCTGAAACAAAACACAGAACAACAACAAGAACTAGAGCAAACCACTAATTAATCTGACAGCTAATCCATAAACAAACAGAACTGTATCAAACTGCACAACTTATAACTCAAATAGTAGCAATACACAGACTAGTAGAACCTATATTTTCAATCCCAATTGATTGAAAATATAACATGTCACATAAAAAAGAAAAAAAATTCATCAAAAAATTACATATCAATCATTAAGCAGGTTTTCATATATAAATCTATTTACACCAATTATATTGCGTAAAAGAATCCAAGTACTGTTAATATCTGCGCCCACACAAAAATAAGCCTTCAGATTACCTGTCACGGAGTGGAAATTTGCGAGAATTTTGAAACAAGAGCCGCCTACTTAGAGGAAAAACATTGTAGCACTGCAAAATTGCCCTTAAGATTACCCTTCGATTCCTTAGCGTAAGTTTCCCAAGAGCCAATACTGAATTTGCTTGAACCAAGTTAAAGCAAAGGGGAGAATATATATACGTAAAACTCATTATGTAGATTTGATCGAAATAAGGAGATGATAAGGAACAAATCGAATGATTTTGGAGGCGAGATAAGGGTTGATCGAATAATTGACTGAAGAGATTTGTGGTTATATATCTGAAGAAAATGGATGATAATGTGGGGAAAAAGAAGGAAATAAATTGAAGTTTTATCCTTTCCAACAAAATCTCCGAACTTGTCTTTTCTTTTTACCAAAGAGTTTTTTTTTTTATTTTTTAAATAAACGTTTTTTGATTAATGCACTTCAAGAAATTTTTATTTCTCATTAATCAGCATTTTTTTCCTTTATTAAGCAGATTTGAGTGTGTGTTACACACACCTACATAACATACACACCATATCATGAGTATAAGAACAATAATCCACGTGTATTAAATGTATTAAGGGTGTACACGGATACGGATAATCCGAAAATCTAACCGAACCTGGGTAATTCGGTTCGGTTAATAAGTGCTACGGTTCGGTTTTCGGTTTTCAAATTGAAAAACCAATTTTTTTGAATCGGTTACGGTTAGTGCTGTCAATTATCCAAAAACCAAACCGAAACCGAACCGTTTACATCCGAACCGAAACCGAACTGTCTACATCCGAACCGAAACCAGTGAGTCAAACTGTTGTAATCGTATAATTTGGATAAAATTTGGTTTGGTTTTTCGATTAATCATCTGGTTATTTCGGTTAGGCTCAATTCGGTTATCTCTAATTATTTACTTTTGATTTTATTTCGGTTTTTCGGTTAACCGACCGAACCGATTATTTCGGTTCGGTTTTCTTTTGCAAACGGTTCGGTTTCGGTTCGGATTTTCAATTAACCGAAAATTTCAATTCGGTTTCGCTTACGACCATTAACCAATGCGAACCGAACCTAACCGTGTACACCCTAACGTGTATCTTATCGCGGTTCTAATTTTTGACTCATGGTTCAATAATTGACTACACCGCTAGTTTGAACTGTAGCAAACCGTGACCGAACTGATGAATCGTCATGAACATTTGGTCACCAACCAAAAAACCGTCAAACTGGCGCTCCAATCAAATTTTGAGTAAAGTTATTGTTATTGCATCAAAATACAAATATGATATTAACAACAAATCATTTATCCTTTATCCCTTTTTAATCCCTATAATCCATACTTATTATACATCTTTCTTTTTTGGGATATTATTTTATTTTCAATTTGATTAATTATTTATAAAATAAAATTTTTAAGTGTGAAAAAATTAGTAGTTGACCAACTATCTAAACGTTATACCTATCATATCGAACCGTGATCAAACCGTCTATTAATGAACTGACGGGTTGATGAGAGGCAACCTTACAGTGCTTCGGTGCATGTTTCAACTCCCGTTTACGACACTTTGGGCTCATTCTGAATACTTATAGACCGATTATAGGGTAAAATCACGTTGCACGCCACTTAGAGGTGAACCGTCACATAGATGGGAAACCTCGCCATTTTACGATGTTTTTAAACCCTATTTGAGCTCTAGTTATCTTGCGGAGTTATGCTTGGTATGTGTTCAGATGTTGTGATGCAGGATATAGGTGACTCATAAACCTTGAGTGAGGCATGATGCTTAGAAGAACGAAACCGAGGCTTGGAGATAGAAAGTTTGAAGAAAAAGTGAAGATTTTGAGATCCAGTAAGTAATGCGTGCGCAAAAGAGGAAATGTGTGCGCATTCCAGTAACAAAATGCAAGTTTGGAGGAATTTCAACCACTGCGTGCGTATTGAAGAAGATGCATGGGCATTCAAGCAGCAAAAGCTCCTGGATTGATACAGAGTCATTTGTGCGTGCGCATTGATCAATGAGCGCACACATCACACGAAGTTCAGCCAATTGATCTCCAACCAATACAAGCCAATGCGTGTGCATTGTATGGCATGCACGCGCATTATACCGTTTTTCTGCACATTTTAATTTCTACGCATATAAATACCATTTTGCACAGATTTTCTCACATATTCTCTCTATCATACTCTTACATAGAATATACCTAGATCGTCCATCTTCCCTTTTTGATCCATAGATTCACTTTTACACCAAATTCACTTAGATTAAGCATCTCCTAGCTTAGATTATAGCTTAACTTTCTTGTATTTTTGCATTTATGTTCTTCTTCACCAATTGACATAAGTGTTTATGAAGCTTGATGTAAAGACAAGTTTATGCGATTTTGGTAATTAAGTTCATCTCTTTTCCGTTTTATGGCTTTGATTTCCTCTTTGATTGTTATTTCCAGCTTTATTATGAGTAGCTAAACATCTACATAGCTAAATCATGTGAAAATTGAAGAAGTCCGCCTCTAATTGATGAAATTGGGAATGAGTAGTGCTTAATTGTTGTTATATCGATGAATCTGTGTCTCAAAACTCGTTCTTAATGCTTGAATTAGCTTGTACACCTGTTCATGATCTCACACACAACTTTTATAAATGTATGTTGCAAAGGGGTGTGGGAAAAGGGGTTTTAAGATCGTTTCTTATAATTGACTCAGTTGTTTAGATTCAACTGGGGGACGAGGTTTATCGGTTCAGTAATCGAGCGACTCTAGAGCCGTGTATTCATGTCCCAATGGTTAACCAACATAGACCGTCACTCTGGCAGTTTAGAAAACTTTTATGTATAGTTGATGTTTAGATAATTGAAATCCAAATATGATATTACAATAAATCCCCAACCTCATTGTCCTCTTCCAACCTCTTGTAATCCGTACTTGCTATAATTCGGTGACCAAATACCAACTTGATGTTAATTGAAGTTCAATTCGATTACAAACACTAAACTATTTCAAGTTTGTTTTGATTAATTACTTATAAAAGAATCTATACTTTTCAAGTGTGTGACAAATAAATATTACTTGACGAACGACTGAAATTTAAGTTGAATCAGATCGAACCATTTGTTCATTAACCACATTTATAATGAAGCCGTGGGCACCGACCAAAATCGTCAAAATGGAGGTTTAAATAATTATTGGACCTATAACAAGTTATAATCGTTTAAATGTGATAATATTTCCTCAAAAATAAAAGTGTAAATAATATTAAAAAGGACAAAACATCAATATTATGAAGATATCTTTATTTTTTAAGCATAAGTTAATATGACATTCTTTTAAGCGTAAGTTAATATGACAAAAATTATGCAGATAACTAAACAAATAAAAAAAAGGATGTTTTAAGAAACAAAAATAGCTGGAAATGTATTTGTTTTAAAAAAAAACCACGTACAAATATATATATATACACACACACACACTTCTTTTCAAAATAACAGATAATTCTTTTGTTCATTTTTTATACGATAATTCTTTTGTTCTAAACGGAAAAAAAATAAGTGGAACAGTTTCATATTATTTTGTTTTAAACGAAAAAAAAAAACTAAAGAAAACACGTTCTTGACAAGATAAACAAAAGAACGTGGGATACTACCTCGATCAAGATAATTTTCCGTGTTTTTTCTTTTAGCGCCTCTTTTTTATTTAGCGCCACTTCTTCCTATAAAAATTTCACGCTTTGTTTTATCCACCAAAACTTAAAACACAAGTTCCCATTACTAATTAAACTCCTTAAAAGTGATGAAAATTTCAAATGATAACCACAATCTGATCGGAAAAAGAATAATCCTTTTTGACAAACACAATTTCCTGAAAGCAACTCATATATTATCATCTTCCACACTCCCTTCAAAACACGGTTCTTTTATAAAAATTCCACAATTGTTGCGTATAACGGGGAAGTCAAGCGCGTTCCTTTTTCAAATCCCTTGATAACTTGTATCGCCTTAAGGTGAGGACTCACATCTCAAGGGTGAATTTCATTTTATCTCATCAAGGTAACTTCTTGTGGTTTAAATTGATTTCGTCTTTGATTCATTGTATATGAGGAGGAAATGCATTAGATTTTTATCATTTTAAAGCGTGATCCATGAATAAAATTTAAGATTCGATAGAGTGTTCACGGTAATGACTTTTAGCTTTAGTAATAGTAGGTTGCTTTTCTCACATGATCTTTTGAATGAAACACTTAATTTTTATGTGTAAAAAGGACCTCATTATTTTCCCAATAGGATACCTCAAAGAATTCAGCTTTATGCCAACAACATTGAGTTTATATATTCAATTATTTTATGAATCTTGGTGAGATAGTTTTGGTAGTTTTTAATGATTTTGATTTATTATACTACGTATATATTTACCTCATTTAACTTGGAAAGCATGATTAAAAAAACCTACATTACCAAGTTGGTTAGTCTTGACATATGTAATGAGGTTGAGTATCTAAAGTTGGAACAGTAATTCATAGCATGAATCAGCAGTAGTAAATCATGGTTTTTCCAGGATGTCATGTTAATGGCCTTTGGTAATATAGACTAATACGATTTTCAGAGTTGTTGACTAGAAACAGAAATCTAATTCACAGTTTAAGCTGGGCAAGAACTTGGAAAAAAACCTTATTAAGGTCATGGAAGTTGCCTTTAATTTGCAGGGAACCTTAAAAAAATCTTTAAATAAACAGAGTGACAATTTGGAAAGAAATTAATGTGTCAACTTACCGCATTTCGATAGGTTCGATATAACTCTTCATCCCTTTAGAAACCTTTAAAGGCAGTGCTCCAGCCTCTGTAGATCTCTTGTTTCCAGAAAATAGATCTGTTGAAAAAAATATATTACAACATGCTCCCAAAAAAATTTAAAGATTAAACCTTAAAAAATAACAAGAAAATGAGTTACCATTTCTTTACAATCCGGAGTGACATCGTTTTCTTGGCTAGTGCTATTTTCAGTTTCAATTGGATCCTCAACTTGCATTCATGAGTTATCACTCTTTTAAAATGCGCATAATCAATATACGCATGCACAGTTAAAAAAAACTATAAAATTCTTGAGTTATCTCATTATCTTCATTGAATCCAATCAACCAAATTCACCATTTTATCATCATCACCTTCTCTCTCAGTTGGCCTTCTCCCACAAGCCACTTCAAGAATCACCACCCCATTATTAAAAACATATGTTTTATCTGTTCTATTTTCAGCAATCAATCCTGAGGCATACCTATTGGAACCTTCTGTAAAAGGAACCTTGAATGTCTTAAGATCGTGTGCAACTAGAGTTCCATCGATTAAGCGAGTGGTACTAACATCTTCCACGACAGCAGTTGCATTCAACAAGAACATAAAAAAACGGTGTTGTTGTTGATGAAAGCTGGTTCACAGATCCATCATTCTGTGAGGAACTTAAGAACTAGTATGCGCTATCGAATACATTAGCGGAGGATTCAGCTTGGAAATTCATGAAGGAACATAAAATTGACTTGATTGCTATCAATCCTGGACTTGTCATTGGTCCGCTGTTGCAACCTTTTCTTAGCCTAAGTTTGGAAGTTATCCTTGACCTCGTTAATGGCTTATAATTATACAACAGTGCAAATCTTAGATGGGTTGACGTATTGCTCTTGCTCATATCCTAGCACTTGAAATCCCTTCAGCCAGTGGAATATATTGTCTAGTTGAGAGGTCCGCACACACGTCTGAAGCCGTCAACATTCTAATTGGGAGGTCATTGGTAATCCATTAGTCTTGCAAACCCGAAATCCCCATCAAGCATTATGTTACGTGCTTTGATATCCGTATGAATCACTTGATGTTCACACTCTTGATGCAAATAGGTGAGTGCAGAGGCCAAACCAACTGCAATATTGTATCTTTGAGTCCATTGCAATTGGATTACCTTTTTGAGATTCTTGGTACTACACATGGCTATGATTTTATATTTTAACAAAGAAAAATCAACCCCGTGTTTGTCAAGAGAGCCTTATAAATCGTGCCAAAAGATCCATGTCCAAGTACTCTACTTGAATGAAACCTGGCAATAAACATAAGCTCTTTGTAGCTAAATTTCCTAGGTCTTGTAACAATCTCTGCTTTGTAAGGGAGTTCTCTGCTTTCATTCCATTCAACTTCTTGAATGTAATCCAACCAAAGATTACAAGAACAGCACAACCGAATGCAGGCCATGCAATCCCAATGCCCAAACCAAACCTTCTATGATGCCCATTGGCAGATTTAGGAGTAGGGATTGGTGGATTCATGGGCACTGTTTTACTATAGCTTTCATTCTTGTTATCTGTATGTTCAAACTACCAGAATCATTACAATTCAAACCTGATTTCAAAACCGAAAAACCAATCGGAAACTTCAAAAATCAATAATTGAAATGCTACCTGAAATCCTTGGATTCATATAGTAGAAAGCCAAGCAATGACCGAAAATGCATCGAACATTATATCCTTGCTTGTCTTTTAGAACCTTGATTTCTTCTTTGAGTATTTGGATTTTCTGGGCTGAATTTGTGGTAAAATTCTTTCTCCAGTCAATAAGTCGCTTCTTCTTGTTTTTTAATATGATGTTAAACTTGTACATCGTTGTCCCCTCAAAGTCAATGGCCCAACCTTTCTCCACGGCATCCGTAAACCCCACCTTCTCAAAATTTATCTGTTATCATAAAAGAAGCTTCTTTTTGAATTTGCCTATTCTAGGATGTATGTCTAGTACAAGCATAGAAGGGCCCGAAGCAGCTACATCCCACTAGAAACCCAATTCGCTATTCACAACTTGACACCCCACCTGACCAAAAAATTGCTCAAGAAAAGACACCAATCGTTAAATCACCCAGTCGAGAGGACCAAAACTTACCTTTAATTCTCGAATTCTTCAGACGTTTAGCAGCTTTTTCAAAGCAAGGAAGATTTACAGAGAAGATAGAGCGGACGAGGAAAAGGAAAAAAAATTAAACACAATCGGAAGAACATATATGGCAATGCTGTTTTATGATTTATTTAGTATAAAGAATATGTATGACAATGATGATGATGACGAAAGATCAATGATTTTAATGGCAAGCTAACTAAATGTTTATTGTAGCCAAGTAAATAGTTAAAAAACATAATATGATAACATAATGCAGTATGATATCACTATTTTTCTTAGGGACAATATATCACTAATTAAGAATGCTATTCCATTGGGCGTATGACATGATTTTGCTTGTAATGGTTCTAGTTTTTTAAAGAAAAAAAAACTAAACAATGGATGAATGCAACATTTTATCATCTTTATGTCAATCATTTAATTTGTCTGCACTCTATTTTTTATATGCTTTCAATAAGAGTGTTACAATTTACGTAATGTCATGTTTTCTCTTTTGCAGGTTATTATGGCTTCAAAGAAAACAAATACCACTCAGATTCGTCAAACCAGTAACATGTCAAAAGAAGACCCGAAAATAGTTGTAAATAAATACGGCTGTCCAAAGCTTGGTGAACTCTTCCAAGCAATAGATCAGGATTCTGAAAGTGGCTCAGATTATGAAGTCGGTTCAAATTTTGAAACTGATTCAAATTCTGAAACCGGTTCAGATTCTGAATCTGCATCCTTTTCAAGCGAGACGGAAGATTCAAGTGAAGATAATTTTCCTGATGAAGAATTACAAAATGATGGTGGTATTGACCTCAGCGTCTTCATGTCATATCGCATAAACAATTTCTTATGAATACATCGTTTCCTTACATTTAGTTCATTGACGTGTTCTTAATTTAAGGTTTCGATGATGAGTCTTCCGACATGAATGGTAGAGGAGAAGCTCGAATCGCAGAGGATTGGGCTATAGAAGGGAAAATCCATGAACTGGAGCTAGATGAGCAAAATCAAGTTATTGGAGAAAATGCCGCACCATTTGGAACCTATTTGGGAATCCTAGCTAAGAATGGAAATAGGCTGCCCTTGACATATCATGATTGGAGATTAGTTCGAATCTTTGAAAAGGAAAGAATGCAGGAAGAAGTTCGAGTTTGAATTTTATAATTTTATTTTTCCATGAAAATACGACTTGTACGACTTTGATATACAATATGTACAACTTTTTAATAATGCAATATAAGTGGTATGATCATGCATAAGTCATAGGATTCCTGTTTGTTTTCATTATCAACCTATTTTCTGGATCTGTAATTTTATGTTCTTGCTCTACAAAGCAGGCTTGAAAAAAATCCTTGACATAACTATAATGAACAATTTGAACTTATTTCTAATTTGTGGATCTGTAGTTTTGTTTTCTTTCCCTTAATAGCATGTTTAAGAAAATCTTGACATAACAAAATGAAGCAACATGACAGAATATGAAGAACACACACAAGCATTCATGCTTGATAAAGTGAGAAGAGTACCCAAGAGCGCAATTTCGAACCACGATAATACACTTAGCTAAATAATGTCCACAAGGCAATGTCCAAAACGATCTTACTATCCTTTTCTTTTTTTACTGGAACTTAAATGATAATTTTTGAAGTAAAGTTATTGATGTACGGTGGCGTTTAATTGCATTGCTAGTTTTCCCTTCATTATTTTTTTGAAAATTAGACATTTAATGTGTTTGGTAGACTTCAAATGACATTGATTGTTGTTCATTAGGGAAAGACAAACCTGCCATCCACATACCGAAAAATTTGTTTGCAGAGGGTTGGTAAGCTATGGAGAGATTGGAAGGCAACGGTGAAGGGCACATATTTCACACCCTATAAGCACGACACTGCGTTCTTAGCTAGAAATATCCCTGATAGAGTAGAAGATGACCAATGGCCACAATTAGTTCGATATTGGAAGTCAAAGAAGGTTAAAGTAAGTTTTTCAATTTATTAGA
Organism: Gentiana macrophylla; assembly: GCA_026214975.1. Classification (NCBI taxonomy): domain Eukaryota; kingdom Viridiplantae; phylum Streptophyta; class Magnoliopsida; order Gentianales; family Gentianaceae; genus Gentiana; species Gentiana macrophylla. Next base: position 80,850,261 of record CM047805.1, on the reverse strand, counting down.
GCATTTTTCATGCTTTTCACTTTTGCATGTATTGTCTTGACATTACTCACTCACACTTTACTATTGCAATAAGCATCGTAGCAAGGTAAACCGCCGTAGTAGAAAGAAGCAAACAATGCCTCATAGAACAGGTCGATCAGGCTTTGCTAATGTTCGGCAGGAGGTAGTTCTTTCCTACATTTTATATCTTATTGATAATGTATTATTTGTTTACTTTACTATCATTTTTACTAGTTTTTGGTGTCCTGTAAGTTGAACGAGAAGATAACATTACTTTGTAGTAAAAGAAGGAATTGGGTGGTGAACCATCCAAGCTTGATGTTTTTATACGATCTAGGGAAGGAAAAAAGAAAAAAGGAACATCAAAACCACTTGATGAGACTACATCGAAAATGCTTGTAAGTTGAAATTTGATATCATTGATTCACAAATGTGTATGTATTATAATTATTTCATGTAAATTCTAGAATTTTCTTCCTATAATAGGATATGGCTAATGAATTGAAAGAACAACTACCTGAGGTTGATAGAAATGATGTTCGTAAAAAGGATGAGATTTACCACACGCTTTTGGGTCCTGAAAAGCCTGGTATGTTGCGCACATATGGAATAGGAGCTACTAATACTCCAGTGACGAGGGCTTCAAGTCAAACGTCTGCAGAATGGACAAAGTTCGTTGAAGATTCTTTAAAAGACAAAGTTACTCAATTGTTTGATGAAATGAAATCCGAGATAGAAAAAAAAAAATTCTTCACATGATGGAGCAACGATTACCAGAGTTAATGGAAAAATATAGAAACTTTCCATCCAATCCTTCTTTGTCTAACGACCAGGTTAGTTTCTTAACTTATGTACACTCTTTTGGGCATCAACTTGATCACTTAATTGTTAGATTTTATTGTAGTTAGGAATTACTTAGCATACCTGAGTATGTTAATATATGCAAAGGCTTAATGTCTAAGACATAAGTCATGAATTATGATTAAAGGGTGAGTTCTTTCTGATTCAATTTACCGCTTTTTCTGAATAAATCAATATTTTCTATTATTTTACAAGACATTTTTTTGGCCAGCCTGTCAAGTTTTTACGTACTATCATTACCATGACATATTTTTGTTGTTTTTTATTCTCTCTGTGTAGACACCGTTGGAAAATATAGAGCATGTTCTAAGTGAAGACATTCAGCAGGTAAAATATGCGATGACCCGATTTTCCTAACAAAACAACATGTTTACCATTTCTTATTCATTTCGAGAAAAATCATGGTTTTTAACACCTTTTTCTCTCTCTCCTTTTCTTTGTTTGTAGATTTTTACGCACTATATTGCTACTTTTTATGTTTCTTAACTATCTTGTTTTTTATATCAAAGGTACATAAATGTACAAGTCCACATCCTACGGAAAAGAAAATATGGCGAATGAAGATATTTGTGAAAAAGATGATAACTTACCAAATCATGATGTATGTACTTTATCTATTTAGTATTTATTTTATTTTTATCATTATATTACGGTTGGATATCGAACCAAAGATCTACTATTGCAATATGGCTATCTTTAATATATTCAATATGTAGTATATTTATTGCATTTTTCATTGTATGAAAGGTGGTGAAAATAGAACATCATCGCATGGAAAATCAAATGAAGGAGTTGATTGTATACCAACCGTAGATCTTCCCGACATACCTATTGGTACCAAAGTGATCAAGCATGTATGTGCATTTACTTTTTCCCAAAAGATATGCTATTAGTGTTGACTTGCATCTTATTCATTTTATATTCTATTAGGTGATTGATTATTTCATAAATTTCTAATAATATGTACCTTATACATTTTCTCATCATATTATCATTTGAAGACATACTAGCATCCACTTTTACAATATGGATACGTTTAATATATTCAAAGACATCCTTGTATATTTATTGAATTTTGTTGTTGTTTGTTAGGTGATTGAAAATATGACATCTTCCTGTGCAAAAACAAATGAAGGAGTTTGTCTACCAACAAGAGAACTTCGGAGTAAAGCTTCCGGTGCCCAAAGAATCAAGAATGTATGTGCATTAATGTTATTTTTTCATTATATGTTATTAGCGTTCAAAACATTTTATTCAAGATCTCTTCTATAAAGTGTTTCAATATTTTATTATCAATCTAGGTTGAAGTTGGACGGAATGGATCTCAAACCAATTATGCAGGTGAAGAGGTACGTACAATTAGAATATTCATGAACATACTTATATGATTATGCTTTGGTTTTGACTACATGGTTGTACCTCTTTTTTTTATCTCTTTAATTTTGTATATACTTTATTCCATATTCAGAATTGGGCTAAAGTTTTGTTGATACAATAAAAGACTTGTGTATTGATATGTGTTGTCATGAGCGATTGTTTGTTTTCTTCCCAATGGATGCAGGATGGAGCAACAAAGAGGAAAAAGAGACGGAAGAGTTGCATATAAAAGGTAAAATATACTTGCATATCATACATACTACTATAGTTTTCTAATCAATTCTACATTTTTTTCATACCATTCAATTTACCTTCTGCAGGACATATTCATGTTACTGGGATTGGAAGTTAATGAGATTGGATGCTTGTTCTTTTTCAGGAGGAAAATAGTTGCATTTTTTAGTATTGAATGCATTAATATTTTAAACATCATTTTTCGCTTTTCTAGTTAATTTAGACTTATTGTTGGATTGAATGTTTGGATAACAATTGTTCTTCAATGTTTTGTTTTCATTTCCTTCAATTTCAACCTTAAACTACATGTTCAATCTTTTGAATAATTTTCTGTTCAATATTAATATATATGAATGTCATGTAAGAATATGAGTACTTTAGTCGTATATTGATAACCGTGACATAAACATTAACATATTACATGTCACAAAAGTGCAATTAAAACAAAACCGACATTTTCTATATGTGCTATACAAATGTTGTGAGATTCACGGCAATAAAAATTAGTGTCGGTAAATTACCATTTAAAAAACGACATCAAATAGAACGAATGCCGGTATAGTGCCACAAACATGTGTCAAACTATATGAAAGGTGTCGGCAAATTTGCAACAAATTACATGTGGCAATTAAAATAAGTGTCGTTTAAATGCCACAAAGTTATGTCTGTCACATTAATCAAGTGCCGGAAAAACCGTCGTAAAACATTCCGACACATTAGAGAAGTGTCAGCAAAGTGCCACAAATAAAACATGCGTCACATTGACAATGTGCCATAAAATCGCGCAAAAACTTCCCGGCAAAACAGGAAAATGCCACAAAACATTGCCGACATCAGTATTGATGACATTTAAATAACCGCCATATTATGTGCCGGGATTTCTTTTTACGGCACTTATTTCCCATTTCCCGGCATTTACTTTGTGCCGTAAAAAGCCAAAAGTGTTGTAGTAAAATCTCACCTTATCAGTTCTACTCCCTCACTTAGACAACTAGACATCACATCCTATCAATTACACAGACATTGATGAACTCTAGTTCATCAAAGCACAAGCCCTTTCATGCCCTTCCGACGGATCCGAACTTCAACTCCCTTTAAGAGTACATTCGGTGTTTTAACTGAACGAATCGGAAGTTCAATCGAAGCTTGTTCATATTTTAATGAATGTTATCATATTAGGATTAAGGGTTTAAAATAGTGAAAATACGATTATGAAGCCCGAAAACCAACCTCAAACGTTAAAACAAAGATAAACAAAGTAAAAGCAGGCCAGGCGCCCGTCTGACATCCTATGGACGCCCATCCATAACCAAACGCCCGTCCACTAACCTCGGAAGCCTGTCCGTCTAAAACAGCTACATTCTGAATCAAAATTATGACCTCAAACGCCCGTCACGCTATTTCCAGACGCCCGTCTGAAAGTTACTAAGTCCCGGACGCCTGCCCGCACTGGTGCGAGCGCCCGTCCGACCGGGTTTTTCCCAAAATGCTAAAATCTTCGCCTTCGATTTTTGAATCATTTCTAACCTAATTAACCTCGTTTTCAACTCAGAAAAATGTGGAAAACATATCTAAACATCTATGATCCTTTGATCAACGAAAAAGCATAACTTTCTTGCATCTACGCATCATAAAACTTGATATAAACCTCAATAACAATAATTAGATTTGTAGGAAGAGCCTCTTACTTTTTAAGCAGCAAATTCCTACTCCAAACCATAGATAAACAGCAGCAAAACTGATCCTTTTCTGCAGGAAAACATGTGTGATAAATCCAAACTTAGATTAGATTCAATCACACGCTTCTAGACCGACAAAACTACGAATTGATGAGTTTGAATCCATCAAACTCGAAGATGAACTGAATTAGGGCTTAATCATACCTTAACAAAGCTTCAACTTTTTGATGTCACAACGCGTTGCTCTCTTCACAACGATTCCTGTGCTCGACTACGATCTTAAAACCGTCAAGGATTGACTTAGAACCGATGACAACAATCCCTCAGCCCTAATTCTTGCACACACACACACGCAAGAGGTAAACTTTGGAGGTGGAAAAATCTGATTAAAAGATTATGGGGCTGATTAGGTTGATTTTCCCTTAAATAGGAAGAATCCCATAATTACCTAATTTCCATAATCACCCTTATTAAATCAGATTTTCTTCCTTAAATATATATATATATATATATATATATATATATATATATATATATATATATATATATATAAATATATATCAAAATTATGTATATAAATATCCAAATTAGTAAACTCCGAATAAAAAGGAACCGAACCCAATATTTCGTTTTATAAATGACACGCGTCGCCTCTTTTTCCTAAAAAAATCGGAATATTACATGGACCACCTTTTGTATATAGTAAATATTAGAAGAACAAATCATTTTGGTATATTTTGAGGCTTATTCGCCTAATTTTGTTATCAGATTTCCCATGGTATGTTCGTGTTTGTGTCTTGCAGCACAGAAACCAAGGTGGTGGAGCCTTATTTTGGAGATGTTGAAGCCTAAAGAGTGTTAGAGAAGCAATCCAAGCATCAAGAGAGAAATCTTCAATGCTATTTTGTATCCGGCTCAGGTCGGAAGTCAGCCGGTTCACGCCGTGTAGCATTCAAAGGAAAATAGACGGTTCTCTTGTGTACCCAGTGCAGACCGGAACATCTTTGGCGCAAACTGGAATTCAAAATTTGATTAGATGGAGCATTTAATATTTTATGACAGATCCAACTACCTTGTCAGTTCCGGCGCAGACCGAAAAGCTGAATTCAAAAATTAAACGAGTTCATTTACTCTTATTTTGGAAGATATACACACCTAACCTATCTCACTCATCATGAAGGCACCCCAACCCTCAAGGCTCTCCTAGCCAAAAATCACTTATATTTAGCTCTTAAATACAATTGTAACTCTTAAGAATTCATAGTTTAATCTTTTTGATTAATTTGGTTGGAGCAAGATTATCACTTTGTGTATCAAACTCCATTGAAGTCTTTTGAAGTTGAATGAAAGCTTCCCTTCTCAAGTTCAAAGCTTGTGATTGGTAAATTCTTAGACTTTACTTTGTTTTAAATGTTCTCATTGCTATGAATGCTAACCTTGACATGTTAGTGCTCATAGTCATGAGTGGCTAGCTCTATACTAGCCAAGGCAATGTAGTTGTGACAATTTAATCTCTTGTAGTTGATTGTGAGTGATTGTTCATGGGTATTAGTCTCACGTGTGTTGAATCTTTTCCTACTTGCATTGTATGACTTGTTTGTATTGGAGTAATTAACCAATGCTTGCTCACACACACACTTAGTGGACACCGAACGGAGATATTAACTGTGAGAAAGAGGTAGGAGAACCGGAAGGTAAATTTGACCTTTGTTGGAGTTCATTTCTTATCCGGGGAGTTGACTTGTTCTTGTATTCAAGTGTGTATCATGTTGAATCATTGGGTCTAGGGTTCTTAGGCCAAGGAGGTGACATAGTGTAACTTCATACACTCGTATGAGGGGAGGTTGTTAGCTTAGGAATGCACCGTTTCACATAATTGAACATCATTGGAAGGTTTTTAGGTATCATTCCCAAGATACTAGAAGAGTTTGTTTGATTAATGAAATTGCCTTGGTTAGGTCTTTTACCATTTGATTATCAATTTAATAGTAGATTTAGAACAATTACCTTCTTGTTTTCTTGCGACTTAGATCAAGATAATAATAGCTAATTGTTGTTTGACATCACATTCCTTGTGGATACGACCTTGACCACTTACTAGACTACAATTGACTCGGTACACTACCGGTAAGATTGGACACCTAGAAAGGATTGATCAAGTTTTTGGCACTGTTTTCGGGGAATATGTAACGGTTGATACTTGTATTAGCTCAAAATTCTTGAGAATAAGTCAAAACATTTTCTAATCTCATTTCTATTCACCGAACTCAAAGTGGCAAGACTCATCTTACTCCCCTTATACTGGATATCAACACGTATATTAGGGAAAGGAACGCGGAGATTAACAATAGTCAAGCTCGTCGTAGTTTGGAACTTGGAGAAGAAAGGTCCCAAGGATCATCTAATCAAGGAATAGAGATGGACAAAAACTTTGTGGAGCCACAAGGTGAACAAGGGTTAAACCATTCCCAAGGTCATGCACAGATTCCCGACAATCCAAACCATAACAACAACAACCGAAACCTAAACAACAATAACCCTCAAACCTGAGGCCTATTTGTGATCAAACCTTCAGAAGAAATGAAACCAACAATCAAATTTGCCTGCCCAATAATAGAGCAAATAACTTTGAGGTGAAATCCCATATTTTTGGATTGATTGACACAAGAGCTGAATTTCTTGGTGAAGATGATGAAGACCCGCATCATCACCTATATCTATTTGAAGAGTTGTGTAACACGGCCAAGAGTCAAGGCATTCATCGAGTGTTGACAAAGATGTCGATGTTTCCTTTTTCATTGAAAGGAAAGGCTAGATATTAGTTTATGTCATTCCCGCATCACTCCTTGACAAGTTGGGAGGACATCCAAAATGAGTTTTTAAAGAAATACTTTACTCCGGGAAGGAATTTGGAATTGAAGGTTGAAATTTCCAATTTTAGACAAGGATCCAAAGAACCACTTGGAAGTACGTGAGAGAGATTCAAGAAGTTGTTGAGAGCTTGTCCCGATCATGGCTATTCTCTCGACATGAAAATTCAACTCTTTTGTCGGAAGTTGAGAAACGATTCACATGCGGATGTTGATCACGCATGTGGCGGTTCTTTAATGATGAGTGAAGCACAAGTTGTGTACGATGCAATTGTGAAGATTTCCAAGAACAATAGAATGTGGGAAACCGGTTCTAGTACAAGGAAAGTAGCGTTTGTAGGTGAGTATACATCAAACTCAAAAGTTTTAGCACAATTGGAGACTCTTAATAGAAAGTTTGATGTCATGCGAGTGAGCAAGAGCTCAAGATCGGAATGCAATGCATGCAATGAGAACTTGAATGATGGCATGAGAAACGATGATAACATCATGGACGGAGTTGACAAATGGGAAAAGTTGATGGATATTATCATTGGTGTTGTATCTCAAGCTAAGAATACAAAATCCATGATGACTTCTATAAGTACATCGAAAGACGTTTGTACCTTGAAAATTTCTATGAGCGGACATGATATGAGGATGAAGACTATAGAAGCATCTATGTGAAATATTGAAGAGCATTTGAGAAGAGAAGGGGAAAGGAAGAATAGTAAACCCTCGGGAGGACTGCCAAGCAATAACGAAAGAATCCCAAGGTAAAAGAATGCTATCATTACTCGAAGTGGAAGAGTCTGTGGTAGCAATGGAGTGGAAGTTTCTGGGAATAACGAAGTTGAAGATGATTTGAATGATAAGTTTGAGGAAGATTTAGGCAATTCGGATGAAAAGGAATTGAGTGAAGAGGAAGAAGAGATTGTCTATGATTTATTGAGACGTGATAGACATGTTGAAGCGGAAAGCAAAGATGAAGAATAGGTCAAAATCCCGAGAATCTTGAAAAGCCCGAGAGCTAGTAATTTGAGGGCCTTATTCAATGAACATGTTGGAGAGGAGACCGTCAATGACAGGTCGGCTTACGCCGGACAGAGCTCGGCTCATGCCGGGAATGAATCAAAAGCTTCGAGAATTTGCACAGGCAAGTCGGTTCACGCCGTTCGTAGCTCGGCTCACGCCGAAATTGCAGGAAATAAACCAGAGAGTTCAACAGTGAAGTCGGCTCATGCCGACAGTACAAAGGAAAATTCTGGGCTCCTCTCAAAGAAATTGGTGCAAAATGATGACACGTGGCATCCACCAAATGCGTAAACATTCAATGAAGCATCACCATCTTCATCCGAGGACAAAGGTATGGAAGGTATGACTTCAAACCCTAAAATCATTGATCTTGAGTCTCTACCCTACCCCCCTAGAGAGCAAATTAAATAGTTAAAGATGGATAAGAAGTATGCACGTTTCCATGATACATTTCGTCATCTAAATGTTAATGTCCCTGTCATTGAAGCATTAATTAACATGCCTACATATGGAAAGTTTCTTAAAGACATCCTCTCGAATAAAGAGCATTTAGAAGAGTATGAGAACATTTGTCTCAATGAGGAATGCTCCGCAGTGTTGCAACACAAGCTTCAACCTAAGCTTAAAGACCCCGGGAGTTTTACTATTGCGTGTGAGATTGGGGGCTTTTTGTTTAAGAAGGTGCTTTGCAATCTCGGTGTGAGCATAAACCTCATGTCTTATGAGGATTACAAGAAACTCAGAATATGAAAGCTCAAACACACGGAGATGACTCTCCAACTTACAGATAGGTCCACTAAACTCCCTAAAGGAGTCATCGAAGATGTGTTGGTTAAGGTCGATAAGTCCTACTTCCCACTTGACTTTGTGGTCATGGAAATAGAGGATGGGTATTCAACGCCCCTTATTCTTGGTCGTCTATTCCTAGCCATAGGAAGAACTCTTATGGATGTTCAAAAAGATGAAGTATTTTAGAGAGTTAATAAAGATAAAGTCACTTTTAATATCTTCAAGGTGATGAAACATCCATACAATTCACAAGAGTCATGTTCTTTTATAGATACTCTATCTTTTATTTTTGTGGAGCGTACTAACTTGCAGCCCTTTGAAGACAAGCTCAAAGAATGTTTGGCTTTATCAGTTTATGAAGGAGATGAAAATGATGAAGATATTCAAGAAGTCATTTTTCACTGGGATGCCGGTGGTTCCTTTATGAAACAACCATGGCATCACTATTTGGAGTTGGAACTGAATGGCCCAGTGTGGAAACCATTGGTGGAAGAACCACCAAGGAATTTGGAATTGAAACCCATCCCTTCTAATCTTAATTATTCTTTTCTTGAAAATGACAATCTACTTCTTATTATTATTTCATCCTCACTAACTAGTTTGTAAGAAGATCTACTGTTGAGGATTCTTAGGCAACATAAGAAAGCGTTCGGATGGACAGTGGCGGATATTCAAGGAATAAGTCCCAAAATTTGTGTGCACAAGATCAATTTGAATGATGATACTGTTGGTCCCATGAAAGGGTTTGGTTAAGTTTAGAGGGGGGGGGGGGGGGGTGAATAAACTTAACACTTAAAACTTTTGGAGTTAACAAACTCAAAGAAATGTCGATGAGGATCTTGATCGCTCGATGAGTCTCTGACCACTCGATGAGTCTGGCGACGATGAGATATTACTGAACTTGTTGCAGCGGAATATATTCAAATTAAGCCTTGTAACTTGTTGTTAAAAATATGATACTAAGTATTATATACTCAGTAGTGTAAGTGTGTGATTCAGTTGCTAGTTTTAGTAAGTTGATGTGATCAGTATACTAAATGCATAAAGTAAGTGCAGAAAGTAAGTAGGCAATTTTTATAGTGATTCCAGGTGGTGTAATCCTGTCAGTCCACTATTCTCCTGTGATGTTGGAGGAAATTCACTAGAGATCTTTGAGGTTGCAGTTACGAAAATCCCTAAGCTGTCTGTCCTTCACCAATAACTATGGCTTCACAAACTGAATATTTGAAACATGTAGGATTGCTGCTCCAACAAATTCCACTGGTTCTTGAAGGGTAGGATTGCCTCTTCACCAGCTCCCCCACAAACAATAGTTCTTGACACCTAAGTGCTTCTCTGTCTTCAGCAGGTTTCTTGTAAAAGAAAGGTTGAATCAAGTAAATGGTTCAGTTATCAGCAGCTTGATCAGGATTAAATTATCAGCAGCTTGATGTCTTCAAGTGTGTGAACTTGATAGCATGTTACACTTGAAGAGTTTTCTGGATCAGTAACATTAAGCTCAGTGATGTCAGTAGGGTGATTTTCTTGAAAAGAAACTTGATTTTCATCACTTGTATTTGGATCATGAGTCTTCTCTTTATAGGTGAGAATCCTGTGACTTATGTTTGAAATTCAAACATAGCCATTTTAGATTTGTCTCCATCTTGACTTGCTTTCTGTCTCTATTCATAGGACCGACACTGTCAGTTTACTTTTTGTCAGTTTTCAGTCTGTCCATCCTTTGACTTATGTCAATTGGTTAATCCTCTGAATCTTTCCAACGTTCTTTTCATCTTGGCCATTGATTTGTTGACAATATCAAGGATTATAATCCATCCTTATCCTTGTAATCTTCCAATGTAACTTTTGATTAAATCGAGATTTATACTCAGCAGATATCTAACTTATTTTAGTCTGCTGATGTACATATCTGTCAGCTGGCTAAAGACTGCTGTGTTTCAATAACACTTCAGCTGACTGCTTTTCATCTAACATATGGAACTTAGACCTTGAACACAAGGTATATGTAATCAGTTTAGGTCATCACAGACTTCCCTAAATTCTGATTCCATATCCTTGACTTTAACTACTAAGTTTGATCCCTTAGCCTTCAATAACTGAGTTTGAACCCTCAGCCTTCAGTCTTCAGCAGGTTCCTAACTAGTCTAATTATGTTTGCAAGACTAGGCCTTTCCACTAGTGTCCAAACTTGATTTCTTTCAAATTCATTCAATTCTTCTTGCATAGCAATTATTCAATCTGGATCAGATATAGATTCTTCAACAACTTTAGGCTCCATTTGAGATAGAAAACAAGTAAACATTGCTTCCAATTGTCTTCTAGTCCTTACACCTTGCTATATGTTACCAATTACTTGTTCAGCAGAGTGATCCTTCAACCATTGTAAATCATTATTTGTTTGATTTATAGGAGCTTCATCTTCAGTAGGCTCTGCTGTTGCTTCAGTAGGGGGTTGCTTCAGTAGTGTTACCAGCAGGTTCTTCAGCAGGGGCAGAGTCAGAAGCTTTTAAGTCATTCATCCTTTCAAAAACATCAACACATTATGGGTCAGTGACTTCGAGATTTTCAGCACGTTCTGAAACTTCATTTTCCATTCCAGTGAACTTTGGTTCATCAAATACAACATGTATTGATTCTTCATGTTTCAATGTCCTTTTATTCAGTACCCTGAATGCCTTGCTGACAGAAGAATATCTCAAAAAGATTCCTTCATTTGATTTTGGTTGGAATGTCTTCAATTGCTCCTTATGATTCAAAATAAAACACTTGCTTCCAAATGGATGTAAATAAGATATATTGGGTTTTCTTCCATTCCATATCTCATAAGGTGTTTTCAGCAAATTCTTGTTCACTGAGGTCCTATTTTATGTATAGCATGCTGTATTAATTGCTTCAGCCCAATATCTTTTAGGTAATAATGCTTCGCAAATCATAGTCCTTTCTGCTTCTTTCAAGGTCATGTTTCTTCTCTCAGCAACCCTATTTTGCTGAGGTATACTAGCAACAGCTAATTGATGCAGCATACCATTTTGCTCACAATATTCTCTTATGACTTTATTGAGAAACTCCGTACCCTTGTCTGATCTGATCTTCACTACTGTCAAACTTTTCTCATTTTGCAATCTCTTCACAAGTTCAGGCATCTTTTGAAGTGTTTCACTTTTCTTGTTCATGAATACTACCCAAGTGTATCTTGAATAATCATCCACAACTACCAGAGTATACTTCTTCCCTGTTACACTTGGTGTTACTGGTCCAAATAAATCCATGTGCATTAGTTCCAAAACTCTTTTTGTTGATTGCTTAGTCTTTGACTTGAAGCTTGACTTGGTTTGTTTACCTTGCTGACATGCATCACATATAGCATCCTTTTTGAATGCGATCTCAGGCAAGCCAATTACCAACTTCTTTTCACCAATTGGTTGATATCATGAAAGTTAAGATGATTCAACTTCTTATGCCACAACCAGTTCAGTTCTGACTTAGTATGCACAATTAGGCATGTTTCTGGAATAGCAGTAGACCAATCCACAACATACATGTTTTCTTGTCTTCTACCAGCCAACACAACTTGTTCACCTCTTTCACTAATGACAATACAGTTGCCTTTGTCAAAAGTGACCTTGTAACCCATGTCACAAAATTTTCCAGTGCTCAGTATAGTCTAGTCCTTCCACAAATGCAACATTCCTGATAGTTAATCCATTCCTCACCAGTGTACCATATCCTCTTGTGTATCCTGGTGTATGCTTGTTGCCAAAATTCACACTTGGACCATCCTTTGCCACATAATTTGTCAAACGTTGCTTATTCTTTGTCATATGTCTGGAACATCCACTGTCAAAGTACCAGACACCCTACAAAACAATGTTAATGTATTTTAGGTACCCAAACTATTTGGGTCCATAGTGGTCAATGGTAAGCATGACCCTTGGCAAATTCCCATAAGGTCTTCTTTGAAAAGCATTGCATGTTTGTTCATATATGTATCCTACATTTCCATAAGATCTAACATTTGGATGTGTAGGATTCACATATGCTTTCTGGCCTTTTGGTATATAATGCTGTTTGAAGTGATTTCTATTATTAGAAGCACTAGCATAACCATATGGTTCTTTGTCTGCTTTTTGGAGCGACCACAGCAATATATAGTCTGTGAGGTCTAGAATAAGTCCTCTGCTGAGTCCTCTGTTGATTCCATTACTGAGGTTTTACCCTTGCATTAGGGTTATGACTGTTGTTTCTGGCAGTAGGGACATGAATATTCCAATCATCATAAGTAGGGAACAATCTGCCTTTCCCCCTGAGATAAGTATCCCTAGAATGATTAACATTTTTAGGTTTAGGATTCTCATCCTTGGAATATTTCTGATTTTTGCCCTTTTGTAGTCAAGCAGACTTAGCAGCAGGTCTGCTATCAGTAGGTCTAGATGGTCCAGCAGTCCTACTTTTGGACTTACCCTTTTTGTTAGGTACTGTTGACCTTTTTGGCTTCTGATTTTTCTTCAGCAGGAGTATTTATTGATACAAAATTGTTTACCTCCCCAGTCTCTTCCATATTTTCCATTAAAGCATAATCATCCATATAAGAAATAAGTTCAGTATAATCAGATTCATTTCATTTTTATGATTCAACTTTATAGCCTGATTCATCATCAGCAACCATTGCTTTCTTGCTAGGTCTTCTTTGCTGATTCTTGTTCTTCAGTAGGTCTGGACAACCAGGTCTGAAATGTCCAGACTTCTTGCAGTTGAAGCATAGATAATCAGGTTCCTTTTTCTATTTTAGATCAGGACAGTCAGGTTTGAAGTGTCCTGGTGTCTTGCATTGAGAACACAAATAATCATTATCTTTCATGGATTCTTCCTTCTACTTTTCACTTGATTTCTTTGTGAAATTCCTTGGAGAACCCCTTCCTGTTTTCATCATTCTGATTTTCTTGCTCAGTAGGGAAATTTGCTGTTGCATCTCATCTAGTAGATCATCTTGACCACATGTTGATTCTTTTTTATGTGCAGCAACCAATGGAGTAGTCTTTGGTTCTTCTTTTTCAGTCTCAGGAATAAGTTTCTTACTGAATTCATATGCTTTGAGATCTGAAAATAGCATGTAGGTGTCTTCTTCATGTAGACTCCTAGATTCTTCTATGGCAGTAACCTTCATCTGCCAAACCTCTTTTGCAGGTAGAGCTTCTAAGATTCTTGTATTGATTTCTTCTTTTGTGTAGATCACATTCAGTAGGGTGAGTTCATCCATGATAGCATTGAATCGTGACTCCATTTGTTCAATGGTTTCATTTGATTTCATTTTGAAATCTTGGAACTTCTTTTTGGCTATATTGACCTTGTTTTTATTGATAGCATCAGTGCCTTCACAGATTAGTTGTAACTTATCCCAAAGTTCCTTTGCCGTCTTGCATTCCTTCACTTTCATGTACATATTGCTATCCAAGGTTTTGTATATGACATCAATAGAAATATTGTTGAGGTTTGCTATTTTTCTATCTTCAGCACCCCACTCTCTCTTTGGCTTTGGAACATACTGAGTTTGACCATCCACAGTTATAGCTTTTGTGATTTCCAGTGGTCCATCAGTCAGCACATCCATCATTTCATCATGTGTTGCTGCTAGAAAAACCTACATACGATGTTTATACACATCAAAATGATCTAAGAAACACATCAACATTGCTCTAGCATACTGGTTGTTATCCATGATGCAAAGCTTTGAAAATCAAAAACTTGAAAAAGTTTTCAAAGTATTTTCACAAGTACAACAAGTAGGATTACTTCAGAACAGAAGCACTGCTCTGATACAATTGTTGGTCTCTTAAAAAGGATTTGGTTAAGTTTAGGGGGGTGCATAAACTTAACACTTAAAACTTTTGGAGTTATCAAACTTAGCAATGTCAGTAGCCTACTGACTGCTCAGTAGTCTGCTGAAAGTAGATATTACTGAACTTGTTGCAGCGGAATATATTCAAATTAAGCCTTGTAACTTGTTAAAAAGATGATACTAAGTATTAGATACTCAGTAGTGTAAGTGTGTGATTCAGTTTCTAGTTTCAGTAAGTTGATGTGATCAGTATACTAAATGCATAAAGTAAGTGCAGAAAGTAAGTAGGCAATTTTTATAGTGGTTCCATGTGGTGTAATCCTGTCAGTCCACTCTTCTCCTGTGATGTTGAAGGAAATTCACTAGAGATCTTTGAGGTTGCAGTTACAAAAATCCCTAAGCTGTCTATCCTTCACCAATAACTATGGCTTCACAAACTGAATATTTGAAATAGGTAGGATTGCTGCTACAAAGAATTCCACTGGTCCTTGAAGGGTAGGATAGCCTCTTCACCAGCTTCACCACAAACAACAGTTCTTGACACCTGAGTGCTTCTCTGTCTTCAGCAGGTTTCTTGTAAAAGAAAGGTTGAATCAAGTAAATGATTCAGTTATTCGCAGCTTGATCAGGATGAAATGATCAGCAGCTTGATGTCTTCAAGTGTGTGAACTTGATGTAACTTGATAGCAGGTTACATTTGAAGATTTTTCTGGTCAGTAGCTTTAAGCTCAGTGATGTCAGTAGGGTGATTTTCTTGATAAGAAACTTGATAGCTTATAGTAGATTATTACTTTTCATCACTTGTATTTGGATCAGGAATCTTCTATTTATATGTGAGAATCCTGTGACTTATTCTTGAAATTCAAACATAGCCATTTCAGATTTGTCTCCATCTTGACTTGCTTTCTGTCTCTATTAATAGGACTGCCACTGTCAGTTTTCAGTCTGTCCACCTTTTGACTTATGTCTAGGTTAATCCTCTGAATCTTTCCAACGTTCTTTTCATCTTGTCCATTGATTTGTTGACAATATCAAGGATTGTAATACATCCTTATCCTTGTAATTTTGCAATGTAACCTTTGATTAAATCGAGATTTATACTCAGCAAATATCTGACTTATTTTAGTCTGTTGATGTACATATCTGTTAGCTGGCTAAAGTCTACTGTGTTTCAATAACACTTCAGCTAACTGCTTTTCATCTAACTTTTTATTATGAAGTTAGAGTACACCATTTTGAACATAACTAAGTTCCAATCACCACTTAACATATGGAACTTAGACCTTGAACACAAGGTATATGTAATCAGTATAGGTCATCACAGACTTCCCTAAATTCTGATTCCATATCCTGGATTATAACAACTAAGTTTGATCCCTTAGCCTTCCATAACTGAGATTGAACCCTCAGCCTTCAGTCTTCAACAAGTTCCTACCTAGTCTACTGACCTAGTTACCTTACTGACCTAGACAGGTCTGCTGATAAAGTCAGCTGACCTAATAAACCTATACAAACCTATACAAAGATCAAACTCTAATAAACCTATACATTTGATCTAGACATCTTTTTGCCTTTGCTCTATAACAGCTAGTCTGTCACACATCATTAAAACTTAAAATAAGTCCAACAAATGCCAAGCCATGTACCCAACCATAACGCTACCTCAACCCAAACATGCAAGATGTTGTCAAGAAAGAGGTTATCAAGCTATTGAAGATGGTCATATTTTTTCCTATATTAGACAGTGAATAAGTAAGTCCTACCCAAGTTGTACCAAAGAAGGGTGGTTTTATAGTGAAGGAGAATGACAAGCATGAATGGATTCTATCAAGGGAAGTCACATGATATCGCATGTGCATTGATTTCCGTAAACTGAATGAGCATACCAAGAAAGACCATTATCCACTTCCGTTCATAGTGCAATTGTTGGAACTGTTGTACGGACACAAATTTTATTGCTTTCTGGATGGTTACTCAGGCTATTTGCAAATAATCATTGCAGCAGGAGACAGAGAGAAAACAACCTTTAATTGCCCTTATGGAACCTTCGCTTACAAAAGAATGCCTTTTGGACTATGCAATGCACTCCAGAGATGCATGATGGCAATATTCTCCAACATGGTGGAAAAGTTTTTGGAAATTTTCATGGATCATTTTGGCATTTTTGGAGAATATATTTCTCACTTGGAACGTGTTCTACAGCGTTGTGAAGACACAACCTTGGTCTTGAATTCGCAAAAATGTCATTTAATGGTATCAGATGGTATTGTTGTTTAGGGCTAAATTGTAGTGATTTTCACATATATTTTGTATATCAATATTCCCCATATACGTGTTATTTTCATAGAAATCGGGATTATAATTGATTAATTGAGTAAATGAGGTTTTTAATGATTAAATATGAAAACATATCAATTTAAATGTTTATTTGATGATTTTATATTATTTTGGAATCGTGTTACGTTTTGGTATGTTTTCGATGTGTGTAGATACATATTTTACGACTTGGAAAAGGAGTTGGAAGAGTTAAAATCGAAGTTGAAGTTGTTTGAAGTAATCTTGAAGAGATAGAGATGAGGAAAAGAAGATAAAGATGGAAGAAATAAGATAATTATCAAGAAATCGGTTTCGGCAAAGGTTGGGCGTTCGTCCCATGTCCCGTCCAGAATGGACGGGCGTCCCACTATATTGAACCGGCGTTGAGTTTTGAATTGGATCGAGAGAGTTCGGACGCATGATGAACGGCGTCTATCCTCCGTCCGTAGAAACAAACGCAGCGTCCGACCTTGTGGGCGAGCGTCTGAGGGAAGAAAAACAGGATTCGGGTAGCGCCCGAACTTTCAACGCGGTTCTTGATATGATAACAACCGATTTGACTCTGGACCTCAAGAGAAGAGTTGTAGGGCTACAGATTTTGAATCACTCCATTCCGACTTACGAGGCCCGAGATATGGCGTTACAAGTTTGGATCTTTGTTGCTTGAAAATAGTGAGCGGGCGTCCGACCTTGTGAACGGGCGTCGGCACCGTTCTTGTAGCAACCGCCTCGGATTTTCTATAAATAGCGTAGCGTTTCAACCCTAAAACATATATTTTCGACTCTATTGATCCCCAATCATAAGAGAGCAACCTTAGGTCGCCCAGCCCTTTTTGGGAGGTCAGGGTGGCAAGATAGATTAGGTTTTATTTCGTTCGCTTTTCTTTTCTTGTTCGCCGCCATGGTAATGAAGTTGAGCAGACCATGGATGGAGCTTTGAAGCTTTCTTTTGCAGCAGCACCTTATTTCTTTTTAATGGATATTTTGTAAGTTTTAATTACAATTGTTTCGTTTCCTATGATTATTTGTTTTCGTGCATATAAATCGGAAGATGATTGCATGATTTGATGCTACCGTATGACGGAAGTCGGTGTAGTTTAGATCACCGTAGGAAAGTTTGGATTTTTAATCTATACATAACGGAAGTTCGTAGATTAATTATCTAGGTTTACGAGAGAACCACAATTAGAATTAATTCGATGCAAGATTATCCTAGAATTGAATTAAGGGATATCACCGTTACCGGAAAGATAGGATTTTTCGTGTATTTATTTCCTTATGTTGTTCTTGTTCTTTCTCATGTTTGTATGGTTTGTATGATTAATCGAATTTAGATAACGGAAGTTAATGAATTCGTTAGATTATCGTGAGAGAGATTAACAATTATTATTCCAACAAACGGAAGTTGAGGGATAATGTTGTTAGGTTAGGACTTAGTCCATATCTTGCTTCGTATAGATGTTAGTTAAGACCGGAAGGTAAACTAATTAATGGCGTGATAAATCGGAAGAGGAAACGCTTCTTTAGAAAGATAATAATCCAAGATAACTAGTGAATAAATATGTGTCTATCTTATTTCTTTCGGTGAGGTGATGGTTGTTGGGAAGAGGTTGATCATGGTTTGTTTATGGTTGTTCGATAGATAGATTTACGCTTTCGTAGATGTAGTTTTATTTATGTTTTTATCGCTTTTATCCTTCCTGGCTTTGGATTAACAATCCTCTGTCCAGTTTACTTTTCCGTTTTAGTTTAGGTTTAGGTTTAGGTTTCAGTTAATAAAGAGGAATTAGTGAAATTAGATTCGACATCCCAATTCCCTGAGGATCGATACCCGTACTTATCCAACTTTACTAGCAACTACCCGGTATTCGGCCGGTTAGGAGGTAGTTTTGCATGGTAGTATAGGTTTATAAATTTTCTTTTGTTTTAATGATGCAAAATCTCCCCAACAAAAGTGGCGCCGTCGCCGGGGAATAGGTGTCATGTTGAATCTAGTTTTGTTAGTTCTCGATTTTGTTACGTTTTATTTTTGTTTTTAATAAAAGTAGCGTATACCAAGTTGAGAGTTTTTATTTTGCCGTGTTTCGATGACCATAGGGTTAAGAATGTGCAAAAGTTTTTTACTCAACTTGTTTTACGTGAAGTTATATGTTTAGTTGTTTTCTGATCTAACCTCCACATCTTTGAATTTTAATAAGCTCTTGTGATCTGTGTTGTTTAGAAATAATTAGGGTTTCTTTGTGTTTTTCCCGCATTACGGTTTGTATTCGTTGTCTTTGGGCGGCGTTTGTTTTAGTGAGCGCCCGTCCAGTCCCCTAACGTCTTGAGGAAACGGCGTTTGGAATTATGGGGCGTTCGTCCGTTCGAAATTTTCAATCTCGCTCGATTTGAAGAATCAGACGGCCGTCGGTATTCGAGCGCCCGTCCGGTCGGTTTTCAAAGCGACGGCGTGCCTGCAGGTGGAAACGCCCGTCGATTACGACGCTAAGTGAACGTTAGTCCGGGTTCATCCAGGTTCTAAATTTCTTGATTTTATTTTCAATGCTTTTATTTGATGTGGACTTTTCATTCGAGCTTCTGTGGCTAATTGATTTTTACATAGATGTCCTGAACTTATATGTTTTTACCTTTCCATCTATGAATCCAGGTTAGATAATTGATCAATTCTTTAGATATGATTCATCTAGGCATGTTATAGTGACTGTCGGTTCTCGTAAGCTATAACTGTTCTTATGGTTAATTAGTAGCTAATGTCGGTTCCCGTATGCTACATACCGCTCTGATGAATCTTGTTAGCTTTTAAGACTTACGTGCTTCCTTTGTTTTTATAACTCATATGGGTAGTAACTGTCGGTTTTCGTAATGCTACCATTGCATCTTATGAGTTATATCTGTTTAGAATAGCTAACTGTTGGGTTTCCATAATGCTATCACCTTCAATGAGTCTTAAAGCGTCTTCACACCGCATGTAATGAAATGAAAGATCGCTGTTTATCGTAACTTTGTCATTATTTGGTAGACGTTTATTTTATACATGTCGTGTTGCAAATGAGTGGGCTAGTTTTCTTTCTTTTATTTTCTTTTATTTTTGCATATCATATAGATGCATATCATTTAGTTGCATGTCATCTAGTTGCATTGTTTTTATTTTTATTTTATTTTTCTGGCGTAGTTAATCGCCGGTTTCCGTAATACTACCTCGTTTTTATTTTATTTTTAGGATTTTTCACGTAGATTGCATTGTAATGCATTTTCATATAGTTGCACCTAGCCCTACTATTTTGTAATATTCCATGTATATGTCCATCTTTATATGAGCTTAATCTAAAAATTCTCTAGACTTCCTTTCTGTGCTTTATATGTTATCTTCCCTATCCCGAGGTATTTCATGTTTGTCAAGTGTGCAGGGTATTTGCATTAGCGATTGTGAGCTTTAGACGATTTCAGTTTTCCGGTGGATGGTCCACAATCTACTGATTTCTTCAAGCATTTCTGGGTGAGGTCGACCCACTTCCAGAATAGCTCCCTTTCGAACAACGAATCAGCTAAGTTTTCTGTTTCTTTTTATTTTTGCACACCATGAGGACATGCTGTAATTTAAGTGTGGGGGAGGGGATGGTTTATGTGTATCTACATTCATTTGCTCTAAGTAGTTATAATTTTCTATGAAAAGTGCAAAATTTTCAAAATTTTGTTTCGTCCCGAGTAACATTTCAATTGCATGCTAGTTTTATAATTTGGCACCCTTTAGTTGTTATCAGTAGTCATATCATGTTCTGAGAATAGGTTTAGTAAGTCGATACTCACTTGAACTTCATTTCACGAACCTATTAGATGAAGAGCCAAATATAGAATAGTTTCCGGTTAGTTAAAGGAAAGTTAATTCTTGATACAGATAACACTTATTTAGCATTAATGAAAGTTAAGAACTTGTGCTATACTCACAGCTTAGAATCTCAAGACCTTAGTGTTCTTGAGAACTTTGAGAGTCTTGAATGTGTTAAAATATATTTGACCGAGAGTTTCCAAAGAGTTTGAAAAATATAAAAATATATATATCTATAAATAATAAATGAATAAAATTTCTTTGTGGGAATTTTGTTTATATCTATCACCTCGAGTCCATCTGGATACTGCCCCAATTGGGGAGTGTGGTTTACCTTGGACAATGAGGATTGAGTGATCTCGGGGTGTGACTTGCCTCTAATGTAGGGAGAGTGTTATACTTTTGAGACGCGACGATAGGAAATATAAAATATACGTTTTTTTTGGAATTCTAAGTCAAGTTGATCTAAACCCAGTAGAGACTCGAAAGGTATTTTCTTGGCACCAAGTAAAGGATTTTAAATGTGAGTTGGTTACGGTGTTCTTGGTAATTAGTTTTTGTAGGGTAAGTGCTGTAGATAGAATGAAGTTTTCGTTTAGTTGACCGGATAACTGTTAGTGCTTGATGTATTATATCGAGAGAGGATCGGTGGAAGTTTAGTAGGTTCTGCACACACATCACCGAGTGAGGTCGATTTGCTGAATACTAGCTTGTCATGATTTTGACTATATCTCGTGTCGGGGTTATGTGGATTCTTGATAGTATGTTCTTGTTTTGTTTTGCTCGGGACGAGCAAAAAGATAAGTAATGGGGGTGTTGTTTAGGGCTAAATTGTAGTGATTTTCACATATATTTTGTATATCAATATTCCCCATATACGTGTTATTTTTTCATAGAAATCGGGATTATAATTGATTAATTGAGTAAATGAGGTTTTTAATGATTAAATATGAAAACATATCAATTTAAATGTTTATTTGATGATTTTATATTATTTTGGAATCGTGTTACGTTTTGGTATGTTTTCGATGTGTGTAGATACATATTTTAGACTTGGAAAAGGAGTTGGAAGAGTTAAAATCGAAGTTGAAGTTGTTTGAAGTAATCTTGAAGAGATAGAGATGAGGAAAGAAGATAAAGATGGAAGAAATAAGATAATTATCAAGAAATCGGTTTCAGGCAAAGTGCCGACGTTCGTCCATGTCCCGTCCAGAATGGACGGGCGTCCACTATATTGAACCGGCGTTCGAAAGTTTGAATTGGATCGAGAGTTCGAGACGCATGATGAGCGGCGTCTATCCTCCGTCCGTAGAAGCAAGCGAGCGTCCGACCTTGTGGACGGCGTGCATGAGGGAAGAAAACCAGGATTCGGGTAGCGCTGAACTTTCAACGCGGTTCTTGATATGATAACAACCGATTTGACTCGGACCTCAAGAGAAGAGTTGTAGGGCTACAGGATTTTGAATCACTCCATTCCGACTTACGAGGCCCGAGATATGGCGTTACAAGTTTGGATCTTTTGTCTGAAAATAGTGAGCGGGCGTCCGGCACCGTTCTCGTAGCAACCGCCTCGGATTTTCTATAAATAGCGGCGCGTTTTCAACCCTAAAACATATATTTTCGACTCTATTGATCCCCAATCATAAGAGAGCAACCTTAGTCGCCCACTTCTGTTGGGAGGCTGGGGTGGCAAGATAGATTAGGTTTTATTTCGCTCGCTTTTCTTTTCTTGTTACCGCCATGGTAATGAAGTTGAGCAGCCATGGATGGAGCTTTGAAGCTTTCTTTTGCAAAGACACCTTATTTCTTTTATGGATATTTTGTAAGTTTTAATTACAATTGTTTCGTTTCCTATGATTATTTGTTTTCGTGCATATAAATCGGAAGATGATTGCATGATTTGATGCTACCGTATGGCGGAAGTCGGTGTAGTTTAGATCACCGTAGGAAAGTTTGGATTTTTAATCTATACATAACGGAAGTTCGTAGATTAATTATCTAGGTTTACGAGAGAACCACAATTAGAATTAATTCGATGCAAGATTATCCTAGAATTGAATTAAGGGATATCACCGTTACGGAAAGATAGGATTTTTCGTGTATTTATTTCCTTATGTTGTTCTTGTTCTTTCTCATGTTTGTATGGTTTGTATGATTAATCGAATTTAGATAACGGAAGTTAATGAATTCGTTAGATTATCGTGAGAGAGATTAACAATTATTATTCCAACAAGCGGAAGTTGAGGGATAATGTTGTTAGGTTAGGACTTAGTCCATATCTTGCTTCGTATAGATGTTAGTTAAGACCGGAAGGTAAACTAATTAATGGCGTGATAAATCGGAAGAGGAAACGCTTCTTTAGAAAAGATAATAATCCAAGATAACTAGTGAATAAATATGTGTCTATCTTATTTCTTTCGGTGAGGTGATGGTTGTTGGGAAGAGGTTGATCATGGTTTGTTTATGGTTGTTCAGTAGATAGATTTACCGCTTTCGTAGATGTAGTTTTATTTATGTTTTTATCGCTTTTATCCTTCCTGGCTTTGGATTAACAATCCTCTGTCCAGTTTACTTTTCCGTTTTAGTTTAGGTTTAGGTTTAGGTTTCAGTTAATAAAGAGGAATTAGTGAAATTAGATTCGACATCCCAATTCCCTGAGGATCGATACCCGTACTTATCCAACTTTACTAGCAACTACCCGGTATTCGGCCGGTTAGGAGGTAGTTTTGCATGGTAGTATAGGTTTATAAATTTTCTTTTGTTTTAATGATGCAAAATCTCCCCAACAAAAGTGGCGCCGTCGCCGGGAATAGGTGTCATGTTGAATCTAGTTTTGTTAGTTCTCGATTTTGTTACGTTTTATTTTTGTTTTTAATAAAAGTAGCGTATACCAAGTTGAGAGTTTTTATTTTGCCGTGTTTACGATGACCATAGGGTTAAGAATGTGCAAAAGTTTTTACTCAACTTGTTTCACGTGAAGTTATATGTTTAGTTGTTTTACGATCTAACCTCCTGTCTTTGAATTTTAATAAGCTGCTTTGTGATCTGTGTTGTTTAGAAATAATTAGGGTTTTGCTTTGTGTTTTCTGCATTACGGTTTGTATTCGTTGTCTTTGGGCGGCGTTTGTTTTAGTGAGCGCCCGTCCGAGTCCCTAACGTCTTGCGGGGAAACGAGGCGTTTGGAATTATGGGGCGTTCGTCCGTTCCAGAATTTTCAATCCTGCTCTGATTTGAAGAATCAGACGGCCGTCCGGTATTCTGAACGCCCGTCCGGTCGGTTTTCAAGGCAGACGAGCGTCTGCAAGGTGGAACGCCCGTCCAGTTCTGAACGCTAAGTGAACGTTCGTCCGGGGTTCAGTCCAGGTTCTAAATTTCTTGATTTTATTTTCAATGCTTTTATTTGATGTGGACTTTTCATTCGAGCTTCTGTGGCTAATTGATTTTTACATAGATGTCCTGAACTTATATGTTTTTACCTTTCCATCTATGAATCCATGTTAGATAATTGATCAATTCTTTAGATATGATTCATCTAGGCATGTTATAGTGACTGTCGGTTCTCGTAAGCTATAACTGTTCTTATTGTTAATTAGTAGCTAATGTCGGTTCCCGTATGCTACATACCGCTCTGATGAATCTTGTTAGCTTTTAAGACTTACGTGCTTCCTTTGTTTTTATAACTCATATGGGTAGTAATCGCCGGTTTTAAGTAATGCTACCATTGCATCTTATGAGTTATATCTGCTTAGAATAGCTAATCGTTGGGTTTCCATAATGCTATCACCTTCAATGAGTCTTAAAGCGCTGCTTGCGCATGTAATGAACAAAGACTGCTGTTTATCGTAACTTTGTCATTATTTGGTGAGCGTTTATTTTATACATGTCGTGTTGCAAATGAGTGGGCTAGTTTTCTTTCTTTTATTTTCTTTTATTTTTGCATATCATATAGATGCATATCATTTAGTTGCATGTCATCTAGTTGCATTGTTTTTATTTTTATTTTATTTTTCTGGCGTAGTTAGTTAATCGTCGGTTTCCGTAATACTACCTCGTTTTATTTTATTTTTAGGATTTTTCACGTAGATTGCATTGTAATGCATTTTCATATAGTTGCACCTAGCCTACTATTTTGTAATATTCCATGTATATGTCCATCTTTATATGAGCTTAATCTAAAAATTCTCTGAGACTTCCTTTCACATGTGCTTTATATGTTATCTTCCCCTATCCCGAGGTATTTCATGTTTGTCAAGTGTGCGAGGTATTTGCATTAGCGATTGTGAGCTTTAGACGATTTCGAGTTTTCCGGTGGATGGTCCACAATCTCTCGATTTCTTCAAGCATTTACAAGTGAGGTCGACCCACTTCCGAATAGCTCCTTTCGAACAACGAGTCAACTAAGTTTTCTGTTTCTTTTTATTTTTGCACACCATGAGGACATGCTGTAATTTAAGTGTGGGGGAGGGGATGGTTTATGTGTATCTACATTCATTTGCTCTAAGTAGTTATAATTTTCTATGAAAAGTGCAAAATTTTCAAAATTTTGTTTCATCCCAGTAACATTTCAATTGCATGCTAGTTTTATAATTTGGCACCCTTTAGTTGTTATCGATTAGTCATATCATGTTACGAGAATAGGTTTAGTAAGTCGATACTCACTTGAACTTCATTTCACGAACCTATTAGATGAAGAGCCAAATATAGAATAGTTTCCGGTTAGTTAAAGGAAAGTTAATTCTTGATCTGAGATAACACTTATTTAGCATTAATGAAAGTTAAGAACTTGTGCTATACTCACAGCTTAGAATCTCGGTACCTTAGTGTTCTTGAGAACTTTGAGAGTCTTGAATGTGTTAAAAATATATTTGACCGAGAGTTTCCAAAGAGTTTGAAAAATATAAAAATATATATATCTATAAATAATAAATGAATAAAATTTCTTTGTGGGAATTTTGTTTATATCTATCACCTCGAGTCCATCTCGATCACGCCCCAATTGGGAGTGTGGTTTACCTTGGACAAGATGAGGGATTGAGTGATCTCGGGGTGACTTGCCTCTGTGTAGGGAGAGTGTTATACTTTTGAGACGCGACGATAGGAAATATAAAATATCGTTTTTGGAATTCTAAGTCAAGTTGATCTAAACCCAGTAGAGACCGAAAGGTATTTTCTTGGCACCAAGTAAAGGATTTTAAATGTGAGTTGGTTACGGTGTTCTTGGTAATTAGTTTTGTAGGGTAAGTCTTTGTAGATAGAATGAAGTTTTCGTTTAGTTGACCGGATAACTGTTAGTGCTTGATGTATTATATCGAGAGAGGATCGGTGGAAGTTTAGTAGGTTCTGCACACACATCACCGAGTGAGGTCGATTTGCTGAATACTAGCTTGTCATGATTTTGACTATATCTCGTGTCAGGTTATGTGGATTCTTGATAGTATGTTCTTGTTTTGTTTTGCTCGGGGACGAGCAAAAAGATAAGTGTGGGGGTGTTGTTTAGGGCTAAATTGTAGTGATTTTCACATATATTTTGTATATCAATATTCCCCATATACGTGTTATTTTCATAGAAATCGGGATTATAATTGATTAATTGAGTAAATGAGGTTTTTAATGATTAAATATGAAAACATATCAATTTAAATGTTTATTTGATGATTTTATATTATTTTGGAATCGTGTTACGTTTTGGTATGTTTTCGATGTGTGTAGATACATATTTTCGACTTGGAAAAGGAGTTGGAAGAGTTAAAATCGAAGTTGAAGTTGTTTGAAGTAATCTTGAAGAGATAGAGATGAGGAAAAGAAGATAAAGATGGAAGAAATAAGATAATTATCAAGAAATCGGTTTCCAGCAAGGCTGGACGTTCGTCCATGTCCCGTCCAGGAATGGACGGGCGTCCACTATATTGAACCAGCGTTCAGAAGTTTGAATTGGATCAGAGAGTTCAGACGCATGATGAGCGGCGTCTATCCTCCGTCCGTAGAAAGCAAACGAAGCGTCCGACCTTGTGGACGGCGTCTGAAGGAAGAAAACCAGGATTCCGGGTAGCGCTGAACTTTCAACGCGGTTCTTGATATGATAACAACCGATTTGACTCTGGACCTCAAGAGAAGAGTTGTAGGGCTTGAAGAGAGGATTCTACAGGATTTTGAATCACTCCATTCCGACTTACGAGGCCCGAGATATGAGCGTTACAAGTTTGGATGCTGTTGCTGAAAATAGTGAACGGGCGTCCGACCTTGTGAGCGGGCGTCCGGCACCGTTCTTTGTAGCAACCGCCTCGGATTTTCTATAAATAGCAGCGCGTTTTCAACCCTAAAACATATATTTTCGACTCCTATTGATCCCCAATCATAAGAGAGCAACCTAGGTCGCCCCAAGCCCTTTTGGGGAGGTTGGGGTGTGCAAGATAGATTAGTTTTATTTAGTTCGCTTTTCTTTTCTTGTTACGCCGCCATGGTAATGAAGTTGAGCAGCCATGGATGGAGCTTTGAAGCTTTCTTTTGCAGCAGCACCTTATTTCTTTTTATGGATATTTTGTAAGTTTTAATTACAATTGTTTCGTTTCCTATGATTATTTGTTTTCGTGTGCATATAAATCGGAAGATGATTGCATGATTTGATGCTACCGTGATGGCGGAAGTCGGTGTAGTTTAGATCACCGTAGGAAAGTTTGGATTTTTAATCTATACATAACGGAAGTTCGTAGATTAATTATCTAGGTTTACGAGAGAACCACAATTAGAATTAATTCGATGCAAGATTATCCTAGAATTGAATTAAGGGATATCACCGTTACCGGAAAGATAGGATTTTTCGTGTATTTATTTCCTTATGTTGTTCTTGTTCTTTCTCATGTTTGTATGGCTGTATGATTAATCGAATTTAGATAACGGAAGTTAATGAATTCGTTAGATTATCGTGAGAGAGATTAACAATTATTATTCCAACAAACGGAAGTTGAGGGATAATGTTGTTAGGTTAGGACTTAGTCCATATCTTGCTTCATTATAGATGTTAGTTAAGACCGGAAGGTAAACTAATTAATGGCGTGATAAATCGGAAGAGGAAACGCTTCTTTAGAAAAGATAATAATCCAAGATAACTAGTGAATAAATATGTGTCTATCTTATTTCTTTCGGTGAGGTGATGGTTGTTGGGAAGAGGTTGATCATGGTTTGTTTATGGTTGTTCATTAGATAGATTTACCGCTTTCGTAGATGTAGTTTTATTTATGTTTTTATCGCTTTTATCCTTCCCGGCTTTGGATTAACAATCCTCCTCTCCGATTTACTTTTCCGTTTTAGTTTAGGTTTAGGTTTAGGTTTCAGTTAATAAAGAGGAATTAGTGAAATTAGATTCGACATCCCAATTCCCTGAGGATCGATACCCGTACTTATCCAACTTTACTAGCAACTACCCGGTATTCGGCCGGTTAGGAGGTAGTTTTGCATGGTAGTATAGGTTTATAAATTTTCTTTTGTTTTAATGATGCAAAATCTCCCCAACAATTGTCTTAGGCCATAGATATTCAGAAGAAGGCATTGAGGTTTACAATGTAAAAATCGAAGTAATTGAGAAGTTACCTCCACTAGTCAATTTGAAGACTCTAAGAGGATTCCTATGGCATGCTGGATTTTACCAAATCTTTATTGCAGATTTTTCACGAATTGCCAAGCCTCTTAGCCATCTACTCAAAAAAGAGGTACCTTTCAACTTTGATGAGAAATGCATGGAGGCATTTGAGACTTTGAAGAAGCGGTTGACAAGTGCACCTATACTTGTGGCACCGGATTGGAACTTACCATTTGAACTCATCTGTGATGCAAGCAATTTGGCGGTTGGGGCCGTGTTAGGCCAATGCCATGATAATGTTCTTAAAGAAATTTACTATGCATCCCACACATTGAATTCGGCACAAATCAATTATGCCACGACCGAAAAGGAGCTACTTGCAATAGTGTTTGCATTGGATAAATTTCGCTTCTATCTTAGTTATTGTTTACACTTATCATGCGGTGTTGAAGTATTTGTTAAGCAAGAAGGATGCAAAGACAAGGCTTCTTAGATGGATTTTCCTACTTCAATAATTTGACATTGAGATCAATGATAAGAATGGTAGCTAGAATGCGATCGTGGATCACTTGAGTCGACTGGAATATGTTGAAGATGATGGTAAAAGAAGAGATATCAAAGACTCATTTCTAGATGAACAACTCCTTATGGTTGATGCTTCCCCGACAATGCAACTAATCAAAGCCGGTTCTATGCTTAAGGAGAGCTCGCCATGGTTTGGTAACATTGTTAATTATTTTACTTGTGAGTATGTTCTGTCTCATTGGACATGGCAAAACCAAAAGAAGTTCTTTCATGACTTGAAATTCTATTATTTGTAAAAACCGGACCTTTCCGAGGTGTTCGGATGGCATCATAAGGAGATGCGTCCCCGATAGTGAAATTTCAAGTATGCTATCCTTTTTCCATGGTCGTGAGGTTAGTGGCCACCATGGAGGGTCGAAGCCCAAGCTCTTCCCACTAATGATACCGGAGTGGTGATGAAAGTTCTTAAAAATAATATCTTCACGAGATTGGTACTCTTTGGGCCATTATTAGTGATAGAGGTTCGCACTTTTGTAATCGACCATTCACCAAATTGATTGAAAAATATGGTGTGAAGCACAAGATTGGTACACCATACCACCCACAAACAAGTGGGAGTGTTGAGGTATCAAACTGAGAGGTAAAGAGGATTATTAAAAAGACAGTTGATTCTAATAATAAAAATTGGGTGGTGAAATTGGATGATGCATTATGGGCCTACCGGATAGCCTTAAAACACCTATTGGTTGTTCCCCTTATAGACTAGTTTTTGGCAAGTTTTGTCATCTTCCGGTCGAGTTAGAGCATCGAGCCTTTTGGGCCATCAAGTTTCTTAACTTTGACCCCAAGGCCATGGTGAGCACAGTTTGCTCCAACTCATGCAACTTGAGGAGTTTCGCCTTGATGCTTATGAGAGCACCCGAATCTACAAGGAACACACGATGTCCTTTCATGATAAAAGATTCTTTCATCGTGAGTTTCATGTGGGTGACAAGGTGCTCTTGTTCAATTCACACTTGAAATTGTTTCCAGGTAAACTTAAGTCTAGATGGACATGACCATTCATGGTGACTAACGTGCATGCATCTGGAGCTGTGGAGTTGAATGATGGAGAATCTACATGTTGGTCCCTTGGAAAGGCTAACACAAGTTTAGAGGGGGGGGGTGAATAAACTTGACCCTAAAACTGGATTTTAAGCAACTTAAAGTTCAGTTATAACTTGTGTGGAGTTAAGCTGACAAAGCTGAGATTAAGTCAAACTGACTTAAAGTTTGGCGAGTCAACCGGCGGCGGATATAGTTCTAGCCTTTTTCTTGATCTTGTTATTTTATTATGACAATTTGGAGTCTTGTGAATCGAATCGATGAATGTCGGTTGTGAATCTGTAGGTGTATAACAATCAAGTATCAAAATGCTAAAAGTAAATGCTGAGTAAATAAGTAAATGCGTAAAGTAAATAAGGCGAATGTTATAGAGGTTCCAGGTGGTGTAATCTTGTACGTCCTCTCTTCCCCTATGGTGCAGAGGAAAATTCCACTAGAACATCTTGAGGTGAATCTATTACAAAAAGTCCTAAACAATAGTCCTTGGCTAATCCACAGTGTCACTATCTAAGCAGATTGTAGAACAGGTAGAATTGCTGTTTCTCAAATGCTTGAACCACTGGTCCTTAGAGGGTAGGATTGCCTCTTCACCAGCTACCACCACAAACACAGTCTACCCGACTGCTTGTCACAACTGTCCTTGGCAAAACCTTCCTTGTTTGCTTCACAGTCTAAAACCTTTGATGTAGAATCAAAGTTGGGCTGAGAATCAATAAGTTGATTCTTGTTTGTGGTTCTTCAATGTGTTGGATTCTTGATAAATTCTTTGTAGTTTGAACACTTGAAGAAATACTTGATATGATCTTGTTATAGCTCAGAGATGTTAGTAATTCGAGTAAAATAGACTAATGCACAAGATTGCTTGTTGATTCTTGTATGTTCTATATGTTTTTATTCTTGGTGCAAAGTCTTCTATTTATAGTGTGAAGTCCAACGTTCATCTGGCTCAAATTCGAATTGTATCAACGTCTCTCTTGTAACGGCTATATTTTCTGACCGTTCTACTGTGTCCGTAACTCATCCAATGAAATTTCTTCCTTTACAACGTTCGACTGTACTTTCAGTTTGTTGGATGGCTGACATATAAAACTGAGTTTCCTTATCAGTTTTATACTGAATTTTTCACTTGTCAGTTTTCTAACTGACTTGGAGCATTAACTAAGATTTTACTCTTCTTCAAATATCAGTACTCCAGCTTTCATCTGATTATAATTGACTTAATCAGAGTACACCATGACTCATTATCATCTAAGAAATCATTGTCCTTATGATTCTTAGGTCTTCATACAAGATCCATAAAGTCAGTTCAGGTTACCACAATCTTGCCTGAAGTCTAACTTTACAGTCTCGACTTGGTCTTCATAACTGAGTTTGAACACTCAGTTCTTCATTCTTCAATAACTGAGTTTGAACCCTTAGTTCTTCAATCTTCTAGATAACTCAACCGAGTTTGTAACTCTCAGCAAACTTACCTTCTTCAGTTCCATGTAGGTGTATTCTGAGTCAGTTTTCTTGTCTTGATGATTTCCAGTTTTCTAAATGATTTCCAGTTTTACGACACACTAACTATTACAGTGCTTGCCTGATGTAACCTATACAAATATCAGACTCTAGTAAAACTTATACATTCAGTTCTAGACATCTTTTAGCTTTTCACTATAACAGCTGGCTTCAGCACTTCATCAATGGGGTTAAGATAATACATTAAACAAATTAGATGAATTATCATCAAAACATAAATTTTATTTCCAACAATTTCTCCCTTTTTGATGATGCCAAAACTCTCCCTAAAAGAAAAGCTTAAAGATCAAAACAATGTACAACACTGTAAAACTGGAAAACTGGTTGTCATTAGAATGAGCAAAAACTGGATAAGTACATTTTGTTCAAATAAATGTGATTAAAGACAAAGCTTTTTCTTAGCTTTTTGCATGACTGAGTCATATTTCCTTTCTTTGTCATACAATCGAAAATCTTCTTCTAGCTTGGAGGCTTCTTTTGAGAAAGTCTTGTTATAGTCAACTTGACCACCTTCTTTAAATCTTTTCCATTGAATTAGCTTGGGTAAGCCTGATTCTTTCAAGTAGTAATTTTCAAATTCTACTATATCAGCTTTCATCAGTTCAGTCTTGTCTTTAATCTTCAGTTTATTATCAATCCTCTGATTCTTCTTATATTGTGCCATTTTCTGCTTTGAGAATAAATCAGATAAAAAGTAGTTCAGGGATTCTTCAGTTGTCCTGTCCCTGTATTTGCCTTTGATGGGATTGTAATCCTTGATAAACTGCATCCACAGATCCTTTGTAAGAGTAATTCTTCTGTCTCCAGGTTGACTATATTTTTCAATAAGTTGATCATCAGTTAACTCTTTCTTCGAAAATGTAGGATCTGATCTATATCTTTGTAATTCTTCTTCAAGTCGCTTCATTTCTCCAAGTAACTTCAGCTTCCCCCTTTTTGGCATCATATAACTGATCTACCAGGGCATGGGTTGCTTTTTGATCTTCTGAGATTTGTCGCTGAGAAGCAAGTATTTCTTTAAGCTGAGTTTCTAACCCATAGATATGCTGATTCATATGCCAATGAGCCTGAGCATGAGTTTCCCTATCTACCGCGGTTGAGTCTTCGAGTTGTTGTTTGAGTAACACAATTTCTGAAGCGGAACTTGAACTTGATTTGTGGATCATCTCTAATCTTGCATGAACTGAAACATCTGTTCTAGTTCTATAATCAAGGTATCCAGAGATGTTTGATAAAAGGCCATTTTGTGTATCTCTCTGACTGAGTACAATTCTCAAGTTTTCATGAACTTTTGCCAATTCATCCTTTGTGAGGATGTTAGAAGGATCATATGTAGCTTCTATTTGATCATTGACCTGAGTATTATCATCAATAATCATCAGTTGCCGATTATCAATTCCATCAGCTTCTTGCTGATTGTCAGTTCTATGATCTCCAACTGGCAATTCTTTTTGTTGTGGTACAGTTTGCGTTGCTAGAGGTTGAGGTTGAGTTTCTGTTTGCAAAACTGTAGTCTTATTAGCATATTTTCTTGACTTATCATGGTCATCATCATCCTTTTTCTTTGAACTGTCTTTAGATGATGTGTCTGATCCTCTTCTTTTTGCTAGTTCAGTAAATCTTTTGAAACAATTGTCAAGAAATTCTGAAATAGGAAACAGAGAATAAAGGTCTCTAACTTCCAATTTCTCCAAGAGTAATTTCTCTTCATTCTGTAAGCTGATATCTCGTACATCTTCTGGTTGAAGTTTCATTTTCATCAGCTTGATGATCTTGTCGACCAAGACTTGTCTTTGATTCGACCTGATTGTTCCTTTAACTGAGAAGTATGGTTAGTAGTGACATTTTCTTGTGTACCTTCAGCAGTCAGTTGATGTTGTTGTTCCCCCTCAGTTGGTCCTTTTTCACTTGAGGTTTCTGGGTATAAACATCTTACAACTGATCTTGCTTCTGCTGATTCAGCTTTTCGCTTGGTTCCTTTGTGTACAACTTCCAGCTGAGACACAGTTTTCTGACTTGCTTCAGGTTTGGAAGTTGTTTCTGCGATTATCTTTGAAGTTGCACTTTGCCTTGCTTGCTTCCGTTCCTTAATTCTTTCTAAGTAAATTGAATGATTCCTCTAAGAGTCTTCTTCAGTCAGAATCTGCCATCAGTTACTTGTCCTTCAACTTGAGCTCTTTTGACACTGTCTAATTCAGCTAAGTGTTGTTTCTTGAACTGATTTACAACATAACCTGCCCAATTAAATTCTATTCCATCCCAGATTATATTCATTAGATAGATATTTTCTTCTGATAGTATATTAACTCCTTTGGATTTTCCAATGACATGTTTGCTGAGCCATCTGCTGAGGATTCCAAATTCTGGCTTGATTTTGTCTACATGAATGCCTGGTTTGATTGGTTGTGTAGAAAAGGTAAGCATCTCAAGAAAAGCTTCTATTTTCAATAGTAGAGTGCCAAAATCTGTTGAAGTTGCTGTTGTATTTGCGAAGCCAAAGAGTGACCTCATGACTCTTTCATTGAGAACAATGCGATCTCCACGTACTGTAGTTATCAAGGAGTCTCTTACTAATCGCATATTTTGCCAAAATTGCAAAATGCCTTCCACATCAAGTTTTTCTTTGAACTTAACTTCTAAGATGTTCCTCAATCCGGGTAGTTTCTCGATTTTATCACGTACCCAGCTGGCTAACAGAGTGTCTTGACACATACCTTCATACATTTCAAGTGTTAGTTCGTCCAGCTCTGTGATCAATCGTTTTTCCTTCGAACTTTCTGAAGTGGCCATATTTGAGTGTGAACACAAAAATTTGATTTAGAGAGAAAGGGTTTTGCAAAGAGTCTGTTTTGCTTTCTTGAAAGAGATGAAGAGTTTGAATTTCGAATGAAGATAATGTGAATGGGGATTGAATAAACAGGTAGGATATTCTGGCGGTTGAGTAGTACAACTTTTCAAGTTCCATGATGGTTTTGGTAACCGATGCGTGTACTGTTCTAACAATCGTGGGGTGTACACGCGAAATTCTGACAAAAAGAACTGCGGTAATTTAATGCGACATAACCGCTGAATATTTTACCATATCAACCTTTGACTAAATTTGACGGGAATGAAAACTGATGCTGAGGTCAGTTCTAGAGATAATTCAGTTCCTTCAAATTTTTAGTTTCAGTTAATCAGTTTGAGATTGTTGATGTCAATGACTAGTCTGTTAAGTGAGCGCACCCAACATAACAAAGATTAATCCCCTTGAGGAATCTCTGGCTTAACTTATTTAACCGACTTTGATTATTCCTAACTCAGTTCTTAATTTGGCAAATCTTTCTTTGTCCAATGGCTTTGTAAAGATATCTGCCAACTGATCTTCAGTAGGTACATAAAGAACTGTTATGTCCTTCTTCTCTGCATGATCTCTTATAAAGTGGTGACGTACATCAATGTGCTTTGTCCTTGAGTGTAAAAGCGATTATCGGTAATTGCAATTGCACCGGTGTTGTCACACATTATGGGAATTGTTCCTTCTTCTATCCCATATTCTCTTAATTGTTTGTCTAATCCATAAAACTTGAGCACAACAACTTCCAAATTGCTATATATTCGACTTTTCACTTGTAGAAGTTGAGATTGAGTTTTGCTTCTTGCTAAACCATGACACGAGTCTATTTCCTAGTAACCCGACATGTGCCTGATGTGCTTTTTCATCCACTTTGCATCCAAAGATAATCTGAATCTGAATAAGAAATCAGCTTGAATTCTCCTTCTTTTGAATACCAAATTCCAACTCCATCTGTGTCTTTCAGATATTTCAAAGTTCTTTTCACAACTGTGAGATGACTCTCCTTTTATTTTGACTGAAATCTTGCACATACACCGACAGTAAAAGATATGTCTGGCCTACTTGCTGTAAGATAGAGTACGCTTCCAATCATCCTTCTGTAAAGTGTTTGATCAACATCTTTGCCTTCCTTGTCTTCATCAAGCCTAATGTTGGTCCCTATTGGTGTAAAAATTACAGTAGATTTCTCCATACCAAACTTTTTGACAAGTTCTCTTGTATATTTGGTTTGGTGAATAAAAATTCCATCATCTAACTGTTTAACTTGCAATCCTATGAAGTAATTTAATTCTCCCATCATACTCATCTGAAATTTGCTTTTCATCAAACTTGCAAATTTCTCACATAAATTATTCATTTTCGATCCAAAATGATATCATTAACATAAATTTGAACAAGTAGAGTTTCTTCTCCATTCTTCATCCTGAATAATGTTTTGTCAATTGTTCCCTTGATAAATCCATTATCCACTAGAAACTGAGATAGAGTTTCATACCAAGCTCTTGGTGCTTGTTTAAGTCCATAAAGAGCTTTCCTTAGTCTGAAAACATTATCTACTTGATCTTTGATTTCAAATCCGGGTGGTTGTTGAACATATACTTCTTCTTCAAGAATTCCATTCAGGAACGTGCTTTTGACATCCATCTGATAAACTTTGAATTTCTTGTGAGCTGCAAAGGCAAGAAATAATTTGATTGCTTCTAATTTTGCAACTGGTGCATAAGTTTCATCAAAGTCTATGCCTTCTGCTTGAGAGTATCCTTTGGCTACAAATCTAGCTTTGTTTCTGATGATATTCCCATCTTCATCAAGTTTGTTTTTTAAAACCCATTTGGTTCTAATGATATTGACATGAACTGGTCTATCTACCAATTCCCATACTTGATTTCTCTTGAATTCATTAAGCTTTTCTTGCATAGCTAATATCCAATCTGGATCT
Source organism: Gentiana macrophylla (assembly GCA_026214975.1). Taxonomy (NCBI): domain Eukaryota; kingdom Viridiplantae; phylum Streptophyta; class Magnoliopsida; order Gentianales; family Gentianaceae; genus Gentiana; species Gentiana macrophylla. The sequence goes on along the minus strand of CM047805.1, from coordinate 80,813,958 downwards.
TTCAAAGCTTCTTCAATTTCTTTAGGTTCTGATTGAGATAGAAAGCATGCAATCACTGCATCTAGTTGATGTCTTGTTCGAACTCCAGCTTAAGTGTCACCAATAACTTGTTCTTCAGGGTGATCTTTCATCCATTGATGTGTGTGAATTTGTATCAATTGATTTGCATTTTGTTCAACTGATTCTTCAAAGACTAGTTCTTGAACTTGTTCAACTGAATCTGAGTGAAGTTGTTCAGGTTGTTGAGCAATTGGAAACTGAGACTGATCTTGATCTGAACATTCTGAAATTTGTAGTCATCCAATGTCAATCAAATCGGTTTCAGCGTGGTAAAGCGACCGGAAAGCGGGTTCAGTCGGTCTTCAGTTGTTTCACCAGGGAAGTTTGGTTCATCAAATACTACATGTATTGATTCTTCATGCTTGAGTGTCCTTTTATTTAATACTCTAAAAGCTTTGCTCACACTTGAGTATCCTAGAAAAATTCCTTCATCGGCTTTGGGCTGAAAAACGTGAAGTTGATCTTTTCCATTATTGTGTATAAAACATTTGCTTCCAAAAGCATGAAAGTATGAAACATTTGGTTTTCTTCCATTCCAAATTTCATAAGGAGTCTTCTCATGTCTCTTATTCATGAGTGCTCTGTTTTGAGTGTAACAAGCTATGTTAACTGCTTCTGCCCAATATCATTCCGTTAGTTTAGCTTCACAGATCATAGTCCTTCCTGCTTCTTTGAGTGTTCTGTTTCTTCTTTCAGCTACACCATTCTTTTGAGGTGTTCCAGTGGCAGCAAGTTGATGTAAAACACCATTTTCTTCACAATATTCAATAATTACACTATTGAGGAATTCAGTTCCTTTATCTGATCTTATCTTCACAACTGAAACTCCTTTCTGATTCTGAAGTCTCTTGAGTAATTCTGTAAGTCTTTGCTTGGTTTCACTTTTCTTGGTTAGAAAGATTACCCAAATGTATCTTGAAAAATCATCTACTACCACCAATGTATACTTCTTTCCACTGATACTAATTGGTGTAATAGGTCCAAATAAATCCATGTGTAGCAATTCTAGATGTCTGGTTGTTGAATGTTGCGACTTGGTCTTGAAACTTGCTTTTGTTTGTTTTCCTTGTTGACATGCGTCACACAAACTGTCCTTTTTGTATGAGATCTCTGGTAGTCCAATGACTAGCTGCTTCTTAACAAGTGTGTTGATGTCATCAAAGTTAAGATGACTCAGTTTCTTGTGGCATAGCCAACTGATCACTGATTTGGTATGCACAAGTAAACAAGTTTCAGCAACGGCAGTTGTCCAATCTACTACATACATGTTTTCTTTTCTTCTTCCGGCTAGAACAACTTGATAAGCTGATTCGCTGATGACAATGCAGAATTCTTTGTCAAAAGTAACTTTGTATCCCATATCACAAAATTGACTGGTGCTGAGTAGATTGTAGTGTAGTCCTTCTACATAAGATACATTCTTGATTGTAAGTCCATTTCTGATTAGGGTGCCATAACCTCTAGTGTAACCAGGTTTGTCTTTACTTCCAAAATTGACTTTTGGTCCATCCTTTGCAATAAAATTACTGAGACAATCCTTGCTCTTTGTCATGTGTCTAGAGCAACCACTGTCAAAGTACCAAATATCCTGCAATAAAAATTAAAAGATTTTAGGTACCCAATTCAGTTTGGGTCCATGGGGGTCAGTTGTCAGTACAACTTTGGGAATATATCCTTTTGGGATTCTTCGGATATTGTTGCACTTGTTTTCATATATGTAAGCCACACTCCCATAGTATCTATGTTTGGACTGTGTCTTATTTATATGATTTCTCAGATCTTTTGACTGTAATTTGTTTCCATCATGCCTTTTGTTATTAAAGCTCGAATGATAACCATCATTCATTCATCTTTGAGGTCCGGAATGACCTTTGTCTCAGTGACTTATCTTGAGAATCTGAGATTAGTCCTCTGCTGAGTTTTGGACTGAAACTTGTGATAAGTTTTTGGTCTGGAATGATTGTCATTATTAGTTTTATTAACAAATTCAGTAAAATTCCAATCATCATCAGTTGGATAGTCTTCCTTTCCCCCTGAATGTGTGAATCTTTGAATGATTGATATTCTTGGATTTACTTTGATTGTAATTTTTCTGGTTCCTTACTTGATTAGTTTTTGTGGATCTGGCAGTTGACTTGCCGTTTGGTTTCCATTAGATACAAGTGATCTACCATTTGATTTACCTTTGTTGGTAGATCTGATTTGTCTTCTTAGAAAACTGATTTATCCTGTGTGATACTGGCTTTACTGGTTCAGCAATTTTCTCAGTTTGTGGAAGTTGCTCAGCTACGAACTTAATACCAGTTTTGGTACTAGGTCCAGTAGCTTTGCTAGTTCTATCCTTGGAAGATTGTTGTGTATCAAATCCTAAACCAGTTTTTTCTCCATATGGTTTTCCTGATTTGAATCTAGTAATTGAACTTGATTGAGCAAATGATTCGATTCTTTGCTGGCGTGCAATGAGTTGATCTTTGAATCTTTTCTTTATCAGTTTTAGTCAGTTTCAACATTTTTAGTTCACACTTCAATCTTTCAACTTCAAGAATTAGACTTTCCTTTTCAACTTTAATAGATTCATAACCAGCTTGATAGTTACTAGCTGATTCATCAATTCGTCAAGCGTTTCTTCTAATTCTAGATTTTTTGGATTGGAGTCAGCAGTCGAAGAAAATACATTTATCATGGAAATCTGAGCTGAAGAGTATTTAGAGTTTGATTCACATACCTCCTTTGGATCTTCCATGTGTACCATTAAAGCCGTGTCATCTGATAGTCTTTCAGTACCAGCTTCATAATCTGATTCATCTCCAGCAAGGAGTGCTCTTCTACCAACTCTTCTTGGTGTAGTCTTCTTGGTCAGTTCTGGACATTCAGCTTTATAATGTCCTGGTTTCTTGCAGTTGAAACAGAGATATTCATCGTCTTTTCTTTTCTCAGGAGTCCTTTTGATGAACTTTTGAGTGACTGGGTGTCCACTCTTCATTCTTCGAATTCTGTTCATCATTAGAGCCATTTGTTCTTCCATCTCATCCAATTCATTAAGATTGCTAGATGAGTTTTCTTGAATGTCATTTGATCTTTGCTTTGCAAGTCTTTGTGGTCTTTGGTTCTTCCAGAGCTTTGATTATTGCAAATGCTTTGTGAAATCTTCACACGAGTTCATAAGCCTTCAAATCTGAGAAGATCTTGAATGAATCCTCTACATCTAGTCTTCTTGATTCTTCCATGGCAGTGACCTTCATTTTCCAGCACATTGGTAATGCCTTCAAGATTCTTGTGTTAATAACTTTCTTTGAGTATTCAATCTTGAGTAGATCTAGTTCATCCATGATAGCACTGAATCTTGTCTCCATTTGGTCAATGGTTTCTCCAGATTTCATCTTGAAATTCTCAAACTTTTGTTTTGCAGCAGAATTTTGTTTTCCTTGATTGAATCTGTTCCATCACAAACTAACTGAAGTTTGTCCCACATTTTCTTTGGCAGTTGTGCATTTTTTCACCTTTAAGTACATGTTGCTGTCAAGAGTTCTGAGGATAAAGTCCATCGCAACATTGTTGAGATTATTTCGCTTGCGATCATCACTAGTCCATTCGGATTTGGGCTTTGGAACACGAATTTGTCTTTCACCTTCAGTTTGCAAGTAGTTGATCGGGATTGGTCCATCAGTGAGTACATCCATCATCTCATCATGAGTAGCTGCTAGAAAAGCCTGCATACGACGTTTATATTCGTCAAATCATGTCCAAGTTGCACATAAGCATTTGTCTCGCATCTTGATTGTTATCCATTGTGAGTGAGTGAAGACGATAGTAGTTTAATTGAAAAGCGAGCTTTCAAATAAGAACAACTAGAGGAGATATAGAGCAAATGATATCTTGTTAAAGAAACACCGCTCGATACCAATTGTTGGTCCTTGGAAAGGCTAACACAAGTTTAGAGGGGGGTGAATAAACTTGACCCTAAAACTGGATTTTAAGCAACTTAAAGTTCATTTAGAACTTGTGTGGAGTTAAGATGACAAAGCTGGGATTAAGTCACACCAATTAAGTTAAATCGAGTCAACCGGCAAATGGATATAGTTCTAGCCTTTTTCTTGATCTTGTTATTTTATTATGAAAGTTTGGGTCTTTGTGAACTCAATTACGATGAATGTCTATTGTGAATCGTGGTGTATAACAATCAAGTATCAAAATCTTTGTAAGTAAGTCTTTGAGTAAATAAGTAAATGCGTAAAGTAAATAAGGCGAATGTTATAGAGGTTCTAGGTGGTGTAATCTCAGACGTCCTCTCTTCCACGTGTGGTGCGGAGGAAAATTCCACTAGAACTTCGTGAGGTGAATCTGTTACAAAAAGTCCTAAACAATAGTCCTTGGCTAATCCCTAGCGTCACTAACAGTTGTAGAACAGGTAGAATTGTTGTTCTTCAAATGTTTGAACCACTGGTCCTTATAGGGTAGGATTGCCTCTTCACCAGCTACCACCACAAACACAGTCTACCCGACTGCTTGTCACAACTGTCCTTGGCAAAACCTTCCTTGTTTGCTTCACAGTCTAAAACCTTTGATGTATAATCAAAGTTGGGCTGAGAATCAATAAGTTGATTCTTGTTTGTGGTTCTTCAATGTGTTGGATTCTTGATAAATTCTTTGTAGCTTGAGCACTTGAAGAAATACTAGATATGATCTTGTTATAGTTCAGAGATGATAGCAATTTGAGTAAAATAGACTAATGCATAAGATTGCTTGTTGATTCTTGTATGTTCTATGTGTTTTTATTCTTGGTGCAAAGCCTTCTATTTATAGTGTGAAGTCCAACGTTCATCCGCTCAAATTCGAATTGTATCAACGTCTCTCTTAAATGAATATATTTTACGACCGTTACTGTCATGTCGATGAACTCATCCAATGAAATTGCTTCCTTTACAACGTTCGATTTGTACTTTCGGTTTGTTGGATGGTGACATATAAAATCGAGTTTCCTTATCGCTTTTATCTTCGAATTTTTCACTTGTCGCTTTCTAATCGACTTGGTGCATTAACTTGAGATTTTACTCTTCTTCAAATATCGAGACTCGACTTTCATCGATTATAATTGACTTAATCAGTACACCATGACTCATTATCATCTAAGAAATTATTGTCCTTATGATTCTTAGGTCTTCATACAAGATCCATAAAGTCAGTTCAGGTTACCACAATCTTGCCTGAAGTATAACGTTACAGTCTCGACTTGGTCTTCATAACTGAGTTTGAATCCTCAGTTCTTCATTCTTCAATAACTGAGTTTGAACCCTCAGTTCTTCAATCTTCTAGATAAGTCAACCGAGTTTGTAACTCTCAGCGAATTTACCTTCTTCAGTTCCATATTGGTGTATTCTGAGTCAGTTTTCTTGTCTTGATGATTTCCAGTTTTCTAAATGATTTCCAGTTTTCAGTTTTACGACACACTAACTATTACAGTGCATGTCTGATGTAACCTATACAAATATCAGACTCTAGTAAAACTTATACATTTAGTTCTAGACATCTTTTAGCTTTTCACTATAACAGCTGGCTTCGGCACTTCATCAATGGGGTTAAGATAATACATTAAACAAATTAGATGAATTATCATCAAAACATAAATTTTATTTCCAACACTACATTTATGGCAAATGGCCATAGGGTGAAGATATTTGTTGAAGAGTAAGGAATCCCTCAAACTAAGGAGGTGATGTTCCTTACTGATCCTCCATCTGACTAAAGCATGGAATAGTCTAGCTATAGACTATAAATTTAACAACTACGGGTACTATCTTTTCATTATCCATAGAGCACATACATATTTTTGTTTGTCTTCTATGCTTACTTGCTACGTGCTTAGGTGAGTAGTGATTAGCAGTGTCCATGCACGATAATCTGTATAACTTCCATCTTTTCTACCGTATAATCCCATCGAGCAAATGATGTAAAACAAAAGCGCTACCGGGAGGCAGCCTGTAATTGTATAATCTTTTGTGTCAAAGCATGCTTAGTCAGTTTGGTGAGTGACTTTGGATATAAAATGGACTTTTGGACTCTTTTTTTAGTTTTCCGGCTTGAGCCGGAATTGAACCGGTCTACGCCGGGTTGTGAGAGAAAGTCTCTATTTTTGGGTGAAGTTGTACACGGTGTGCACCATGGATTTTTAGTCTGTGCCGGGATCAAGGGAGAAAAAACCAGAAGGGTTGTCAGTGTTTTCGGTTTGCACCGGACGATTCATGGTCTACGCCGAAACGGCAGTTTTTAATCTTAAATCGGTTTTTCCTTCTCTCTCTCCCTATAACTTCCCCCCATCGGTTTTCTTCCCTTTTTTTATCCCTATTTTCATTTCTTTTCACCACCATTTACAAATCCTCTTCCTATCAAACCACCATTTACCCCACACTCACTCTCCCAAATCTTTTTCTTCTTTCCTCATTCCCTTCTCTCTCTTAGAGGAAGAACCGGTTTATTCAAGTTGAAGGGCACATTCAGTGTTTCCGGCGAGTCACCATCTTTTTCGGCCTAGTTCTTCATCTTTTTTCGGTGAATCAACATAACAACAAGGTAATCAGTCTTCTCCTTCTTTTCATTTATTCCTTCAATGTTGTTCTTCATTTAAATATTTGGAATTGGAGGAGGGATTGACCCTTATTGGATGGATTGCTGTTGTTGTCTTTGATGACCACCGTAGCCATGGCCGAATCTTCCAATCCTCATAAAAAGGACTCCGGCAAGAAACGTAAGACTAGTGCTCCGTCTATACCTTTACCCGTCCATCAACCCCGTCCTCTCACCAATGCCAAGAAAGCTATCAACTTTCGGGAAAACATGCCTAAGAGTGCTCTTAAGTTTTACGATGTGTATTTTGGTACATGTACTTTACTCATTGAGCGTGGCATAGATTTTGATTCTCTTAGCGCGAGGTTTTGTAGAATCATTGAGAGCCATGATTAGAAAAAGCTTGCAGAAACCCGAACTGAGGTTTTCAATGCCACGATGGTGGCTGAGTTTTATGCCATGCTAACAATTGTCGAGCCTAAGGAAGATGAGCAAGTTGCGTCCATTTCCATTCGCACCACTCAAGTCCTCTTCACACCTGAGATTATTAATGCGTTTTATGGTATTCCAAATATTTTGTATGAGAGGGATTACTCCACTGTGTGGGAGCTTGATTAAGAGGCGATTCTGAAAAGGCACACTTTTGAGGCTCAAAATGCTTTTTGTTGGTCCCTTGGAAAGGCTAACACAAGTTTAGAGGGGGTGAATAAACTTGTCCCTAAAACTGGATTTAAAGCAAATTAAGGTTCAGTTAAAAACTTGTGTGGAGTTAAGCTGACAAAGCTGAGATTAAGTCAAACTGACTTAAGCTGGCCCGAGTCAACCGGCAAATGGATATGATTTTAGCCTTTTTCTTGATCTTGTTATTCTATTATGAAAATTGAGTGTTGTGAACTGAATTCTGATTGAATGTCAGTTGTGATTGTGAGGAGTATAACAATCAAGTATCACAACGTTGTAAATAAATGCTGAATAAATAAATAAATGCGTAAAGTAAATAAGGCGGATATTATAGAGGTTCCGTGGTGTAATCTGTCGTCCCTCTCTTCCCTGTGGTGCGGAGGAAAATTCCACTAGAACTTCTTGAGGTGAATCATGTACAAAAGTCCTAAACAATAGTCCTTGGCTAATCCCTAGCTTCACTATCAAAACAGTTTGTAGAACACGTAGAATTGCTGCTCTTCAAATGCTTGAACCATTGGTCCTTAGAGGGTAGGATTGCCTCTTCACCACTACCACCACAAACACAGTCTACCCGACTACTTGTCACAACTGTCCTTGGCGAAACCTTCCCTGTTTGCTTCACAGTCTAAAACCTTTGATGATGAATCAAGGTTGGGCTGAGAATCAATAAGTTGATACTTGTTTGTGGTTCTTCAAAGTGTTGGATTCTTGATAAATTCTTTGTAGCTTGAACACTTGAAGAAATACTAGATATGATCTTGTTATAGTTCAGAGATGATTGCAATTTGAATAGACTGATGCACAAAATTGCTTGTTGATTCTTGTATATGCTCTGTTCTATATATTTTGTTGTTGGTGCAAAGTCTTCTATTTATAGTGTGAAGTCCAACGTTCATCTGGCTTCAATTTGAATTGTATCAACGTCTATCTTGCAATGGCTATATTTTCTGACCGTTCTGCTGTGTCAGTAACTCATCCAATGAAATTGCTTTCTTTACAACGTTCGACTGTACGATTAGTTTGTTGGATGGCTGACTTATAAAACTGAGTTTCCTTATCAGTTTTATACTCAGTTTTTCTTTTGTCAGTTTCCTAACTGACTTGGAGCATTAACTGAGATTTTACTCTTCTTCAAAAATCGAGTACTCGCCATCTAATTATAATTGACTTAATCAGAGTACACCATGACTCATTATCATCTAAGAATTCATTGTCCTTATGATCCTTAGGTCTTCATACAAGATCTATAAAGTCAGTTCAGGTCACCACAATCTTGCACAAGTCCAACTTTCTGATCTCGACTTGTAATCTTCATAACGAGTTTGAACCTCGCTTCTTCATTCTTCAATAATCGAGTTTGAACCCTCGGTTCTTCATTCTTCTAGATAAGCCAACCGAGTCTCAGAACTCTCAAATGAACTTACCTTCTTCAGTTTCATGTAGGTGTATTCTGAGTCAGTTTGCTTGTCTCGATGATTTTCAGTTATCTAAGTGATTTCCAGTTCAGTTTTACGACACACTAACAATTACAGTGCTTGTCTGATGTAACCTATACAAATATCAGATTCTAGTAAAACTTATACATTCAGTTCTAGACATCTTTTAGCTTTCCACTATAACAGCTAGCTTCAGCACTTCATCAATAGGGTTAAGATAATATTTTAACACATAAGATGAATTATCATCAAAACATAAGTTTTATTTCCAACAATTTCCCCTTTTTTGATGATGCCAAAACTCTCCCTAAAAGAAAATCTTAAAGATCAAAACAATGTTAAACAATGTAAAACTGGAAAACTGGTTTTCATTAGAATGAGCAAAAACTGGATAAGTACATTTTGTTCAAATAACTGTGATTAAAGACTAAGCTTCTTCTTAGCTTTTTGCATGACTGAATCATATCTTTTTGCTTTGTCATACAATCGAAAAACTTCTTCAAGCTTGGAGTCTTCTTTTGAAAAGGTCTTGTTGTAGTCAACTTGGCTACTTTCTTTCCATCTTCTCCATTGAATTAGCTTGGGTAAGCTTGAGTCTTTCGAGTAGTAATTTTCAAATTCTACTAGATCAGTTTTCATTTGTTCAGTCTTGTCTTTAATCATCAGTTTATCATCAATCCTCTGATTCTTCTTATGCTTTGAATAAATATCAGATAGAAAGTAGTTCAAGGATTCCTCAAATGTTCTGTCCTTGTACTTGGCTTTAATAGGATTGTAATCTTTGATAAACTGTGTCCACAGATCCTTTGTGAGAGTAACTCTTCTGTCTCCTGGTTGATTGTATTTTCAATAAGTTGATCATCAGTTAACTCTTTCTTCAAAAATTTAGGATCTGATTTGTATCTTTGTAATTCTTCTTCAAGTCGCTTCATTTCTCCAAGTAATTTCAGCTTTTCTTCTTCGACTTCCCCCTTTTTTGGCATCATATAACCGATCTACCAGGGCATGGGTTGCTTTTGATCTTAAAATCATCATTTGAGAAGCAAGTACTTCCTTAAGTTGAGTTTCTAACCCGTAGATATCTTGATTTATATGCCAATGAGCCTGAGCATGAGTGTCTCTATCTCTCATGGTTGAATCTTGAGTTGTTGTTTGAGTAACACAATCTCTAAAGCAGAACTTGAACTTGATTTGTGAATCATCTCTAGTCTTGCATGAACTGAAACGTCAGTTCTAGTTCTATAATCAAGATATCCAGAGATGTTTGATAAAAGGCCATTCTGTGTATCTCTCTGACTGAGTACAATTTTCAATTTTTCATGAACTCTGGCCAATTTATCTTTAGATAGAAAATCAGATGGATCATATGTAGCTTCTATTTGATCCTATCCTGAGTATTATCAGCAATAACCATCAGTTGTCTGTTTTCATCAGCTGCTTGATGATTGTCAGTTGTCTGATTTCCAACTGGCAATCCTTCTTGCTGTGGTACAGTTTGCGTTGCTAGAGGTTGAGATTGAGTGACTGCTTGCAAAACTGTAGTATCATCAGCTTCTTTTCTTGACTTTTCATGGTCATCAACATCCTTTTTCTTTGAACTGTCTTTAGATGATGTGCCTGATTCTCTTCTTTTTGCTAGTTCGGTGAATCTTTTGAAACAGTTGTCAAGAAATTCTGTAATAGGAAACAGAGAGTAAAGATCTATAACTTCCAATTTCTCTAAGAGTAATTTTTCTTCAGTCTGTAAACTGACATCTCGAGAATCTTCTGGTTGAAGTTTCATTTTCATCAACTTAATGATTTTGTCAGCTTCGAAAACTGGTGTTGATTGCTGAACTGATTGCTGTTGTAATTGAGAAGTATGGTCAGCAGTGACATTCTCTTGAGTAACATCAGTTGTTAATTGATGTTGTTGTTCCCCCTCAGGGTACAAACATCTTACAACTGATCTTCCTTTGGTGGATTCAGCTTTTCGCTTAGTCCCTTTGTGTTCGACTTCTGTTTGAGACACGATTGTCCGACTTGCTTGAGTTGGGAAGTTGTTTTTGCGATTTCCTTTGATGTTGCGATTTGCCTTGCTTGCTTCCCTTCCTTAATTCTTTCTAGATAAAACTGAATGATTCCACTTAGAGTCTTCTTCAGTCGGAATCTCCCATCAGTTACTTGTTCTTCAGCTTGAGCTCTTTTCACACTTTCTAATTCAGCTAAGTGTTGCTTCTTGAACTGATTGACTATATAACCTGCCCAATTAAATTCTATATTATCCCAGATTATGTTCATCAGCAAAATATTTTCTTCCGAAAGTATATTAATTCCTTTGGATTTTCCAATGACGTGTTTTTGAGCCATCTCTGAGATTTCCAAATTCCGGCTTGATTTTGTCGACATGAATACCAGGTTCGATTGGTTCTGTAGATGAAGTAATCATTTCGAGAAAAGCTTCTTTCTTCAATGGTAGAGTGGCAAACTCTGTTGAAGTTGCTGTTGTATTTGCGAAGCCAAAGAGTGACCTCATGACTCTTTCATTGAGAACAATGTGATCTCCACGAACTGTAGTTATCAAGGAGTCTCTGACTAATCGCATATTTTGCCAAAATTGCAAAATGCCTTCCACATCTCGTTTTTCTTTGAAACTAACTTCGAGGATGTTGTTCAATCCTGGTTGTTTTTCGATTTTATCTCGTACACAGCTGGCTAACAAGGTGTTTTGACACATACCTTCATACATTTCAACTGTTAGTTCATCCAACTCTGTGATCAAACGTTTGTCTTTCGAATCATCTGAAGTGGCCATATTTGAGTGTGAACACAAAGATTTGATTTTTGAAAGAAAGGGTTGCAGGGAGTCTATTTTGCTTTCTGAAAATAATTTTGAATTTTGATAAAGAATAGTGTGAACGGAGATTGAATAAATAGGTAGGATATTCTGGCGGTTGAGTGGTACAACTTTTCAAATTCCATGATGGTTTTGATAACCGATACGTGTAGTGTTTTGACAATCGTGAGGTGTACACACGAAATTCTGACAAAAAGAATTGTGGTAATTTAATGCGATATAACCGCTGTTGATTCTATCTTATCTACCTTTGACTAAATTTGACTGGAATGAAAACTGATGCTGAGGTCAGTTCTAGAGATAATTCAGTTCCATCAATTTATTTAGTTTTGTCAAATTCTTCAGTTTATCTGTTTGAGATTGTTGATGTCAATGACTAATCTATTAAGTGAGTGCACCCAACATAACAAAGATTAATCCCCTTGACGAATCTCTGGCTTAATTGACTTAACTGACTTTAATTATTCCCAACTCAGTTCTTAATTTGGCAAATCTTTCTTTGTCAAATGGATTTGTAAAGATATCTGCCAACTGATCTTCAGTAGGTACATAAAGAACTGTTATATCCTTCTTTTCTGCATGATCTCTTATGAAGTGGTGACGGACATCAATGTGCTTTGTCCTTGAGTGTAAAACTGGATTATCAGTAATTGCAATTGCACTTGTGTTATCACACATTATGGGAATTGTTCCTTCTTCTATCCCATAGTCTCTTAATTGTTTATCGATCCATAAAACTTGAGCACAACAACTTCCAGCTGCTATATATTCAGCTTCAGCTGTTGAAGTTGAGATTGAGTTTTGCTTCTTGCTAAACCATGACACAAGTCTATTTCCCAATAACTGACATGTGCCTGATGTGCTTTTTCTGTCCACTTTGCATCCAACATAGTCTGAATCTGAATAAGAAATCAACTTGAATTCTCATTCTTTTGAATACCAAATTCCAACCCCATCTGTGTCTTTCAGATATTTCAAAGTTCTTTTCACAACTGTGAGATGAATTTCCTTTGGTCTTGACTGAAATCTTGCACATACACCGACAGTAAAAGATATGTCTGGCCTACTTGCTGTAAGATAGAGTAAGCTTCCAATCATCCTTCTGTAGAGTGTTTGATCAACATCTTTACCTTCTTTGTCTTCATCTAATCTGATGTTGGTCCCCATTGGTGTAGAAATTCCAGTAGATTTCTCCATACCAAACTTTTTGATAAGTTCTCTTGTATATTTGGTTTGGTGAATGAAAATTCCATCAGCTGATTGTTTAACTTGCAATCCTAGGAAATAATTTAATTCTCCCATCATACTCATCTGAAATTTTCTTTTCATCAAACATGCAAATTTCTCACATAACTGTTCATTTTCTGATCCAAAAATGATATCATCAACATAAATTTGAACAAGTAGAGTATCTTCTCCATTCTTCATCCTGAATAAGGTTTTGTCGATTGTTCCTTTGATAAATCCATTATCTACTAGAAACTGAGATAGAGTTTCGTACCAAGCTCTTGGTGCTTGTTTAAGTCCATAAAGAGCTTTCCTTAGTCTGAAAACTTTATCTGATTGATCTTTGATTTCAAATCCGGGTGATTGTTGAACATATACTTCTTCTTAAAGAATTCCATTTAGAAACGCACTTTTAACATCCATCGATAAACTTTGAATTTCTTGTGAGTTTGCATAAGCAAGAAATAGTCCGATTGCTTCTAGTCTTGCAATCGGTGCATAAGTTTCATCAAAGTCTATGCCTTCAGCTGAGAGTATCCTTTGGCTACAAGTCCGGCTTTGTTTCGATGATATTCCCATCTTCATCAAGTTTATTTCTCAAACCCATTTGGTTCCAATGATATTGACATGAACTGGTTTATCTACCAATTCCCATACTTGATTTCTCTCGAATTCATTGAGTTCTTCTTGCATAGCTAATATCCAATCTGGATCTTTCAAGGCTTCTTCAATTTCTTTAGGTTCTGATTGAGATATAAAGAATGCAATCATTGCATCTTGTTGATGTCTTGTTCGAACTCCAGCTTGAGTATCACCAATAACTTGTTCTTTAGGGTGATCTCTCATTCATTGATGTGTGTGAGTTTGTATCAACTGATTTGCATTTTGTTCAACTGATTCTTCAAAATCGGTTCTTGAACTTGTTCAACTGAATCAAATGAATTTGTTCAGTTGTTGAGCAATTGGAAATCGAGGCCGATCTTGATCTGAACATTCTGAAATTTGTAGTCATCCAATGTCAATCAAATCAGTTACGCGTGATCGTAATCGAGAGGCGAAACCGTTCAGTCGGTCTTGATTCTTTCACCAGGGAAGTTTGGTTCATCAAATACTACATGTATTGATTCTTCATGCTTGAGTGTCCTTTTATTTAGCACTCTAAAAGCTTTGCTGACACTTGAATATCCTAGGAAAATTCCTTCACCAGCTTTGGGTTGAAAAACGTGAAGTTGATCTTTTCCATTATTGTGTATGAAACATTTGCTTCCAAAAGCATGAAAGTATGAAACATTTGGTTTTCTTCCATTCCAAATTTCACTAGGAGTCTTCTCATATCTCTTGTTCATGAGAGCTCTGTTTCGAGTGTAACAAGTCGTGTTAACTCATACGCCCAATATCTTTCGGGTAGTTTAGCTTCACGGATCATAGTCCTCCCAAAACTCTTTGAGTGTTCTGTTTCTTCTTTCATTACACCATTTTGTTGTGGTGTTCTGTGGCGACAAGTTGGTGTAAAACACCATTTTCTTCACAATATTCAATAATCACACTTGTTGAGAAATTCGGTTCCTTTATCGGATCTTATCTTCACAATCAAACTCCTTTACGATCATCAAGTCTCTTGAGAAGTTCTCTGTGAGCTTTTGCTTGGTTTCACTTTTCTTGGTTAGAAAGATTACCCAAGTATATCTTGAAAAATCATCAACTACCACCAATGTATATTTCTTTCCACTGATACTAATTGGTGTAATAGGTCCAAATAAGTCCATGTGTAGCAATTCTAGATGTCTGGTTGTTGAATGCTGAGACTTGGTCTTGAAACTTGCTTTTGCTTGTTTTCCTTGTTGACATGCATCACATAAGCTGTCCTTCTTATATGATATCTCTGGTAGTCCAATGACTAGCTACTTCTTAACAAGTGTGTTGATGTCATCAAAATTGAGATGACTCAGTTTCTTGTGCCATAGCCAACTGATTTCTGATTTGGTATGCACGAGCAGACAAGTTTCAGCAACGGCAGTTGTCCAATCTACCACATACATGTTTTTTCCTTTCTTCTTCCGGCTAGGACAACTTGATAAGCTGATTCGCTGATGACAACGCAGAATTCTTTATCAAAAGTAACTTTGTATCCCATATCACAAAATTGACTTGTGCTGAGTAGATTGTAGTGTAGTCCTTCTACATAAGATACATTCTTGATTGTATGTCCATTTCTGATTAAGGTGCCAAAACCTCTGGTGTAACCAGGTTTATCTTTACTTCCAAAGTTGACTTTTGGTCCATCCTTTGCAATAAAATTACTGAGACAGTCTTTGCTCTTTGTCATGTGTCTAGAGCAACCACTGTCAAAGTACCATATATCCTGCAATGAAAATTAGAAGTTTTTAGGTACCCAACTCAGTTTGGGTCCATGAAGTCGATTCTCAGTACAACTCACAGGAATATATCCTTTTGGGATTCTTCGGACATTGTTGCACTTGTTTTCATATATGTAAGCCACACTCCCATAGTATCTATGTTCGGACTGTGTCTTATTTATATGATTTCTCAGATCTTCTGAGTGAAATTTGTTTCCATGTTGATTTCTGTTATTAAAGCTAGAGTGATAACCATCATTCCTTCATCTTGAGGTCCGGATTGACCTTTGTCTCATGACTTATCTTTGCCGAGAACGAGATTAGTCCTCTGTGAGTTTTGGTGAAACTTGTGATAAGTTTTCGATCCGGAATGATTGTCATTATCGCTTTATTAACAAATTCAAGAAAATTCAAATCATCATCGGTGGGATATAGTCTTCCTTTCCCCCTAAATGTGTGAATCTTTGAATGATTGACATTCTTGGATTTGTTTTGATTGTAATTTTTCTGGTTCCTGACTTCATTGGTTTTTGTGGATTTGGCAGTTGATTTGCCGTTTCGGTTTCCATTGGATACAGCTGATCTACCATTTGATTTACCTTTGTTGGTAGATGCAGTTGTCTTCTTAGAAAACTGATTTATCCTGTGTGATACTGGCTTTACTGGTTCAACAATTTTCTCAGTTTGTGGAAGTTGCTCAGCTACAAACTTAATACCAGTTTTGGTATTAGGCCCAACAGCTTTGCTAGTTCCATTCTTTGAAGATTGCTATGTATCAAATCCTAAACCAGTTTTGTCTCCATATGGTTTTCCTGATTTGAATCCAGTAATTGAACTTGATTGAGCAAATGATTCGATTCTTTGCTGCTTTGATGCAAGAGGTGATCTTCGAATCTTTTCTTTATCAGTTTTAGTCAGTTTCAACATTTTTAGTTCGGACTTCAATCTTTCAACTTCAAGAATTAGACTTCCTTTCTCAGCTTTGATTGATTCATAACCAGCTTGTATGGTTACTAGCTGATTCATCAACTCGTCAAGAGTTTTTTCTAATTCTAGATTTTTTGGATTGGAGTCAGCAGTCGAAGAACATGCATTTATCATGGAAATCTGAGCTGAAGAGTATTTAGAGTTTGATTCACATACCTCATTTGGATCTTCCATGTGAGCCATTAAAGCTGTGTCATCTGATACTCTTTCAGTACCAGTTTCATAATCTGATTCATCTCCAGCAAGGAGTGCTCTTCTACCAACTCTTCTTGGTGGATTTTTCTTGATCAGTTCAGGACATTCAGCTTTATAATGTCCTAGTTTCTTGCAGTTGAAACAGAGGTATTCATCATATTTTCTTTTCTCAGGAGTCCTTTTGATGAACTTTTGAGTGACTGGGTGTCCACTTTTCATTCTTTGAATTCTGTTCATCATTAGAGCCATTTGTTCCTCCATTTCATCCAATTCATGAAGATTGTTAGATGAGTTTTCTTGAATCTCATTTGATGTTTCTTTGCAAGTCTTTGTGGTCTTTGGTTCTTCCAGAGCTTTGATTATTGCAAATTGTGGTTGTGAAATCATCATTTGAATTCATAAGCTTTCGATCTCAAAAAGATGTTGAATGAATATTCTACATCAAGTCTCCTGGATTCTTCCATAGCGGTGACCTTCATCTTCCAAAGACATTGGTAATGCCTTCAAGATTCTTGTGTTGATGACTTTCTTTGAGTATTCAATCTTGAGTAGATCTAGTTCATCCATGATAGCACTGAATCTTGTCTCCATTTGGTCAATGGTTTCTCCAGATTTCATCTTGAAATTCTCAAACTTTTGTTTTGCAACAGAAATTTTATTTTCCTTGATTGAATATGTTCCTTCACAAACTAACTGAAGTTTGTTCCACATTTCTTTGGCAGTTGTGCATTCTTTCACCTTCAAGTACATGTTGCTGTCAAGAGTTCTGAGGATAAAGTCCATGGCAACATTGTTGAGATTGTTTCGCTTGTGATCATCACTAGTCCATTCGGATTTGGGTTTTGCAACTCGAACTTGCTCTCCACCAACAGTTTGCATATGAGTGATTTGAATTGGTCCATCAGTGAGTACGTCCATCATTTCATCATGAGTAGCTGCTAGAAATGCATGCATACGACGTTTGTATTCATCAAATCTATCCATGTTGCACATAAGCATTTGTCTTGCATATTGATTGTTATCCATTGTGAGTGAGTGAAGACCGATGATGATTAATCTGAAAACTCGAGCTTTCAAATAAGAACAACTAGAGGAGATAAAGAGCAAATGATATCTTGTTAAAGAAACACCGCTCCGATACCAATTGTTGGTCCTTGGAAAGGCTAACACAAGTTTATAGGGGGGTGAATAAACTCGTCCCCTAAAAGCGGATTTAAAGCAAATTAAGGTTCGATTAAAAACTTGTATGGAGTTAAGTCGACAAAGTTGAGATTAAGTCAAACCGACTTAAGTCAAAATCGAGTCAACCGGCAAATGGATATGATTTTAGCCTTTTTCTTGATCTTGTTATTCTATTATGAAAATTGAGTGTTGTGAACTGAATTCTGATTGAATGTCAGTTGTGATTGTGAGGAGTATAACAATCAAGTATCACAATGCTGTAAGTAAATGCTAAATAAATAAATAAATGTGTAAAGTAAATAAGGTGGATATTATAGAGGTTCCAGGTGGTGTAATCATGTACGTCCTCTCTTCCCTTGTGGTGCGGAGGAAAATTCCACTAGAACTTCTTGAGGTGAACTGTTACAAAAAGTCCTAAACAATAGTCCTTGGCTAATCCCTAGCTTCACAATCAAAACAGTTGTAGAACAGTAGAATTGTTTGCTCTTCAAATGCTTGAACCATTTGGTCCTTAGAGGTAGGATTGCCTCTTCACCACTACCACCACAAACACAACTACCCGAATGCTTGTCACAATTTGTCCTTGGCGAAACCTTCCGGTTTGCTTCACGATCTAAAACCTTTGATGTAGAATCAAGGTTGGACTGAGAATCAATAAGTTGATTCTTGTTTGTGGTTCTTCAAAGTGTTGGATTCTTGATAAATTCTTTGTAGCTTGAACACTTGAAGAAATACTAGATATGATCTTGTTATAGTTCAAAGATGATTGCAAGTTGAATAGACTGATGCACAAAATTGCTTGTTGATTCTTGTATATGCTCTGTTCTATATATTTTGTTGTTGGTGCAAAGTCTTCTATTTATAGTGTGAAGTCCAATGTTCATCTGGCTTCAATTTGAATTGTATCAACGTCTATCTTGCAACGGCTATATTTTCTGACCGTTCTGCTGTGTCAGAAACTCATCCAATGAAATTGCTTTCTTTACAACGTTCGACTGTACGATCAGTTTGTTGGATGGCTGACTTATAAAATTGAGTTTCCTTATCAGTTTTATACTGAGTTTTTATTTTGTCACTTTCCTAACTAACTTGGAGCATTAACTGAGATTTTACTCTTCTTCAAAAATCAGTACTCCAGTTTTCATCTGATTATAATTGACTTAATTCGAGTACACCATGACTCATTATCATCTAAGATTTCATTGTTCTTATGATCCTTAGATCTTTATACAAGATCTATAAAGTCAGTTCAGGTCACCACAATCTTGCCTGAAGTCCAACTTTACAGTCTCGACTTGTAATCTTCATAACTGAGTTTGAACCCTCAGTTCTTCATTCGTCAATAACTGAGTTTGAACCCTCAGTTCTTCATTCTTCTAGATACGCCAACCGAGTCTGTAACTTTCAACGAACTTACCTTCTTCAGTTTAATGTAGGTGTATTCTGAGTCAGTTTGCTTGTCTCGATGATTTCGATTATCTAAGTGATTTCCGGCCGCGGTTTACGACACACTAACAATTACAGGGTGCTTGTCGATGTAACCTATACAAATATCGACTCTAGTAAAACTTATACATTCAGTTCTAGACATCTTTTAGCTTTCCACTATAACAGCTAGCTTCAACACTTCATCAATGGGGTTAAGATAATATTTTAACACATAAGATGAATTATCATCAAAACATAAATTTTATTTCCAACACTTTTGACCCCGCTGCCACCTGGATTGAGAAAAGATTTAAGTTTGGTCGTTATGTCAAGGATATTAGGGCCTTAAAGCACTCCTTGAGCCATAATGTTTACCCATCTCGGCACATTAGTTCGTTCTCCTATAAAGAATCTTGCCTCGCATTAGAAATTGTGAAGAAGATCCCAGTAGATGTGGGACAACTCATCTATAGGAAGGCCTTAGAGTTTTCTGACAATCGTCGTATGAATGACAACATGCCTTTTCCGTGCCTTATTTCTGAACTGTGCACCCAAGCTCAAGTTCGTAGTCTCCCTTGTGATAGGTTTGTCCCAGCCTCTATGACCTTGATTGGTCCTCACTTTCCTGAGCTTCCCGCTGCCAGTCCTATCCCATCTTTTGAGGCTACTAACCCGTCCAAAGGCCTACCCCCTTGAAGTACCGGTACCTAGCTCGTCTACCACCTCCTTTTCTAGAATGAATCCTATCCAAGACCCTACTATCACAGCTAGGCTTGACTTTCTTGAGCCCGAGATGGCTTTCCTCCGTGGTGGCCAAGTGGCTCATAATGAAAATCTGACCCTAGGATTTGAGAGAGCTCGTCAGTGGGCTGATGATTTGCCTGTTGGTTTGCGAGGTTAGCATGCTTTTCTTAGGACTCTTTACCCTGCTGCTAGTTAGATTTCAGATGATCCAGATGCTTGTCAGCGCGATCCCTACGTGCTTGGGTACCTGTTGTACCTATTCAATCCCCCACCAAGCTTATCCTAGAACTTCTATGCCTTCTGGTGGTCTGTCTAGTTTTGTGTCAACATGTATAGGTGCGAGACTATTTTCTCTGCTGTGGTCAGCATACCTTTTTCTGTTTCCTCGCTCAGTACATGATTGCGTAGTTTGGGCTTAGGCAGTTCTGTGATCATGTCTACTGTTGGTGCTAGTGTTGGACTCGAGACTCTGGCATCTGCTGCATTGTCTTCAGAGCCTATTCAGATGCTGAGTAATCCTCATGCATTAGACTTTCATGGAGTTGGTTCGGTATATCCGATGAGTTTTGCTCATGAGCACAATTGGGATGAGAGACGTGGAGTTTGTTGATGCACGGTGCAGGGTCAGAACACTGTTGATTCCGAGTCTGATCATGATGATTGAGTTTTTTCCGTGTCCTTCCCCAAAACTTTACTTTGTTTGTTTTGATGGCCGCCTGTGGCCTAGACTATTTTATATTTATCTTCTTTTGAAAAGTTGCAAACTACGGGTGGTGTTGCTACTATGGTCTGTGTGCTACGATTTGGAATGTTGTTTTGCTACCTTGTTTGACATACTAGTATGTATGCAAGTGTACTCTTATGTGTCTTCCGTAGTTTGGTTTCATGTTTTAGCATGCCATTTCCCCCATCATCTTTGTTGCATTACTTGTGCTTAGATCATTGCCTTTTGGTTTTGCATGTTTTGGTATTGGCATGGCACACTTTTTCTGCACTGTTTTGTTTTACTTGTTTTGGTGTAGACCGTCATCACCTCGGTCCATGCCAAAACAGCTCACACAGAAACCTTTCTTTGCACATCCGGTCTACGCCGGGAACTTTCCGGTCTGTGCCGGAATCTCCTCGGTCTGCACCGGAAGTCCTAGGCACTGCATACTCTGCACATTGTCTCTCAAAAATCTAAGGCAGCTTTTCAGACCTGGAGTACGCCGAGAACTTTCCGGTCTGTGCCGACGGCGCTATGATAGGATAACCGATTGGATTCATTTTTTTCTTCTACCCTCTATTTATTCTTTCTCCCAACACTTCTCAAAACACAATATCCCACTTTTACCCATATTTTTCTTTCTTTCTCTCCCTCCTTCCATCTCTAATGCCTTCCCCTTCATCTTTTGCAACACGTTCACCCCCCGATTCTCCCTACCCCTCTTTTCTTGATTCCAATCTTCCACACGCACAACCATGCATCATCGACTATAGGTCAGATATTTCTCACACTTGTAACCTTTAGAACTACCTCTACTCACCAATACAGATTGTGAAGGGCCTAAGCACCCGAAAGGTTAAAGACTACACGGAGATGCGAATTGAGTGGGGAGGATGGAAAAGGTTCGTTAGGGCTCCTCAGGGCCGTATCAATATCTCCTTGGTGCCTGAGTTCTATGCCATTTTGTCTGAAACCCCGTCTGTGGAGGCGATCAGTTTCCTATCCATCCGGGGAGTTCTTCTCCCATTCACCCCTCTCACGATCAATGACGCTTTCTTCATTCCACGGAACCGGGCACCGCCCCACAGCCATTATGAGGAGGCATGGAATCTCGATCATATGAGTGGTTTGATTGTCATGCTTTCTGAGTCTACTTCCACTCTACTTCCACATGAGCAAATGCCGGATCGTGATTTTAATGCGCACGACTTGTCCACCGACATGAGGGCATGGAAACACTTCATCAATTCTCGTGTTTTCCCAACCCCAAACTTTTCTGAGATCATCGATGATAAGATGCTACTTCTGTATGCCATTAAGGTTGGTGCAGTTATTGATTGGGGAGTTCTCATTCATCGTTCAGATGTTTGTTTTGCCAAGTCTAGGAGGAACTTTCGCAAGCCCATGCCTTTTGCTTGGTTGATTTCTCATCTCTGCACTTATATGGCTGGTGTACCATCACTTCCCAGTGATGTGATCTTTCCTAGTCGTCGCCCTGCATCTTAGTTCCTCCCTTATGATTTGCCCGGTGGTTCTTCCTCTGCTATGTCTGGGGATACTAATTGAGTTTAGTTGTGTTGGTTGAGTTGTGCCGGTTTTGTACTAGTCTTTATTGTGTAATAATGCTCTTAGCGAACGATTTCCATCTCCTTTTGGTTATTAGGATCTTGTAGCACTTTGGTCTTCTTGTTGAACTTATGGTTTGCAGGTGTTATTTCATTGCTTTCCCGGTTGATCTTCTATTTATCTGCATCTGTGCTATGCTCCTTCTTTAGTGATTCATATTTCCCGGTTTATCCCCATTCACGTACCCCCCCTAGTTCCTCATTTTGTGCTGCAATGTTTTGGCTTTCACCGCCTTTGGTTGGCATGCTTCGATCATCCCGTTTGGGAGAGTCGGTCCACACCGGCCTTATTCGGTGCAAGCCAAATTTACTACCATTCATTTTTGACTACTCATTGTTTTCCAAACTACGTTTTTACTACTCAAATTCCATTGAGGACAATGCATGTTTGTAGGTGGGGAGTGGAGACATAGTTAGTTCAACAACGAGTAACCTCACTAAGTACATGAGAATCACTTAATATTGACTATTTTCGAGCATGTCAAGTATGATAGAATAACTTTTGGTATAATCTAGGTTTTTGCGATTAATAGAGTTAACGCTTCAATAAAATGAGAAACCTTGCAACTCTTTGATGGTAGTGTGAATCACTGAGCACATATATTTCGATCTTTTATTAACATGAAATCATTCACGTAATTATGCAAGCATACTCTTATTTGTAACTAGAGCTTAAGCTTGGTATTATTTTGGTATTTGGTGATGATTTTTGGCATCACTTTGACTCGACCATAGCCAAATGGCCTTCCCGAACATAAATTCCTTTTTTGTCCCCATCTCAGCCTTGTTAGAGTGGTGAGACCCCACTCGAAATAGCAATTCATGATTAACCTCATTATAATCCAACCCTAAGCCTAATTTTGGTCTACATTCCCTTGGCGTCCCGCAAGTTAGCAAGCTTCTATGGATTGTGTGGGTAGTGACAAAGGAACTAAGAGTTGGACGGCGTTAGTTGGCACAAGTTGAGATGATATTTTATCAAGTTCGGAGTCCATCGGTATTTATTCCCTTCTCAAGTTCAAAAAAAAACTTCAAATTATCAAAAAAATTCCATAATTTTCAAATAAAGCTTCCAAGACATTATAAATAAGCAAGTGAAGCTCAAGTAGAGTGTAAATAGAAGGCAATAATTGGAGAGTCAAGTGAGGCAATTTTGGAGCTTAATTTATAAACCTTGGTGATGTTAGATTGGAAATAACTGATTGGAGTGGTACTTGATCATTGAGATGAAGGTGAAGACTCTTTCTATCTTGCCTTGTTCTCTTTGATTATACTTGTTTATCCTTTCGGTTAGCCAATTACCCGGGCCTAAACATTACAAGCCTCTTTGTCAACTACCTAACCTAACTCATTGATTCCAAACTCTTAATTAGTGGATATTGATATCATTCTTAAGCTTATAATTATATCTATGACTGAGGCATGCGTAATTTCATGACTGATTGCTTGATAACAAATTTGAAGAATATTCACACACACACACTCCACTACTCTCTTAGATAGTGATTAACATGTGATTATGATCCCGACTGGTTGCATCATCTAGTTGAGCTTTCATCTCTTGACATCGAATTATCTTATCATGTTACTTTAGTTACTTTGTCGCTTTATTTGTTCTAGGACAATCAAAAGCTAAGTGGGGAGTGGTTGATGTAAGTCAACCAGATGATGCATTTTATCATTTTTTATTCCTATTTCTTGAGAATTCAGTGATGTTTTCGTATGAATTTTAGCAAATATTATGATGATATGTACCACTTTTTGTATATACTAAATATTAGAAGAACTAATCATTTTGGTATATTTTGAGGCTCATTAGCCTAATTTTGTTATCAGATTTACCCGTGGTATCTTTGTGTTTTGGTCATGCAGCACAGATACCAAGGTGTGGAGCGTTAATTTTGGATATGTTGAAGGCTAAAGAGTGTTAGAGAAGTAATCAAAGCATCAAGAGAGAAATCTTCAATGCTGTTTTGTATCCGGCTCAGGCTGGAAGTCAGCCGGTTCATGCCATGTAGCATTCAAAGAAAAACAGAAGGTTCTCTTGTGTACCCGGTGCATACAAAAACATCTTCGGCGCCCACCAGAATTTGAAATTTGATCAGATGGAGCATTTAATGCGTTATGACAGATCCAACTACCTTGTCAGTTCTGGCGCACACCGTGATGAGTCTGGCCCAAACCGAAAAGCCGAATTCAGAAATTAAAAGAGTTCATTTACTCTCATAAATATATACACCTAACCTCTCTCACTCATCTTGAAGGCACCCCAACCCTCAAGGCTCTCCTAGCCAAAAATCACTTATATTTAGCTCTTAAATGCAATTGTAACTCTTAAGAATTCTTAGTTTAATCTTTTGGATTACATTGGTTGCAGTAAGATTATCACTTTGTGTATCAAACTCCATTGAAGTCTTTTGAAGTTGAATGAAAGCTTCCCTTCTCAAGTTCATAGGTTGGGATTGGAAAATTCTTAGCCTTTACTTTGGTTTAATTGTTCTCATTGCTATGAATGCTAACCTTGACATGTTAGTCCTAATAGTCATGAGTGGATAGCTCCATACTAGCCAAGGAAATGTAATGACAATTTAATCTCTTGTGAATTATTGGGAGTGAATGTTCAAGTGTATTAGTCTCACTTGTGTTTAATCTTTTCTTACTAGCATTGTATGTGTTTTTGTATTGGAGTAATTAACCAATGCTTGCACACACACACACACACTTAGTGGACACCGAACGGAGATATTAAGTGTGAGAAAGAGGTAGGAGAACCGGAAGGTAAATTTGACCGTTGTTGAAGTTCAATTTCTTATCCTGGGAGTTGGCTAGTTCTTGCATTCAAGTGTTTATCATGTTGAATCATTAGGTCTAGGGTTCTTAGGCCAAGTAGGAGACATAGTGCAACTTCGTACACTCGTATAAGGGGAGGTTGTTAGCTTAGGAATGCACCGTTTCACACATTTGAACATCATTGAAAGGTTGGTTGGTATCATTCCCAAGATACTAGAAGGTTGTTTTATCAATGAAATTGCTTTGGTTAGGCCTTTTACCATTTTATTATCAATTTAATAGTAGAGTTAGAACAATTAACTTCTTGTTTTCTTGCGACTTAGATCAAGATAAACCTCACATTCCTTGTGGATACAACCTTCACCACTTACTAGACTACAGTTGACCCGGTACACTGACGGTAAGATTGGACACCAAGAAAGGATCGATCACAAAGTTAAGTGTTTTTACTTTTTTACCATCATTGTTATATATTTTGTTTATATTGGGGACAATGTAACATTTTAAGTGATGGGTTGTGAGGCAGTTAGCTTTGAAAAATGCGACATTCTTAAAATATTTCCTTAGTCTTTTGTATGATTCGAGCATCAATCGAGGTATAATAAGCCTCTAAATTTTTTCAACTTTACGTTTACACACCGTTTTCACGAGAGAAGGATAAGAGGTGGGTCAACCGGATGAAGTAGTGTATGGATATTATAACAGCGATAAGATTATATTTACACGGAAATTGTTTTACATGAAAGGTTATAGTCATAGCACTTGACTCTTTCTGATGATTGTTGGTCGCGACGGGTTGCTAGACGCTAATCACGATCGTTAAGTGTAAAGGGTATCTTGCTAAATACACTTTATAATTACGACCAACAAATTCGGACACCTATTGGGTCACACACATATGAATAACAAGCCGGAATTAATTTGTGGTTATATTGATAACTGAATGATGATTTATTCCTGCCTACTATAAAGTGTTATAATGTAAATTAATATTGTAGTATTTATTTATTATGAATAAATAATATTGGATATTAGTAATAGTATTATATTATTATTATGTATTAATATATATGTGTATATGTATATGTATGTATATATATGTGTGTGTATATATATATATATATATATGTATATCTTTAATATTAGATATTAATATAAATATCTTGGGAGTATTTAATATAAGATATTAAATATATGTCAAGAATAAAATTTCGGCAAATACTTAATGAGAGAATCAATCAAGTTCTGTGACATCATCAATTGCACAGACATATCTGACATTCTCAGTTGAAAGTCTACTTAAAATCATCCCTTCACTCAACTGATGTGGGGTATGTTGAACTTTATTAACACCTCCATGATAAAAGTTTGGTTTCTTTCTGACTCTGGTAGATCTCCTCAACTGGATAGGTGTTTGGTTGACTGGGACTGATCCTTCATTAGACCCCTCATGTACATGTGTTCTTGTGCTGGATTGCTCAACTGTCTCACTCAGTTGATCATCAAAGTTGTTCAAAACTTGTAATGGAAGTGACATATCAGTAGTATACATGGCCTTAACTAATTCCAGTTTGAACAAAGGAATGTAAGTCTAATGAAATTGAGTATTTCTGGCAACAAATATATCTTTGCTGGTTATATCCAAGAGTATTGCACATTTGAAGTGTTCGAATTTCCAAGATAGGCATATGTCCTGCATCTGGAATCAAACTTTGTTCTATATTGCGGATGAGTGCAAGAAAAAACTCTGCAACCAATAACTTTAAACACAGAATAGTCTGGTTTGGTGTCATATAAAAACTCATGCGGCGTGCTTTCTTTCATCATTGATTTAGGTGAATGTAACACCCCGTTCCCGGATACCGAGTCCTTATCCGGAAACCAAAACGCTCGGCACGCATATTATTAAATAAATAATATTACACGTAAGCCTCTACTACGTCGTATCAAATGAAAGCAAACGGAAGCTAAAAAGACTCGGGAAATTTTCCAAACAACCAAGAATAGAAATACTAAAGGTAGAATAAAATGTAATACTCATTACATCGGAATACCAAATGAATCCAAAAGTACGAATCTCAAAAACTAAAAGAAAACTACAAGTTCCAACAATAATCCAGGACTGGGAAATAGACGTAAATAAAAGAATAATAAACAAGGTCTTCAACTCCGGCGTCCTCAAACGTCGTCTACAAAGTCCTCGAAATCTTCACTAACCTGTTCATCTTCTCTCCCCCAAACACATAAATAAACATGCATTTGAGGTAAGTACATTTGTACAAAGTAAGAAGTAGAAGCTACAATTCCATTAAGGTTATTATTAAAGATATTATCTTAGTGAGACCGACTCAATTTAGGGTTCACTTCATGCCCATCGACACGTCGTGACTATACGTTTCTAACTTAGCTTATCTTTGTTACATCATTACTCAAGGACACTGCGCATGGCGTTCATCAGCCTGAAAATATACTTGCTAACTAACGGTGATTAACACCGATTAGCTCCGGGGTCTCTCTGGAATGCGTATACGTCCGATGAATTTCCTCCACTACCCTTCAGCCGTTTAAGTCCAGTAGCGTTGTTCACCTTTTATGAACGTATCACATTGCCGTTATGAAAGAGTGCCTAACCGAGAATAAATGACGTTTTAGCTTTTATCTACACGTATGTAATTATTAATGTGAATTAACTAACCACCTAAGTGTTTTCAGAATAAAACTCACCTTAACCACTCTACTCCCCCACTTAGACAGCTAGACATCACATCTTAACAATTACACAGACATTGATGAACTCTAGTTCATCAAAGCACAAGCCCTTCCATGCCCTTCCGACGGATCCGAACTTCAACTCCCTTTAAGAGTACATTCGGTGTTTTAACTGAACGAATCAGAAGTTCAATCGAAGCTTGTTCATGTTTAATTAATGTTAACATAACATGATTAAGGGTTTAAAATAGTGAAAACACGATTATGAAGCCGAAAACCAAGCTGAAACGCTAAAACAGTAAAAATAAGGTAAAACAGGTCAAACGCCCGTTGGACATCCTATGAATACCCGTTCGACATCGAACGCCCGTCCACTAACCCCAAACGCCTGTCCGTCAAAAAAGGCTACATCCTGAATCAAAAGTCTAACCTCAAACGCCCGTCTGCCTTGTGCAAACGCCTGTTTGAGCTGCTATGATCGCAAACGCCCGTTTGCCCGGGTTCTTCCCAAAATGCTAAAATCTTTAAAACGCGATTTCTAAACCGTTTCTAACCTAATTAACATAAAAAAAACACATGAAAAACACATAACAACTTATCTAATCATACCATAGCATCTAGGATCATCGACCAACAAAAAAACACATCTTTCTTGCATCTAAACCTCTTAAATCTTGATCTAAACCTCAATAACGATAATTGAAATCGTAGGAAGAGCCTCTTACCTTTTAGCAAGCTTATGGCAACTCCAAGAACTCAGTAAAACTACATCAATTACTGATCTTTTCTGCAGAAAACTTGTGTGATAAATCCAAACTTAAATTATATTCAATCATACGCTTCTAAATGATAAAAACTACGAATTGATGAGTTTGAATCCATCAAACTCGAAGGAGAACAGAAATAGGGCTTAAACATAACTTAACAAAGCTTCAACTTTCTGATTTCAAAACGTTGCTCTCTTCAGAACGATTCCGGTGCTCTACTCTGATCTGAAAACCGTTAAGAATCGACTTAGAAATCGATTGAAAACCTCTCAGCCCTAACTTGCTCTCTCTCTCACACGTAGAATACAATTTGGAGTATTGAAAGTCTGATTAAAAGAATAAGGGATTGATTAGGTTAATTTTTCCTTAAATAGGAAAAATACCAATATTACATAATTTCATTGATTTTCCTTAATCACCCTTATTAAATCAGATTTTCTTCCTTAATATATACATATATATCTCGAAAAAATATATATATATAAATCCAAAATTTTAAACTCCGAATAAAATGAACCGAACCCAATATTTCGTTTTCGCAAAATGACACGTCTGCCCTTTCCCGAAAATTGGAATATTACAGTGAAGCATTAATAAATCTAACAACATGCAACAAGCAGAAACCCCAATACTCAATTGGTAGGTGACTTTGAAACCTCGGACCCCTGGCTATATTTAGTCAGTCTTGATCTTTCCTTTTCTTGTACCATTTTGCTCGGTGTCGACACACGTGAGGTCTGATGGATAAAGCCATGTTTTTTCTAAAATGAGGTGTTCTGGAAATAAACTCCATTGTCGGATCTAATTACTTTAAAAATTTTATTAAATTGAGTACAAACAAATTTAACAAAAGATTTAACTAACTCAAAAGCATTAGAATTATGTCTCGTTAAAAACACCCATGTAAATCTAGAAAAATCTTCAACCACAGTCAAAAAAAATATTGTTGTCCATTTACAGTGGAATGCCTCAAAGGGCCCAAAATATCAATATGTATAAGATTGAAGACAACATTAACAACAGTGGGACTCCAAGGAAAATGATTTTTCTTGAATTTGACTATTGGGCATACAAAGCACAAATCATGTTGCCAAAGTTTTACATCAGTAAATCTGTAACTAATAACTTGTATTCTTTTGTCAGGAAGATTCCCTAGCCTATAATGCTACAAAAGAGCATCATTTACTCTATCAGGAAAAGTGTTATTTTGTACATATTTACAAAAATAATTAATAGCAGTTCTATTGATAAGCTGCTGTAACAAAACATAGAGTCATTTGTACAGCTCAGATGAACCAATCATGTTCTTCTTTTTGTCCTGCAAAACACACTTGTTAGCAGTGAAGACATAGGCACATTTGGAGTGATTAATCAAAGAAGGGAAAATTTTCAAATTTTACTTAAAACCAAGAATATATAACAGATCATGCATGGTCATTTGAGGATTAATCCTCGCTTGTCCCACATGTGCTACAAAAGCAGTATTTCCATTCGGTAATCCTACATTTATGTTCAATACAAGTTTAGGATTAATTAATAGCTCTAAAGAACCTACAATATTGATATGCTAAACCCGTAAACGCTCTCATGGATTCATATTGGGTCATCTAGAATATCCAATAACGAATAGGGTCAATGGTCCGTTTAGCTCGCACTATAATAAGATGAGTAGGACCAAGAATCGTACAACCCATCTCATGCCAGCACGACATTTATAGTCGATTAGGAAAAGAATGTCTACCAAGCCTTCATACGCCATTCTCTAGGCGAGACAACGCAGCGAGGGCACACTAGCTCGCCCATCAACTCTAAGCCCACTTAATAAGGAAATCAAGTAAGGATAAAAGAAGGTCTAGTAAAGGCTAATATATAAGGCATCTCGCATAAACTAGTTCGACTCGTGGATCCATAGATTATATATTGTATTTTCTACTCGTCTATCTGACTTTGTATGCCTTATAAATAATGGCATTATCCCTCTTCACAAGGGATCGATTTTTTATTGAATCAAGCAGCCAAGCTCTGCCAATTTGTCGACAAACACACTCTCTCACATGCATATTGTTCTTGTTAGCATTCATAATTCTCTCTTGAATTATAAGAAACAATCACACACAAAAATACTGATATAGATATCCTTATTTAACATAAACACCGCACCCGTGATATTTTCCACCTTATCAGTTTGGCTCTGTTACCGCGAAAGATTTTGTGAAATCCATCTTCTCCGGTTAAATCTGTGAGAGTTTACTAGCTGTTCATCAGATCCAGCTATCCTTAGCCAACTTTTTCTAGTTTTCTAACTAAAACTCCACAAGTTTCACCATCCAGTTCATATCAAATCCCCAGGTCGGCCTAATCTTCGTCTTAAACCTTCGGAACTTCAATAAGAGCTGATGCACTCTTGTCAACTCATGTCAAAGATGAGATCTACAGGTGATCCTTTGCATGAGGGCCTACCCCCAATCACCAGAAAGACGGGTAAGAGTACTGCACCTACTACTGACGATGCGATAGTGTGTCAAAATACCCAGCCTAACAACCAGGAAAGACGTTTGACGCAAAGCCCTCATGGAGAGGGTGCTCCCCAATATGATCCACGAACTCTCCTTGAAAATAGGGAGAGGTCAAAGGAAATTGCTAGTTAGTTCGCCGGGCAGCATAACAGAGTGAACGTCGCTAAGATATCCCGACCAGTTCGATCGCTACAACTATCTCCCCGCAAGGAGATGGAAGGGCATGATAAAATTTACGCAAAAGATTTGTGCTCTCATGCTGCCTATGCGGAAAGGATACAATGACCAATTAGGAGCTCATTCGACTAAATATCCTGACACTTCCTATCAGTGAGTTCATTCAACCCCTGAGGTCACAACACTAGACAAGTACATTGATCTTCCTGCCCTGTCAAGAGGACCTTCTATTCAACACAAAGGAAAAGAAATCAGTGTTCACTCCTCGGTTGGACAACACCTGGGTCACAAGACCGTTCAGTACGAGCCTCCAAAGAAGGAAAAGAGCAACGAAGCGCAATCATCTCATCGAAACGTGAAGGTGAGATTGGGAAAACAACAAAATGAAGCTAACTGTGAAGCCGAGGTTTCCAAATCAGTCGTCAATTACGGACAGCTTGTTCCCAATCCGTTTGAGGAAGTGATTGCAATGCAATAGAGACAAGTCGAGGAACTGCCCCTATGAAAGTAGCAAAGCTCTGTGTACCAGTGTCCTCGACATCGGCATCCTTAGCTCCGCACCTAAATGACTACACTATCCCACCTTCACGAATTACTTAGGAGCGACTTGCCCCTATGATTGGATCTCGACATTCCAGAGCAGAGCAGCTCTAGCAATAAGTAATGAAGCAGCAAGGTGCATTGCTATTGTTGACGCCATGCAGAACAAAGCAGCAAATTGGATCTGGAACCTACCAATCCGATCCATCAAGTCTTGGGTAGATCTAGAGGTGAAGTTTATCGCCGAATTCAAATCAGCAGGTCAACCCAAAAAGGGGCAAGCGGATCTCTACGAAATCTGCCAACAAGAAAGCAAAGCAACTTGTGCATATTACGAGCGATTCAACAATATATATATGATCAAAAACACGGTTCTGCCTAACAATGTAGTGATGAAACGTGTGAAGACTGATCATATACATTGTTAGGCAACCCGAGAAGTTTCAAGAGAAGCGTTTCACTCCTCTCACCGCTCCTCTAACTCAGATCATGCACGAGGTTAATGATCAACTAAATGCTCCTCGTCCAGTGAAGACTGATCTAGATTTCAAACGCGTCACTAGCAAGTATTTTGATTTCCACAAAGATCATGGTCACGATACTGATAACTACATACTGCTAAAAATAGTGATCAAAAGGCTTATTTCTTGTGGAGCTGTCAATAAATATAAATGAGACGGGAACAATGCCAATAGAGGTGACCCCCCACCTCTCCGAAGAGGAGATATTCACACCATTCAGAGGTACCTCGTAACAATCATCAGCTGAAAGCAAAAATTCACTCCTTAAGGCAGGTTCCGAACAAGCCGGTTGTCCTACATGGGTCTGAGCACACGATCTTGTTCACCCGCAGCGAACTAGCAAATATCCCGGATGTCCCTGAAATGCCTATAGTAATCGAGAATGGTGCCAAGGACCACTCGGTATATTGAGTTCTTGTAGAGACGGGAGTTCTTGAAAGATTCACTAATGATACTGTGCAAGTTAAGGGCACCATTGATATGGAAATACTAGTTGGGGACTATGAGCCGAAAAAACGGAGAAAATAACTTTCCTCGTGGTCGACATACAATATCACTACAACATGATTTTGGGGATCCCGTCACTCAAAATGTTCTAGATAGTTGTCTCCATCACGCATCAAAAAGCGAAGTTCTACATCAGGGGAAGAATCGGGAATGCAGTCAGCCTCCCACAAAAGATGCTCACACACGTCCACGAAAGCAAGATGGCTAAGATTGAGTGACCAGAACATCTGAGGAATAACCAAGTTAACATGGATAAGGAGTTCGGCACTTCAGAAATCAAATGCGAAATGCTATAGTTTAGAGATGATCCCGATTTCATGGTCAACGACGAGTTCGTTGAGATTCTGGTGAATGAGGCTTATCCCGATCTAAACATCAAGATCGGAGCCCATTTAACCAATGAAGAAAGGGAAGGATTAATCTTCTACTGAAGTCTAATATGGACGCTTTCACATGGGATGTTACGGATATGAGGGGGGTTGAGCCGCAGATAGCTTTACATCATCTGGATGTAGACTCGACCTTCAAGCTAATTCAGCAAAACACTAGACATTTTTCTCATGAGAAAGAGGCCGGTATTATCAGAGAAATTTCCTACCCTACTTGGTTGGACAATGTAGTTATAGTTAAAAAAACATAACGGAAAGTGGAGAATGTGCGTTGATTTCATAGATCTCAATAAGGCTTGCCCGAAGGATCCGTAATCTCTCCGAAGGATAGATTGAATGGTAGACGACATTGCCGGTTTCGAATGGCTCAGCTTCCTCGATGCCTATTCTGGGTAGCATCAAGTGAAGATGGCAGATCGTGATAAGAAAATGATTGCATTCAGTGCCTCCGGGGGCCTGTATTTTTATGAGATGATGCCATTTAGGCTAAAGATTGCGGGCTCAACATGCTAGCGAATGGTAAATCGCGTCTTCAGCTCGTAAATAGTCCTGAACATGGAGGCTTATAATGATGATATGGTCGTCAAGTCACCACGCTCAGGCCACAACACCGACCTCTGTGAAACCTTCGAGAATGTTAAGAGACACTCGATGAAGCTCAACCCGGCCAAATGCATATTTGTCGTCCAGACATGCAAGTTTCTCGGATTTATGTTAGGAAAAGAGGGATTGAAGCCAATCTGGAAAAGATTGAGGCACTGGTCAACATGAAAGAACCAATTTCCGTCAAAGAGGTCCAGAGGCTCAATGAACGAGTCATCTCACTAGGGAGATACATATTGAAATCAGTAGAGAAGCACCTCCCATTTTTTAAAAAATTGAAAGGGATAAATACGTTCACTTGGAGTGAAGAATACTCTCAGGCATTCAAAACTCTGAAAGAGTACATGTGAAAGCCACATCTCTTAGTCAGCCCAGCAACATAAGATGAGTTATCCTTTTATTTAGCGGCTTCAGATCTGACTGTAGCCGCCGTACTTGTCAAAGAGGCCTGAACCCTTCAAAACCCTGTTTATTATGTAAGAAAAGCTCTCAGTCCGGTGGAGAGCCGATATTTCAATATAGAGATGTTGGCCTATTCGCCGGTTTTTGCGTCACGAAAACTCAGAGATTACTTCTCTTCATACACTATCAATGTGCTAACGGACGGTCCTCTACGACAAGTCTTGCACAAGCTAGACCTCTCAAGCCGTTCACTTCGGAGGGTTATCGAGTTAACAATGTTTGACATACATTATCAGCCTCGAAAAGCAATAATGGCCCAAACCATAGCAGATTTCGTTGTCGAGACAAGTTTCATCACAAAGCAACCCGATCCACAAACCAGCCAAGAAACAGACCACAGTCTGAAAATAGTGGCCTCTAGGCCAAATCATTGATGGAAATTGTACGTAGATAGGGCAGCAATCAAAAGTGGTTGCGGAGCTGGAATATTATTGATGGAGCCAGGAACCTGTGAAGAAATCGAGAAAGCATTGCGATTTGAGTTTCCAACATCAAATAATCAGGCAGAATACATGGCTGTAATTGCGGGACTCGAGCTCTCTAAGGTGATGCATTTCGAAAATATAGAAGCCTTTAGTGACTCACAACTAATCGTCGGCCAGATTACAGGTAATTATCAAACTAAAGATTATATTTTGAGCAAATACCTACAGATCTCCAAACGGCTAAAAAGTGGATTCAACTATCGTGAATTCATTCACATTAGCCAAGAAAACAATATGAGGGCGATTATTTTTCCAAGTCATCTCATCAGTAGACGAGGTCAATGAGCTGCAGATCTAGTCAAATATCTCTCTGAGCCAATAATACATCAGACAGAAATAATGGATATGCAACACACAACTAGATGTTGGATCGACGATATATATGACTACATCGAAACAGGATCCCTTCCCGCCAAAAGGATCGAGTTCCTTCTTTCACGAAAAGAGCAGCGCGATACAAGATCATCAACGGAGTACTTTACAGGAGATCTTTTACAAATCCTTTACTCGTTGCATTCTACCGAAAGAAAAATGGTGGATCCTCACTGAGATACACGAAGGAGTGTGTGGGGGCAATCCCGCCAGCCGTTCTCTTGATGAAAAGGTAATCTCAACAGGATATTATTGTCCATCTCTTTTGGACATAGAAAAATTGCACGCCAAGATCTATCCTAAGTGCCAGTTCTTCGTAGATATACCAAGAATAACGTCAGTCAAACAGAACCTTGTTATCTCAACAAGGATGTTCGACATGTGGGGAGTTGATCTGATAGGTCCTTTATAGCATTGAGGCTGCTAGAACCGCAGAAGGCATCTATATTTCTCAAAGAAAGTACACACTCTACCTTGTAGAAAAATATGAGTTTTGGGGGGCTAAACCAGCCAAGACACATATGGAGTCCAAATAGACTTTACAACATGGTGATTCCACATTATTGGATGATAATACTGTTTATAGATCCCTGGTGGCTAAGATGATCTATCTTACCTTCACCAGGCCAGACATAACTTTTACAGTTCAGCAACTAAGTCAATTTTAGACAATCCCACTAAAAATTATTTGAAAGCTGCTCACAGAATGCTGAGGTACTTAAAAGCTAATCCAAGGCAAGGAATATTCTTCTCGGCCCAGAACAAATTTGTATTGAAAGGATTTACTGACAGTGATTGAGCTGGATGTCCTGAAACAAGAAAGTCAGTGTCAAGCTACATTATGTTCCTAGAGGATGCTCCAATCTAATTGAAAGCTAAGAAACAGAAAACTATAGCCAGGAGTTCTTCACAAGCTGAATATAGGGCCATGGCCAATGCAGTTTGTGAACTTCAGTGGTTGGTTTATATTTTACATGATTTGAAAGTTCCTATCTAGTTGCCTGCTCTAGTCTTTTGTGATAATGCAAGTGTTATGCATATTTCTCTTAGTCTTGAGCTTCATGAAAGAACAAATCACATTAAATTGATTGTCATGTTGTCAGAGACCAAGTCAAGTCTTGACTTTTCAAACTACTTCCAGTCAACACCAAAGAATAGGTTGCTGACATTATCACCAAGGCCTTAGATGCATCTATCTTTTCATATCTGT
This sequence comes from Gentiana macrophylla, assembly GCA_026214975.1. Lineage (NCBI taxonomy): Eukaryota > Viridiplantae > Streptophyta > Magnoliopsida > Gentianales > Gentianaceae > Gentiana > Gentiana macrophylla. Next base: position 80,777,882 of record CM047805.1, on the reverse strand, counting down.
TGGACAAGTTGGGAATTTCAAAAATATTTTAACAATCTAGTAGCTGAAGGGAATGATGAGTGCAAGCTGTTCATGTACCACTTTCAGCTTGTGGGGGTGTTACAATATATGTGTTGAAGGGAATGCTGAGTGCAAAAGACTCTGCAGACTACTGAAGAACTTAGTAGACTACATGATGACTCAGCAACCTGCTGAGATAGTCAGAAGATTAGCTACAAGCAGAAGACGGTTATTTTGTTAGATTCTTTTATAACCATTTGTAACTTACTTTTAACTGATTAATGAGGTGTTTGAAGCTATAAATACCCAATGATAAGTAGCATTGTAACTTAACTTGTTGATTATTCTTTGATTAATATACTTCCGCAATTTTTTTTCATTTTCATTTGTCTTCTACAAACATCAATAGAGTATTGATTCTTGTCTTCGTGCTCCCTGTTTGTTTTGTGAATCACTAAGTTTGTAATAGTCTTCTTGATTGCATCCGTGTTAAGTACTTGTCACAAAGTATTCTTGTTTGAAGTGCCAGAAGTACATGCCTGTCGACTTGTACTTGACTGTAAGAGATTCAGTAAAGGTGATTCTTTGAACACCTAGATTAAGGTCTTTCTTGTTTCCCCATAAATATGTTGATTGTGAATTTTATCATCAATATACTACCGATGTTACTGTTAATAAAGTTTAGTAACACCCTCTTGTTATTGTTCTGTGTCTGCAAGTCCTGTTCTTATCTGCTATATCCTGCATTTGCTGAGTCTTGTCTTGTTGCACTGCCTTGCTGAACCTCTTTGTTGGTCATTTGAAAAGTATTTGGTTAAGTTTAGAGGGGGTAGGGGGTGAATAAACTTAACACTTAAAACTTTTGGAGTTGACAAACTCAGCAAGATCAGTAGTCTGCTGACTAACAGTAGCCTGATGACCACTCAATAGTCTGCAGACTATTAAGGTTACTGAATTTGTTGCCTCTGAATATATATAAATTAAGCCTTACTACTTGTTTTTAAAAGAATTATACTATGTAATTGATACTTAGTAGTGTAAGCGTGTGATTCAATTGCTAGTTTCAGTAGGTTGATGTGATGAATATGCTTATAAACTAGAATCCAGAATGTAAATCCAGTAAAGTAAAGTAGGCAAGATTTATAGTGGTTCCAGGTGGTGTAATCATGTCAGTCCACTCTTCTCCTGTGATGTTGGAGGAAATTCACTAGAGATCCTTGCGGTTGCAGTTACAAAAATCCCTACGCTGTTTGTCCTTCACCAATGACTATGGCTTCACAAACTGAAAAATGGAAACATGTAGGATTGCTGCTTCAAAGTCTTCCACTGGTCCTTGAAGGGTAGGATTGCCTCTTCACCAGCTCCACCACAAACAACAGTCCTTGACACCCAAATGATGCTTCTCTATCTTCAGCAAACTTCTTGTAAAAGAAGGTTTGAATCAAGTAAGTGATTCAGCTTTAAGTAGCTTGATCAGGATGAAATGATCTAATGCTTATGGTCTTCAAGTGTGCATACTTGATGTAACTTGATAGCTGGTTACACTTGAAGACATTTCTTGATCTGTAAGTTTAAGCTCAGTATATGTCAGCAGGGTGTTTTTCTTGATTTAACTTGATAGCTTCGTATAGATTATATGTTCATCTGTTTTTCATCATCTTTCATCTGAGTCAGGACTCTACTATTTATAGGTGTGAATCCTATGAATTATGTTTGAATTTCAAACATAGCCGTTTCAGACTTGTCTCCGTCTTGACTTGCTTTTGTCACAGTTCATAGTCCTGACACTGTCAGTCAGCTTTTTGTCAGTTTTAAGACTGTCCACCCTTTGACTTATATCCATTGGATAATGCTCTGAATCTTTCCAACATTCCTTTTATCTTGACCATTGATTGGTTGACAAAATCAAGGCTTGTAATCCATCCTTATCCATTTAATCTTCCAATGTAACCCTTGATTAAATCGAATTTTACATTTAGCAGACACCTGGGGCATATCAGTCTAATGAAGTGGATATATGTCAGCTGATTTAAGTCTGTTGTGTTTCTACAACACTTCAGCTGAATAATATTCATCTAAATTTTTATTGTGAAGTTAGAGTACACAATTTTGAACATAACTAAGTTCGAATCACCACTTAACACATGGAACTTAGACCTTGTACATAAGGTATATGTAATCAGTTTAGGTCATCACAAACTTCCCTAAATTCTGATATCATATTCTTAACTTTAAATACTAAGTTTGATCCCTTAGCCTTCAATAACTGAGTTTAAACCCTCAGCTTTCTGTCTTCAGCAGGTCCCTAGTTAGTCTACTGACCTAGACACACTACTGACCTAGACAGGTCTGCTGATAAAGTCAACTGACCTACTTATAGTGCTTGTTTGATCAAACCTATATAAAGATCAAACTCTAATAAATCTATACATTTGATCTAGACATCTTTTTGCCTTTGCTCTATAACAGCTAGTCTGACACTCATCATTAAAACTTAAAATATGTCCAACAATATCCCCCTTTTTAGTGATGATGCCAATACCCTCCTTACAGCAAAGCAAAAAGATAAAAACGAAAATAGATCAAATTCAGCCATCCTCCATTAAAAACATACTTGTTCAAAATTATTACAAATTAGGATCAGCAAATAAAATAAGCAGTGTAAGTGTGCTGATCTAGTTTCTATCTCCTTCATGCTCTTTCTAGCGCTTTAGTTCTCTTTGAAAATCCAACATCCAATTATTTTCAATGCCTATGAAGTCAATCCAGTATGCAATACTTTCCACCATTTCCAGGCTTCATTCAGGGATAACTGGACTCCTTGCCAGTTGAAACCTCCTCCCATGTAGCATGTCTTGAATTCTTCTAAGTTCAACTTTTCTTTCTCAACAGATGTTGGTTTTCTACCACCAGATCTACCAGCATGACCTCCTCTTCACAGTATTGTAGATTTCCTAGTCAATTTCAATGATTTGACACTAGTCTCCTATAATTTTAGGCTTAGGAATGAGTTAAGATTCCTGAAATGTCATGTCATGGTAGGTGATAACGTCAGAATTATCTCGGGTGTTTAGCGGTGGTGTAATGATGGATATCTGGCTATTTTGATGACGTAAATGGTGGTGGTTGACGATGGAGCTATGTATATAAGTGGTGGTGCCGTACTACCGTGGAGAGAATGGGAGAATTTGGCTTTGCCTTCTCTTTTTATATATTCAGTAATCATCCCCCTTGAGGGGGTTACATATGGCCCTATTTATAGGGAAGTTGTTTACATAACGAAGAATAATTAAAATAAAGGATGTAATGTGTGCGGATAGACAGAGTGCTCAGTCCGCAGGAGATTCAGGGCGGCTCCGGACTTAAGGCTTGTCCCCATACCTATAGGTTACCCTGGTCATGGATGGTCTTTGTGCTCCGGGGGGCGTGCGATCGGTCCCGTGAGGATCCGACAGACACGAAGGTGGGCCCGGTTACGGGTCCAGGCCGGAAGTCGGGTTTGCACTATCAATGGCCCCTTACTCCGTACCCTTGACATTTCACGATGTCGGGTAAGGAGTATCTATTTTGAAAACCGTTGTCCGGCCAGCTACCTCTCCATTCGTTTGATTGGGCATCTTGAGCCTTTAGCCTAGCCGATTCAAAGTCATACTTGGGTGGATAGCCTTGACTTTACTTGATTTGGCATCATGGGCTTTTAGCCTAGCCGATTCGAAGTTGTAATTGGGCAGATAGCCTAAGCTTCTGAGGATATGGCATCTTGGGCTTTTAACCTAGCCGATTCGAAGTCGTACTTAGGCGGATAGCCTTGACTTCACTTGATTTGGTGTCATGGGCTTTTCACCTAGCCGATTCGAAGCTGTAATTGGGCGGATAGCCTAAGCTTATGAGGATTTGGCATCTGGGGTTTTTTCCTAGCCGATTCGAAGCTGTAATTTGGCGGATAGCCTAAGCTTCTGAGGATTTGGTATCTTGGGCTTTTAGCCTAGACGATTCGAAGTTGTACTTGGGCGGATAGCCTTGACTTAACTTGATTTGGTGTCTTGGACTTTTAGCCTAGCCGATTCGAAGCTGTAATTGGGTGGATAGCCTAAGCTTCTGAGGATTTGGCATCTTGGGCTTTTTGCCTAGCCGATTTGAAGCTGTAATTGGGCGGATAGCCTAAGCTTATGAGGATTTGGCATCATGGGCTTTTAGCCTAGCCGAATCGAAGTCGTACTTAATCGGCCCCCTGGCAAGCATGTTGCCTACGCCTCTGTTTTGTCCGACTCCCACCTGCCTAGATTGACATGACAATTGACGCGACCGACCGCAGGCTCTGATTGGCTGCGACCTTTCGTATATTCGTTCCTAATGATGGCAGTCCCAAATTTCGAAATTCCAAAGTCCCGCCTTTAATCTTATCCATTGGATCTTCTGGCGAATGACTATCTGATCTGTGTCTTCATTCCTATATAAAGGTGGGGGGATTTAGCCATAGAAACTTTCCGATTTCTCACTTGGGCAATTCAATTTCAGAGCAAAGATTTTCCGGCGAGGCGATTTCCGACAGGATTCTGAAGGTTCATTTCTTGCTTCAACACCCCTCCTCGTATTTCTTGCTAATCACCAAGTAAGCTTATTTTTCCTCTCGATTTCTAGCATTTTTTTTATTTCGTCAAGCTATGGCTCCATCCTTATTGTATTGGTGCAATTGGGTTTAAATCTACCATTTTTGTTTCTGCGTCTTGTACCTTCCCGGGTAGGTTGGGCGATGGATGTTTTGGTCCTTGAGTCGGGTCTGGCATGATAGTTGTTGTAATCAGAGGTTTTTCAAAGATTGTTTCCCTTGATTTCCAGGGATGGACCGTAAAATGAAAAGACGGGATGTCGAGATGAAATGAGTTAGATTGTCTCGGCCCGACCTGCATCGTCCTGGGTGATGGCTTATCCACCTCGTTCTTTTCTTTTGTGGGATGCCTGGCAATGATAGATCAGGAAGTAGCGATGATGATGGTGTTCATGGCTATGCATCCGAAGAGGTAAAAAAGAGGTGAGCACTAGCTCTAGCGAAGGCAATGAGGGCGAGAGTACGGAGGACGACATGGTTCTGGCCCAGTTGGTTCCGCCGCAGTCTAACCGGTCTGGAGATGTGGCTCTTGAAAATTCGAAGGGCGGATCTACTTCATCCGTTGCCGCCCCCACAGAAGCCAAATGGTTTGGGAAACAAGTCGCTAGGTTTAAAGGTTCCTCCTCCCGTGTTGCGGTGTGTGGACCTGAGAAGCCCAAATGGGGAAAGAAGACTGGCAATGGGGAGGACGAGCCGAAAGAGAGCAACAAGAGCCCTAAATCTCAAAATCCTGAGGCCCTTAGCGAGGACGAGCAGATCGATGCGCTTGATAAACAAATCGAGTCAGATTGGGCGATCGTTCGATCATGCCTTGGGGAACCCAAATTCCTATCTGAGTTCAACAATTCCTCCGATTACTAATTCTCTGGCTTTAAGACGGTAGAGAATCGAGCCAGCTTACGGCTGAAAAAAGACGGCCTAGTCTTGTTTTATGATCATTTCATCACCGGCCTCCGGCCACCTTTTGATCCTTTTTTCGTGAAGGTCATGTGGAGTCTGGCGGCTCTTCCACATGATTTCACCCCTGCTGCGGTTCGGGTAGTGATGGCGTTTGCTGTCTTTTGTCGGATTTTGGGCTATGAGCCTTCCCTACAGGTGTTCCTGAGGTTTTATACCAGCAAAGCGGCTACGAACAAAACTGATAGGAGAAATTTCTTGGCGACCAGGGTAAAGAAGTGCCGATTGTTTTATTGGACTTCCAACAAGGACCGGAGTTGGTATACAAGGGCCATGATGGTTGAATCCAAGTCGGGATGGCCATTTCCTAAGTTCGAACCGCGTCCAGAGAAGAGGTCGAACATGATTGTTGTGTCTAAATGATCGGGGTCAATCAGGTTATAATATACTTGACCACCATAAACCAATACTAGCAAGAGGACTAGGCCCATCGTAGTATAGCTATAGTGAATCAAGGTCGATCCCACATGGAACCAATTGTGGATCATCTTATATACAAACAATTAATTAAACATGTCAAGGACATAGAGGCGGTCTACGACCAACATAAGACAAGAAAAGTAAAGACACGACTCGACACAACATAATTAACCACCCCAATTATAGTCTTTATTGTTTGGACCTAGATAATTTTTATAATAAACTGAACTTATTAACTGTCAATCCGTTTGTATCTATCTTAGATTGGCTACGGGAGTCATCCTCTTTAACTTGACTTAGCACTGGTAAGTCACTAAATCACTGTGATATTGTTACGTGACTTCGCCTTTTAGTGCCTCTATCTCATATAACTCACACGCTTACAACTCTAAGGATGCCGATATTAACCGTACACCTCGTCTATGCAACATTCCTATGGTTAGGCGTACTTCCCAAACGATCACTCAAACTCTCGTCCAACTAACAATTACCAAGTTATAGTCTCATGCTAGTTTACGATCTCACGATAACAAGGTGCGCGCAATTCCTAATATAGACCTACCTAGATAACGTTGAGCGTCCAAGATCAATTCATGAGCCTACCTAAGAGTTTTATATCGGTATTTCCTTCTTACACGTTTTAATTAAATTAAGCGAGTAACGTAGCCATAGCCATACCTCTTTGAGATAATAAATTCTATTAAGTTAACCTAACCATAAAGACGTGGCTATTTAACGGATGAAAAAGGGGCTCGGTCGACCGAATAGCTACTGAGATAATAAATTCTATTAAGTTAACCTAACCATAAAGACGTGGCTATTTAACGGATGAAAAGGGGCTCGGTCGACCGAATAGCCGGGCTCGGTCGATCGAGTGAACTCATTCGGTCACCCGAATCAATTTCGTCCCAGTTACATCCCCGAACATATCTCTCGGCGTTTCATCATACGAGCAGTTAAACGATGAATTTACACAATATTCATATAAACTAACATAGATACGCATTAATTAAATCAAGTAGATTCATGAATAAATACTAAGTGCATGACGTAGGTTATGGGATCCCCATAGACAAGGAGTCGCCACATCCCTAACGTCATAGCCTAGATCTACATCATCTAGCTATGATTAACTAATTCAAACGAAAAAGCATAATTGGGAGGGATTAATTACTTAAAAAAAAAGAAACAGAAAATAAGAGCTTACATATTTGCAGCCCTTAAATTGCTGGAAACCCTCAAATTATTCTACATTGTATCAAAGTTATATTCTGAATTGTAAGATTGATGAAAGAATGAAGGGATGATGGGATGATTTACAATTCCTAGCTGCTGCTTATATAGGAGTTTCTACCGACTTATGAAGGATCTATAAGGTAAATACGAAAAAATCCGATAAGTGACCGAGCCGACATACTCGGTCGACCGAATGGATAGGCTCGGTCGACCGAGCCCTTTTTACACGTGTTAAACGCGTCTCTTTGTCTGACTTGTTCCCCACTGCACGCTTGCGTGTTGATCTGATTAATCTTTCATTTAATGCTCCGATTTTCTTCCTCTATTATCTTGAGACCATTGATTGAATGACATTAATCCCCTCGATTTGTCGTGATCTACAAAATCAGCATTTATCGCACAATAAATCGGCTTTTAATAATGAAAATGGCTAAATACCAAATATCATATTAATAATCACTTAACATTAAATAATAAATATAAACATGTGATTTAATATGAAATATATATTATTAATCTCGATTTAAGGTCAACTTTGATGACTTTTACAGGTATAATTTGACCGCCATCAACTACCCCCCACTTAGACTTTGATCGTCCCGAACAAAGCATCAATAAGTCATTCCCCAAGACAACATTTTCTATGGTCAAATCATACTTACACAAGAAACTCAAGTCAACTCATACTAGTCATGCTCATAAGATATCCATTATTCACTACTGACTATGAATCAAGTGATGTGTGCATGTGCATTTAGTTTTATATATTCGTGGCAAGATCGAGTTTATGCTAACTTCATAATCTCAACCTACCAACCTCAGCATTCATACTTCTTATGCCTCGCAATGGTTAGAGCACTAGAGCAATAAGCAAGAGCGTATCTATAGGGATTTTGGACTTGGAGACCGAGTACTACTCAAAGCCTCTTAAAGAGTTGAATATTTTTTCATATCTTCATATTTTTCAAATACTATTAATCTCAAGGAAGAAAACTTTTTAGAGTATCCCCCAATCTTAGATCATGTATAGCATCGAATATTACCACAAGCGCGGGGCTACTTTGGTAATGTTACTACAAGCCCAGTGTTTTAACGCATTGTCAAACACAGGTACGTCTCAAGCTTATTACTCTGATTTAATGGCTAAAATATAAGAATGCATCAGCAGATAGATATTGACACTAAGTTTACATAACCAATCATCTATGCAATGTACACATAATTTCTTCAGTTATTATGATTTGCGCGGTATACTCGATTCACAGATTGAATAATTGAATAATAAATAACTACTTGCAAAAACGAGCATGAATATCCTTAAATTTACCTAACATAAGTATAAAATGATCACGTACTCATGAAACTTGGTTTATTTCCTATCAATTCTTAGCTAGGAACTCACAATTCTAAGGGTACGAGATAAATAATATGGTATGTATTCAAATTTTCAATTTTTCAATTTTTCTACCGTTTCATCAAATTTTAATCATAACAACATAGCTGAGTCTCCTACCCCCCACTTAAACATGGCATTGTCCTCAATGACAAAAATAAATGACAATTTAAGACAAAGACTTAGCTCGAAACGGCTCTCAAGTGAAGGAACAATATCGAGTAAATGTCGAAGACGTTGTGGAGAAGCAAGTGAAAACTCAGATAAGCGCACAAACTCCACGAAACCCTTAATAACACCATGTCTATGGAAGTTATAGAATAATGTGGCAGTATTTAGGTATGAATACCGAAAAACATTTTAAGCCACTTTATTTTATACAACCAAAGACAAGAAAAATACTAAATAGAAAGAAAAATAAACAAGCAACTAAAGATGTTAGTCTTCATCTAAAAACCGGGTGGATAAGACAATGATCAAAAAGCATAACCCCATGTGGGAAAACACGAGGTGGACTGGCTCACTATGTATTCATTCCAAAGATAAAAAGAAACTTGGTAAGGTATAACAGATGCAATGCGACCTAGAGGATAACGATAAAATCAAACAGTTAGCGCAGAAAATTCTCGCTTGCATTGGATATCAAGAACTTAGGGAGATGTAGCTACTCCTTGAAATTACTAATAACCCAATGCATCACGTAAAAGTCATAACCGTCATCAACAAGGTCTGATCGGTGTGATAATGTAGAACAAAACTGATCATCTATAAATGCCGGAATAAACGGAAAAAAATGTGAGATTTAAAACTTCCGGTAGAAAGATAAGTTGTACCTTGATCGAACCAAAAACCTTTAAAATCTAGCTAGTGTCAGAGCTACACTTACCCCAACTAGGATCATGAAAATCAAAATGATAAAAGATAATCATTAAAGCTGAGCAATATTTCAAATTCCGCAACACAAAGGTATTTTGTAAACAAAATGGAGGTTGAGAGTATGATGGGTTTAGAAAAAGATACACATAAGGTTGGGAAGAAAAGATAAAGGGTGGGTAAGAAATTGTGTTTATGGGTGGGTTGAAAATGGTTAAGGCATTGAGATTGGGTGGGAGAGTGAAACAGATGGAAAGAAAGAGAGGCAATGAAAGAATGGTTAGAAATGTGAACTTCCGGGGCAGATTGGTGAGAGGATCGAAAAGTTTGAAGGTGAAAAAGTGTAAAGGGAAAGATAAGGATAGTTGCAGAATGAATTGCGCACCACTTTGAATTTTCACTTGGATCACCATTCTAAAAGATTTTGGAAGTTGACCAAAATTGTTCTTGTTCGCACCAATCATTCTCTGTTACATTTTTAGTAATTCTCAAGCTCTCTTAATACTTCCATCTTAAGGTGGATTGCTAAATTTCTTTTTCTTTAGCAATTTCTCGACTCTCCTACGGAACTCTATTTCACGTGGCCTATATTGAGTAAAAAAGTTTTGCACATCCTTAGCCCAATGGCCATCGGAACACGGCAAAATAAAAAACCTCAACATATTTCACGTTACTCTTATTTGACTTAAAGAAAACAAAACCTATAATCCTAAAAGGAAATCCTAAGGGTTTTAAAGAAGTAGTTCTGAGTTTAAAGTCCTCAGCTTGACTTTCCAAAGATTATCCTTGTCGATTATCATTCTTGGATCGCGGACTTTGACCCTCTGAGCACTATTAGAGGTGGCTTGTCGCTTTTGCGGATTAATACCCTTCCCTTGGTTGTGAGACCTAGGAAACGACATTTATCCATACCATTTATACAAAGATCTTACCTCGGCTCTTGTTTTAGGAATTAGTGAATTCTAAGAAATTCGGTTAAAATTACGGCTTTGGCCTTGACAATAAGAAACAATGAATCAAAGTACTCCGAATAAGGTCGGTTATGTAGGCAAGCCTATGCCGTCTTATTCGTTGGAACATATGTGACAGTTCAGGCCAATCCGTCAAGATTAAGCCCCGTTTAGCCCGAAGGCTTATCGGCTATGCTATGTCTTGTTGAATCATGTAACGTACATCACACGTGGAGGGTCGATTGAGCGGCTCGGTTGAACTCGCCCGACCATGGTTAGACCATTTCCGAACCCATGTACTACGATTCTGCGATTTCTAAATTGTCACCCAAAGCGTAATCTCGCTTCATTTAAGGTGGGTTCACCGAGAAGCCATCACCATAAAACTCAACGAAAGCGTAAGATTGTGTTCTCTCAAAACTCAACGTCTTCTTTAGATTTTGAATGCTTAAACTACACAATTTGTTGCTCCCATGGCCAGTAGAAGTAATCTCATGCATAGGACAAAGAGATTTTAACAGAACTATGATGAACTCTTTTTTCACTGCTTCCTTTCAACGACTACATGTTTTCTTACACCCTCTAGATGAGACAGATATGGGGCAAAACCTTTGACACTAATAAAATTATTCTTACAAACCAACTCCGGGCTAAGATTCATACTAAGGTTCATGTATAGGCTAACTTATGCTCAAAAAACCAAAAGGTAGTAAAACATAAGCAAAAAAGGTAGTATCTTGCCTTCAACATTGTACCACGAAGAATTTAAGCCTTAAAATATATATATTTTTTCGGAGCCATCTTGGTGCTTTAATGGTATTGCTTCCATCGCTTTTCCCATCGTAGAGTAGTAATTCCGCATGTTGCTGGGTTATTTTCTCAACGCCCTTGAAAAATTACTGACTCAGATTATTGCTTCCTTGGTTTCTGCAAACAGAAGAAAAACAAAATAGACCGTAGACTGATTTTAACATGGTTTCCCATGTCGCTATCAGACCTCACGGATTAAACATCTGAGGATAAACGGATTACACACGAAATTCCGACTCGAAAAACACAAATCGAAGCGTATAAATGAACAAAACAAAAATAAATTCTCGATCGACCGAATGAGGTCTCTCGGTCGACCGAATAATTTTGTTTTATTTTTTTAAGAATGGAATTTTCGAGGCGAGCGAACAACCAGAGGGACTCAAAACGTAAAACGACTCTAAAACGAAAACTTGACATGAATAAGAAAATTATTTATATATAAAATTGACCGTTGGCTCCCGGCAACGGCGCCAAAAACTTGATCGGGGTCAATCGGGTTATAATATACTTGACCACCATAAACCAATACTAGCAAGAGGACTAGGCCCATCGTAGTATAGCTATAGTGAATCAAGGTCGATCCCACAGGGAACCAATTGTGGATCATCTTATATACAAACAATAATTAAACATGTCAAGGACATAGAGGCGGTCTACGACCAACATAAGACAAGAAAAGTAAAGACACGACTCGACACAACGTAATTAACCTCCCCAATTATAGTCTTTATCGTTTGGACCTAGATAATTTATATAATAAATGTAACTTATTAAGCGTCAATCCGTTTGTATCTATCTTAGATTGGCTCACGGAGTCATCCTCTTTAACTTGACTTAGCACCGGTAAGTCACTAAATCACTGTGATATTGTTACGTGACTTCGCCTTTTAGTGCCTCCATCTCATATAACTCACACGCTTACAACTCTAAGGATGCCGATATTAACCGTACACCTCGTCTAGGCAACATTTCTATGGTTAGGCGTACTTCCCAAACGATCACTCAAACTCTCGTCCAACTAACAATTACCAAGTTATAGTCTCATGCTAGTTTACGATCTACGTATAACAAGGTGCGCGCATTTCCCTAATATAGACCTACCTAGATAACGCTGAACGTCCGAAGATCAATTCATGAGCCTACCTAAGAGTTTTATATCGGTATTTCCTTCTTACACGTTTTAATTAAATTAAGCGAGTAACGTAGCCATAGCCATACCTACTGAGATAATAAATTCTATTAAGTTAACCTAACCATAAAGACGTGGCTATTTAACGGATGAAAACAGGGCTCGGTCGACCGAATAGCTGGGCTCGGTCGACAGAGTGAACTCATTCGGTCACCCGAATCAATTTCGTCCCCAGATTACATCCCTGAACATATCTCTCAGCGTTTCATCATACAGAACAGATTAAACAGTAATTCGCACAGTATTCATATAAACTAACATAGATACGCATTAATTAAATCAAGTAGATTCATGAATAAATACTAAGTGTATGACGTAGGTTATGGGATCCCCATAGACAAGGAGTCGCCACATCCCTAACGTCATAGCCTAGATCTACATCATCTAGCTATGATTAACTAATTCAAACGATAAAGCATAATTGGGAGGGATTAATTACTTATAATAAATGAAACAGAAAATAAGAGCTTACATATTTGCAGCCCTTAAATTGCTGGAAACCCTCAAATTATTCTACATTGTATCAAAGTTATATTCTGAATTGTAAGATTGAAGAAAGAATGAAGGGATGATGGGATGATTTACAATTCCTCGTAGCTGCTGCTTATATAGGAGTTTCTGCCGACTTATGAAGGATCTAGAAGGTAAATACGAAAAAATCCGATAAGTGACCGAGCACGACATACTCGGTCGACCGAATGGATAGGCTCGGTCGACCGAGCCCTTTTTACACGTGTTAAACGCGTCTCTTTGTCTGACTTGTTCCCTACTGCATGCTTGCGTGTTGATCTGATTAATCTTTCATTTAATGCTCCGATTTTCTTCCTATATTATCTTGAGACCATTGATTGAATGACATTAATCCTCTCGATTTGTCGTGATCTACAAAATCAGCATTTATCGCACAATAAATCGGCTTTTAATAATGAAAACGGCTAAATACCAAATATCATATTAATAATCACTTAACATTAAATAATAAATATAAACATGTGATTTAATATGAAATATATATTATTAATCTCGATTTAAGGTCAACGTTGATGACTTTTATGGGTATAATTTGACCGTCATCAACTACCCCCCAATTAGACTTTGATCGTCCCGAACAAAGCATCAATAAGTCATTCCCCAAGACAACATTTTCTATGGTCAAATCATACTTACATAAGAAACTCAAGTCAACTCATACTAGTCATGCTCATAAGATATCCATTATTCACTACTGACTATGAATCGAAGTGATGTGTGCATGTGCATTTAGTTTTATATATTCGTGGCAAGATCAGAGTTTATGCTAACTTCGCAATCTCAACCTACCAACCTCAGCATTCATCTTATGCCTCGCAATGGTTAGAGCACTAGAGCAATAAGCAAGAGCGTATATATAGGGATTTTGGACTTGGAGACCGAGTACTACTCAAAGCCTCTTAAAGAGTTGAATATTTTTTCATATCTTCATATTTTTCAAATACTATTAATCTCAAGGAAGAAAACTTTTTAGAGTATCACCCTATCTTAGATCATGTATAGCATCGAATATTACCACAAGCGCGGGGCTACTTTGGTAATGTTACTACAAGCCCAGTGTTTTAACGCATTGTCAAACACAGGTACGTCTCAAGCTTTTACTCCGATTTAATGGCTAAAATATAAGAATGCATCAATGAGATAGATATTGACACTAAGTTTACATAACCAATCATCTATGCAATGTACACATAATTTCTTCAGTTATTATGATTTGCGCGGTATACTCGATTCACAGATTGAGTAATTGAATAATAAATAAATACTTGCAAAACGAGCATGAATATCCTTAAATTTACCTAACATAAGTATAAAATGATCACGTACTCATGAAACTTGGTTTATTTCCTATCAATTCTTAGCTAGGAACTCACAATTCTAAGGGTACGAGATAAATAATATGGTATGTATTCAAATTTTCAATTTTTCAATTTTTCTACCGTTTCATCAAATTTTAATCATAACAACATAGCTAAGTCTCCTACCCCCCACTTAAACATGGCATTGTCCTCAATGACAAAAATAAATTAGAATTTAAGAAAAGACTTAGCTCTGAAACGGCTCTCAAGTAAAGGAACAATATCGAGTAAATGTCAAAGACGTTGTGGAGAAGCAAGTGAAAACACAGTATAAGCGCACAAACTCCACGAAACCGTTAATAACACCATGTCTATGGAAGTTATAGAATAATGTGGCAGTAATTAGGTATGAATACCGAAAAACATTTTAAGCCACTTTATTTTATACAATCAAAGACAAGAAAAATAGTAAATAGAAAGAAAAAGAAACAAGCAACTAAAGATGGTAGTCTTCATCTAAAAACCGGGTGGAGGAGCTTGATTGATCTTGGGGCTCAAATCTGCTGTGTGGCTTGTATTCCGGGGCCGATCAGGGCCCAGCCTGTGGTGAAAGCGTCTAACTTAGGCACTTATGAAGATTGGCATGCCGAATGTCATTTGGGGAAGTGTTTTCCTTCCAGGTATCCAACCTGTAAAGGGGTGGAGGCGTCCCGATCCGCTTGTAATTTTCCTTCTTGTTTTGTCCCTCTTTCTTTCTTTGTGTTTCTGTTAGCATCTTTTGTTCCATCCAGACCTCTGACCATTTGTTTTGCAGGTACTATGGTGCTCGCCAATGAGGACAGGAGCACCGTGATGACCCATTTGAAGAGTGAGAGAAAGGCCCGTCAGGCGTTGCTGGCGGCTAGTAAACCAATGAATCCCCTACCCCCAGTGAGTATGGAGGATGCCTCTAACGTTGGCACCGCTTCCTCTGCAGCACCTTCATATAATGTTGTTACTAGGAGCGATATTGTTGCTCTGAAAATGGATAGACCTGCCACGGCGATCAAGGCGAAGTGGAAGAGGCCCGCGGGGAGAAAGAATGTCGGCTTGGAGGATGAGGATGACGACCTGACTGACGCTGGTGATGCGGCCTCACCCAAAAAGTCTTGGGTTGTAGGCGGCCAGAGCCCGATCGACATCACTATAGAACCTCCTCAGGACGCTGAGCCGCTTACCGTTGCCATTGATCTAACTGAGAGTCCCGTGAAAGGGGTTGCTGCTGACTGTGAGCCCGCTGTTACCCAACCGACGGAGAAGGGTGCCGGCATGAGGAAAGTCTTATATTTTGTAACGATTTCCTCCATAATCGTATAATTTGCGTAGAAATTGAGTGTTTAATTGATTTATTGAGCAAATGAGATTTTAAACGGGTTAATCGCAAAATTGGTTAATTTATGTGTTTTATTGATGATTTTATGTTTATTTGGATGATATTACATTTTGTGATGTTCTTATTATCTTGTAGATGCACGATATTGGCTCAAAAAAGGATTAAAAGATGTCAAGGATCGAGTTTATAAGAAGGAAAAGAGATAAAGGTGAAGTCGGTTGAAGATAAAGATGAGAAAATCAATTTTTGACCAAGTGAACGCACGTCCTAAGTTCCGTCCAGTGGACGGGCGTCCAGAAGAAGAATATTTGATTCAGAGTTCTCCCAAAAGTTGTGGACGAGCGGCTGATTTAAAGAAGGACGGGCGTCTGATCCAGCTCGGCCCGACTCGAAGTTTTTATTGAAGGCTGGACGGGCGTCCAGCATAGCGGACGGGCGTCCGAGCGCCGACTTAGCAAAACCGACTTGAAAACCAGAATACTAATTTTTCCAATCAGAATCAAAGGTTCAATCAGAATTGGCCAAACAATGCCAATTCTGCAATTCAAAGTCAGTCTGGCCAACCTCTTCCGCAAAACTTCCAAAATTCTCAAGGCCCCTCTCACCCCAATACTCTTGAAACTAAAGTGGAGGAGCAAAGTAAAAACATCCAACTCCTGATGAGCACGAACAAGAATCTTGAGAGGCAATTAGGGCAATTGGCTGAACAGTTAGCTTCTAGACCCCCTGGGCAGTTGCCCAGCTTCACAGAAAAGAATCCAAAGGGTGGTCAAGTTGCTCAAGCCGATTTAAATCATAGCCAATGCACTGACCTGGTACCTTCAATTCCGTATGGTAGAGAAGAGGCCAGTGCAATGAATCTAAGATCTGGTACTCAACTAAGTGGTCTCCCGAACCAGGGAAACCACTAACCCCTCCTGCCAGTGATAAGGCAGGAGGTGAAGTCGAGCACCTACGTTCCCCTTGGCTGCAAGAGAATACTCAGGTGGCTGATCCCCTGAGAGGTGAAAGAGTTGGAAGTCCTCAGGTGGCTGAACCCCTGAGGAAGGAAGAATCAATTGAGAGTCAGGAGGCTGATCCCCTGACTAGTAAGAAGACTGAAAAAGTGGTGAGGTGGAAGGACTTGGAAGACAAAGCTGTCAGTTCCTCCTCGAAGAAAGTCTTTTCTGAGAGTGACTTGAATAAGCTTCCATTTCCACCTAGAAAAAGCAACATCTCCTTGAGTGAGGATTAAAAGTATGAAAAAGTGCTAAACCTTCAAAAAATACTCAGTTAATCTTCCATTATCCGAGGTTTTGGTTGAGATGCCTAAGTATACAAAATTCATCAAGGATGTTGTTTCTTCTAAGAAGAAATTAGCGAGACATGGATCGGTTGATTGGTGAGGATCGCTCTGTGATCAATTATGAAGATCTACCAACCAAGAGGGGTGACCACTGGAAATTTGTGCTCACATTGCTAATGGGAGGCCTAGTCTTCCCAAACTCCTTATGTGACACAGGTGCATCCATAAGCTTCGATGCCATTGTCTCGTGTGCAAACAACTTGGTTTAAATGATCTTCTAGAACCCACTACCATGAATTTGTAATTCGCTGATAGATCTTCTAAGAAAGCTGCAGGAATTCTGAAGGACGTATTAGTTCAAATTGATAAATTTACCTTTCCCGTTGACTGGTACGTCCTAGACATTGAAAAGGATGAAAATGTCCCCCTGATACTTGGAAGACCCTTTCTGCTCTCAGGCTAGAGCCCTCATTGACGTGATGGTGGCAAAGTGACTATATGGGTTGGTGATCAAGAGGTATGCTATAATGTCTCCAAATCCATTCAGAGACCCTCTGGTCCTCCAACCGGCTTTTCCATTGAGGATACGTTTGATGACTTCAATGACCACATGGAAAAGCAAGTCATGGCTGTTGCAATTGAATATGAGCGATTGGTTGATAATTTGAATAATCATGGTGTGGTGAGTCTAGAACAGTTAGAAGCTGAAATTGAGGATGAGTTGTTGAAAGGAGAAGCTTTGGCAGTGGGATCACTAAGTAAACTCAGCGATGTTGAGTTGAAAAGTGGAGATCTCAAATCATGTTTAAAAGACCCTCCTGTAGATCTAGTACTGAAGCCGTTGCCTAAACATCTAAAGTATGTGTTTTTAAGAGAAGGTGACAAGCTTCCATTGATTATATCTGCCAAGCTGCCTCGATTAGAAGAAATGAAGTTGGTAAACGTCTTGAGAAAGAATGAGAAAGCCTTTGGGTGGCAAGTAGGAGATATCAGAGGGATATCTCCTGACATCTGTATGCATAAGATCAAGACTGAAGAGGGTGCGAAATGTGTTAGACAGCCCCAGAGGAGACTCAACCCTCATATGCAAGAGGTGGTCAAGAAGGAAATTATCAAGCTTTTAGATATGGGTATCATATACGCAATTGCGGACTGTGAATGGGTATCCCCGACTCAAGTAGTTCCAAAAAAAGAAGGAATTAATATTGAGAAGAATGAGAAGGGAGAAGAGATAGCATTGAGGCTCGTTACTGGCTATAGAGTCTGTATCGACTATAGAAAACTCAATGAGGTAACAATGAAGGATCATTTCCCCCTTCCTTTCATTGATCAGATGCTTGAGCGTCTGGCGGGACACGTATTCTACTATTTCCTAGACGGATACTCAGGATATTTTCAGATACCCATCGATCCAGTTGACCAAGAAAATACCACTTTCACCTGCCCTTATGGTACATTCGCTTACAGGCGGATGCCATTTGGCCTTTGCAATGCCCCAGCTACATTCCAAAGATGTATGCTGGCTATCTTTGATGGGCTAGTTGAAAAGTGTATGGAAATTTTCATGGAAGACTTTTCGGTCTTTGGTCAATCCTTCGATGATTGTCTTGACAACCTTGACCAGGTCTTATCCAGATGTGTGGAAAAGAACTTAGTCCTAAACTAGGAAAAGTGCCATTTCATGGTAGATAAGGGAATAGTTCTTGGCCACAATATCTCTGCCAAAGGTATTGAGGTAGACAGAGCCAAAGTGGAAGCTATCGAGAAGATAAGTTATCCTATGAATGTGCGCGAAGTCAGAGGTTTTCTTGGACATGTCAGATTCTATAGGAGATTCATTCAAGACTTTTCCAAGATAGCCAAGCCCCTGTCTACACTACTTAAAGAAGAGGTTGTATTCGTTTTTGATGAAAGTTGCAAGCAAGCGTTTGAGGAGCTTAAGAGTCGATTAATCTCCGCGCCGATCCTTATTTCGCCTGACTGGAATCTACCTTTCGAGCTTATGTGCGATGCATCAAACTATGCTGTTGGTGCAGTCTTAGGACAGAGAATAAAAGGGAAATTCCAGCCAATCTATTACGCCAGTCACACGCTAAACCCGTCACAAGTAAACTACACGACGACTGAAAAGGAATTATTAGCCGTAGTCTTTGCTATGGACAAGTTTCGTAGTTACTTGTTGGGTGCTCAAGTGGTTGTGTGGACTGATCACGCTACTTTGCGATATCTGATGACTATGAAAGAGGCTAAACCGCGCTTACTACGTTGGATACTGACCCTACAAGAATTCGACGTCCAGATCAAAGACAAAAAGGGCAGTGAAAACGTGGTGGCTGATCATGTCTCAAGAATGTTGAATGAGGAAAAAGGATGACCCTGACGATATAGATCTTTACTTTCCTCTGGAAAATATCATGCTTATCGACGGTTGTCCTCCAGATGTTCCTTGGTATTCTTCCATCGTAAACTACCTTCATTCCCAATATCTTGATCCAAAATTATCATATCAGGAGAAGAAGAAATTCTTCTCGGATATGAAAACATTCGTTTGGGACGAACCTTACCTCTTCAAGATTTGTAAAGATGGTTTGCTGAGAAGATGTGTTCCAGAATCTGAGCAACGTGATATCATTGAGCAATGCCACAATGGACCCACTGGCGGTCACTTTGGTCCTTGGAAAACCGTTGCTAAGATATTTCAATCCGGTTTCTATTGGTCCACGATCTTTAAAGATACAGAAGCTTTCTGCAAAGCTTGTGATAGGTGTCAAAGAACCGGAACTTTAACAAGGCGTTTCGACATGCCATTGAAACCCATCTTAGAATGTGAAGTCTTTGATGTATGGGGCATCGATTTTATGGGACCATTCCCATCATCTTGTGGGAATAAATACATCTTAGTCTACGTAGATTACGTATTGAAATGGGTGGAGGCTCAGGCCACGACTCACAATGATCATAAGACAGTCATGAAGTTTTTAAGGAAAAACATCTTCGTGAGATTCGGGTGTCCACGTGCCTTGATTAGTGATGAAGGGACACATTTTTGCAACCGACCTCTGGAGAAAGTTCTTGAGAAATATGGTGTCCGGCACAAAATTGGCACACCATACCATCCTATGACTAGTGGTCAGGTTGAGAGAAGCAACCAAAGTTTAAAGAAGATCCTGGAGAAAACAGTTAACAGTCATAGAAAAGACTGGAGGCTAAAATTGGATGATGTACTATGGGCAAATCGAACTGCCTATAAGACCCCCATGGGTACATCACCCGATCAAATGGTTTATGGTAAACCATGCCACTTGCCAGTCGAGTTAGAGCATAGAGCCTATTGGGCCACGAAGTTTTTAAACTTCGATACCCAATCTTGTGGAAAACATCGATTGCAACAGTTGCACGAGTTAGACGAATTTAGACTTCAGGCCTACGAAAGTGCCAGGATAAGTAAGGAAAAGACGAAACTCCTTCACGATGTTAAAATCAAGAAGCTAGAATTTCAAGTAGGGGAACTAGTTTTATTGTACAATTCCAAGTTACATCATTCCTGGTAAGTGAGGACACGGTGGTCGGTCCCTTTGAAATTCTCCAAATCATTCTGGAGGTGTCCTAGAATGCGAGGTTATGGTGACCACCGTTCGAGTGAATGGTCGAGGTGCAAGCATTACATTGGTCAAGCCAAAGAACAGCCTTTGATTGTTCGATTCCTCGATATCCTCGGTTGTGGTACTTCAGAAGTCGATAAATTTGACGAGTTTTCGCCCGATTTGTTCTCTGAGGATGACGGTAGTGGTCCTTCAAAAGAAGTTCTAGTAGGTAGTTGGGACATGGAAGAGTTTGAAAGGGAACAAAAATTGAAACGTCGTCAGAAGAAGAAGAAATCAACCATGGGGAGGTTTAAACGTGTGTGGAAGGCAATTAAAGATTTAACCCCATGTGTTAGATGCTGTTTCTGCAGCCACACGGCTGATCAGAGCTTACATGAGGTAGTGGCTGGCAGAAAAGTTAAATGGCCTGATCCAGGCTGATCTGAAAAAATGTCGAGCTAACGACATTAACCAAAAGCGCCACTAGGAGGCATCCTAGATATCCTTTAGTATATTAGGACTCTCTTTTGTGTTGTTTCTTTTTCTTTGATTAGTTTTTCTCTTAAGTCTAATTAAGATTTTGTTTGAATTTGTTCATTTTAGTTGTGTTTTAGATATGGATTACGGAGTTCTACCAGAGGAGTTTCCTTTCATTAGTATGATTCCACTTATCACTCTAGGTGACGGACCCGGAGGGACTATCATCTTGGACGTAGACTTTGATATTAGTACCCGCATAAGGACCGTTACTTATGTTCTCATTGTGCCACGTTCTTCGGGAGGTGGATATTTTAGCTCAGAGGACCTGCAGGAGACTTTAGGACGACCGTATACGATCCTCAATGATCCGATGCTGACTGACTTGGCGCTAGTGCTTCAAGCTGAACATTTCCAAGGAGTGGATGTTGCTGGCGAGGACTAGGCTTTACAGGACGAGTATGATTTTCCCCCTGCTATTGACATGCTCCGCCGTCTGATCCGGATTGTGGATTGGAAGGAGATTTACGATGACTAGCGTCGTTAGGCTGTTTCGTCGAGCAAACGACGTAAAACAAAAGCGCTCGGTGGGAGGCAACCCACTATTTTCTAGTGTTTTTATGTGTTTTCCAATTTTGTTTGTTATTTGAAGTTTTGTATGACTATTTATAATGAAATAAAAATTTGATTTTGGAATGAATAAAATTTTTGAGTTTTGCTGAATTTCTGCCTTGGACGTGCGTCCATGTCCTTGGACGCCCGTCTGCTCTGTGTTTTCCTTGGACGAGCGTCCACATTTCTGGGACGCCCGTCTGCCTGTTTCCCTCCAACTCTGTAATTAATTTGAACATCTGGACAAGCGTCTGGTTATATGGATGCCCGTCCGCCTCGCCGGATCTCCACCAAACGCCCGTCCAGTTTCATGGACGCCCGTTCAGACCTGCGTCTATAAATACCCCTTCTTCCCAAACTTATTTCGAATCAGAAATTTCAAACCACCAACCCGACTTTTCGACCTCCTTTGCCCTAAAATCTTCATTTCTAAACCAAATTGGGCGATTCAAGGCTCTATCAACGACTCTCAATCCCTCTTTTTCGATTTTTCACTCCAAATCCTCCAACAAACACCCATTAATTCGATTCAGTGACTTAGTTTGTCCGACTTTTTTGAAGAAAAATTTGATTTTTGTGGTCTATTTGGCATTGTTTGGGCTTCTAATCCTCTTTATCATCATCACATCATCCTATTTGGTAAGTTTTTATCAACTTTTCCTAGATTATTTCACGTTTTTTTTTGAGTTCGATCTTCGAGTCGACTCTTTTCTATGAATCTTCTCTTATTTGTTTTTGTTTCTTGTTTTGTTTTTGTTTCTTGTTCTGTGGTAATCTGGGATGGTAACGGATGGTGTTGGATGGGTTGCATTGTGGTTTTGGTGTTGGTTTGGTGTGAATTGGTTTTGAAATCCCGTTTGGACGATAAACGAGTGGTTTGTTTGAATTATGGTTTTGGGATTGTTGTTGGTTAGCCTAACTTTAAGATGGTGTGTAAAGAAGTCCAGAAAAGGCATGGTAAGGGGGTAGCTAAGGAGCCTACTAAGAAGAAAAAGGGTGTGGACCCCACTTTAGTCAATACAAACCAAGGTATTCGTATTGGTGAGCGTCAGAATCCTCCTAGAGGTCAATCCAGGGTTCCTTTACGAGATGAATCTAAGTCGGGGTCTGACACTGATGATGAGCCCTTAGTGAGAAAGATGACTAGGGTGTCGGAGACTCGGGGTGAGAGAGATGTAAATGAACCTAGGGGTAGAACCGAGGAAGCAGCTGAGGGAGCTGAGCCAGTTAGACAGAATGTGAGGCCCCCTGTTCCTATTCCCTTGGCTTGTAGATTCCTTAATCCGAAGGCTCTTGATGTGTACAACAAGCATTATGTAGCCCGAACAATGTTGACTGAGAGGGCTGTTTTAGAAACTCAAGTTGATCCTTTATTTGTGAAGTTATTGAGGGATAGGAAGTGGGAAGCTTTGATGGTAACTCCGAGGACCCCGGTTAATGCTACATTAGTCCATGAGTTTTATGACAATTGCTCGGAAACGGACTTGGAAGCCGGAGTTGTGACGGTTCGGGGGTGAAGGTGCCTTTTACGCCTAAGGTTATAAACGATAAGTATAACTTGGCACCTTTTGAAGGGTTGGACTACAAGGAGGTGATTAAGGCCAAGCAGGATGCGGGTCAAGATCCGTTGGAGGAGTTGAGGTTGTTGGTGTGCCCGGAGGTGCCGTGGACACTTAGACCGGGCGGAGATAGGAAAGAGTTGGTCACTACGAGTTGGACGGAGGATTGGAAGGTCCAATGTCGGTTTATTCAGAACAGGTTGTTGCCTAAGAACAACTTGACTCACTTTCACATTGGTGACCTTGGGATGTTGTACGCTCTGAATTTCAAGCTGAATGTCGATGTAGTACAAGCCATCTTTGATGAGATCGCCACGAATCAGAAAGTATATACGCGATGTTTGATTTGTCCGCATTTGATCAACAGTCTCTGTCAAGATGCTAGGGTTCCCGAGTACAGGACCGATCACAAACCGAAGAATCCAAGGTTCTTGCAGCGGGTAAAAGTGAAGTCTTCTGGTCAGACTGAGACTGAGGCACCACGTGAGCCCGGTTCATCTTCAGCACCACCTCGAGCATCTTCCCTTCCTACATTATCTCCCTCAGTCCGGATGAGGTTGAGTATGGCTAACAGTATACGGAACTGGATGGAGGATATGAGGACTTCTCAATATCCTATCTATTTTACGGTGTATAAGTGAGGACCGAACTCCGAGGGACGACAGAGTCTTCACCCCGAGCACTATAGACTATGTCTATTCATATGAGATTGAGCTAGCTATTGCGGATGTTCTGCACGAGTCAGAGTCGTCGTCGGATGAGGAGCAGCCTGACTCTCCTGCGTGTGGATCACCTCCGGCTGATGATTCTGCGGCACCGGGACAGACCTGATCTTATTTTTTCTGATTCTAGCTTTTGTTCTTTCTTTGATACGATGGTTGTATTGTCCTGCTACTTTTCATTACTTGGTTTATTGTATTTTTCATATAGCTACTGTCTATTTTTCCCGATGAATCATTTAAGCCATAAGGCATCCGTACTTTCATTTGACATTACTATGCTTTTGATTTTCATTGTGTTGGATGTTTTCTCTTTTGCTCTAATCATTTCATTATCTTTCATCATGGTGTACTTTCCCCGTTTTCCCCGAGTTTTTTTTTTCATGTTTGTCAAGTAGTGCAGGTATATTTTTAGCGGTATAGTCGCGCTCGCCTTTCCATCGTCTGGTTACGAGTTCTATTTGTCACTACTTAGGCTCCAGCCTGACCAACGATTCGAAGTATCTATTACAATCAGCTGAGTCCTTTATCTTTTCTTTAATTCTGCACAACCTGAGGACATGTTGTGGTTTAAGTGGGGGGGAGGGGAATGGTTTATGTGTATCTGTTCGTTTGCTTAATTCGTTTCGTTTCTGTGCAAAATGAGCTAAATTTTTCACGAATTTTTGCTTTTGTTTGGTCCCGAGTAAGCAATGCATATCTTTGTTCGTTATTTTTATAGTCATTGATGCTATATACTGTATGTCCAGTAAGTTAGTTGTTTCACCCGATATATATTTTTCACGAGCCATAGTGAATGATGAGCTATAATATGAAGCTATACCCCTTTTTTTACTAGTGGTTTTTTATTATCTTATAAGTCATGTGCTTAGTGCTAACGTACATATCGTTACGATTATAATAGTTTGTGTTTAGATCCAAAGTATGATATGCTGTGAATATCTGAGGTTTGAATGTGATAAGTAAAGCGTAACTAATGTTGTTGAAAAAGTTGTTTTAAGAAAAGTAAATGAATTAATCGGGTGTGTCGGAAGCTGGTCGATGATTTGAGTGAGGTAGGTCTTATCTCGAATGTCCTATACCACTATGATGACCAAAAGCTCACGACAGTCAGAAGAAGCTGCCTTATGATTTGACTAAGGTAGGGTATATCTCGAATATCCTATTCTGCTATGACAGGGCAAGAGCTAATTCTGATGTGCGTTTAAATGTGAAAATAGTTAAATCAACTTGCAATAAGAAGTGGTATGAATGAATAAAAGACTTAGTTATCGCATATCTTATCCCCAGTATAAACTGACAGATATGTTGTAGGGATTATCCTCTGAGTATGTAAGAAAGGTCCTAAATGTATTCTATCATCTTTTTCAGGATATGTCACGTTTTGTAGGGTACATCTTATAAGTATCGGTCATCTCTAGTTTGAAGGGGGTATTAGCTAGTTTGCTTTGAAATTTTCAAGTTTGGACTTAGTGGAAGTTTGTTATGGCTCTGCACACACACCGGGGTGAACCTCTAAGTTATTGAATATGTGTTATATTTGCTGAGATGTCTATCCTTTTTCCGAGCCTTTACCTTGTCTTGTTTTGCTCGGGACGAGCAAAAGCTAAGTGTGGGGGAGTTGTTAAGGGTGATTTTATATGATTTATAACGTTATATTTTGTAACGATTTCCTCCATAATCGTATAATTTGCGTAGAAAAATTGAGTGTTTAATTGATTTATTGAGCAAATGAGATTTTAAACGGGTTAATCGCAAAATTGGTTAATTTATGTGTTTTATTGATGATTTTATGTTTATTTGGATGATATTACATTTTGTGATGTTCTTATTATCTTGTAGATGCACGATATTGGCTCAAAAGAGGATTAAAAGATGTCAAGGATCGAGTTTATATGAAGGAAAAGAGATAAAGGTGAAGTCGGTTGAAGATAAAGATGAGAAAATCAATTTTTGACCAAGTGAACGCACGTCCTAAGTTCCGTCCAGTGGACGGGCGTCCAAGCCAGTGGACGGGCGTCCAGAAGAAGAATATTTGATTCAGAGTTCTCCCAAAAGTTGTGGACGAGCGGCTGATTTAAAGAAGGACGGGCGTCTGATCCAGCTCGGCCCGACTCGATGTTTTTATTGAAGGCTGGACGGGCGTCCAGCATAGCGGACGGGCGTCCGAGCGCCGACTTAGCAAAACCGACTTGAAAATCTATAAATAGCTGCGGTTTTCTCCACATAAAGATCATACATTCGAACCCTAAACCCTAAGGGGCGGCTCAGCCGCGTTTTTCCTTAGTTTACAATCAGTTTTTATTCAAATACTTTTTATGCACTTTTATTCAAACAAATTCGAGTTTCAAAGAGGATGTTGAGAGGCTAGACCTCCCTTGAACAAGTATGGTGAAGCCATCCGATCAACAATTCAGTTTCGTTTCTTGATTATCTTGTGAGTATTTTATTCAAGTTGTATCTTTATTATTGTTTATCATTGTTTATTGCAATTATATCGATAGATTATTGCATGATTGATTGTTTGTTTGATTTGGATGAAAGTCATAATTGAACCCCTAGAATAAATATAATAAAGATTAGATTTTTAACCTATAAAATAACGAGAGTTAATTAGGATGAATTTCTAGATAACTAGATTGAGAAATCTTACACCTTTGTTTTGAAAGTATTAATCTTTAAAATCGAGAGATAGAAGATTAAGAAACGAACTTTTCTAAGAAATTAGGAGTTCATACCTTGGCTAGGTGAATCACAACTTGGTTAAAACTCACGAGATAATTGAGATAGGAATTGATAGTTGTAGGATAGGTGGATCAATTGCTTGTTCGTTCGTAAAATATTGATTAAACCACTCGAATTCGAATTGCTTAGTAAATCTGCAATCTTTACTTCATAATAAACTTAGAATAGATTTAGTTTAGTTAATTTTGTTAGCAACCATATTTCCTGGCTTTAGATCTCGATCTTCTGTCCAGTTATTTTTATTGTTAGTTTCACTCTTCGTATTAGTTCTTCCCTGTTTTAATTTCACATCTTTTTAGTAGTAATCGTGACATAGTTAGGTTAGATAATAAAAACTAGTTTAAACAACCCCGATTCCCCGTAAGATCGACCAGGTATCAACCTCTATACTACGATCCCTGCACTTGGGGTATACCGGATTTAATTTATTACTTGTTTATTTTCATTGCAAAAATCCGTGATAACCGGCATTGTGGTTGGATCCCGATTTCTTGAAGCAGCCGCTTTCCCTTAAAATTGACTGGGAGCTATCTGCCTCCATATCTGACCTGATTTATTGCAAAACCTGAAGTTAATGCTGCCCGGCGCCCTTCAGTTGCTGGTCGGTCATGGCATTGTCAATTGGATAGCTCAAGCCGACATGGTGGTGTCAACAGCCTCTGTGGGACCTTCTTCCAGCCGGCAGCTTTTTCTTGAGACGGTCGGCCT
The DNA here is from genome assembly GCA_026214975.1 of Gentiana macrophylla. Lineage (NCBI taxonomy): Eukaryota > Viridiplantae > Streptophyta > Magnoliopsida > Gentianales > Gentianaceae > Gentiana > Gentiana macrophylla. Next base: position 80,750,552 of record CM047805.1, on the reverse strand, counting down.
ATATGGAACCACTACTAGCGCGGTAATGTGTATTTTCTATTTTCCAGCTTCTCTTTTGTTATATTTTCTGGTTCTAACTCTTAAATCCTTTTTCTTTCAGTTTGCCACAAAGCTCAAACAAGTCGAGTGGGCTTGTGATGAAGAAGCGAAGAAGATGGCGAGCCAACTTGCCGAAATGCGTTAGAAACTGGCTGCTGCGATTGATAGGGCTGAGGCGGCTGAGAAAAAGCAAAGAACGCTCTTGGCCGAGGTTGAACAGAGAGAGAAGGAGCTTACAGCTGAGGTCGGTCGGCTTCATTCCGAGAACTAGGTCCTTGCCAAGAAGGCCCAATCTGCTGTGGATTTTCAAAAATCTACTGAGTCGGAGAGAGAGAGAGAGAAAGAGCTCTTGTTAATGTGTCGGAGGCCCATGAGCTCGTTGACAGATTAAAGGGTGAGCAGAGTGAGTCCGAGGCCGCTGCCATGGATGTTTCCCATCAGGTTAAAGATGCTTTAATGGATGGGTTTGACCAGGGGTTCTACCATGTGTCAAGGTGCCTTAAGGCGTTCTGTATAGATGCTCCAAATCTCGAGACTTTGCAGGACTGGCTGACCATGGGTCAAGGCGATCCTGAGCTGAGAGTTTTCCACTCCGATATGCCTTACACTGCTGCCCAACTTGAGGATTTTGGGGCCGGGTGCTCAAAGAGAGGCGAGCCGCTTTGGGATCTTCCTCCTGTCAATGAGAAGAACCTTCGTGCCATGATGGTTGCAATGGAGAAGGAAGCCTTCGGGTTCATTGTGAGGAGGCATAGGTGTCATATCTTGCCGTAGGGGTCGTTGCCTCTAATGTTGGTGAGGGGAAGAGCCCTGAGGAGGAGTACGATCAATTCCTGAACTTGATTGGTCCTCATACTGAAACTCCCCCCTCGGACAAGCAAACTTAATTCGTTATTCCCTGGTTGTTGTAAATTTTTTGCACTTTTCAGCTCCGATCTTCCAGCTTTTTTATCTCATCTTTTGTAGGAATTTTGTATTTTGAACGATGTTTGAATTTTGCTTGTTTTGTGTTTTGCCAAGTCCATTTGCTTTGTCAACGTATTGTATACATGCGGGCCCCTCATTTGGGTGACTTCAGCAGCTCCTGTGTCTGAAGTCGCCAAGATGAATAGGTCTCTTTATTTCCACACTCCACTCTGTAAAAAGGTTTTTGAGATTGCGGCCCCCTACTTTTGGTGAGGTTGATTAGGACGTCGAGCTCACTAAAATAATTGAGATAAAACTTTAGCCGGCTTAAAATATTTCAAAGAGCAACCCCCTTGTTTTGAGTGGAATCGTAGGCTTTGTGGTTAGATCCGGCTCTAGACAGTGGTCTTGGCGCGAGTTTTTGGCTTTGGTGCTTTTGGCGAGGCCCTTATACTTGAAAGAAAATTCTGGTATGGCCTCCTTGCTGTGTGTGTCTCTGATTATTTTTTGAAACGGATACATGCACAGTAGGTTCGAGGTTTTCTTGTTTCGTAATTTGATGGTTCGGTTTCTTCTGGCACATCTTGTCATAAAGCTGCGACCTTTGGCCAGCTGTTATTATTTCCCTATTGCTGATGCTTATGAAACCGTGCGCAAAGTGGACTGTTCAGTAAACTGTTCCCACATTAATGCTTTTTCAATTTTCAAAATTTGCACAGGCGCTTCGCCCTGGCCATCCGAACATGTTTGTTTACTCCGTTGGATCATTTATCCAGCGCTATAAAATGAGTGGGCTTTCACTTTTCTTCCATATTTCCCAACTCTGATTATTTTCATTAACAGAGTTTGTTTCTAGCTTTTAGCTTTTGCTCTTCTAAAGTCATGGCCAACTTTGGTGATTCTATTTTCTATCAGACAGCCTCCCCTTTAGCCATTGCCAACTTTTTCTCTATTTTTAATGAGCTTCCTTTTTTGCCTGAGAGCGGCTTGAACTTTCGCAAGATCAGCCACGCTCAACAGGATCGTGCTGGCCCGAAGGGTTGGTCTGGTTTTCTGGCGGCACCCCGGGGAGTGTATAATGCCACTATCATACGGGAGTTCTATACCGCATTATCAGTGGTGGTTTTGCCCAATGCCTCCTCTACCGTCGTTCCTCTCCGGGGGGTTCATGTTGTTCTCTCCCCTGAGATCATTAATGAGGTCTTTCATTTACCTTCTCCTCCAACCTACGCACATTACGAGATGGTTTGGAGACTTGGCGATGAACTGAGGAGACGGGTCTACGGGGCCGCTGCTTTTAGGCGGTCACTTCCTGGTGATTGGGACCCATTGCCAGAGGGTTATTCTTAAAAAATGTCCCAAGCTAATCGGGAGTGGAAAAGGTTTACCAACTCTTGGATTTTTCCCTCGTTCGATTCTGAGGAGATTTCTGAGGCCGAGTCGCATCTTCTTTATGCAATCCTGGTGGGAGGCGATGGGGTCATCATCGATTGGGGGCAGATGAATTACTGCTCGGTAATTACATTTGTTGGTCCCTTGAAAAGGCTTTGGTTAAGTTTAGAGGGGGGGTGAATAAACTTAACACTTAAAACTTTTGGAGTTAACAAACTCAAGAAACTTCAGCAAACTCTCGATACTTGATGAGTCTGGCGACACTCAATAGTCTGGCCGATCGTTGAGTTTACTGAATTTGTGCAGCGGAAATATATCAAAAATTAAGCCTTATTACTTGCTAGATTAAGCCTTATGATACCATGTATTAGATACTCAGTAGTGTATGCTGCTCCAAAGTCTTCCACTGGTCCTTGAAGGGTAGGATTGCCTCTTCACCAGCTCCACCACAAACAACAGTCTTTCACACACAAGGATGCTTCACTGTCTTCGGTAGATTTCTTGTAAAAGAAAGATTGAATCAAGTAAGTGATTCAGCTTTCAGCAGCTTCATCAGGATGATATGATCAGCAGCTTGATGTCTTCAAGTGTGTAAACTTGATGCAGCTTGAATGCGGATTATACTTGAAGAAATTTATTGGATCGGCAGCTTTATGCTCAGTAAGGTCAGCAGGGTGTTTTTCTTGATTTAATTCTGATTCCTCAAAGTAGATTCTTGATTTTCATCACTTGTATCTGAATTAGGAGCCCTCTATTTATAGGTAGGAATTCTTGTGACTTATGTTTGAAATTCAAACATAGCCGTTTCAGATTTTGTCTCATTTGACTTGCCTTCTGTCACTGTTCATAGGACTGACACTGTCACAATGCTTTTTGACAGTAAATAGTCTGTCCATCCTTTGACTTGTATCCATTGGATAATCCTCTGAATCTTTCCAACGTCCATTAGATCTTAACCATTGATTTGTTTGATAAAATCAGAGGTTGTTAGCTGTCCCTTTCTTTGTAATCTTCCAATGTAACCTTTGATTAATCGAAATATGTGTCCAGCAGGTTCCTGAGAACATGAGTCTGCTGATGTACACATCAGTAAACTTATCCTTATTATGCTGTGTTTAAAAACACTTCAGCTTATTGTCTTTTATCTAACTTTTATTTATGATGTTAAATTACACCTTTTTGCATATAACTAAGTTCCAATCACCACTTATCTTGTGGAACTTAGACCTTGTACACAAGGTATATGTAATCAGTTTAGGTCATCACAGACTTCCCTAAATTCTGATTCCATATCCTTGACTTTAAATTCTAAGTTTGATCTTTTAGCCTTCAATAACTGAGTTTGAGCCCTCAGCCTTCAGTCTTCAGCAGGTTCCTGATCAGTCTACTGACTCAGCTACCCTACTGATCTAGACTAGTCTGCTGATGAGAGTCAGTTGACCTTTTACAGTGCTTGTTTGATCAAACCTATAAAAATCAAACTCTAATAAACCTATACATTTGATATAGACATCTTTTTGCATTTGCTCTATAACAGTTAGTCTGGGTCTCATCATTAAAACTTAAAAATAAGTCCAAAAATTTCCCCCTTTTTGGTGATGATGCCAATACCCTCCTTACAGCAAAGCAAAAAGATTAAAAACAAAAACAGAACAAAGTGTAGTCATATCTCATTATAATCAGTTGTTCAAGAGTATTACAGTCTAGATACAGCAAATAATAAAACAGATAAAGTGTGCTGATCTACTGTCTTATTTCTCTTTCTTCTCTTGCTTTCTCCACTTGTTCTTGGTAGGCTCTTATCTCTCTGATCATATCTCTCATCCATTCATTTTCAATTAGAGAGAAATCAGTATGAGGATTCACTTCTTTCCACCAATGCCATGCTTCAGGTAGAGTAAGGTTGATCTGATGTACTCTAAAGCCTAAACGCATGTATACTTCCTTGAATTCATTAAGTGACTCCTTTGCATTTGTAGTAGGCAAACTTCATACACATCTCCCACCTCTTCCACCTCTTTCACCTCTGTGTGTTGCCCTCATGGCTTTAACCCTTGCTTCCCAGAACTTTAAGCCCAAAAAGGTGTTTAAACCTTCATGAAAGCCTTTGTCATGATAGGGTCTCCTCTTATTATAGTAAACCTTTTTATATTCTTTGAGAAGATCATCAGTAAGTGGAAGTCTGCCAGGTGCAGGCTCCCTAAAAGAATTAGTGTCATCTTCCCATCTTTTCTTAGCAAAGATTCTGGCAGCCTCTTTTGCTACTGATGTTTGGCTCTCCTCCCCCTTATTGACATCATCAACAAAATGGGACAACATGCCATGTACACTCTCCTGTGTGAGCACTAGGTTGTTTAGTTGACCATCCATAATTTCAGTCCTAGTGTCAACAGTTGTGATCCTTCCTTGCAATGTTTGCTCCAGTAGAGTTATCATCTCAGTGATTTTAGGATCTAGTACAGCAGGTTGCAGTGTTCCAGCAGATTCAGCCACAACAGGCTTAGGTGTCTCAGCAAGCTTGTCAAGTTTCTGATGAATGGATGCAATTTGTTCTTTCAAAAACTTGTCCTTCAGTGTATTTCCTTGCTTGATCCCCTTTACATCCAAAGCAAGGTCAGCAAGAGCATACTGAGTGGAGGTTATATTGGAAGCAACAGTTTCAGTGGTTCTTTCTCTATTCTCCACTAAGTTCATTAAATCTTCAAATCTCTGCTCTTGCCTATCAAGTTGAGTTCTTAAATTTGCAATGTCATTTCTGACAGTCCTCAACTCATCCAAAACATGTGCTGGTACCCCACCAGTCATTCCTCCATCAGCAGGCTCTTTTACATTGTATTGTTGCCTCTGTCTGCTGATAACCATGGCAAAGCTCATATCTCTTCCAGCAGGGTTAGGTCCTTGAAATTCCTCCAGAATAGGATCAAGAGCATGCTCTTCAAAAACTGGTACAAATGCCTGTTGAGGTTCATCATCAATGGGTTCTTCCTCAGGCACTTGAAACTCCTCATCACTGTAGTCATAGTCTACCAGATGCTCCTGATCATCAATAACAGCAGTCTGTTGACCATCTTTCCCTACAGTGGTTTTGTCTCCAGTAGGCTCCACTACAGTAGCTTGTTCTTCAACAATAGCAGGGGTTTCCTCCAAACCTATAGATAGTTCCAACCTATGTCCAGGTGTTGTTTGAGTCTCATCAACCTATACCTCCTGTTCCAACCGTTGTTCAGGTGCTGTTTGAACCTCAGCAGCCTGAACCTCCAATTCCAACCTTTGTTCAGGTGCTGTTTGAACCTCAGCAGCCTGAACCACCTGTGCCACAACAACCTGTACAGGGAATACATCCATATTCTCTTTTTGAAATTCCTTAATATAAGGAATCCTTCTTAGAAAATTTTGCAGCCTTGGTTAAAGTGTACTCAGTGTCAATCCAGTTTTGATATTGAATTGAATCCTCAGAACTGACATCAGGCTCACTATGTTCAGTAATCCTCTCATCATCCAAATCTTCAATAGGGATATAAAGAACCACCACATCTTTCTTTTGAACATGATCTCTTATAAAATGATGTCTCACATCAATATGCTTGATTCTTGAGTGCAAAACAGGATTTTCTGTGATTGCAATTGCACTTGTGTTGTCACACATAATTGGAATTTCTCTTTCTTCAATTCCATAATCCCTTAACTATTGTCTTAACCACAGTATTTGTGCACAAAGAACATCCAAAGAAGAATATATCCAAATTTTCAGCAGTGGAGGTTGATATATAATTCTGTTTCTTGCTAAACCAGGAAACCAGTCTATTTCCCATTAACTAACAGGTTTCTGTGGTGCTTTTTCTATCAATCTTGCATCCAGCATAATCAGAATCTGAGTAGGATATAACCTTGAAACTTCCATCTTTTGAATACCATATCCCTACTCCCAGAGTCTCTTTTATGTACTTGAGAACTCTTTTGACTGCACCTAAGTGACTTTCTTTAGGTTTTGATTGAAATCTTGCACAAACACCTACATCAAAGGATATATCAGGTCTGCTGACAGTAAGGTATAGCAGACTGCCTATCATCCTTCTGTATAAGGTCTAATAAACATCTTTACCTTCTTTGTCTTCATCCAATCTAATATTTGTGCTCATAGGAGTTGATACCTTGGTGCTGTTTTCCATACCAAATTTCTTTAGTAACTCCTTGGTATACTTGGTTTGATGAATGAAGATCCCATCTTTCATCTGTTTGACTTGCAATCCCAAAAAGTAGTTCATTTCTCCCATCATACTCATTTTGAATTTACTCTTCATTAGATTTGCAAACTTCTCACATAGCAATTCATTTTCAGAACCAAAGATTGTGTCATCAACATAAATCTGTACAAGCAGGGTGCTGTCCCCTTCATTGATTCTGAAAAGAGTCTTGTCAATGGTCCCTTTGATAAAACCATTGTCCACCAAGAATTGAGATAGAGTCTCATACCATGCTCTTGCTGCTTGTTTCAAACCATAAAGTGCTTTATTGAGTCTGTACACTTTATCTTCTTGGTCTTCAACTTCAAAACCAGGAGGTTGCTGAACATACACCTCCTCCTCCGGAATGCCATTCAAGAATGCACTTTTGACATCCATCTGATAAACCATGGAGTTTTTGTAAGCTGCATATGCCAAAAATAATCTGATAGCTTCCAATCTTGCAACAGGTTTATATGTCTCATCAAAATCTATTCCTTTTGCTTGAGAATATCCTTTTGCAACTAGTCTGGCCTTGTTCCTTACAATGGTACCAGATTCATCATGTTTGTTTCTGTATACCAATTTAGTACCAATAATATTTGCATGACTAGGCCTTTTCACCAGTGTCCAAACTTGATTTCTTTCAAATTCATTCAATTCTTCTTGCATAGCAATTATCCAATCTGGATCTGAAATTGCTTCTTCAACAACTTTAGGTTCCATTTGAGATAGAAAACAAGTAAACATTGCTTCTAATTGTCTTCTAGTCCTCACACCTTGCTGTATATTGCCAATGACTTGCTCAGCAGGGTGATCCCTTAACCATTCTGGATTCAGGTTAGATTGATTCTCAGGAACCTCATCTTCAATAGGGTCTGATGTTTCTTCGACAGAGGGTTCAGCAGATCCTTGAATTGCCTCAGTTATTGCATCAGTAGTATTACCAGCAGGGTGTTCAGTAGGGACAGAATCGGAAACCTTTAAGTCATTGAATCTTTCCAAAACTTCAACACATTCTGGATCAGTGACTTTTTGATTCTCAACAGGTTCTGAAGCTTCATCTTCCATTCCAGTGAACTTAGGTTCATCAAATACAACATGTATTGTTTCTTCACGTTTTAGTGACCTTTTGTTCAGTACCCTGAATGCCTTGCTGACTGAAGAATATCCCAAGAAAATTCCTTCATCTGAATTTGGTTGGAATGTCTTCAATTGTTCCTTATAATTCATGATAAAAAACTTGCTTCCAAATGGATGGAAATAGGATATATTAGGTTTTCTTCCATTCCAAATCTCATAAGGTGTCTGCTGATGTATAAATCGTCACAGGTGTCCTTGCGGTGTATAGATGGTGGATATCTGGCTGTATTAAGGTGGTGTGATACTCCGGCGGGTGGCGGTATGGAGGAATAGAAAATGGACAGAGCTTTGGCTTGCAAGTGTCATGTATATTTCATCCTCCTCTAGTTTACAATGACCACACCTTTTATAGAGGTGGGTAACTTAGGAAATAAGTAATCTATTAGACCTTCCACTAACAGCTAGGTTTAACTTAGATATTTAAGTAAGACGAAATATCTAAGATACAAGTGGGAAAAGATCTGGATCAACCGCGACCATCTCTGCGAGGTCGCAAGGAGCAAGCCTTTTCCCGCCTCGTCCCCTTGGCGCCCTTCTTGACTTGCTGGATGAGATCCACAGGACTGTTGCACTTGCCTGGGCCGCAAATGCTTTGGTCGCGGCGAGGTGAGACACGCGATGGCCGCCCTCTTTGCGATCTCTTCTGTCATGCCGGAGGATGGCCGCAGTGGGTTGTCTCCCACTGTTGAGGTGGTGGAATTATTTATACCCATCAATGGCCCCCTACTCCGTGCTTTAATGATATTCCCTGAGGATATGAAGGAGGGAGTAATTATCAACACCTTTTATGACCTCGTCGTCGGATGCGACTTGTACACTTAGGACCGTGCTTTTAAAGCAAGCGACCTCAAAGTAACTTTGGGTCAGTTTTTGCGACCTCGTCGTCTGATGCGACTTGTTCACTAAGGGCCGTGCTTTCAAAGCATGCGGCCTTCGAAGCAACTCTGGGCCAGTTTTTGCGACCTTGTCGTCTGATGCGACTTGTTCACTAAGGGCCGTGCTTTCAAAGCATGTGGCCTTCGAAGCAACTCTGGGCCTATTTTTGCGACCTTGTCGTCTGATGCGACTTGTTCACTAAGGGCCATGCTTTCAAAGCATGCGGCCTTCGAAGCAACTCTGGGCCAGTTTTTGCGACCTTGTCGTCTGATGCGACTTGTTCACTAAGGGCCGTGCTTTTAAAGCATGCGACCTTCGAAGCAACTCTGGGCCTGTTTTTGCGACCTTGTCGTCTGATGCGACTTGTTCACTAAGGGCCGTGCTTTCAAAGCATGCGGCCTTCGAAGCAACTCTGGGCCTGTTTTTGCGACCTTGTCGTCTGATGCGACTTGTTCACTAAGGGCCGTGCTTTTAAAGCATGCGACCTTCGAAACAACTCTGGGCCTGTTTGGCGGGGCGAGATCGCCAATCGTGGCCGACGTCGATCCTCCAGTACCATTCGTTGAGTAATGCGGCGCTTTGCAATCGCCTAGGCGGGTTGCACGTGAGCATTGATGGGGCCTTCGCCAATTTCAAAATCGATAATCGCCGCCTAATCTCGAACTGTCGGATGAAGGGTTCCCAACCGTTCGATCGTGGCCCCCTTGCCTATATAAGGCTTTCACCCCTCAACCTCCTCACACTTTTAGCATTCCTTATTTCCTTCGCTGTTTATCGATCGGAATTCTTAAGGTTTTGCGGCGGAGCTTTGAAGGTTCATTGGCGCGTTTCTTTGGTGGTTTTAGGATTTCAAGGTGGTTCTTTTGAAGATTCCGCCACTTTCTTGAGCATTTCCCGAGTCTTCACGCGATTTCCTCTTTTCCTCCAAAGAAATTGGGTAAGAATTCCTCTCTTTTACTCTCTTTTATTCATCCATCCTCTGCGTTATTTTTCCATAGGCATCATTTTCATCTTCCTTTCTGCAACGGGGATGCAACCTCGATTTGTTTCTGATTAATAATGGGGGTTTTTCCTGGGGAGAGATTATAGTTTTCCTGGGAAAATTGGGGCTTCACCCGCTCCCCTGCTTTCCTCTGTAATTTTATTTGCCATCTCTCTTGCAAAAACGGAGGAGGCGGCATTGAAGTGGGTGCGATCACCTTCCTGGGCTAATTTATTATTATACCAGGTCTGAAAGCTCCACCTTTTTCCTCCCTTGTTTTTGCAGGATGTCGGGGAATGATTATTCTGGCGATGATTCTGCGGAAAGGGAGATTTATGATTATGCTGAGGATGACCCCATATTATCTGCGGCCTCAGTCGGCGATCTACTGGACGAGGTGGAAGTGGAAAGTACTCGCACAGGTGTTGGCGAGATTACTGCTGATGAGGTCGCTACTATGGATGCCGACCCTTTTGAGTTGGAGGCCTTTATCTCTGCCAGAAATCCGCCGCGTAGAGAGAGCCTTAAAGAGAAAGCGCGCTCAAAATCTCCAACTTCACGGGCTTGAAAAAATCGCGTCCCGGTGAAGGACAAATGCGGTCCCAAGTACTAGCGGCGCTCCCGACCACGATGAAGCTTATGTTCGGGCGCCGCAGCTTCATGAGTTAATGGGGTCTGTGAGGATGAAAATGCTGAATTGCCTCGGAAGGATATCCTGGGTGCCCGCAAAAAGCCAAGAAGAAGAAAATTGCGAGCCAAACCATGACAGTCGGTGAAGCCGCCGCGGCCGCCACCCAGCCGAAGAACTCTCGACCTAACAATCCTGAAGCTATGCGGGAGTTTGCGACCATGACGGCGTATGAGAAGGATGTTGAGAAGAAATGGTCCCGACTGTGTAAGGGCAGTGATCTCAATAGGACCATAAATCGTATATTTGGAATCGACACCAGTGTGTATCGGTTTTCTTTTTTCGATTATGAGAAGGAGGCCGACAAATTTAAGCCCGGGGATCACAAGGATTACGTATTTGCGCGCCGCTCCGAGGACACCCTTATCCTCCACTTCCATCATTTGCATGCGTGTCTGAGACCGCCGTTCGATCCTTTCTTTGTGAAGATCTGCAAGGAGATGCGCGCTTCCTTCGATTTTGCCGTTGGGGCTATTATCCGATTGATGGCTTTCACGATTATGTGCGGATTCTCGAAGATTGAGCCGACGTTAACTTTACTCGGGGCAATTTTATTTTTACGTGGGACGATCGTTCGGACAAATCTCCACGAGGATTTGAGGACTCCCGCTTACTATTCCCGCTTCCCAATAAGTTTCACAAATGGGGCGGCGGTACCGAAAATCGAGTCGAAGGTAGGTTGGCCTTTTCCGAGCGAGGAGTCCGCGGAGGCAAATCCACGCTTTTAATCCTTGACCCCCTGTGAGTGAGCGGCGCTATGTAAAGGCGATAGCGTTAATTCGATCGGATGGGCGGCGCGCCATCTCGGAGAAATGTTGCCTGGGTTGAACTTCTTGACTGGCCGAGCCTTTTGTATGTATGGCGGGCCTAGTAGGTAGGGGAATGCCGTGCCCTTGAGTACGAATGGGTCCTGAGTTGCGATCCGGACTGGATTGGGGATTGCCATATCAACAAATGTTTTCCCTCCGAGTGTCCGAGAATGTGGGGCGATCCTTTACTTAGGCCGCTTTGTAACTTTCTTTGTCCACTTGTATTTATTTGTATATGTTCATTTTGTTTTGTTGGGTTCTAAACCGCTTTCCTTTTGTAGGTATGGATCCAAATGCTCGCAGGCTCAAAGAAACAAGCTTAATGCGGAGGCACCAAAGCGCATACAATGCTCGACGGGAGGCTCAAGAAAGCTCTAGGAAAGTGCCCCAATGTGGATGCCTCGGTTGTCGCCGAGACATATAACCCGGAAGCTGCGACCTCTTACGCCTCTTGTTGCGACTTCCTCTGCCTTCTTGTTGCGAGCCTAGGTCGGTGGGTGCCTCAAAAAAGACTCATCCCCCTGCTAAAGAGTCGCAAGGCTTAAAGCGACCTCAACCAGAGAAGGCGAAGAATGATCGCCCACCCAAACGGCCCGCTCACGGCCGGTGCATCTTGAAGAGGTTGAAGCTCGGGTGAGAAGAGCGCGCCATCGAGACACTTGCCACAAAAACCTTGCCTCGAGGTTACTCGGGAAAAAGGCCCTATGGTTGGATCCGAGCTTTACCTGTGCTCTTGACCTATCCAAAGCTCGCCAGTTGGTGAAGCAATTGCTTGATGTGATTCCTCTTGGGCGATTCCTTTTGACTATCCCGATCATGTTCAAGTGGAGATTGGTCGGGCATACTAGCCCGCTGCGCTCAAGATAATACTCCGCCTCAAGATGAGATCGCCAAATCAAAGATTTGAGCGCCGATTTGGGATTGTCGCTTCATGGTAAGACCACCTCTTTCTTCTCTTCTTCCTTTTCTTTTTCTTCTTTTTTTTTTTTTTTTTTTTTTTTTTTTGGCCAACTCCCCCTTGCTTTCCCCAGCTCGGCGCTCGTTTGAATAGGGTGCTCGAGGCCGCTGAGAGGCGCGAGGCAGAGATGATAAAGGTGACGGCGCAGCTAGGGGCGACTGACCAGGCAAGAGTTGCTGCCGAAAAGAAAGCTAGGCACGCGGCTGGCGAGGTGGAAAAGATGAGATCAATCTTGGAGGAGCACTCTAAACTTGATGCTGAAATCAATGAGAAAGTTTCCACTTTGACCAAGGATTTTCTTGCGGGCGCGGAGGAGATCGCTAAGTTGAGGGTAAGCTCATTGAAGCGGATCTGATTGCTAAAGAGGCTGCTGAGAAAGCTGCTGAAGAAGCTGCGAAGAGAACTGCCGAGGCCGTTGAGGAGGCCAAGTCTGGGGCCGTCGCCACCTACAAGAATTCAGATGACTTCCTTGACCTCATGGAGCATAGTTTTGATCAGGGTTTTAGTCACATAGCTCGCTGCATCTGGGCTGACCGAGGCAGAGAGCACATTACTCTGGAAGATATGCTGCGGTGGGTGAATATGCACCAAGGTCATCCTGATTTAGTGGTTTTTCACCCGGAGATTCCCTATGCCAATGAGCTTATTACCTCGATACAGACTGAAAAGCTTAGTCGCGGCGAGCCTGTTTGGGATCCTGCTCCTGTTAATCCTGTGAACTTTGAGGCGTTGAAGAAGCCGCCGTCCTCTGAGCAAGGCGATGAGTTCATCAGCATCCCACCTACCCCTCATGATCTCTAGATTTTTGGATTTTCCTGCGAGCCCTTTTAAAAATTTGACTTGTAACCTTGACTATTTATCTTTGTGATTTGCCTGAATTTTGAGTTGTAATATCTTGACAATTTACTCTCTGCATTTTCTATTTATAAGATTTGGTTTTTTCCCGTCCCTGATTTGTGTTGACTATCTGGCGGTCTTTAGCGAGGCTATGATAGGCATTACTTTATCCTCTGTATGGGGTCCTCTTGATTTCTGCGAGGTCTTTTACATAATTTGTTGGAGTGCGCGGTCACGAAACGTCGTTGTCTTGTCCTAACCATGGTCGTTATGCGGTGTCAATTGTCAAGATTTCCGCGGCCCTATGAGCAGTGTTGTCCGAAATTTAGCCTCTCAGAGCAGCCTTTGACCATGTCATTAACGCAGAGTTATGACCCCTAATAAATAGGTGTCAGGTGTAACTGTAGCCATAAATTTTGTTCCTGCTGCCTTGGTTATATCCCCCTTTTAGTATAAAAAAGGGGAGTACCTTGGAACTCATTCTGCCTCTTGCCTTATACTGAATTTGCTTTCTTTCTTCTGCAATTTGTTCATTATCCTCTTTATTGTTTTATCCCCTTTTACTTTACGCTATGTCCCACCTGTGGAAGCAACCGGTTCGGATATGGAAAGCTCGTCCTATTCGTGATGTATCCCTTTTTCTTCTTTACCGCCTCGACGTTGCTAAAGATCATTTAGCGCTATTTTGAGTGGGTTGAGCTGCGAAGGAGAGGGGTTTAGATCGAGCAAGGTCGAGGGTGACGGTTCTCTTCTGCGCGTACGTTTTTATGGGTGGGCAGATTTTGTTGCACCACCTTCGTCAATACTTCCCAATCTTTCAATAGTGAGGGAGTTCTATTCCATCTTGTCCGAAGTTGCTTCGAGGGGGATCGCCAAATGCATTACCCTTCGTCGCGTCGCGGTCATTTTTACTCCGAATCCATCAATGGTGCCTGGGTATACCCGCTTATCGACCCTCATCCCATTATGAGCTCGCTTGGAACCTTGCCGATGAGTCAAGTAGACAATCTTGCTTGCGCGCGAGCCCTTCACGCGAGCTCTTTCCCGATTATGAGCGACCTGCGTATCTTTGGGACTGCGTCCTCGATCTTTCGCAACAACCGTGAGTGGAAAAGGTTCATCAACTCGCGCGCCCTCTCGTCCCCACGGATAACGAGGTCATTAGTGAAGCCGAAGCTTTGCTTTTGCACGCTATTCGCGATCATCGCGTTGATATTGATTGGGGATCTTGATTCATCGGGAAGCGATTAATTTTGCGGTTTCTATGGACCGACATCGCCGCTTCCCTTTGCTTCATTAATAACGGCTATGCGGCTTAGCGAGGTGCGAAGCATTCATCGGATCGTTATAGGTACACTCATTAGATAGAGTGTAACCCGCGCTTTTTTTTTTTTTTTTTTTTTGAGATCGCAAAGCATGGTAGGCCGCAGATTTGCTAGAAACAATTGTATTTCTTAATAAACGAAGATGGCTCTTCTATTTCGATTTCCCTTTCCATATGCCCTGTTAGTACGCGGGCATACATACGCTTTACATATAATATTTTTTCAGATTGTCCGCATGCCAGGGTCGGTTGTACTCGCGACCTTGGTTGTCACTTAGTACGTAAGTTTCTTTTTTGACTATCCGAGCGATCCTTTCGGGCCTTCCCGCTTTTCCGATAGTTTTCCTTCTTGGCCTCGTGGCGGTGGCTTGTCTCTTTCACAAAACATAATCTCCCACGGCGAAGTGATGCCCGCGAATACGTTTGTCGTGATGACGCTCGCCGCTGCTCATAATTGACTAAACGGTCAGATGCCTGGATGCGCCGCTCTCTACTAGATCAAGCTCGAGTTTACGTGCGCGGTATTATTGACCTCGTTATGAAAACGACCTAGGGCTTGGTAAGGCCATTTCCACTTTGCGCCATAGCCTCGGATCCATAAGTTAAGGCAAAAGAAGTTTCCTTCGTTGTGATTTTTCGCGACGCCCTGAGTGCCCATAGAGCCGCGGAAGGTGATCCGCCGACGACTCGCTTTCTCACCCAGGCTCTTCTTTAGTACGCTTAGGACTGCTTTGTTGGCATTTTCAGCTTGCCCATTTCCTTGTGGGTAACACACGGATGATTGCCAATGTTTAACATTGTTTTCTTCACAAAATTTGTCGAATTCGTCTCTGAATTGAGGTCCGTGATCGGAAACCACAACTCTCGGAACTCGAATCTTGTCCATATTTGATCGAGCAAAAGTATGTTATATCCCTGGTGTTGGTTTTTACCAAGGCCTTAGCCTCGACCCATTTAGTAAAATAATCCACTGCGATTTACCACATACTCGCATCCCGAGCGACCTTCCTCAAAGGTCCGATGAGGTCAATTGCCCACATGTCGAAGGGCCAGGCCGCTACCACTATGCTTTGTTCGACCGAGGGTAGCCTTGGGATCTTGGCGAACCTCTGGCAAACATCACATTCCTGGGTATATGCTTTGGCGTCTTCTGCTAATTTCGCCAATAGTATCCGGCTAGAGTACTTTCGTGCTAGCGTTCGATTGGCGGGATGGCCGCCGCACATTCCTTGTGTAGTTCTCGTTAGAATGCCCGTTACCTCCTCAGTCGCACGCACGATCGCGAAGGGGTTTTGAGAATGAATGACGGTAAAGCACATCGTCCATAATCATATATCTTGCAGCCCTTTTTACCAAGGCCTTAGCTTCGCACGGATCACTGGGAAGCTCCCCTAGCTCAAGGTAAGATTTCATGATGTCGACCCAACAAGTATTCCTGGGTTGGAAGTTCATGACCTCGACTTGAGAAATGGCGGGCTCAAAGAGATGCTCGACCATGATGCTAGGATCGCACGACGCATCTTCATTGGTCAATTTGGATAAATAGTCTGCCCTATGATTATCCTCTCGGGGGATGTTTTTGAACTGGCAATATGCGAAGCTGCTTTCGAGATTTTTGACGAGGTTGATATACCTTTGTAATATTTCATAATGAATGCCGAAAGAGCCATTGATTTGATTCACAACCAACTGTGAGTCGCAAAATACCTGTATATTTTCGACTTTCATGGCTTTGGCGAGCTTTAAACCAGCGATGACGGCCTCATACTCTGCCTGGTTATTAGAGGCGGTGAAATCGAATCTCAGAGCCTGCTCGATTTCCTCTGATGTGCCCGGCTCTAATAGGATTATCCTCGCGCGCACCGCTTTGTGACTAAGCGGCCCCATCGGCGTAGAGTTGCCAACGGTGACTTGGCCTAAAAGGCTCGTCCTCGTGGGCTACCTTATCTGGTTGCATTTGGGGCAAACTCGCTCCGTTGTTTCTTTGTTGAAGCTTGTTTCTACTATGAAATCTGGGAGAGCCTGGGCTTTTATAGCCTTCCGAGGCTCATAACGGATGTCGACTTCAGAAGTTCGATAGCCCACCGGAGCAGTCGACCGGACAAGTCTGGTTTATGAAGAACCTGTCTTAGCGATGCATTCGATAGGACTACGATGGTGTGCGATGAGAAGTAAGCCCTTAATTTGCGGGCAGCTATAACAACACAATAAGCTAACTTTTCAATATTAAAATAACGACTTTCTACGGGGCTTAGAGCCTTGGAAACATAAAAACTAGCTTCAGTGAGCCCTCCTCTTCTTTTACAAGTACTGCGGCTACGGCCCTATCTGAGGTTGCCAAATACAAAAACAAAATATCCCCTAGTTTTGGGCTGGTTAACAACGGCGGGCTTGACAAGTATTCTTTAAGGTCTTTAAAAGCCTGAGAGCATTCCGCTGTCCAAGAGAAGGTACCCGCCTCTTTCAAAATTTTGAAGAAAGGCAGACTTCTTTCTGCAGATTTTGAGACGAACCTACCCAAGGCTGTTATTCTGCCGTTTAGCCGATGTACTTCCTTGACACTGGTGGGACGCTCATGTTGCTTAGGGCTTCGATTTTTTCGGGATTTGCCTCGATCCCCCTCTGACTCTCCATGAAGCCCAGAAATTTTCCTGCCTGGACTCCAAAAATACATTTCGCAGGGTTTAGTTTCATTGAGTGGTCTCTTATATTGGCGAAGGTTTCGCGAAGGTCCACCAAGTGATCCTGGCGACTTGATTTTACGACCATATCATCAATGTAGGCCTCCATGTTCCTGCCTATTTGTGTGCTAAAAACTCTGTTCACCATTCTCTGATAGGTCGAACCTGCGTTCTTCAGGCCGAAAGGCATCATCTCGTAGTAATAGAGTCCACCTGCTGCCCTAAAGGCTGTCATCTCTTTGTCTTCATCTGCCATTTTGACTTGGTGATAACCGGAATAAGCATCCAGAAAACTCAGCGTTTCGAATCCGGCGATCCCGTCGACCATTTTGTCAATTCGAGGCAGCGCGTAAGGGTCTTTGGGGCAAGCTTTGTTCAGTTCTGTGAAGTCGACACACATCCGCCACTTGCCATTATGTTTCTTTACCATTACTACGTTTGCCAACCAGGTGGGATACTGAAGCTCTTTGATTATGCCTGCTGCCAGAAGTTTTTTGATCTCGCCTTTTATTGCGATCTCTTTTTCCATAGAGAACTATCGCGCTCTTTGCTGTATCGGCCTGAAGTTGGGGTCGGCACTTAGATAGTGCAAAGCGACCTCTGACTCTACGCCCCTCATATCTGTTACCTCCCACGTGAAGGCGCTCATGTTGGCTTTCAGAAGCCCGATCAATTCTTCCCTTTCTCTCTCGGTGGTCCGCGATCCTATTTTTATCCTTTGATCGGGATATTTGCCGTTTATTATGACCTCGACCAACTCGTCCTCAACAGTGAAGTCGGGCTCGTCTCGAACTTGCAATGTTTCAACCTCCACTGCTCTTTCCGGCATTTCATTCAACGTGGCGACATGATCCCGAATCAGGCAAAAACCATCCACTCTGGGTCGCTTGGAGTCGACCATGTTCTTTGTCATATAATCGAGGAAAGATCCGGATCGGCTGATGGCGACCCCAATCTCCTCCCCTATGTGAAATTTGACCCTTTGATGGGGAACGGACGCCACCATTTGAAATTTTTTCATGGCTGGGATCCCCAAGATAATGTTGTAGTATGAGGGGAGATCAATGACTAGAAAGGTGATCATCTCGGTTCTGCATGGCTCGTAGTCACCCAAAGTGATCTGAGGTCGACCGTTCCTTTAACCCGCATGACAAGTGTCGTTGGTAAAACCCTCGAGCACCCCGAGGTAGGGTTTCAACTTAGCCTCTCCAAATCCGATCTGTTTTAAACAGTCGAAATAGATGACGTCGCGACCAACCCCTGTGTCGATCATTACTCTGTTGACACCATGCTTGTCGTTTATTCCGACTTTGAGAATAAGAGGTACTTCCATGGGGCCCTCGCTTGTGGCCAATTCGCTTTTAGTGAACATGATTCCCTTCTCGTTCTCCCCCAATACTACCTGCTTTTCAAAGCCGCGCGTATTAATCTGGTGCATCTGAGATTTCAGTTGATTGTTGCTGGGGATATCCCCATGGATGACCTGGACCTCCTTCTGATAGACGCGGGGTGGCGACCTTGTCCGTACCGGTGTTCCCGTCTAAACGCTTATACGTGGTCGCCGGGTCCTTCGCGGATTAACCTTTATATCTCTCGCCTTAACGTGAAACATTAAATCAGAATGTGACCGTGGTCCTTGTGATAGTCGCAGATTTGGATTTGTCGCGACTATCGGGATCACCCTTTTAGGTTTGGGCTTGTCAAAATGTTCGCGATTTCAACAATATTTGAGATGCTTTAGTGTTGAGCGGGTAAAATTGTCCTCGCCCGAGTTTATAAGGCTTTTTGTCTCGCGGTCGTGGTTAGCATCTCGCCTTTTTCCTTCTTACGCTCTCTCTCGCGATCCTCTTTTTGTGAAGGTCGTTTCGCTTTGGGCTTCGCCCTCCCGAGGACGGCGCTCACGACTCCCATCATTCGAGCCCTTTCCAACATTTCCACGAGACCCGCTTTAAGGGGCGCGCAGTTGAACTTCGATTTTCATTGGACCCTT
The DNA here is from genome assembly GCA_026214975.1 of Gentiana macrophylla. Classification (NCBI taxonomy): domain Eukaryota; kingdom Viridiplantae; phylum Streptophyta; class Magnoliopsida; order Gentianales; family Gentianaceae; genus Gentiana; species Gentiana macrophylla. The sequence goes on along the minus strand of CM047805.1, from coordinate 80,731,704 downwards.
GGCGATCCCCTCGCGAGGAAGCATGTGACAACCGCATCATCCGGAATGTTTCTTGTCCGATCGTATATTACGATGAAACGTTCATAATATTCTTTCCGGACTCATGTCCTCCCATGCGAACTTCGGATATAGGTCCTCTATAGTTTTCTTTGGTCTACTCGCCGATTCAAACTCTCTGCGAATTTCTCGGAGAGATCCTCCCAGCTTTTTACTGAGCCACGGGGAAGTCCACGTATCCAAGAGGCGGCCCTATCCTGCATGCTTCCGACTAAGGCGACGCACCAGGCAGATTTATTTTGGGTCGCCAGGGTGATGCGACCTTGGAAAGCGGTGAGCCAGTCGTTTGGGCAAGAATTTCCATTGTAGTAATTATAGCTGGGATAGCTAACCTTTTCGTGACCGGTAGGCAATGTTTCTGTAATTCTCTTGGCGAGCACGTCGATTCCTGAGATTGGGGCGGCTCTCTCGGCTGGCCTTGACTTTTTCAAATCGGCATGCTCATTTTTCATTATCTCCATCTGTTCTGCCCAAACAGGGTCGAAACTGGGTCGCAAAAGCGCCTGTGTATTAGCCCTCTCTGGCTCAAGCTCGACTCCCGCAGCTCTTCCGACTCCTCCCGACGAGCTCTTTTTTCACGGATAATTATGCGGGCATCCGGTGCGTCCCTATCTCGTCGGGGAAGAAATCCTCCCTCGGGAAGGCTGAGACGACTTGGGGCCGAGGCCTTGTCCTTCTCACCCAACCTTTTGAAAGCCGAACCTTTTTCGTGTGATTTTTCCTCCCGATGATCGCGATCCGGGAGAACCGAAGTCTGCACAACGCTTTTTCCTGGTCCTTTGCGGCTGATGAGCACACACTTTCTTCTATCTCGATCCCGTGAATCGGCTCTCGCCGACCCTTATTCACCGCCCGCGGGAGCGATTTCATCTCTCTGGGGATTTGGGGTCGATCGACATTGGAGCTTGGCCTTTGCTACCAGACGGGGAATTGGCTAGGTACATAGTTTCCGCATACCTCGCGTATTCCTTATTTCCGCAATCTCCGGATCTTCTTGGAGATCCGGCTCGCTTCTGGGGTTGATCTCTGGCTTTGTCGCGATCGAGATGATCCTCTGATTTTCCCATCCAATGTTTGCTACGACCTCTCTTGACTTAGCCTTCGATTTATCAAATTTCGGGCATCGCTAGGGCGAAACTCCCTTTGTGATCCTTCCCCACCCGCTTGCGTAATCTCTTGTGTCACTACCGCGACATCGGCTTGTATATGTGTTTGTACAACGCCTCTCGCGGAGTTTGGGGTTCGATTGCCTTTGCTTCCAAATCATGGGTTATGACTATACTTGTGATTAGGACTCGCCTTGAGTCGGACTTCCCGGCAACTCGATATGTGATTTCTATATGATGGAGCCGGTCAGGTGAACTGCCGTTTTTTGATTTTGTGTGGAGTTATGAGCTGATGAAGCTTTCGTTTCCCGGTAACGGAGCCAACTGATGATGTATAAATCGTCACAGGTGTCCTTGCGGTGTATAGATGGTGGATATCTGGCTGTATTAAGGTGGTGTGATACTCCGGCGGGTGGCGGTATGGAGGAATAGAAAATGGACAGAGCTTTGGCTTGCAAGTGTCATGTATATTTCATCCTCCTCTAGTTTACAATGACCACACCTGTTATAGAGGTGGGTAACTTAGGAAATAAGTAATCTATTAGACCTTCCACTAACAGCTAGGTTTAACTTAGATATTTAAGTAAGACGAAATATCTAAGATACAAGTGGGGAAAAGATCTGGATCAACCGGCGACCATCTCTCTGAGGTCGCAAGGAGCAAGCCTTTTCTGCCTCGCCCCTCGGCGCCCCTTCTTGACTTGCTCGGATGAGATCCACAGGACTGTTGCACTTGCACTGGGCGCAAATGCTTTGGTCGCGGCGAGGTGAGACACACGATGGCGCCCTCTTTGCGATCTCTTCATCATGCCGGAGGATGGCCGCAGTGGGTTGTCTCCCACTGTTGAGGTGGTGGAATTATTTATACCCATCAGTGTCTTCAGCAGCTTCTTGTTCATTGAAGTTCTGTTTTGTGTATAGCATCTTATTAATCGCTTCAAATTTCCCAATATGTTTCAGTAGCAATGCTTCACAAATCATGGTTCTTCCTGCTTCTTTTAGAGTTCTATTTCTTCTTTCAGCAACCCCATTTTGCTGAGCTGTACCAGCAGCAGCAAGTTGATGTAGTACACCATTTTGTTCACAATATTCTCTTATAACTTTATTGAGAAATTCAGTACCCTTGTCTGATCTTATTTTGACTACTGTCAAAATTTTCTCATTCTGTAATCTCTTCAAAAGTTCAGGCATCTTTTGAAGTGTATCACTTTTCTTGTTCATGAATATCACCCATGTGTATCTTGAATAATTATCCACAACCACGAAGGTGTATTTGTTTCCTGTTACACTTGTTGGTGTTACTGGTCCAAAAAGATCCATGTGCATCAGCTCCAAAACTCTTTTTGTTGATTGTTTAGTCTTTGACTTGAAGCTTGACTTTGTTTGTTTACCTTGTTGACATGCATCACAAATAGCATCCTTTTTGAATGTGATCTCAGGTAAACCAATCACCAGTTTATTCTTCACCAACTGATTGATATCATCAAAATTTAGATGATTCAACTTCTTATGCCATAACCAGTTGAGTTCTGACTTGGTATGCACAATCATGCATGTTTTTGGAACAGCAGTAGACCAATCCACAACATACATGTTTTGTTGTCTTCTTCCAGCCAACACAACTTGATCACCTCTTTTACTAATGACAATACATGTGTTTTTGTCAAAAGTGACCTTGTATCCCATGTCACAAAATTGTCTAGTGCTCCGTAGGTTGTAGTCCAGTCCTTCCACATATGCAACATTCCTGATTGTTAATCCATTTCTCACAAGTGTGCCATATCCTCTTGTGTATCCATGTGTATTCTTGTTGCCAAAGTTCACTCTTGGACCATCCTTTGTCACAAACTTGACAAACAGTGTTTATTCTTTGTCATATGTCTGGAACATCCACTGTCAAAGTACCAGACACCCTACAAAACAAAGTTAATGCATTTTAGGTACCAAACCTGTTTGGGTCCATAATGGTCAGTGGTGAGCATGACCCTTGGCAAGTTTCCATAAGGTCTTCTTTGAAAGGTATCATACTTTGGTTCATACATGTATTCTACACATCCATAAGGTCTAACAATTGGTTGTGTAGGATTCACATATGATTTCAGGCCTTTTGGAATATAATGCTGTTTAAAGTGATTTCTTTTGTTAGAAACACTAGGATAACCATAGGTTTGTTGTCTGTTAGGAACAGCCCTGTAAAATGGAGTCTGCTGAGGCCTTGTATAAGTCCTCTGCTGAGCCCTCTACTAATTCCATTGCTTAGGTTTTACCCTAGAAGCATGGTTATATATGTTGTTTCTAGCAGTAGGTGCAGGAATATTCCAGTCATCATCAGTAGGGAACAGTCTACCTTTCCCTCTGAGATAAGTATCCCTTGAATGATTAGCATTTTTGGGTCTAGGATTCTTATCCTTGGAATATTTGTGGTCCAGCAGACTTGGTAGTATGTCTGCTATCAGCAGGTCTAGAAGGCACATCAGTCCTATTTTTAGATTTATTCTTTTTATTATGAGCTGTTGACTTCCTTAACTTCTGATTTTGCTTCCTTGAAGCTTTCTCAGTAGGCTTTGCTGCCTCAGCAACCCTTTTGGGAGTTGGATATTGTGCAGGCACAAACCTATGACCAATTCTGGTACTAGGTTCAGTGACCTTACTGGATCCACTCTTATTGGATTGTTGAGTTCCAAATCCAAGCCATGTTCTATCACCATAAGGCTTTCCAGATTTGAATGCAGTGGAGGAACAAGATGGTTCAAAGAGACTCAAAGACTCTATCGAATGTACAAAGCAGGCTTATCTTTGATTCTGTTTAACTTCTTTTTCCTTTCCTTTGAGAATTCTTAATTTAGCATTTAATCTTTCAACTTCTGATTGAAGAGCTTCTTTTTTAGCCTTCACAATCTCATAACCAGATGGTATTATCCTCAGTTGATTAAGGATGACATCCAAAGTTTCTTCATTGTCAGAATTTTTAGGATTTGAACCACAGGTTGATTAACAATCACTTCCAGCATGAGTATTGATAGATACAGGATTGTATACCTCCTCGCTTTCATCCATATTTGCCATTAAAGCATAATCTTCCATATCAAGAACAAGTGCGATATCATCGATTCATTTCCTTTTACGATTCTACTTCATATCCTGATTCATCTTCAAAGAACAATAGCTTTCTTGCCATGTCTTCTTTGTTGACTTTTGGTCTTGATGAGTGCCGACGATCAGTCCGAAATGTCCAGGCTTCTTGCAATTAAAGCAAAGATAATCAGGTTCCTTTTTTGTTTTAATTCAGGACAGTCAGTTTTGAAGTGTCCTGGTATCTTGCAATGATAGCACAAGTAATCATTATCTTTCTTTGATTCTTCCTTCTTCTTTTCACTTAATTTCTTTGTGAAATTCCTTGGAGAACCCTTTCCAGTTTTCATCATTCTGATTTTCTTGCTCAATAGGGCAATCTGCTCTTGCATCTCATCCAGTAGATCATCTTGAGCTCCTGATGTTTCTTCTTGATTTGAAGCAGCCAATGCAGTGGTATTTGGCTCTTTTTTTTTCATTTTCAGGCACAAGCTTTTTGCTAAATTCATAGGCCTTAAGATCTGAAAACAATTTGATGGTGTCTTCTTCATGCAAACTCCTCATTTCTTCTATGGTAGTCACCTTCATCTCCCAAACTTCTTTTGCAGGTAATGCTTCCAAGATTTTTGAGTTGATTTCTTCCTGTGAGTACTTCACACTCAGTAGGGTGAGTTCATCCATGATTGCATTGAATCTTGATTCCATTTGCTCAATGGTCTCATTTGGTTTCATTTTGAACTCCTGGAACTTCTTCTTTGCCACACTGATCTTGATCTTTTTGATTGCATCAGTGCCTTCACAGATTAATTGCAACTTATCCCAATGTTCCTTTCCAGTCTTGAAATCTTTCACCTTCATATACATATTGCTATCCAAAGTTCTGTATATGATATCAATAGCAATATATTGTTGAGATTTTCTCTTTTCTATCTTCAAAGATCCATTCCCTTTTTTGGTTTTGGAATGTACTTGTGTCTCATCTCCCAACTCATATCGACTTGGTAATCTCTAGTGGTCCATCCACAACACATCCATCATTTCATCATGTGTTGCAGCTAGATAAGCCTGCATACGATGTTTATACTCATCAAAATGATCTAAAGAACACATCAACATTGTTCTAGCATACTGGTTGTTATCCATGATGCAAAGCTTTGAAAATCAGTAACTTGAAAAAGTTTTCAAAGTATTTTCACAAGCACAACAAGTAGGATTACTTCAGAACAAAAGCACTGCTCCGATACCAATTGTTGGTCCCTTGAAAAGGCTTTGGTTAAGTTTAGAGGGGGGGGGTGAATAAACTAAACACTTAAAACTTTTGGAGTTAACAAACTCAAGACTTCAAAGACTTTCTACGATACTTGATGAGTCCATAATCGTGAATTTACTGAATTAGTGCAATGGAAATATATAAAAAATTAAGCCTTATTACTTGTTGTTAAATATGATACCAAGTATTAGATACTCAGTAGTGTATATGTGTGATTCAGTTGCTAGATTCAGTAAATTGATGTGTTAGATAAACTAAGTGCAGAATATAAATGCAGAAAGTAAGTAGGTAGATTTTATAGTGGTTCCAGGTGGTGTAATCCTGTCAGTCCACTCTTCTCCTGTGATGTTGGAGGTAATTCACTAGAGATCTTTGATGTAGCTGTTACAAAAATCCCTAAGTTGCATGTCCTTCACCAATAACTATGGCTTCACAAACTGAACACTTGGAATAGGTAGGATTGCTGCTCCAAAGTCTTCCACTGGTCCTTGAAGGGTAGGATTGCCTCTTCACCAGCTCCACCACAAACAACAGTCTTTAACACCCAAGGATGCTTCATTGTCTTCAGTAGATTTCTTGTAAAAGAAAGATTGAATCAAGTGAGTGATTCAGCTTTCAGCAGCTTTATCAGGATGATATGATCAGTAGCTTGATGTCTTCGAGTGTGTAAACTTGATGCAGCTTGAATGCAGATTACACTTGAAGAAATTTACTGGATCAACAACTTTATGCTCAGTAAGGTCAACAGGGTGTTTTTCTTGATTTAATTCTGATTCCTCAAAGTATATTCTTGATTTTCATCACTTGTATCTAAATTAGGAGTCATCTATATACAGGTAGGAATTCTTGTGACTTAAGTTTGAAATTCAAACATAGCCATTTCAGATTTTGTCTCATTTGACTTGCCTTTTGTCACTGTTCATAGGACTGACACTGTCAGAATGCTTTTTGACAGTATACAGTATGTCCACCCTTTGACTTGTATCCATTGGATAATCCTCTGAATCTTTCCAACGTCTATTTGATCTTAACCATTGATTTGTTTGATAAAATCAGAGGTTTTTAGCTGTCCCTTTCTTTGTAATCTTCCAATGTAGCCTTTGATTAATCGAAATATGTGTCCAGCAGGTTCTTGAGAACATGAGTCTGCTGATGTACACATCAGTAAACTTATCCTTATTATGTTGTGTTTAAAAACACATCAGCTTACTGCCTTTTATCTAACTTTTATTTATGAAGTTAGATTACACCTTTTTGCGTATAACTAAGTTCCAATCACCACTTATCTTGTGGAACATAGACCTTGTACACAAGGTATATGTAATCAGTTTAGGTCATCATAGACTTCCCTAAATTCTGATTCCATATCCTTGAATTTAAATACTAAGTTTGATCCCTTATCCTTCAATAACTGAGTTTGAGCCCTCACCTTTTCGCCTTGATGGGTTCCTCGATCGATCTCATCGACTCACTACACTATTGATCTAGACTAGTCTGCTGATGAGAGTTAGCTGACTTTTTACAGTGCTTGTTTGACCAAACCTATACAAAATCAAACACTAATAAACCTATACATTTGATCTAGACATCAGCTAGTCTGGCACTTATCACTAAAACTTAAAAATAAGTCCAACAACATTTGCGGCCCAGACAGACCTCCATGGGCCCATCCCCTTTCCTAGGTTGATCTCCCACTTGTGCGTTGGTGCTCCTGGGATGCCTGCGTCTCATGTTGATATTCTAGTGCCGCCCCGTGCCAACGTCGAGCTCACCCGTATTGACTCGGACTCATCGACGGAGTCCACTGCTAACTGAGCTTAGATTTCTTTATGCTCTATCTTGTAAAAAAACTTGCCTTGTTGGTCTTTATTTTAATGAAATATTCCCTTGTGCACTTTGTTTGCTTTATTTTTGCGGCCTCCTATTTTTGGTGAGTCGAAGTCGTTTGGGATCTCGAGCTCAATAAAACAATTGAGACATAAATCAGGAGAGAGTTTCCTCGCAGGAATCGGCAGTATTCATCAGATCCGATGAAGTTTAACTGATTTTTTGGAGATCGTGAATCCTTGTGACTTTTGGCCTAACCGATTCATTGATGATGGCTCTTTTCGAAACGCCGGCTTTATTAGTGTGGGGGTTGGTGTCCGAATTTAAACGTGTGTGACCCCTTAATTTCTCGCCTCTTCAGTTTTTGAGCTTATAAAAGGAGGCTTTCTCCCTCTTCCCCATTTATCATTTTCTGAAGCCCTTCTTCCCACTTTAAAAAGAAAAAACTTCAAACTGTCTATTTTTCTGCATTTTTCTCTCATTATGTCTTCTTCCTCTGAGCATTCTAGCAAAGACTCTAATGTCTCTGACCCTGCTATAGATGAGGGGCTTTCTGTGTGTTTCCGTCTGACTGCCTCTCCAAAGGTTAAGAACAACTTCAGGAGCTTTTTCCGTGATTGTGCCCATATGTATAAGAGGGGATTGAACCTGGATCGTGTCGGGTTGGATCACCGGGCTGCTATCCTTACTAATGGTTGGGGAGGCTTGGTTGCTCCTCCGGTCGGGGATTACAACCTCACCTTGGTACGTGAGTTTTACTATGTTTTGTCAGAGGATGGCGATGCTGAGTTTACCACCACCGACACTGTTCGTGGGGTGGCAGTGAACTTTACTCCGGCCGCAATCAATGAGTTCTACGGCCTTCCTAATCCTCCCTAGGATTATGATGTTATCTGGGATCTTGAGGATCCGATCAATTATTTTGGTGCTCTCTCTGATGCATTCCAGTCTCTACTACGAAACGAGTGGGTGGATGATATGGAGGTTAAGATCCACATGCTCAATCGTCCGGAGAGGGAATGGAAGCATTTTTTTGAAAACTCGGGTTTTCTGCATGCCGGATCATAAGGTGGTCACTGAGCCTGAGGCATTTGTTCTCCATGCTTTTTCGGTGCCGGAGGTGACTATTAATTAGGGTTGCCTGATCCACCATGAGGCAATCAAGTTCGCCAATGTTGGAAATAAAATTTATGTTTTCATGATAATTCATCATAATTATTCAAAGTATTATTTTATGCTCATTGATGAAGTGCTGAAGCTAGCTATTATAGTGAAAAGCTAAAAGATGTCTAGAACTGAATGTTTAGGTTTTACTAGAGTCTGATATTTGTATAGGTTACATCAGACAAGCACTGTAATAGTTAGTGTGTCGTAAAACTGAAAACTGGAAATCATTCTAAAAACTGGATATCATCACGATAAACAAACTGACTCAGAATACACCTAGATGAAACTGAAGAAGATAAGTTTGCTGAGGGAGACAGACTCAGTTGGCTTATATGGAAATTGAAGAACTGAGGGTCACAGACTCAGTTATTGTAGATCGAAGAACTGAGGGTTCAAACTCGGTTATGAAGACTATGTCGAGACTGTAAAGTTAGACTTCAGGCGAGATTGTGGTGACCTGAACTGACTTTATGGATCTTGTATGAAGACCAAAGAATCATAAGGACAATGAATTCTTAGATGATAATGAGTCATGGTGTACTCTGATTAAATCAATTATAATCAGATGAAAAATTGGAGTACTGATATTTGAAGAAGAGTAAAATCTTAGTTAATGCTCCAAGTCAGTCAAGAAATTGACAAGTGATAAACACATTATAAAACTGATAAGGATACTCAGTTTTATAAGTCAGTCATCTGATAAACTGATAAGTACAGTCGAACGTTGTAAAGGAAGCAATTTCATTGGATGAAATACTGATACAGCAGAACGGTCAGAAATATATCCGTTACAAGATAGACGTTGATACAATTCGAATTCAAGCCAAGAGAACGTTGGACCTCACACTATAAATAGAACACTTTGCACCAAAGATTAAAATATACAAGAACGAAGATAGAGATTTAACAATTCGAATTGCTATCTTCTTTACGCTATAACAAGATCAAATCAAGAAATTCTTCAAGTGTTCAAGCTACCAAGAATTTATCAAGAATCAGACACTTTGAAGAACCACAAACAAGAATCAATTTATTGCTTCTCAACCCAACTTTTATTCTACATCAAAGGTTTAGATCAAAGCAAACCGGGAAGGTTTTGTCAAGGATAGTTGTGACAAGCGATCAGGCGGTGTGTTTGTGGTAGTAGTGGTGAAAGAGGCAATTCAACCCTCTAAGGACCAGTGTTCAAGCAATTGAAGAACAACAATTCTACCTGTTCTACAACTGTTTAGATAGTGAAGCTAGGGATTAGCCAAGGACTATTGTTTAGGACTTTTTGTAACAAGTTCACCTCAAGAAGTTCTAGTGGAATTTTCCTCCGCACCACCACGAGGAAGAGAGGGCGTGCGAGATTACACCACCTGGAACCTCTATAATATTTGCCTTATTTACTTTACGCATTTATTTATTTACTCAACATCTACTTACAACATTTTGATAATTGATTGTTATACACTTCATTGTTCGTAAACCGACATTCATCGAATTCGATTTACTACACTCGATTTTCATAAAAGAACAACAAGATCAAGAAAAAGGCTAGAATTATATCTGCTGCCGGTTGACTCAGTTTTGATTAAGTCAGTTCGACTTAAACTCAGCTCAGTCAGCATAACTCCACACAAGTTTCCAACTGGACCGTAATTTGTTCAAAATCCAGCTTAGGGAAAGTTTTTAGTGACAAGTTTATTCACCCCCCCTCTAAACTTGTGTTAGCCTTTCCAAGGGACCAACAATTGGTATCGGAGCAGTGTTTCTTTGACAAGATATCATTTGCTCCATATCTCCTCTAGTTGTTCTCATTTGAAAGCTCAGTTCCACTTAATTTACTATCAGTTTTCACTCACTCACAATGGATAACAATCAATATGCGAGACAGATTTGACGAATATAAACGTCGTATGCAGGCTTTCTAGCAGCTACTCATTATGAAATGATGGATGTACTCACTGATGGACCAATTCAGATCACTCACGTGCAAACTGTTGATGGACAGCAAGTTCGAGTTGCGAAGCCCAAATCCGAATGGACTAGTGATGATCGTAAGCGAAACAATCTCAACAATGTTGCTATGGATTTTATCCTCAGAACTCTTGACAGCAACATGTACTTAAAAGTGAAAGAATGCACAACTGCCAAGGAAATGTGTGACAAACTAGAACTTGTTTGTGAAGGAACATATTCAATTAAAGAAAATAAAATCTCTGTTGCAAAACAAAAGTTTGAGAATTTCAAGATGAAATCTGGAGAAACCATTGATCAAATGGAAACAAGATTCAGTGCTATCATGGATGAATTAGATCTACTCAAGATTGAGTACTCTAAGAAAGTAATCAATACAAGAATTTTGAAGGCATTACCAATGTGCTGGAAAATGAAGGTCACTGCTATGGAAGAATCTAGAAGACTTGACATAGAGGATTCATTCAAAATCTTCTCAGACTTGAAAGCTTACGAATTCAGTGAAGATTTTACAAGTATAGCTGCAATAATCAAAGCTCTGGAGGAACCAAAGACAACAGCACTCGCAGCAGCATCAAATGACATTCAAGAAAACTCATCAAGCAATCTTCATGAATTGGATGAGATGGAAGAACAAATTGTTCTAATGATGAACAGAATTCGAAGAATGAAGAGTGGACATCCAGTCACTCAGAAGCTTATCAAAAGGACTCCTGAGAAAAGAAAAGATGATGCATATATTTGTCTCAACTGCAAGAAACCTGGACATTATAAGGCTGAATGTCCAGAACTGACCAAAAAGACGCCACCAAGAAGAATTGGTAGAAGAGCACTCCTTGCTGGAGATGAGTCAGATTATGAAGCTGGTACTGAAAAACTATCAGATGACACAGCTTTAATGGCACACATGGAAGATCCAAATGAGGTATGTGAATCTAATTCTAAATATTCCTCAGCTCAAATTTCCATGCAAAATGCGTGTTCTTCGACTGCTGACTCCAATCCAAAAAATCTAGAATTAGAAGAAACTCTTGACGAATTGATGAATCAGCTAGTAACTATTCAAGCTGGTTATGAATCAATAAAAGCTGAAAAAGAGAATCTAATTCTTGAAGTTGAAAGATTGAAGTCTGAACTAAAAATGTTGAAACTGACTAAACTGATAAAGAAAAAGATTCGAAGATCAACCTCATGCGGCGACAAGAATCGAATCATTTGCTCAATCAAGTTCAGTTACTGGATTCGAATTAGGAAAACCATATGGAGACAAAACTGGTTTAGGATTTGATACACAACAATCATCTAAGAATGGAACCAGCAAAGCTGCCAAACCTAGTACCAAAAATGGTATTAAGTTTGTAGCTGAACAACTTCCTCAAACTAAGAATATTGTTGAACCAGTAAAGGCAGTATCACATAGGATAAATCATTTTTCCAAGAAACAACTAGATTTACCAACAAAGGTAAACCAAATGGTAAATCAGCTGTATCTCAAGAAAACCGAACTAGGAAATCAATTACCAGGTCCACAAAAACCAATCAAGTCAAGAACCAGAAAAATTACAATCAAAGTAAATCCAAGAATGTCAATCATTCAAAGTATCACACATTAAGGGGGAAAGGAAGATTATATCCCACTGATGATGATTGGAATTTTACTGCATCTACTAATAAAACTAATAATAGCAATCATTCCAGACAGAAAACCTATCACAAGTTTCACCCAAAACTCGTGAGCTAATCTCGCTTCTCGAGAAAAGTCTCAATAACAAGGTCACCTGGACCCCAGTACAAAAGGAATGATGGTTATTATTCAAGTTTCAATAGAAAGCATGATGTAAACAAATTTCAGCCAAAAGATCTGAGATATCATATAAATAAGACACAATCCAAACATAGACACTATGGGAGTGTGGCTTACATATATGAAAACAAGTGCAACAATATCCGAAGAATAACTAAAGGATATATCCCAGTTATCTTGACAATCGACCTATATGGACCCAAACTGAGTTGGGTACCTAAAACTATTTAATTTTTATTGCAGGATATATGGTACTTTGACAATGGTTGCTCTAGGCACATGACAAAGAGTAAAGACTGTCTCAGTAATTTTATTGCAAAAGATGGACCAAAGTTTAATTTTGGAAGTAAAGACAAACCTGGATACACCAAAGGATATGGTACCTTAATCAGGAATGGTCTTACAATCAAGAATGTATCTTATGTAGAAGGATTACACTACAATCTACTCAGCACCAGTCAATTCTGTGACATGGGATACAAAGTTACTTTTGACAAAGAATTATGTGTTGTCGTTAGCGAATCAGCTTATCAAGTTGTTTTAGCCGGAAGAAGAAATGAAAATATGTATGTAGTAGATTGGACAACAGCCGTTGCTGAAACTTGTTTGCTTGTGCATACCAAATCATAAATTAGTTGGCTATGGCACAAGAAACTGAGTCATCTTATGTAATATTCCGATTTTCGGAAATGGCGAGATTTGTCATTTTGCGAAAATGAAATATTGAGTTCGGTTCCTTTTATTCGAGTTTAAGTATTTGTTAATTATATATATATATATATATATATATATATATATATATATATATATATATTTTCGAGATTATATATGTATACAAGAAAGAAAAGGAAATCGATTAGTAAGGGTATTTAAGGAAAAACAAGGATTTAGGTTAATTGTTGGGATTTTTCCTATTTAAGGAAGAATAAACCCAATCAGTTTCTAAACCTTTTAATCAGATTTTCTTCCCAAATTCTTGTTTATGCGTGCAAGGCTTGGAGAAAAAGTGAGAGACTTTTTCGAGTGCGAATTCGATTCTTAATCGTTTCGATTCGAGAGAAGCGGCGGAATCGTCGTGAGAAGGGCATCGTTTGATATTAGAAAGTTGGAGCTTTTCTCAAGGTTTGTTGCTGCGAAAACAGATCGTTTTAGCTGCTGTGTTTTCTGAGTTTTGGTCTTGGAATAGCTTGCTTATGGTAAGAGGCACTTCCTACAAATTAATTATGTACGGTTTAGAGATGTTAGATCGTGTTTTTAATTCGTTTTGTAAGAGTCTCTTCCTAATGGGTAATTATAGCTTTGTGATGATAGGGTTGAAAAAAAGGGGATTATATATATATATATACACGTTTCACTGCTATTGCTGCTGTTTTGTATACCTTCATGTTCTTATTATGTTTTGGGGTTAATACCGTGATGCTTCCCAGAAGTCTCGGCACATATATATTTATATAAAATAAAATAAAAACAAATTTTATATATGCTGGGTCGGTTCTAGTCTATGTAAATATATTTACACATTATATTAGATAGTATATGCAGTCTTTTGTTGTTTGCTATATACTAGTCTATAATTATATTATTATTGTTAGGTTAGTACCTTCATCAATACCCATGAACCCATGAACCCATGAATGCTGCTGTCAAAAGTGGAAGAAAGAAAGATACTGTTCTTTTCTTTTTGTCCTTTAGGAAAAGAATAAAAAAAATAAAGATACAATTGCTAGTAAAATAGTATTTAAACAGTAAACTTTGACAAAGTGTTATGATTTGTAGTTTTTTTTTAAATAAATAAATATATAATGTATAGTTTTTAGGTTTTAGTTTGTTGTGTTATTTTTTAGAAAATATAAATTATGATTTAGTAGACAGTGAATTTTGTAGCTAATGTTATTGTGATGTTTAGTTTGAATTGTAGTACTGTTAATGAGTTTAAATAAGATTAAATAAACACGAACAAGCCTCGATTGAGTTTCTGATTAGTTCAGTTAAAACACCGAATGTACTCTTAAAGAGAGTTGAAGTTCGGATCCGGCGGAAGGGCATGAAAGGGCTTGTGCTTTGATGGATTAGTATTCATCAATGTCTGTATAATTGCTAGGCCTTGTCCGTGTCTAGTGGTCTAAGAGAGAGAGTTGAGTTTGCGAGGGAGCTTACTTGAAAACACTTAGGTGGCTAGTTAATAACCATTAATAATTACATACTTGCATAGTAATAAGATTAAACATCATGTCATCCTTGGTAAGGCACAAGACTATATCGCAATGTGTAGACTTTCGGATAAAATGAGTAAACTTGCTGGCCTTTCTAAAGGCACCAGGAGTAGAGGGTACTCGTTGTGGATAACTTTGCTGGCTATTAGAGGGTACCAGGAGTAAAGGGACTTCACAAGTAGATAACTCTGCTGGCCCAAGGGCACCAGGAGTAGAGGGACTTTACAATGGAATAACTACGTAGGTTCATAAGACCCCAAGTACGGAGGGACTTCGCCGAACGCGTATACTATCTGGGACTAGCCCGTGGCTACTGGTGAGATCCACCAATAGGTTGCACCCAGATGTCTCGTGGTGGGCAGCACCATGCGTAGTGTCCTTGAATGCGGATGTAACAAAGATAAGCTAAGTTATAAATAGTTAGTCATGACATGTCGATGGACATGAAGTGAACCCTAGATTGAGTCGGTCCCATAAAGATAATTAAAATAATAAACTTGTTAAAGAGCCTTAATTAAATTGTAGCTTATACTTCATACTATGTACAATGTACTTACCTCAAATGCATGTTTATTTATGTGTTTGGGGGAGAGAAGAAGAACAGGTAATCCCGCAGTTCGAGGATGACTTTGATGACGACGTTTAAGGACGCCGAAGTTGAAGGCTTTATTTATTTATATTTATATTCACTAGACTTGTTGTCGTTGGGGAATTTCTTGTAATTTTCTTTAGTACTTGTTTTCATAGGATTTCGTACATTGTTACGTTTCGTTTGGTTCTCCAATGTAATAAATGTTACATTTCTATCTTTAGTATGTCGATTTCTATTCTTAGTAGCATTTATGATGTTTTGCCGAGTCTTTTGAGCTTCCATTTTGCTAAACTCGATACGACGTAGTAAAGGCTTACGTGTAATATTAGATTTATTTAATGTTATACGTGCCGAGCGTTTCGTTTCCGGATAAGGACTCGGTATCCGGGAGCGGGGCGTTACAGTTGGTATCAGAGAGAGGCGTCATTTAGGCTTCATATCTTCTAAGATAAGTTTCTCTAGACCTTTTAGTAACGTTCTGGTTTTCTTTGATCATCAGGATGGTGTTCACTAGAACTAGAGCTGGTGCAGAAGCGTCAGGAGTTCGACGAGAGAGTCCGACACCGGTCGTAGGAGGCGGTGTTTTGAGGCAGATTCCTCCACCTCATCGGAGTTTGTCACCACCACCTCATAATGCGACACCTACACCAAGATCTCAACAGAGTTTGTCACCGCGACCTCATCAAGAGCAACCTCCACGATGGCACGTGGGGTGTTCGGTTCAGTTCTCCTTGGTAAGCGATGTTCCAGCTGGTTTTGTACCTCCGCCGGTAAGCTACCCTCCACACCAACAAACCTTCTACCCTCCACCAGCCAGTGTTTTCCCTCCACCGGTCAGCGTCTACCCTCCACCAAGCCAGCCACCTCACTAGTGTTGTTGTTTCACCAACAAAGCAGCACCTCTACCCACCTCATGTAGTCATACCCCTCGACCTACCGTACCATTTTCACCACGTTTCGACCATCAGCAAGGTTTTGGTTACCCACCCTTCGGTTTCCAGCAACCTTAGCCAACCCCACAGCACCACCAGAATTACCATCAGGGATATTACCCTTATCAGACTGAGCCTCAAGTGAACCCACTTTACCCTCAAAGAACAAAGCAGATTACCAGCGAAGAAATACCTTTTGGATACCCTCCAGTTTATCCACCTGTTCCCCCAATTAGACCAGTGTTCGAGCAAGCACCACCAGTTGACTGGTATACAAGCTTGAGAAGGAACAATGTCCAGGATTTCTTTAGGAATGTTGAGCATTTGATGGACGAAGAGTGGATTAGAAGTTTTGAGAAGGCATGTAGGAACATACATGTCCCTGAGACTGAGATGGCACAGTTGGCGGTTAGTTTCCTTTTGGGTGCAGCTGAAGCATGGATAGATGCTATCTGAGCGATAATGGTAAAGTGACAGATGAGGAAGGTTTCAAGGCCATATTTTATAACGAGTACTTTCCAAAGAATGCGAGGCGGACATGGCAAGCCAATTCTTAAAGCTCAAGCAGGGTAACTATTTGACGGTATCTCAGTACACCAACAAGTTTAACGAGTTGGGAAGGTTTTACCCTGAGCTTATGAAGGTTGAAGAGAGGAAGATGGCACTGTACAAGGAAGGTTTGGCCTATGAAATACAATCCGGTATGTTGGGTTTCACGGCAAGGAACATGGCTAAATTGTTGAATAAGGCTTTGGAAGTTGAGAACTTCAGGAAGAAGGCCACCGTTGTCATTGGAGTAAAAAGACCTTTGGAGAGTAGCCAAGTAGAAGATCAAGAAGCACCTCAGCAGCAAGATGAGAAAAGGATTACGACACCTCAAGTAGCTAGGTCATCCGGCAGCACATCGGGTTGCCCAAAGTTTAAAAGGAATCACTCCGGAGAATGTCGGGCAGATACAAATGGTTGTTATCATTGTGGAGACCCTAGACATTACGCAAGGCAGTGTCCTATGCGGAACACAAAGGAAAGTCAAAGAAATGGCAATGGAGGTGCAACTCGACCAACGAGGGTGTTTGCTATGGATGCAGTCATACCAGGTACCTTTCAGTTCGTTTGTTTTATCAAGATATTCTTATGACATGAATTAAGTTCACGTTGTAATTATGGTTAAATAAATGAACTAACTTTCACTACAACAAAACAGGCCTTTGGCGTCACTTTCTTTGCGGCATTTTAATATTTGCCGTATATTTTCCGGCACTAGTTATTAATTGCCACTAAAGTACGACATTTCCACAACATATTCTTTTATGTCGTGAATTACCGACAATTAACCGACGCTCATTATTTATGTCACGGATTCGTGACATTTTTTGTGTCAGTTTAACGTTATGTTGTACAAAATACGTCACTTTTCCGGCACTACATATAAATGCCAAAAAAAACTACCGGCAACATTGCGGCATTTTAACGATATGCTGCCAAATACATAATATTTCTCAATTGTCGCATCTTATGCCCAATACAACGAAAATAGTTATTGTGTGCGTGTATTATGCTACAAAAACAAAAGACTTTTCTCACATTTTCTAAATCCTTTACAAAATAAAAATGAAATACAATACTATATACAATAATAAATAATCCAATTAAGCTTACTATGCTTGTTTTTTATTGCTGAGAATTCTCACCAAAACATTTACGTGGACCTATCATTTTAATGGGATGTATCTGTTTTTTTTTTTTTAAAAAGAAAACGAAAAATATTTTTTTTATAAAATATACAAACACAATACTATATACAATAATATGTAATTCTTTCCTCAAAAAAAAAAAAAAATAAGTAATTCAAAAAATAATTTTTATACAATATACCAACACAATACTATACCTAATAATAATAATAATAAATAGTTCGAAAGATGTATCTGTTTTTTCAAAAAAAATTGAAAAATATTTTTTATACAATATACAAACACAATACTATATACAATAATAAATAATTAGCAACATACTTTTTATACAATATACAAACACAATACTATATACAATAATGAATAATTCGAAAAATGATTTTTTATGACAAATTGGCTATCAACAAACACAATATGAAAAAACAATAATTTGAAAAATATGATGGCAGCAAGAATAGAACCTATAACATAAAGGTTAAAATTCATGTTTGTACCATCTAGCCTACGACACATCCTATTAACTAAAATCAAATTTTTATTATAATTATACGACTGATAAGTTATCAAAATCTTTGTAATTCTGTTGTTTTGCTTCATCATTAAGAAATTGTTTCTCCTCCTAAAAAAGTAATAAATATTGCAAATATATTTATTTAAAAAACACACTTATAAATACACATATAAATGTATGATACATACAAAAACAATAATTATACTATTGTTCATATGCACATCATTTATGTATATATATATATATATATCAAGCTCAATAAATTCAAAGTATTATGTATTCGGTTTTAAAGCACTTATATAATTTCCTAAAAAAAAGAACTTATATAATTACTTTAAATTATTTACATAATATATAGTGCTGAAATAATAGTGAATATTAATATTAAATAAAAATGAAATAAACTAATTGTCATTAGACTTATAAAATAACATCATCATACTTGACGATCGATCAAGCATGAACTTCAACAATGTAATTAGGTTAACTAGACCTTAATTTGACAATCGATCAAGCTTGAGCAACCAAAAATACTGTAATTGGGTTAAGTGAACCTTTAACTGATGGTAGATTGAGCTTGGTCAAACCCAAACATTGTAATGAGTTATGTGAACATCAAATTGACAATCGATCAAACCCGATCAATGCTAAACACAGAGATCGGGTTAAGTGAACCTGACCGATCAAACACGATCAACCGAAACACTAAAATCATGATAACTTAACATTTAATCGAAGGTTGATCAAGCCTAATCAACCTACACACCATAATTGTCTTAACCTGAACATAATTTTAATGGTCGATCAAGCCTAATGAACCAAAAAGAATGTAACTGGGTTAACTGAACCGCAAATCGATTGTCATTCAAGCCCGATCAACCTTAATAATTGTATTTGGGTTCGATGAACTTCAATTTGAACTTTGATTATGCCCAATCATACTAAGAAGCTATAATCGAGAAACACTATAATTGGGTAAGCTAAACATCAAATTAATTAACAATCACTCATACATGATCAGCCATAAACACTCTAATTGGGTTAATTGAACCTCAAATTTACAGTCCATCAAAGCTCGATCAACCTTAACCAATGTAATAAGGTTAAATGAACATTAAATTGACAGTTGATGAAGCTCTAACAACCTCAACATTGTAATAATGTTAACTGAACCTTAAATCGAGTATCTATCAAGCCTGAACATGCACAAACACTGTAATCGAGTTAATTAAGCGATCCTTAAATTAAAAGTAGATCAAGCCTGCTTAACCCCAAACATTGTAATCGGGTTAAATGAACATTAAATTGACATTCGATCAAGCTCGATCAACCCTAAAACTCGTAATTGGGTTAACTAAACCACATATTGACAGTCGATCAAACACGTCAGCCGTAACACTGTAATAAGGTTAATTGAACCTTGAATTGACGGTCGATCAAGCTTAATTAACCCAAAACAGTGTAATTGGGTTAACCTGAACATCAAATTTATGGTCGATCAAGCTTGGTCAAACATAAAAACTATAATTGGGTTAACTAAACTTCAAACTGATGGCCGCTCAAGTCCGATCAACATTAATCATTGTAATTGGGCTAGCTTAACTTAAATTTGAACATTGATTAATCCCGATGAACCAGAGACCTTTTAATCGGGTCCACTGAACCTCTAATGGATAGTCAATCAAGCCCGATCAACTTTAATCATTGTAATCCAATATGTTTGGTTTGTATTATATTTTTTTCGAAGTTTTAATTTGTTTGTATTACCTTTTTTTGAAACATATTTTAATTACATATAATAACTGACGAACCTTAAAACAAATTACCGATATGATTATTATGTTTCATTTATATCATACATATATATGTATATGTATATTATAAATTTGAATGCAAACCCCAACATTAGGTATTTTTCTTTCAATTATATTTAGTAAAATGTGTAAAACAGCAGAATAAATCGTTGATGAAGGAGTAACCTTTTCCCAATCGAAACCCCCTTCATGAAATCCTAAAGAACATTCTCACTCTCTGAAATCTCTCGCTCCGATTCTTTATTTCGCTTCTGATTACCCTCTTTTCATTGATTAGGCAGCAATTGCATAACTGTAATTAAAACCGATGGGGAAGTCGGGTGCAGTAGACGATTGTGGAAGTAAAGGTGGAAGTGCGGGAGCGGCGGGATTGGTGATAAAACAGTGATCGTTTGGCCAAATATTATGGATTCGGTGGCGGTTCCGAAGGAGTTTCGGTGCCCGTAATCTAAAGAACTCAGGAAGGATCCTGTTATTGTTGCTTCCGGCCAGGTCTGTCAATTCTTGACCTCTTTGTGTATGATCAGTTGGGTTCTTGGTTGAATTTGATTTCTTGTTTCTTTTTTTATTTTTGGGTAATATTATTTTTGGAGTTCTTGAGATTTATGGAGTAGAAGATAAGGGATTGAGAACGTGAAAATATTGCTTTTATCTTTTTGGATTTTTCACTGATAACAATTAGCCCTTCTTATTTTTTTCGTTCATTATTTGTTGTGAATTTTGTGTTCTAAACAGAGTATTTCCGATGATTTCAATGTTTTTCTCTTTTTTTTGCTCTTTTATTTTCTGGCCTATATGTTTGTGTTTTCTGTGTAAAATCGTATACATGTGTACTTTTATCAGGCTATATAATATATTCAATAACTACAAGAAAACTCATGGGCCTTTACTCCTGATGTTTATTTTTGTGATTTATAATGGGAATATCACAGTTTCTTCCAGAAATTATTGGCCTTTTAAAAACTTTATGATTACTTGCTTCATGGAAATGCTGTTGAACATGAGACATCAACAGGTCACCTTTCAGAAATGATGTCGTAATATTAATTTTACTGCTAGAATTTCTTCCGTTGCATTTTCTGTATTCATTTGGGGCCATACCTTAAAGTCGCTGAATCCTCCATCTCTATCTCCAAGAAAGCGCTCCTCCGTCTATGAAAAACGATGTGGCGACTTCTCACTCCGATGACCATTATGTCGTATGGGCTGGAAATTCTCTAGCCCCGACAGGTAATATCCATAAACTCTCATCCAGAAAATGAAAGAGTTTCCTTCTTGATAAATAAGACAGGGGATCTATGTTTTAGAGAGGCAATTTTGAGTTTGATAAGCAAATAGTGAAGTAATATTCTGACGGCAGACTCCTTGTAGTCATTTAGTGAATATTTCCTCCTTATTATCCTAATATCTCTGTATAATTATCTTGAGCATTAAATATAGGATAAGAATTTAAAACTTAGACAGGATTGTGGATTATGTTACTAGAATGACAGACAAGAGAATAACAGACATTGGGATTCCGGTCATCTATCCCATTGATGCTTGCTTTTCTTCTCAACTTGGAAAACAAAATATATATATTTGAACAAGATATTGTTTTCGTTCACAAATAGTATCCCTCCTGTTTCTGTCATGTGGCTGGAACAGTCGATTTTCTCTTCATCGGATCTTAATTTATTAATCCCTGGATCATTGTTAGATCTCACGGTCATAAAATTTGGTTTACGTATATGGATGAACATATTTTTTACTTATAGAATATTGATCAAAGGTATGGCATTATGGATTTGATCTTTGGTACTTTGGTATTATTATAGTTATATTTTATTCTGCTATTCGATATCCGGTATTCAAGAGCTATCTGTTATTTTGGAGTTGTCTGGTATTCTGGTGTTAAGGTTACAATATTTGTGGAATTCTACTAATATCATCATTTGTCGGTGCTATATCTTCACATAATCAACAATTATTACTCAGCTTATCAAATGCGGAGGGGGCAGAAAAGTGGAGATGTTTAAGTCATAGACAATTTGGGTGCATTTTGTTTGAGATCTACTGTGCAATTTTTTAATTTTGATGTGTATTCCTTTTCCGTCCTTCACCTCTTCGGTTTCTAGAATTTGAGTCTGCTTTTTTTGATTGTACAAAACAAAACTTTGAATAATCAGTTAATTTTTGTAGCATCTGGTGCTTGGCAAGTTACAGAGGTTAGAACGTTGCACATCGGGCTGGGGACATTGGCTATTCATAAGAGACCAATAAAAATGTTGCAGCTGTAACTGCTTCTTATTCTACTACAAGGTAAATAGATTTATAATCTCTGATGGATCAACTTTGCTGCTGTATGTTTACATTGTTTTACTTAACTTAATTGTAAGTGGATTCACCCATTTGTTGATTAGTAGATGTGCATTATTAAAGCTATCATATTCAACAAAATCACCTTAATGTTATTGTGACAAGCTCGTTACTCTTTATTCTTTAATGATCATTTTACAGATCCAGAAGAAAATATGTACACTGTTTTACTCTACTTCACTTCCAATCCATTAGCACAACACGTTTTAGATGGCTGCCATTTTGTTAAAATAAGGTTTTATCTTTTGTGCTTAGTGGCTCATTGTGAAGTTTGGTTGCTCATGTCTGCCATTAGTTTGGGTGGTTTAATGTGGTTTGATCGTATATGCCTTTTTTGTATTTTTATTTGGTGTGTTGGCATGCATATACACCTATTGTTACCAATTTAGTTTGGCTAGACACTAATGCCTTTGCTCCTAGATATGTTATTTTATGCTCAAAGTTGTTAAATTTTACAATGGTGCCTTCGTACACAGGAAGAAAAATAACAGCGCGCGATGATGCTCTTTGATGCAATTAAACAGTAAGTGGCCTATACAAACTACATAGATAGATTAGTTCAGCTAATGGTTATGACTATTCATATTTTTTTTGTTTCTTGATGCATTTACTTTTGTAATTACATGTATCCATGCCTGCTTTTACTTTTGTTTTGGTTACAAGTCTAATATGAGATTACTCGCATGAATATAAGACAATTCGCTGTTTTTGTAGTATCTCACATAGTCTCTTATATTAGCTTTCATTGTTTTTCCTTGTAGGTGAAAAAACCACCTCAACTTGTATGTGTGATACTATTTGTCTCGATGTTTATTTTAGCATGCATTGGTGTATCTAATGTTATTATTTAAATTTGGCTACAATGTGTGTGTCTGCATTTGATTCAGCTTATGCATTTGTGTTTTAATATTTGAGATGGTAGACACAATTATATCTAATTTTGTTAATAACATGATGCAAATATTGAAATGGCCATCAACAGAGTCTTTTGGAGCTATATTACGAACTTCTCAAATTGCAAAAATATCGCCAAGGTAAGCACCATCAGTTAGGAGTCAACATATGGTGATGCAACTTCAATGTGTGGGAGGGAAACAACAGTGATGCGAATACTCTTCACGATGTATAAAAGGGTAAGAAGGAGTTAGACCGATTTGCAGAGCAGAATAGTCAAGTTGAACTTGATGAGAAAGGTGGGAATCTATATTGTGTACGTAATCTTATAAGTGAATGTATTACAATTTAACATTGTGAAATTTCTGTTCTTTTTTGGTCATATTTTCGCCTGTAAAATGTTTTAACGCAAGGATACGATATTCTGCTTGGAGTTTTAAACTTGCAAGCAATGTCAAAATAATGAAAGCGAGTGGATCAAGAAAAGGTGCTGAAGTTACTTAACGTTGATGCTCGATGTGGTTAGCTACTTGCAAGATGAAGGAAGACTATGGAGAAAGTAAGCAGCTAAAGCTAGGAATTATCTTTGGGGTGAATTCTTCAACTTGATAAATTATTAATTTTTCCTTTTCGGTAACTCCCCAAGGGCAAAACTACTGTTACTATTGAATGTAGCTATGTTTTCAACTTTTGAATATCAATTTTATTCAGGTGTTGTTTATATTGACAGTGTCTTTTAGTGAGATTCTTGAAATTTATGACATTGATGGCCAAGTTTACTCATATATAGGTAAGTTATAACCTAAACATGCCCAACAATTTTGTGTGTAATAAAGTTGGTTACTAGATCCCGACAAATGTATTATAATTCAAAAAAATTGTCATAAAAACAAAATGGATAGATTGACTATGTAACATACAATTGTTACAAAAATCATAAAAAAAAAAAGACAAATGTCGGTAAATTACTAAAAAACTATAGCATATGGAACAAATGATGGTAAAGTGCCATAAAAATGTGTCATTCTTAACGAAAAAGTGTCAATACATTTGCCACAAAGAAAGTGCAAAATGACGGAAAAACCGCCATAAAAGAAATTTGACATATTAGGAAAGTGTCGACAAGGTGCCGCAAAAGAAAATCCAACACTTTTTCTAAAGTGTCATATAATTGCCACAAAAGTTTACCGACGGAACAAAAAAGTGTCGCAAACATTGCCGACGCCAGTATTCCTAACACTTAAATAAATGCCATTTTATATGTCGTGATTGTTTTTACGGCGCTTAATTCCTATAGTCCCGGCATTTATTTTGCGCCGCAAAAAGCCAAATATGTTGTAGTGTTTTAGGCACATTAATAACGGGTAACATAGCTATATCAACATTAATTAATGTGAGAGTGTCAAAACTTTTGGTGTTAAGTAAGGCAGCTAGCAAGTTAAGCATACCCTCAATCTTTAAGAAACCTTTATGGATCATCTGGGTACAGTGAATTAGATAAGGCTCGAGCGTTTGGTAGAAGATCGGTTAAGTGCGGTCTAGTGGTTTAGGAGTGTTTGGTCAGTCGGTTTCATGAGCAAGGATTTGACAATGAGGTTGGCAAGAGCAGTTTTGTTACCGTGGGGAACAAGTGAAGCTTCAGTTTGGTTTGTGTTGAAGAATGACTTGCTAAGGAATGTCAAGTGTTTGAGTACGATCGAGTTTCGAGGACAAAACTCCTTTAAGGGGGAAGGAATGTAATATTCCGATTTTCGGGAAAGGGCAGACGTGTCATTTTACGAAAATGAAATATTGGGTTCGATTCCTTTTATTCGGAGTTTAAGTATTTGTTAATTATATATATATATATATATATATATATATATATATATATATATATATATATATATATATATATATATATATATATATATATATATATATATGTATATATATATATATATATATTTCAGATTATATATATATACAAAGAAAGAAAAGGAAATCGATTAGTAAGGGTATTTAAGGAAAAACAAGGATTTAGGTTTATTGTTGGGATTTTTCCTATTTAAGGAAGAATAAACCCAATCAGTTTCTAAACCTTTTTAATCAGATTTTTCTTCCCCAAATTCTTGTTTATGCGTGCAAGGCTTGGAGAAAAAGGGCTGAGAGACTTTTTCAGAATTCTGAGTCGATTCTTAATCGTTTTCAGTTTCGAGAGAAGCAGCGGAATCGTCGTGAGAAGGGCATCGTTTCAGTATTAGAAAGTTGGAGCTTTTCTCAAGGTTTGTTGCAGAAAACAGATCGTTTTAGCTGCTGTGTTTTCTGAGTTTTGGTCTTGGAATAGCTTGCATAAGGTAAGAGGTTCTTCCTACAAATTAATTATGGTTTATAGATGTTAGATCGTGTTTTTAATTCGTTTTGTAAAAGAGTCTCTTCCTAATGGGTAATTATAGCTTTGTGATGATAGGGTTGAAAAAGGGGATTGTATATATATATATATATATATATATATATATATATATATATATATATATATATACGTTTCACTGCTATTGCTGCTGTTTTGTATACCTTCATGTTCTTATTATGTTTTGGGGTTAATACCGTGATGCTTCCAAGAAGTCTCGGCACATATATATTTATATAAAATAAAATAAAAACAAATTTTATATATGCTGGGTCGGTTCTAGTCTATGTAAATATATTTACACATTATATTAGATAGTATATGCAGTCTTTTGTTGTTTGCTATACACTAGTCTATAATTATATTATTATTGTTAGGTTAGTACCTTCATCAATACCCATGAACCCATGAATGCTGCTGTCGAAAGTGGAAGAAAGAAAGATAATGTTCTTTTCTTTTGTCCTTTAGGAAAAGATTAAAAAAAAATAAAGATACAATTGCTAGAAAAAAAGTATTTAAACAGTAAACATTGACAAAGTGTTATGATTTGTAGTTTTTTTTAAATAAATAAATATATAATGTATAGTTGTTGGGTTTTAGTTTGTTGTGTTCTTTTCTAGAAAATATAAATTATGATTTAGTAGCCAGTGAATTTTATAGCTAATGTTATTGTGATGTTTAGCTTGAATTGTAGTACTGTTAATGAGTTTAAATAAGATTAAATAAACACGAACAAGCCTCGATTGAGTTTCTGATTCGTTCAGTTAAAACACCGAATGTACTCTTAAAGAGAGTTGAAGTTCGGATCCGTCGAAAGGGCATGAAGTGCTTGTGCTTTGATGGATTAGTATTCATCAATGTCTGTGTAATTGCTAGGCCTTGTCCGTGTCTAGTGGTCTAAGAGAGAGAGTTGAGTTTGTGAGGGAGCTTACTTGAAAACACTTAGGTGGCTAGTTAATAACCATTAATAATTACATACTTGCATAGTAATAAGATTAAACATCATGTCATCCTTGGTAAGGCACAAGACTATATCGCAATGTGTAGGCCTTCGGATAAAACGAGTAAACTTGCTAGCCTTTCTAAAGGCACCAGGAGTAGAGGGTACTCGTTGTGGATAACTTTGCGGGCCATTAGAGGGCACCAGGAGTAAAGGGACTTCACAAGTAGATAACTCTGCTGTCCCAAGGGCACCAGGAGTAGAGGGACTTTACAATGGAATAACTCCGTAGGTTCATAAGACCCCAAGTACGGAGGGACTTCGCCGAATGCGTATACTATCGGGACTAGCCCGTGGCTATTGGTGAGATCCACCAATAGGTTGCACCCAGATGTCTCGTGGTGGGCAGCACCATGCGTAGTGTCCTTGAATGCCGATGTAACAAAGATAAGCTAAGTTAGAAACAGTTAGTCATGACATGTCGATGGACATGAAGTGAACCCTAGATTGAGTCGGTCCGATAAAGATAATTAAAATAATAAACTTGTTAAAGAGCCTTAATTAAATTGTAGCTTCTACTTCTTACTATGTACAATGTACTTACCTCAAATGCATGTTTATTTATGTGTTTGGGGGAGAGAAGATGAACAGGTAATCCCGCAGTTCGAGGAGGACTTTGATGACGACATTTAAGGACGCCGAAGTTGAAGGCTTTATTTATTTATATTTATATTCACTAGACTTGTTGTCGTTGGAGAATTTCTTGTAATTTTCTTTAGTACTTGTTTTCATAGGATTTCGTACATTGTTACGTTTCGTTTGGTTCTCCAATGTAATAAATGTTACATTTCTATCTTTAGTATGTCGATTTCTATTCTTAGTAGCATTTATGATGTTTTGCCGAGTCTTTTGAGCTTCCATTTTGCTAAACACGATACGACGTAGTAGAGGCTTACGTGTAATATTAGATTTATTTAATGTTATACGTGCCGAGCGTTTCGTTTCCGGATAAGGACTCGGTATCCGGGATCAGGGCGTTACATCTTAACTTTGATGACATCAACATACTTGTTAAGAAACAGTTAGTCATTGGACTACCGGAAATATCATATAAGAAGGACAGCTTATGTGATGATTGTCAACAAGGAAAGCAAACAAAAGCAAGTTTCAAGACCACGTCTCAGCATTCAACAACCAGACATCTGGAGTTATTACACATGGATTTATTTGGCCCTATTACAGCAATAAGTATCAGTGGAAAGAAGTATACATTGGTGGTAGTAGACGATTTTTCAAGATACACTTGGGTAATATTCTTAACCAAGAAAAGTGAAACCAAGCAAAGACATACAGAACTACTCAAGAGACTTCAGAATCAGAAATGAGTATCGATTGTGAAAATAAGATCAGATAAGGGAACTAAATTCCTCAACAACATAATTATTGAATACTGTGGAGAGAATGGTGTCTTACACCAACATGCTACCACAGGAACACCTCAACAGAATGGTGTAGCTGAAAGAAGAAACAGAACACTTAAAGAAACAGGGAGGACTATGATCTGTGAAGCAAAACTACCTGAAAGATATTGGGCAGAAGTAGTTAACACAGCTTGTTATACACAAAACAGAGCTCTCATGAACAATAGACATGAGAAGACCCCTTATGAAATTTGGAATTGAAGAAAACCAGATGTCTCATACTTTCATGCTTTTGGAAGAAAATGCTTCATACACAACAATGGGAAAGATCAACTTCATGTTTTTCAGCCCAAAACTGATGAAGGAATCTTTCTAGGATACTCAAGTGTCAGCAAAGCCTTTAGAGTACTAAACAAAAGGACACTCAAGCATGAAGAATCAATTCACGTGGTATTTGATGAACCAAACATCCTTGGTGAAACAACTGAAGACAGACCAGAACCAGTTTCTCTGTCTCAGTTACCAATCTTACCAGAACCAATTTTTGTTGACATTGGGAGACTAGAAATTTCAGAATTTTCAAATCCAGATCAGTCTTAGGTTCCAACTACTCAACAAACCACACCTGAAATACATGTTCCTAATCCAACTGAAGAAACTCAAGAACCAGTTCTTGAAGAACCAGTCGAACAAGATATAAATTCTTTGATGCAGACACCCACGTATCAATGGATGAGAGATCACCCTGAAGAACAAGTAATTGGTGATACTCAAGCTAGAGTTCGAACAAGACATCAACTAGATGCAATGATTGCATGCTTCCTATCACAATCTAAACCCAAAGAAATAGAAGAAGCTTTGAAAGATCCAGATTGGTTATTAGCAATGCAAGATGAACTGAATGAGTTCGAAAGAAATCAAGTATGGGAATTGGTAGAAAGACCAGTTCATGTCAATATTATAGGAACCAAATGGGTTTTCAGAAACAAACTTGATGAAGATGGGAATATTATCAGAAACAAAGCTAGACTTGTAGCTAAAGGATACTCTCAAGCATAAGGCATATACTTTGATGAAACCTACGCACCAGTTACAAGATTAGAAGCAATCAGACTATTTCTTGCCTTCGCAGCTCATAAGAAATTCAAGGTTTACCAGATGGATGTTAAAAGCGTATTTTTAAATGGAATTCTTGAAGAAGAAGTATATGTTCAACAACCACCTAGATTTGAAATCAAAGATCAAGCTGATAAAGTTTTCAGACTAAGGAAAGCTCTTTATGGATTGAAACAAGCACTAAGAGCTTGGTATGAAACTTTGTCTCAGTTTCTAGTAGATAATGGATTTATCAATGGGACTATAGACAAAACCTTGTTCAGAATGAAAAATGGTGAAAATACTCTACTTGTTTAAATTTATGTTGATGACATCATCTTTGGATCGGAAGATGAACAATTATGTGAGAAATTTGCAAGTTTGATGAAAAGCAAATTCCAAATGAGTATGATGGGAGAATTGAATTACTTCCTTGGATTACAAGTTAAACAATTAGATGATGAAATTTTCATTCTCCAAACTAAGTATACAAGAGAACTTATCAAAAAGTTTGGCATGGAAAAATCAACTGGAATTTCTACACCAATGGGGACCAACATCAGATTAGATGAAGATAAAGAAGGCAAAGATTTTGATCAAACACTTTGCAGAAGAATGATTGGAAGCTTACTCTATCTTACGAAGAAGTAGGCCGATATATATCTTTTCTTGTGTCGGTGTATGTGCAAGATTTCATCAAAACCAAAAGAAAGTCATCTCACAAATGTGAAAAGAACATTGAAATATCCAAAGACACAGATGGAGTTGGAATTTGGTATTCAAAAGAAGGAGAATTCAAGCTAATATCTTATTCGACTTCAGATTATCTTTGGATGCAAAGTGGAAAGAAAAAGCACATCGAGGCACATGTCGGGTTGCTAGGAAATAGACTTGTGTCATGGTTTAGCAAAAGCAAAACTCAATCTCAACTTCTACAAATTGTTGAATACATAGCACCGGAAGTTGTTGTGCTCAAGTTTTATGGATCAGACAGCAATTAGGAGATTATAGGATAGAAGAAGGAATGATTCCCATAATGTGTGATAACACAAGTGCAATTGCAATCACTGATAATCCAGTTTTACACTCAAGGACAAAGCACATTGATGTGCATCCCCACTTCATAAGAGATCATGCAGAGAAAAAGGATATAATAGCTTCTTTATGTACCAATCGAAGATCACCAAGCGAGATATCTTTACAAAGCCATTGGACAAAGACAGATTGCCAAACCGAGGCCCGAATTGGGGATAATCAAAGTCGGTTGAAATCAGTTAAGCCAAAAATTCGTCAAGGGGATTAATCTTTGTATGTTGGGTGCGCTCACTTAACAGATTAGTCATTGACATCAACAAATTCAAATCGATCAACTAAAATCGAAATCGATGTGACTTTTTACTGGCCGAAAGTTATATCTACAAACTGACTTCAATCTCAGTTTCTATCCCAGTCAACTTAAGTCAAAGGTTGAAAAGATAAAAGCGACAACGGTTATATCGCATTTAATTACTACAGTTCTTTTTGTCAGAATATTGCGTGTACACCCCACGATTGTCAGAACAGTGCATACATTGGTTACCCAAACCATCATGGAATTTGAAAAGTTGTACTAATCAACCGCCAGTATATCCTACCTATTTATTCATCCCTCGTTCACATTACTTTCAATCAAATTTCGAATTCCTCCTCTTTCATAAAAACAGAATCAGACACTTTGCAATCCTCTCCTCTCAAAAATCAATTTTTGTGTTCACACCT
The DNA here is from genome assembly GCA_026214975.1 of Gentiana macrophylla. Taxonomy (NCBI): domain Eukaryota; kingdom Viridiplantae; phylum Streptophyta; class Magnoliopsida; order Gentianales; family Gentianaceae; genus Gentiana; species Gentiana macrophylla. The sequence goes on along the minus strand of CM047805.1, from coordinate 80,700,828 downwards.
AAATATAGCCACTTCAGACAAATCAAAACAACAAAGACTAATAACAGAGCTAGATGAATTTTCATTCGAAATGTATGAAGCCTTGTGTCAAAACACTCTGTTAGCAAGTCACATCTGTGCAAAGATTGAAAAACAACCAGGATTAAGAAATATTTTGGAAGTTACATTCAAAGAAAATGTGACTTGGAAGGTATTTTGCAATTTTGGAAAAATATGTGTTTGGTAAGAGACTCTCTAATGACAACAGTTCGTGGAGATCAAATTTCTATCAACGAAAAAGTCATGATGTCACTTTTTGGCTTCGCATATTCTTCTGTGACATCAACAAATTTGTCTACACTACCATTGGATAGGACTACATTTCTAAAGAGGCTAACTTTTTCTACGGTACCAATCGAAGTTGGTATTCAAGTTGACAAAATCAAGCCAGAATTTGGACACCTCAGCAGATGGCTCAGCAAGCATATCATTGGAAAATCCAAAGGAATCAGTACACTGTCTGAAGAAAACTTCTATCTAATGAACATTATCTGGGATGAAATAGAATTCAATTGGGCAGGTTATATAGTCAACCAGAAAAAGAAGCAACATTTAGCCGAATTAGACAGTATAGAAAGAGCTCAAGCTGAAGGTCAGGCAACTGTTGGTAGATTTCGACTGAAGAAAACACTCAGTGGAATCATTCAATTTTATCTGGAAAGACTTAAGGAAGGGAAGCAAGCAAGGCAAGCTGAAACTATAAAAGAAATAACAACAAAAACAGGAACAACTTCCCAACCTGAAGCAGGTCAGAAAACTGTGTCCCAGCAGGAAACTGAACACAGAGGAACCAAGCGAAAGCCAGACTCAGCACAAGAAAGATCAGTTGCAAGATGTTTATACCTAGCAACCTCAAGTATGACAGCACCAACTGAGAGGGAACAACAACAACAACAGCTGACAACTGAAGACACAGGGAAAACCACTCTTGCTGATAATACTTCACAATCACAAAGATCAATTAGTTCAAAATCATTGATTTTGAAGTCGATAAAATTATCAGACTAATGAAGATGAAGCTTAAACCAGAGGATTCTCGTGATGCTAATCTACAGACTGATGAAAAGTTACTCTTGGAGAAATTGGAAATCGGAGGTCTATACGCTCTATTTCCTATATCAGAGTTTCTTGAAAATTGTTTCAAAAGGTTTACTGAACTAGCTCAAAGAAGAGAATCAACAACATAATCTGCTCCTAAAGACAGTTCAACGAAAAAGGATGATGATGAAGATGATCATAGAAGAAAAGAAGTTGATGTGACTACAGTTTTGCCTTCAGATATTCAACCTCAACCTCTAGCTACGCAAACTGTAAGTCAGCAAGAAGAGTTACCAGTTGGAAATCAGACAACTGACACTCAGCAAGCCGTTGATAAAACTGATAATCGACAACTGATGATTATTGAAGACATCACTCACCCCAAGGATCAAACTGAAATGACATATGATCCTTCTGACATCCTAACTAAGGATAAGTTGGCCAAAGTTCATGAAAACTTGAAGATTGTGCTCAGTCACAAGGATGCACAAAATGTCGTTCTATCAAATATTTCTGGATATCTCGATTATAGAACCAGAACTGATGTCTCTGTTCATGCAAGACTAGAGATGATCCACAAATCCAGTTCAAGTTCTGCTTCCGAAATTCTATTACTAAAACAGAAACTAGAAGACTCAACCGCAGTAGATCGGGAAACTCATGCTCAAGCTTATTGGCACATGAATCAGCATATCTACGGGTTAGAAACTCAGCTTAAGGAAGTAATTACTTCTCAGCAATGTATATCAGCCGACCAACAGGCAACCCATGCCTTGGTAGATCAGCTATATGATGCCAAAAATAGGGAAGCTAAAGAAGAAAAGCTGAAGTTACTTACAGAGATGAAGCGACTTGAAGAAGAATTGCAAAGATACAAATCAGATCCTAAGTTCTTAAGGAATGAACTAACTGATGAGCAGCTCATTGAGAAATACAGTCAACATGGAGAAAAGAGAGCTACTCTTACAAAGGATCTGTTGATGAAGATTATCAACGATCACAATCCTATTAAAGCCAAGTACAAGGATAGGACATTTGAAGAATCCTTGAAATACTTTTTATCTGATATATTTTCAAAGCAGAAAATGGCACAATACAAGAAGAATCAGAGGATTGATGACAAACTGAAGATTAAAGACAAGACTGAACAAATGAAAGCTGATGTAGTCGAATTTGAAAAATACTACTTGAAAGAATCAGACTTACCAAAGCTACATCTATGGAGAATGGAAAGAAGGAAGTCAAGTTGACTACAACAAGACATTTTCAAAGGAAGACTCCAAGCTAGAAAATGAATATCATCTGTATGACAAAGAAAAGAAGTTTATTTCCGTTAAGAAAAAGCTTAGTCTTTAATCTCAGTTGTTTGGACTAAATGGAACTATTCCAGTTTTTGATCATTCTAATGAAATCCAGTTTACCAGTTTTACATTGTTTTGATCTTTAAGTTTTTATTTTAGGGAGAGTTTTGGCATCATCAAAAAGGGGGAAATTGTTGGAAATAAAATTTATGTTTTGTTGATAATTCATCATAATTATTCAAAGTATTATTTTAACCTCATTGATGAAGTGCTAAAGCTAGCTGTTATAGTGAAATGCTAAAAGATGTCTAGAACTGAATGTTTTGGTTTTACTAAAGTATGATAGTTGTATAGGTTACATCAGACAAGCACTATAATAGTTAGTGTGTCGTAATACTGAAAACTGGAAATATTCTGAAAACTGGAAATCATCAAGATAAACAAACTGACTCAGAATACACCTAGATGAAACTGAAGAAGATATGTTTGCTGAGGGACAAAGACTCAGTTGGCTTATCTGTGTTTGTGGTGGTAGATGGTGAAGAGACAATTCAACCCTCTAAGGACCAGTGTTCAAGCAATTGAAGAACAACAATTATACATGTTCTACAACTGTTTAGATAGTGAAGCTAGGGATTAGCCAAGGACTATTGTTTATGACTTTTTGTAACAAGTTCACCTCAAGAAGTTCTAGTGGAATTTTCCTCCGCACCATAGGGGAAGAGAGGATGTACATGATTACACCACCTGGAACCTCTATAATATTTGCCTTATTTACTTTACGCATTTATTTATTTACTCAGCATCTACTTACAACATTTTGATAATTGATTGTTATACACTTCACTGTTCAGAAACTGACATTCATCAGAATTCAGTTTACTACACTCAGTTTTCATAAAAGAAAAACAAGATCAAGAAAAAGGCTAGAATTATATCCGTTGCCGGTTGACTCAGTTTTGATTAAGTCAGTTTGACTTAAACTCCGCTCAGTCAGCTTAATTCCACACAAGTTTCCAACTGGACCGTAATTTGTTTAAAATCCAGCTTAGGGAAAGTTTTTAGTGACAAGTTTATTCACCCCCCCTCTAAACTTGTGTTAGCCTTTCCAAGGGACCAACAGCTAGGTTGAGGGATGGCGGCCTGGTCATGCCATTTTCTTGGATGATCTCCAAGATGTGTATTCACAGTCTTAGAATGCCGGTATGCCCGACTACTGACGTATGTCTTGCTCATCCGGCGCTGGATGTATGAGGATTTCTTTTTTTTTTTGGAGGATTTCACTCTTGTAAAAAATTTCTCCTCAATGAATTCAATTGAATTTTTTTTTTCATTTTTTTTGCCCCCGACTCTTGTCGGAGACAGTGTTCGTTCTACCTCGGAGTTTTCAAAAAACAATTCATTGGTAAAGATCAAAAGGGGCTCGACGCCTTCACATTAAAATATCTTCTAAAAATAAGTTGGAGTCATTGGCCTTACATGTAATATTTTTTTGAGGTTGTCGGCGTTCTAGGGCCTGTTGAATTCGCAGCCCTATTTATCCCTGAGAACGTAGGTCCCCTTTTTGAATATTCTTGATACTTGCCAAGGACCCTCCCAATTTTCAACCAACTTTCCTTTGTCTGTCTTCTGGCCTGTAGCCTGCCTCTTACGTAGGACAAAGTCTTCTACCGGAAACGAGTGATCTCGGACACGCCGATCATGGTATCTTTTAGCGGCTTGTTTGTAATTAACCAACTGGGCTCGAGCCTTTAAACGTTTTTCTTCCGCCAAATCTAGTTCGACCTGTTGATTAATCGCATTGCCGGCCTCATCAAAGTGCGAGACCCGGATACTCGGGAGTGCCATCTCTACTGTTGGCATCGCTTCCGAGCCGTACGTTAGCGAGAACAGAGTCTCCCCTGTTGTTGCCTTTCGAGTTGTCCGGAGTGCCCAGAGGGATTCAGGCAGGTAGTCCACCCATTGCCGACCCTATCGTCTAGGAACTTTTTTAATAATTTTAATACTTGCTTGTTGGAGTTCTCCGCCTGACCGTTTCCTTGAGGGTAACACACCGAAGACTGCTAGTGTTTGACATTATGCTCTTTGCAAAAGTCGTCAAACTCATCCCTGAACTGTGGGCTGTTATCGGACATGATAGCTCACGGCACTCCGAATCGAGTCCAGACTTGGTCCAGTAGGAAATATATGATATCTTTGACGTGGATCTTCACAAGCGCTTTTGCCTCAATCCATTTTGTAAAGTAATCCACGGAAACGACAAAGTATTCGCATTTTGATCTGTCTTTTTTGAGCGGACCGATGAGGTCGATGGCCCACATGTCGAAAGGCCAAGCTGCGGTGACAATGCTCTGCTCCACTATAAGTAGTCTGGGATATCGCGGTTACCGGCATTTGTCACAGCTCTTAGCATATCTTTTGGCGTCTTCCGCCAGCTTTGGCCAATAGTACCCTGCTAATAACACCTTTTAGGTCAAGGTGCGACTGGAGGGGTGGCCGCCGCACACTCTCTCATGTAGCTCTGCGAGTACTCCCTGCACCTCATCTGGCCGCAGACACTGTTGTAATGGTTTCGAGAATGATCGCCGGTACAGAATCCCATTTAGGATTGTATACCGTGATGCCTTTTTCCTTAAAGCTTGAGCTTCTTTGGCGTCTTCTGGCAATATCTCATTTTCTATATATGCTTTTATTTCATCTGTCCTGGATGGAGTCGATGACTGAATATCCATGACTTCAGCCCGACAGACGGCGGGCTCCTCCAGATATTCAAACATAACCGCGGGGTTGCTGAACTCATCTTTAGATATTAGTTTGGACAAGTAGTCCGCCCGTTCGTTCTGTTCCCGTGGTATGCCCTTGAATTCGCAGTACTTGAAGCTGCTTCGTAGTTTTTTGACGAGGTTGAGGTACTTTTTGAGTACTTCATCCCTCATTTCGAACGTGCCGTTAATTTGGCATACTATCACTTGTGAGTCACAGAACACTTCTAGGCTCTCGACGCTTATAGATTTGGTTAGCTCTAGGCCGGCAATGACCGCTTCATACTCGGCCTGGTTGTTGAAGGCGGTGAAGTTGAATCGTAGGGTCTTTTCAATCTCTTCGGATGAACCCGGCTCCAAAAGTATTATCCCAGATCCACAACCATTTCGGATCGCAGCCCCGTCTGCATACATCTGCCAGCAGAGGGTCGGTCTGTTTGGCTCGACCTTAGCTGCCGTGCTCGGTTTGTCAACGCTCGACGAACTAGGCTGTCCGGTGGGCCTTTCCTCGTTGATGCTCATTTCAACTATGAAGACCACTAGGGCTTGGGACTTTATAGCCTTCCTGGGATCATATCGAATGTCGAATTCAGTCAGCTCAATGGCCCATTGTAGCATTTGGCATGAGAGGTCCGGCTTGTGTAGTAACTGTCATAGAGGACTATTTGTCAAGACCACAATTGTGTGCGAAGAAAAATAAGCCTGAGTTTTTGAGCGGCGACAACAAGCGAGTAAGCTAACTTTTCTTCATTAAGATAGCGGCTCTCAATGGGACTGAGGGACTTTGAAACATAATAAATGGGTTTTTTAAGGGTCCCATCCTCCTTAACAAGAGCAGCTGCAATGGCCCGGTCCGAAGCGGCCAGATACAAAAGGAGCTCATCCCCTAACACTGGGCTGACTAAAAGTGGTGGGCTGGCTAGGTACGTCTTGACGGCTTGAGAACATTCCTCTGTCCACTCAGAGGTTTTGTTTCCTTTGAGGATTTTAAAGAACGGGAAACATTTGTCCACGGATCTGGAGACAAATCTTCCCAAGGCGATGATTCTCCCATTTAGCCTTTGAACTTCTTTCACACATCTTGGCTCCTTCATGTTGGCCAAGGCCTGGATCTTTTCAGGATTCGCCTTTATCCTCCTCTGAGTTACCATGAAACCTAGGAATTTACCGGCTTGGACTCCAAAGGTGCATTTTGCGGGATTCAGCTCCATAGAATGTGCCTTGACGTTGTTGAAAGTTTCTTGAAGGTCGGCTAGATGGTCAGCACTGGCGGACTTGACGACCATGTCGTCGATGTAAGCTTCCATATTCTTGCCGATTTGGGAGCCGAACACTTTGTTAACCATCCTTTGGTATGTAGATCCATCATTTTTCAACCCAAACGACATCATCTCGTAGTAATACATTCCACCCGCAGCTCGGAAGTCCGTCAACTTTTTTTCTTTGCCGGACATCATAACTTGGTGGTACCGTGAGTACGCGTCCAAGAAATTCAACATTTCGAAGCCGGCTATCCGGTCGACCATTCTATCGATTCTGGTCAGCTCCTAGGGATCCTTCGGACAAGCCTTGTTCTAGTCGGTGAAGTCGACGTGCATGTGCCATTTTCCAATATGTTTTTTGACCATTACCACATTGGCCAGCCAGGTCGGGTATTGAAGTTCTCAAATGATTCCGACCTCAATTAGCTTGCTTACCTCGACCTTAATTGCATCCACTTTTTCCACGGAGAACTGTCGAGCCTTTTTTCCACATGTTGGCACGGAACGAACCGATACCGAGTTCCCAGTGTCATTCCTAGAAGTGGACCTTCTCCGATTTATTATATTTCTGGCATCAGTCCCGGTTTAGGCATTGTCCCAGTCTGCGGTGGGGTTTTCCATTATAGGATCCTTATTTCCCTGGTGATGAGGGTCCCTTGCGGATCCCTTTCCTAGAGTAGGTGGAAAGTGGACTTTGTCCTTGCTCCCTGCCATATATCGAGTTCTGATTGGGTGGTTGTGCTAAAAGTAAAATAGTACTCTGACTCCCAACTGCTCTGACACTCACCTACCATGTACTGTTTGATGATTATCTGGGCGGCGTGTCGTGGATATTTGCTGATAACGAAATATCCGGTGAGTTTGTCGCTGGAGCCGATGTACAGATGTCAGAATTTGGGGAACAACTGTGATTTCTCAAGCATGAAGTTCCAAAAACTCCAATATCCTACAATGCAGTATGTAAATCCTTATCCTGATATGATATTCGGGAACTCAGGCAAGCATGCAACGACTACTAAGAGAGCGTTCCACTAAGCGTGAAAATCAGCGTCAACTCAGGACCTCTTTCTTAGAATGAAAATGTCGAGTGTTTAAGTTTCTTGAGAGCACATTCAACAGCTTCAAGCATATCTAACTTTCTCCATGAATGTGTAACTACCAAGGACTAAAAAAGAAAGCTCTGAAGCGTAGTTTCCGAAAAGGAAACGTACGATGCCAACTCCGGCGAACTTCTTTGTGTAAAAGTCACGAGAAAGGTGATGATTGAAACGCAAACTCGTGATTCTAAACAGGAAGTCGAGGAGGTTACCTTGTTATGATGTTATTCTGACGCTGAGTTCAGGATGTTAAGTTAACTGTGCGAGAGCTGGAAGCTTTAGTTGAGAATTTAGCTGTGGGTGACTTGGAGAAGAAGAGTTTTCCCCGTAGCCGCCGTGAGTTTTGCAGATGGTGAATCGGAAGCAAGCTAAACACCTTCGACTTCCCGGTAACGGAGCCAACTGATAACGTCGGAAATATCTTGGGTGTTCAGCGGTGGTGTAATGATGGATATCTGGCTATTTTGATGACATAAATGGTGGTGGTTCACGATGGAGCTATGTATATAAGTGGTGGTGCCGTACTACCGGTGGAGAGAATGAGAGAATTTGGCTTTTCCTTATCCTTTTATATATTCAGTAATCGTCCCATTGTGGGGGTTACATATGGCCCTATTTATAGGGAAGTTGTTTACAAAACGAAGAATGATTACAATAAAGGACATAATGTGTGCGGATAGACAGAGTGCTCAGTCCGCATGAGATTCAGGGCGACTCCGGACTTTGGGCTTGTCCCCATACCTATAGGTTACCCTGGTCATGGCCGGTCTTTATGCTCCCAGAGGCGTGCGATCGGTCCCTTGAGGATCCGACGGACACGGAGGTGGGCCCGGTTACGGGTCCGGGCCGGAAGTCGGGTCCGCCCTATCAGTAAGGTCTCCTTTTTGTAGCATAAACAGATTTGAAATCTTTGAGTAGATCATCAGTATGTTGTACTCTGCCAGGTGCAGGTTCTCTGAATTGATTGATATCTGCCTCAAATCTCTTTTGGTTGTAAACTCTTGCTGTTTCTTTTGCTTCTACCAGTAAGTTGTACTCTTCCAGGTGTAGGTTCTCTGAATTTATTGATATCTACAATCTCTTTTGGTTGTAAACTCTTGCTACTTCTTTTGCTACTGCTGTACTTCCTTCCCCCTTGTTGGCATCATCAATAAAACGATTGAGGAGGCCTAGAATACTCTCCTGAGAAGTGACCATATTACTCAGCTGTACTTCCATAATCTCAGTTCTTAAGTCAACTGCAGTAATCCTTCCTTGAATGGTCTGTTCCAGCAGATTGATCCTCTCAGTAACCTTAGGATCAATAGCAGCAGGGTGGGGTACCTCAACTGGTTTGGGCAAGCTTATCAACTTTCTTGTGTAATGAGGTAATTTGCTTAGCCATCTTCTTATCTCTGTTTATAACTTCATTTTTTACACGAGCAACCTCTCTCAGCAAATTTGAGGGAGGTGAAGTTTGATGCAGCTGTCTCAGTAGTTCTTCCTCTGTTTTCCACTAAATTCATCAAATCTTCAAATCTCCTCTCACTTCTATTTAGTTGAGTCCTCTGTTGGGTAATATCATCCCTTACAGCTCTCAACTCTTCCAAAACATGCACTGGAATATCATTCATTCCAGCCATACCTCCAGCAACTCCTCTAGTAGGCTATTCCGCATTGTCCTCAGCCCTAGGTTGCCTTACAAAAATTGCTCTTGTCTTGTCCCTTTCAGCAGGTTCAGGACCCTACTCAAACACATTTCCAAAAAGTTCTTCAAATACATGTTCTGGCTCAGGTTGATTTTCTTGTGCAGCTTCCACAATAGGTACTTCCTCAAATATAGGTACATTTGGTTGTTGGGGCTCTTCTTCAGCTTCTTCTCCAGGCGTTTGGAACTCCTCATCATTGAAGTTATAATCCACCAGCTTCTCATCCTTATTAACAACAGTCTGCTGACCATCTTTGCCTTCAACAACCTTTTCTTCAGCATGCTGTTCTACAACAGCTTGTTCCACCGGATTTTGTTCCAAAGTAGCCTATTCTACAACAACCTCCACACTATGTACAAGGGATTCCTCCAATCCCATCATCAGATCCAACCTTTGTCCTAATACTGTTTGTTCCTCAGTACTTAGGACCTCATGTTCCGACATGTATTCAGGTGTTGTTTGTAACTCAGCAACCTGAACCACCTCTTCAATAAAGACATGAGGAAATATAGCCAAGTTTTCCTCTAAAACAGCTCCAGCATCAGTCACCTTCTGTAATGCATTTGCAACATGTGATAAGGTTTCTTGAGTGTCAAACCACTCCTGATATTGAGCCGAGTCCTCTAAACTTATGTCAGCTTCTTCAAATAGAAGAACAACATCATAAACAATGGACATCATTGCATCTTCAAGTGATGTTGATACATCAAGCTGTATCTCAAAATCCTCATTGTAAACAGCTTCCAGCTCTTCTTCCAACTTGTCAGTCTGCTGAGCCTCTGTAGACTTGTAATCTTCCGCAGGCTGATCTGCTGCTTGCTCAGTAGATCCTTGTCCATCCTCTTCTATAGGTCTTTGCATTGTAGTACCACTGGACTGTCCTGGAAACATAGGATGATCATCATCAGAATCAGATGAAGATGAAGATGAATTCCATTCTGGTTCGAAAGTGGATACTTTCAAAAATCAGATGAAGATGAAACATAGGATGATCATTGGATGATACTCGGCAGCCCAAAAGTATTAATGATTTTTGAAAGTATCATTGGATGATCATCATCACTATCAGGTGAACAAGTTGTGTTGGCTGGAATTAAAGGTTCTGGAAACCTTCAAAGTATCATTGGACCCTCTTGAAATCTGGATCAACTCTTTCTTTCTTTGATTTATTTTACTTCCTTTCATAGGGAATTGTAGGCTTCCTTGGAATAGATTGTTCAACTTGTTGTTCTCCAAAGATTTCAACAAGATGACTTAGTGTATCCTCAGCAGATACAAATAGGTCAGTAGGTTTTTCAGGTTGTACATTTTTACCTACTACCTTCAACTGTTCAACACTTGGTTCCCCCTAACTCATATGCGCATCAGTAGGGTCTGCAACATTTGTTCTTCCCCTTGAGTTGTAGCATCCATAGCAGGGTCTTGAAAAGGTACAACAACTTCCACAGCAGGTTTAGGTGCAGCAGTATGGTGTGATTCTTCAATTTTTTGTTCAGTAGCAACCTCAGCAGCCTCAGTAGGCTCAACAACCTCTTCTTCAACTTCTGCTTCCTTTTGGGCTTCCAGAACCTTTAATTCAATTCTGTTCCATGAACCATCTTCTTTGCAATCTGCTTTCTTCTTTTTGCAGGTTGCTGCCGAGTCTCAAAAAGTTCTTGTTCTAACTGCTCTTTGCTAGAAGCTTTCCTCTTTCTTGAATCTTCCTTAAGTTGTTCTTTTAAGATCTCAGCAGGAGTCATCTTTGCAACTCTAGTAGGCTCAATAGCCTCAATTTCAACTGGAGCCTTAGTAGACTCAACAATGTCTATTGGTTGCTACCTTGTCCTTTTAGGCTTTAATAGCTCGGTTATCTTTCTTGTATCAGCAGCCTTTCTTTTTCTGTACAGGCTTCTTTGATGTAGCAGGCTGGACATCATTTTTAGCCTTAGATCTCTCTTCCTGCCCACCACCATAATTGTCTTCACAATCATGATCACTTTCAGTTCTTTCATCATCTCCTTCTTCATTATCATCCAAACCATGGATAAGATAATTGATCTCTGGTTTGTACCTTGTCTTGTTGATTTTTGCAGGTGCAACATCAGCAATCTTCAAGTTATTCAGCAGGGCCTGAATCATCAAACCCATAGGCTTTGTCTTGGACTTCCTTGTTCCATCTCTATCTTCTGTCACCACTTTTTTCATGTACTGAACAAAGAATCCGGCCCAATCAAACTTCAAGCTCCTGTAGATGATTATCAGTAGGTCTATCTTTGACCTAGAGAGTGTATCAAGACTTCCACTAAATCCAAGAATATTTTTGACAATAATCTTGCTCAGCAGGTTATATTCCAATCTATTATTCTTCACATTAATACTCAAGACTGTTGGTACAGACTTGTTTGTCTTTATTGATTCAACAAACTCCATTCTTGATAACTCCATCAACTCAAGATTTGTAGGAGCACCATTTCCTGGTCCAAATCCAAACACTTCCCTCAGTAGGTCTGAAGTGATTTCAATCTGCTGGGCATTAACAGTTGTAGTGAATGCCTCTGTATCATCTTTTATCACCATATTCTTCCAGAAATTCACAACATTTGTATATGAGATGCTTTCCAATCTTAGATTTAGGACATCTTCTAGTCCTTCACATCTTTTGATTCTTCTTCCAATGTTGATGCCCAACTCAGACTTGTTAGCATCAACAACAAAGCCTTTAACACTTTGGCTTGTACCAATATGAACATCTCCTTTATCCGCCATTGTATAAGTTTGAAAAAGATGAAGAAGAAAGCTTACAAATCCGTGTTCACACTTGTATATTTTCAGAGAAAATCGATCTGAGGTCTGTATGTAACTTCAGTGTATGAGTGTGTGTATATAAGGAAAGAAAGTGGGTAATAACTGTCCGGCAAGTACTGTACACGTACTGTAGCATTTAACCACGATTAATCTTGGAATAAATATGATGTTGCCACGTGTCCCACTAACTTATCCCATTAAGAGTTGTAACCATTGGATATTGTAACCGCAGTTATAATGGATAAGAATAATATCCGTTTACTATTGACTTTCATTATAGTTTGACTGTCTACATAACGTATAAGTCAGCATACTTGGTCTTTATTAGATTTGAGCTGCAACAAGGTTCCTTCAATTTTACTCTACAGACCATAAGATGGCTCAACAGCCTGCTGACAGTAGTACTCTGCTGATCTTCATATAGTTTAGTTTTGTCCAACTGATAATACAAGATGAAGTTTAATACCAATGACTGATCTGTCAAGTGAGCTCACCCAACAGTACCAAGACCAATTCACTTGGTAACCTCATTTTCTCAATTGTCCAAACTATTCAAGTTCATGGAATTGTTGAGACCAATGACTAATCTACCAAGAGAGCACACCCAGCAGGGCACATACTAATCCCCTTGGTGAATTCTAGTACTCTGCTGACCAATTAATATATCAGTCAACTTTTATAATGCCAAGTTCAGTTCTTAACTTAACAAATCTTTCACTATCCAATGGTTTTGGAAAGATGTCAGCAAGTTGATATTCAGTAAAGATGTAAAGAACTACCACATCTTTCTTTTCCACATGATCTCTTATAAAATGATGTCTTACATCAATGTGCTTGGTTCTAAAGTGCAAAATTTTATTTTCTGTGATAGCAATTGCACTTGTGTTGTCACACATTATGGGAATTTATTTTTCTTCAATCCCATAATCCCTTAATTGCTGTCTTAACCATAGTATTTGTGCATAGCAACTTCCAGCAGCAATGTATTCAGCTTCAGCAGTGGAAGTGGATATTGAATTCTGTTTCTTGCAAAACCAGGAAACATGTCTATTTCCCATCAACTTACAAGTTTCTGTTGTGCTTTTTCTATCAATCTTGCATCCAGCATAATCAGATTCTGAGTAGGTTATAACTTTGAAACTTCCATCTTTTGAATACCATATCCCTACTCCCAAAGTCCTTTCAGATACTTGAGAATTCTCTTGACTGCAGCTAAGTGACTTTCCTTAGGTTTAGATTGATCTTGCACAAACACCAACAACAAATGATATATCAGGTCTACTGATAGTAAGGTACAACAGACTGCCTATCATCATTCTGTATAATGTCTAATCAACATCTTTGCCTTCTTTTTCTTCATCCAATCTGATGCTTATACTCATAGGAGTTGATACCTTAGTGCTATTTTCCATACCAAAATTCTTTAGTAGCTCCTTGGTATATTTAGTTTGATGAATGAAGATTCCATCTTTCAATTGTTTGACTTGCAATCCTAAAAAGTAGTTCATTTCTCCCATCATACTCATTTGGAACTTGCTTTTCATGAGATTAGGAAAAAAAATTCACACAGCAATTCATTTTTAGAACCAAAAATTATGTCATCAAATAAATCTATACCAGTAAGGTGCTGTCCCCTTCATTGATTCTGAAAAGAGTCTTATCAATGGTGCCTTTGGTAAAACCATTGTCCATTAAGAATTGAGATAAGGTTTCATACCATTCTCTTGGTTCTTGTTTCAAACCATAAAGTGCCTTATTGTGTCAGTACACTTTATCTTTTTGATCTCTAACTTCAAAACCAAGAGGTTTCTAAACATAAACATCTTCTTCCAGAATGCCATTCAAAAAGGCACTTTTGACATCCATATGGTATACTTTGAAGTTTTTATATATAGCATATGCCAAAAATAATCTTATTGCTTCCAATCTTGCAATTGGGGCATATGTGTCATCAAAATCTATTCCTTCTGCTTGAGAATAGCCTTTTGCCACTAGCCTGGCCTTGTTCCTAACAATGGTACCAGTTTCATCCAATTTATTTCTGTATACCCATTTTGTTCCAATTATATTTGCATTATTAGGCCTCTCCACTAGTGTCCAAACTTGGTTTCTTTCAAATTCTTTTAATTCTTCTAGCATAGCAATTATCCAATATAGATCAGATATTGCTTCTTCAACAACTCTAGGCTCCATTTGAGATAGAAAACAAGTAAACATAGCTTCCAATTGTCTTCTAGTCCTTACACTTGTTGTATGTTACTAATTACTTGTTCAATTGGGTGATCCTCCAACCATTGTAAATCTTGATTTGTTTGATTTACAAGAACCTCATCTTCATGAGGTCTCTGCTTTCTTTGCTTGATGAGGAAGCAAGCGAGATCCTTGAACAACATTTGTTGTTGCATCAGTAGTGTTACCAGTAGGTTCTTCAGCATGCCAAAGTCTGAAACTTTTAAGTCATTTATATTTTCCAAAACATCAACATATTCTGGATAATTGACTTGCAGATTCTCAGCAGGTTCTGAACCTTCATCTTCCATTCCAGTGAACTTATGTTCATCAAACACAACATGTATTGATTCTTCATGTTTTAATGTCCTTTTGTTCAGTACCCAGAATGCATTGCTGACTGAAAAATATCCCAAAAAGATTCCTTCATCTGATTTTGGTTGGAATGCCTTCAGTTGTTCCTTATGATTCAAAATAAAATATTTACTTCCAAATGGAAGGAAATAAGATATATTTGGTTTTGCTTCCATTATATATTTCATAAGGTGTCTTCAACAACTTTTTGTTTACTGAGGTCCTATTTTGTGTGTAGCATGTTGTATTGATTGCTTCAGCCCAATATCTTTCTGGTAGTAATGCTTCACAAATCACAGTTCTCCCTGCTTCTTTCAAAGTCTTGTTTCTTCTTTCAGCAACCCCATTTTGCTGAGGTGTACCAATAGCTGCTAATTGATGCAGCAAACCATTCTGTTCATAGAATTCCCTTATGACTTTGTTAAGAAATTCAGTACCCTTATCTGAACTAATCTTCACTACTGTCAAACTTTTCTCATTTTCCAATCTCTTCAAAAGTTCAGGCATCTTTTGAAGTGTTTCACTTTTCTTGTTCATAAATATTACCCAAGTGTATCTTGAATAATCATCCACAACTACAAAAGAGTACTTCTTTCCTGTAACACTTGTTGGTATTACTATACCAAATAAATCCATATGCATCAGCTCTAAAACTCTTTTTGTTGATTGTTTAGTCTTGGACTTGAAGCTTTCCTTTGTTTGTTTACCTTGCTAACATGCATCACATATACCATCCTTTTTGAATGTGATCTCAGGTAAGCCAATCACCAGTTTCTTTTTCACTAACTGATTGATATCATCAAAATGGAGATGATTCAACTTTTTATGCCACAACCAATTCAATTCTGACTTGGTATGCACTATAAGCATGTTTCTGGAATAGCAGGAGACCAATCCACAAAATACATTTTTTGTTGTCTTCTTTCAGCCAACACAACTTGTTCACCTCTTTCACTAGTGACCTTGTAACCCATGTCAAAGAATTGTCCAGTGCTCAATAGGTTGTAGTCCAGTCCTTCCACATATGCAACGTTCTTGATTAGCAGTGCATTCCTCACCAGTGTTCCATATCCTCTTGTATATCCTGGTGTGTTTTTGTTGCCAAAATTGACTATTAGACCATCTTTTGCCACATAGTTTGTTAAACAGTGTTTATTCTTTGTCATATGTCTGGAACATCCACTGTCAAAGTACCAGACACCCTAAAAAACAAATTTAATGTGTTTTAGGTACCCAAAACTGTTTGGGTCCATAGTGGTCAGTGGTAAGCATGACCCTTGACAAATTTCCATAAGGTCTTCTTTGAAAAGCATTACACTTTTGTTCATATATGTATCCTACATTTCCATAAGATCTAAGATTTGGTTGTGTAGGATTTACATATGGTTTCTGGCCTTTTGGGACAAAGTTTTGTTTGAAGTGATTTCTATTGTTAGAAGCACCAGTATAACCATAAGGTTGTTGTCTGTTAGGAACAACCATGTAATATGGAGTCTGCTGAGGTCCCTGCTGAGGTCTTGAATAACTCCTCTACTGAGTCCTCTACTGGTTCCATTGCTGAGGTTTTACCCAAGCATTATGGTTATGTCTATTCTTTCTAGTTGTAGGGGCATGAATATTCCAATCATCATTAGTAGGGAACAATCTACCTTTCCTCCTGAGATAAGTATCTCTTGAATGATTAACATTTTTAGGTTTAGGATTCTTATATTTGAAATATTTCAGATTTTTGCCCTTTTGTGGTCCAGCAGACTTTGCAGCAGGTCTGCTATCACCAGGTCTAGAAGGTCCAGCTGTCCTACCCTTGGATATACCTTTCTATTGGGTACTGTTGACCTTTTGGAATTTTGATTTTTCTTCCTTGAAGCCTTCTCAGTAGACTTCACTGCCTCAACAAACCTTTTTGGGAGTTGGATTTTGTGCAGGCACAAACTTAGGACCAATTCTGGTACTTGGTTCAGCTGCCTTACTGGATCCACCCTTAGTAGATTGTTGAGTTTCAAATCCAAGGCATGTTCTATCACCATAAGGCTTTCCAGATTTGAATGCAGTGGTTGAACAAGATTGTCTTGTGATTCAAGAATTTCTTTAATGTACTGATAGGCTTATGTTGAGTCTGTCCATAATCTTTTTCCTTACCTTTGAGAATTCTTAATTCAACATTTAATCTTTGAATTTCTACTTGAGTGCCTCTTTTTCTGCCTTCACAATCTCATAACTAGATTTTATTTTCCTCAGTTGATTATGGATGGCATCCAAAGGTTCTTCACTGTCAGAATTTTTTTGATTTGAACCACAAGTAGATTCACAATCACTTTCAACAGGAGTGTTTACGGATACATAATTGTATACCTCCTCAGTCTCATCCATATTTTCCATTAAAGAATAGTCATCCATATCAACTATGAGTGCAGTGTCATCTGATTCATTTCCTTTTTCTGATTCCACTTCATAGCCAGATTCTTCATCAGCAACTAATGCTTTCTTGCCAGATCTTCTTTGCTGACTTTTGTTCTTCATAGGTCTGGACAGTCAGGTCTGAAATGTCCAGGTTTCTTGTAGTTGAAGCAAAGATAATCAGGTTCCTTCTTTTGTTTCAAGTCAGGACAATCAGGTTTGAAGTGTCCTGGTTTCTTGCAATGAAAACACAAGTATTCAGTATCCTTCTTGGATTTTTCCTTTTTCTTTTCACTTGATTTCTTGGTGAAATTCCTTGGAGAACCCCTTCCTGTCTTCATCATTCTGATTTTCTTGCCCAGTAGGGCTTTTTGTTCTTGCATTTCATCCAGTAGATCATCTTGACCACCTGATGATTCTTCTTTATGTGCAGCAGCCAATGCAATAGTCTTTGGTTCTTCCTTTTCAGTATCAGGAACAAGTTTCTTGCTGAATTCATAGGCCTTGAGATCTGAAAATAATTTAAAGGTATCCTCTTCATGTAGTCTCCTGGACTCTTCTATAATAGTAACTTTCATTTCCCAAACTTCCTTTGCAGGTAGGGCTTCTAAGATTCTTGTGTTGATCTCTTCTTTTGTGTACACTACATTCAGTAGGGTGAGTTCATCCATGATAGATTGAATCTTGACTCTATTTGTTCAATGGTTTCATTTGATTTTTCATTTTGAAATCTTGGAAAATTCTTTTGGCTACACTGACTTTGTTTTTCTTGATAGCATCAGTGCCTTCACAGATTAGTTGTAACTTTTCCCAAAGTTCCTTAGCAATCTTGCAATCCTTCACTTTCATGTACATATTGCTATCGAAGGTTCTGTAAATGATATCAATAGAAATATTGTTGAGGTTTGCTCTTTTCTATCTTCAAGACCCCACTCTCTTTTGGCTTTGGAACAAGCGTGTTTCACTTGCCTACGATTATGGCTTTTGTGATCTCCAAAGGGTCCATCGCTTAGCACATCCATCATTTCATCATGTGTTGTAGTTAAATAAGCCTACATACGACGTTTATAATCATCATAACGATCAAGAGAGCACATAAACATAGTCCTAGCATACTGATTGTTATCCATGATACAAAGATTTGAAAATCAGAAAGTTGAAAAAGTTTTCAAAAAGTTTTCACAAGCACAACGAGTAGGATTACTTCAGAACAAAAGCACTGATCTGATACCAATTGTTGGTCCCTTGAAAAGGCTTTGGTTAAGTTTAGAGGGGGGAGGGGAGAATAAACTTAACACTTAAAACTTTTGGAGTTGACAAACTCAGCAAACTCAGTAGTCTGCTGACTAACATTAGTCTGCTGACTATTAAGGTTACTGAATTTGTTGAAGCAGAATATATTTAAATTAAGCCTTATTACTTGTTGTTAAAAAAATGATACTAAGTAATTGATACTTAGTAGTGTAAGTGTGTGATTCAGTTGCTAGTTTCAGTAGGTTGATGTGATCAGTATGCTTATAAACTATAATGCAGAATGTAAATGCAGTAAAGTAAAGTAGGCAAGAATTATAGGGGTTCCAGGTGGTGTAATCATGTCAGTCCACTCTTCTCCTATGATGTTGGAGGAAATTCACTAGAGATCTTTGAGGTTGAAGTTACAAAAATCCCTAAGTTGTTTGTCCTTCACCAATGACTATGGCTTCACAAACTGAAAACTGGAAACAGGTAGGATTGTTGCTTCAAAGTCTTTCACTGGTCCTGATGCCTGTTCACCAGCTCCACCACAACCAACAGTCATTGACACCCAAAGGATGCTTCTCTGTCTTCAGCAAACTTCTTGTAAAAGAAGGTTTGAATCAAGTAAGTGATTCAGCTTTCAACAGCTTGATCAGGATGAAATGATCAGCAGCTTGAGGTCTTCAAGTGTGTATACTTGATGTAACTTGATAGTAGGTTACACTTGAATAAATTTCTTGATCAGTAAGCTTAAGCTCAGTATATGTCAGCAGGGTGTTTTTCTTGATTTAACTTGATAGGTTCGTATGGATTATATGTTCATCTATTTTTCATCATCTTTCATCTGAGTCAGGACTCTCCTATTTATAGGTGTGAATCCTGTGACTTATGTTTGAATTTCAAACATAGCCTTTTCAGACTTGTCTCCATCTTGACTTGCTTTTTCACAGTTCATAGTACCGACACTGCCAGTCAGCTTTTTGTCAGTTTTCAAACTGTCCACCCTTTGATTTATATCTATTGGATAAAGCTCTGAATCTTTCCAACGTTCCTTTTATCTTGACCATTGATTTGTTGACAAAATCAAGGCTTGTAATCCATCCTTATCCATTTAATCTTCCAATGTAACCTTTGATTAAATCGAATTTTACATTCAGTAGACACCTGGGGAATATCAGTCTACTGAAGTGGATATCTGTCAGTTGATTTAAGTCTGATGTGTTTCTACAACACTTTAGCTGACTACTTTACATCTAAATTTTTATTGTGAAGTTAGAGTACACAATTTTGAACATAGGTAAGTTCCAATCACCACTTAACATATGGAACTTAGACCTTGTAAATAAGGTATATGTAATAAGTTTAGGTCATCACAAACTTCCCTAAATTCTAATTTCATATCCTTAACTTTAAATACTATGTTTGATCCCTTAGCCTAAAATAACTGAGTTTGAACCCTCAGCCTTTAGTCTTCAGCAGGTCCCTAGTTAGTCTACTGACCTAGACACTCTACTGACCTAGACAGATCCGCTGATAAATTCAGCTGACCTACTTACAGTGCTTGTTTGATCAAACCTACACAAAGATCAAACTCTAATAAACCTATACATTTGATCAATACATCTTTTTGCCTTTGCTCTATAACAGCTAGTATGGCACTCATCATTAAAACTTAAAATATGTCCAACACTCTTATTGGGAAAACAAACAACCACAATACCACACGTATCACAAATACCCACAAAGTCTTCCCCTTGACACGCAACGGAATTAAATGAGGCAGCCCCAACAAAGATAAATCACAAATAAAGGGAAACGAAAACACAATAAAATCAACACCACAATTTTAACATGAAAAACCCCTCTCGATGTGAGAGAGTAAAAACCACAAGGCTGAGGCCCACAAAAATCTCCACTAATCAGAAAAAGATGATACAAATGTGTTTCAAACACATCAACCAACTCAAATACACCAAAGCATCAACTAAGAATGCAAAATACAAGAGTTGTTGAAAAATATCACCGGAAACGCAGTAGTCAGGTCGGTGCAAGATTCCCGGAAATTCAACCGTTGAAATGTAAATCCACCGTTCAGATTGAAGAAGAATGAGAGATGAACAATCCCTCAAAATTTCACGCCGATTCGATGTCCTATCGTCGCCGGAAAGAGACTGCTGCAACACCAAAAGGGGCTACGGATTTTCTCCCTTTTGCCTCTCTTTTGATTGTGAAGATTAGGGATAAATTAACCTAATTTATTCCCTTAAATACTACTTGACATATTCTTATTTTTCCAATTATTTAGTGGGCTTGGGCTCCACAAAGGAGTGATCCACCCAACAAATCTCCCCCTCACGACATTGTGGAGGAATTCGCCATTCCCACAATAGAACGACATATCTCAAGCTTCTCCCTTGTCGACGCTTTTATCAACATATCTGCACCATTGTCATCCGTGTGCACTTTTTCAAGTTCTAGCAACTTCAACTCCAACACATCACGAATCCAATGATAACGAACATCAATGTGCTTGGTCCTAGAATGAAATGTTGCATTCTTACCAAGATGAATAGCACCCTGGCTATCACAAAGAAACACATTTTGATCTTGCTTCAAACTGAGATCTTGGAGAAACTTCTTCATCCACAACAACTCTTTACACGCTTCAGTTGTTGTAATATACTCAGCTTCAGTATTTGAAAGTGCAACACATTTTTGCAACCTCGACTGCCATGACACAGCTCCCCCTGCAAATTTAACCAAATATCTTGAAGTAGACTTGTAAGAATCAACATCTCCTGCCATATTAGAATCAGTGAAACCAACACATGTTTTTCACCACCAAAAGCAAGGCATAGTACCCCTGAGATATCTCATAATCCATTTCACAGCATTCCAATGCTCTCTACCATGATTAGAAAGAAAACGACAGACCTTACCAACTGCATAAGCAATGTCTGGTCTAGTACATACCATTGCATACATCAAACTACCCACTGCTGAAGCATACGGGAACTTCTGCATCTTTTCCTTTTCATCATCGCTAGAAGGACACTGTTTGATACTCAACTTGAAATGAGATGCAAGTGGACTGGACAAAGCTTTAGCATCACTCATACTAAATATCTGAAGCACCTTCTTTATGTACATCTCTTATGATAAATAAATTTTCCCAAAAACTTGTTCGGTAAAAACGTGTTTTAAATTTATAAACCGAAACACCCCAAGTATAAGGTTCGTAGTATAGGGTGTTTACGGGTCGTCCTAAGGGAGTGGAATGTTTATCGGATTCAAATATAAATCTATATCAATTATGTCACAATTATCTATCTAAACTAGAGCTGAAACTAACTAAAACCTTAACCTAAGAATTAAAACTAAAACAGGAAATAAAAACAAGCAGAAAATAAGAAAACAGAAAAACGGACGAACGTTCACTTTGATGAACGAGCGTATGGAAACGAAATCTAATGGACGAGCGTGCGCTATTGCGGACGGCGTCGATTATGAATCAAGCGCGAAAAGTGCAGGAAAACAGCAGGAAACTAGGGTTTATATAACTAGAACTTAAACTAAACTTAATCTAAACGATTCGATTAATAAACAATTAAAGGAAAACACAGCAAGGCGACTAGATTCCACCCATCAACCAACAATCCCAACTAGATGGTGATTAAAAATACATAGTTTTTAGTAGTGATTTATTCACGAATTCAATCAAATATCTTTAATCAAATTCCTAAGGTTTCGTTTATCTTTTCAAACAAACTAAACATGCAATCAACACGAAATCACGAGATTGTTTCCAAACTCTTACTCAACTAATCATGCATAATCTCTTAAAACACAATTAGATGCATTACTTTGAATAAAAGAGAACTCAAATAAACATACTTTCATAAATTTATTCAAGCATAAATTAAACACAGATCGTTTCATCAAATCTTAATTCAATAAAACTTAAGCAATACAAAACAGATCAAAAGTAATGAAAAACTATGAAATAAACTCACTAAACATAAGCATCGAACTCTCTAGTTGGTTTGTGTTGTTGATAGGCTTCCTCCGTCGACTCACTGCAAGGCTTTTAGCCAACAATCATGTTGAAGATGATTGTTGGATTGGAGAAATTCATCTCTATGGAATTAGGGTTCTGGCCGCAGCTTTTTGGTGTGAAAGTGCGATCTCAATGATTTTGTGGTATATAGTATCCAATTAGGGTTGGGGCTGCCGCTTTATTTATAGGATTTTAAGGCGGCTAGGGTTAAGTCGGCCTTGAACGCCCGTCTGGTCTCGTGGACGCCCGTCCCGTAATGCTCGACGCTGAGTAAACGCCGTTCATCCTCCGTCTGAACTCTCTGAATGTAAAATACGATTCTGGACGCCGCATGGACGCCGGGCGCTTGATTCATACGCCTGCTCAAGATCGATGAGACGCTCGTTCGATGGACGGGATGCGACGCCGGTGGATCGCTTTTAAGGTCGGATTTCATCATCTTTATCCAATTTCTTTGAGCCAATTCCAACTCTATCTTGAATAATTCGACTTGAGCTTCATTTATCCACTTATAGCACTCGAAAATCAACACCTACATGATAAATAAACAATGCAAAAACGTAATAAAATCCAAATAATAATAATTCCATTAAATTAACACTTAAAATCATCAATTTTGCATACAACCCTCTTAAAATCATCTTTATTAAATAATTACACTTAAACCCTTAATTCTCATGTAAATTACGCAAATGTGGGGAAAATAATAATGAAATAAACCTTTAATAATCATATAAATATGGCCTTAACAACACCCCCACACTTAGCTTTTTGTACGTCCTCGGACAAAACAATCAAAACTATAGCTCAACTTTATAAATAATCCACATAGATCTCTAACTCACGTAACGAAAGATACAACAACTATAGCAAATGATACCAACACGAGATAGATTCTGTGTATGTGTGACAAGCCATTCTCAATCTAACAAGCCTTTCAAAGAAATATCCTCTCAAAGATTCCAATGACTATCCTAGTACAGATAAGTTAATAGCTCCACTCAAAGCCTTCCCACGCACTCAAGAGGGATAATCCCTACAACATATCATGCGGTTCTACTGAGTATAAGATCCATGATAACAAAGACTTTACTTTATTCTTATTCATCATTTTTCAAAATTTTCAAATTTGACGCATATCAGAATGAGCTCTTACCCATCATAGTAGAATAGGATGTTTCGTGATAACACCCTACCTTCTCAAATCATAAGGTAGCTATAAACTGACTATCGTGAGCTATTGGTCATCATAGTGGTATAGGACATTCGAGGTATACCCTACCGCACTCAAATCATAAACCAGCTTCCGACAAACGTATTTATTAATAATTGCTCACTCACTTTATTTATTCACTTTTCAAAGTCATAAGTTACATCTCACTTATCACATTCAAACTTTATGATATTCACAGCACACGGTCTAACTTAGGTGTAACTATACTGACCTTCCTAAGATAAATCATTAAAAATAATGAAAGGATATAATTCAAAAGTCATGCTTCAAAATCAAAGGCTCTCGTGAGTGAAAAACGAAACTATCTCCATAAAAGTAAAACATGCTATAATTATCTCACTAAGTCACATACTATCATCGTTAGAAAACTACAACTAGCAAGCATCTAGTTCCAATTATATGCTCGAGACTCACAAAAATTTTTTAAATTCCACAGAAATTTAACATTCACTCATATTTCAAAGGATATAGCATAAAAACATACCCAAACACCCCCCCACACTTAAATCACATTATGTCCTCGGAATGTGCGTAATAAAAGAAAAAGAAAACTTAGTTTGGTTTCAACAAAGTGGGTTGTCGGATGAAAGTTGGCAGAGGTCAGGCCGGAGCATGAATATACCGCTGCAACTCGAATAGACAACACTGGACAGTAGTAACTCGAAAACCTGCTCAAAAGTATCTGCAACACTCGACATACCATATAATCTCGGGGTACACGGGGTATATGAGCAACACATAACACAAAACACTCACAATGAACGTAGGAGGAATAACCATCAACACAAAATCAACTAAAGTATTATTTCTAAAACAATAAAACAAAACAACCTAAGAAAAGGAAACGAACAAAGAAAACTAGGTTGCCTCCTAGGAGCGCTCTTTTAATGTCAATAGCTTGACACAGATCCCAAAAGATCAACCCGGATCGGGCCACTTTGGTTTGACTACCGCCACCTCAGTATCAGAATCAGGAGCACTGGGGCGGAAATGATTTTCACCACAACAACAAGTCAAGTGTGCTATAAGATCATTAAACTTTTCTCTCCAAACTACACTGACTCTCCTCTTCTTGTTCTTGCGCACGATCGGCATAGGGGTGCTAACCTGCTCAGGGGTCTCAGGAGAAGGGACCTTACGGGTGGATATAGGAATGTCATCATCATCTGACTCAAAGAAATAAGATGGAACCTCTTCACAAATCATGACATCTGTATTCTCATCTCTTCTTTGGAAATAAAGAGTCTCAGGCTTTTCCTTTGGTTGCCCAAAATATTTCTTAAGTCGATGTCCATTCACTTTAAAAGCTTGATTACCATACCCGTTCAAAGTAATTACTCCACTTGGATTAACCTCGAGAATCTCAAATGGACCAGACCATCTAGACTTGAGTTTACCCGGAAACAAATGAAGTCTGGTATTATAGAGTAAAGCCATTTCACCAACTTTGAATTCTCGGTCTTTGATCTTAGCGTCATGGAGTATCTTAGTTCTCTCCTTGCTGATTTTAGCATTCTCGTATGCTCTGAGTCCGAATTGCCGAGAGCTCGTTCAACTGTAACAACCTTTTCTCCCCACAGAGTTGGCTATCAAAATTTAAGAATTTAATTGCCTAGAAAGCTCTGTGTTCAAGTTCGACAGGTAAATGACAAGCTTTGCCATAAACCATTTGGAAGGGTGACGTGCCCATCGGGTTTTGAATGCGATCTGATAGGCCCACAATGCGTCATCCAACTTAAGACTCCAATTAGATCGATTATTGTTCACGGTCTTCTCAAAATTCTTTTCAGTTCCGGTTGCTTACCTCGACTTGGCCACTAGTTTGAGGATGATAGGTGTACCAATCTTATGTTTGACACCATACTTCTCAAGGATCTTGTCAAGCGGCGCATTGCAAAAGTGAGTACCTTCATCACTAATGAGTGCTCTCGGACGCTGAATCTAGTAAAGATATTCTTTTGCAAGAATTTCTTTACAACCTTGTGATCATTAGTTTGGGTAGCTATGGCCTCGACCCACTTTGAAACATAATCCACACAGACGAGGATATACTTATTACCACATGAGGATGGAATGGGTCCCATAAAATCTATGCCCCATACATCGAAAACTTCGCATTCAAGAATGGGCTTAAGTGGCATTTCCATCCGACTACTCTGCCGTCCAGTTCTCTGGCACCTATCACAACCTTTACAAAAGGCTTCATCTTTAAACAGAGTCGGCGGTAGAGAATCCAAATTGAAGAATCTTTGCAACCGCCTTTGGTGTTCCATAGTGACCTCCGGTAGGACCGCTTATGGCATTGTTCTAGGATATCCCACCGATCATGCTCGTGAACACACCGTCGAAGCAACCCGTCTTTCTGGACTCTAAACAAATAAGGATCTTCCCATACGAGATATTTAAGATCAGAAAAGAACTCTTCCTCTCCTGATACGTCATATCCTCTAAATGACCACTCGCTAAATAGTTGACGTAATCAGCATACCATGGCCTAACCGTTTCAAGCTTCATCAATTGCTCAGTTGGGAAATCAATGCCTATATCATTGTGATTCTCTGCACCCTCATTTACTAAGCGAGATAAATGATCAGCCACAATATTCTCACTACCTT
This sequence comes from Gentiana macrophylla, assembly GCA_026214975.1. Taxonomy (NCBI): domain Eukaryota; kingdom Viridiplantae; phylum Streptophyta; class Magnoliopsida; order Gentianales; family Gentianaceae; genus Gentiana; species Gentiana macrophylla. The sequence continues at coordinate 80,674,735 of CM047805.1, read as the reverse complement.
TCTTATCTTTAATCACAAGGTCAAACTCTTGTAGAATTAAAATCCATCTAAGTAACCTTGGTTTGGCATCTGCTTTATCCATAAGGTAGCGTAAAGCTGCATGATCTGTCCATACAATCACTTGAGACCCTAGAAGATAGCTTCTAAACTTGTCAATGGCAAAGACGACGGCTAAGAATTCCTTCTCAGTCGTAGTATAATTGCATTGAGCCGGGTTCAAGGTGCGACTCGCATAATAGATGGGCCTGAACCTTTTATCAACTCTTTGACCTAAAACTGCGCCTACGACGTAATTAGAGGCATCACACATCAATTCGAAAGGCTTGGTCCAGTCAGGTGCTACTAAAATAGGGGCACTGATAAGCTTATCTTTCAAACAATTGAAAGCTTCTTTGCACTTCGCATCGAACAAGAAATCGACATCTTCTTTCAAGAGATTTGATAAAGGCTTGGCAATCGTAGAAAAGTCTCTAATGAAACGCAGGTAGAAGCCAACATGTCCTAGAAAACCTCGTACCTCTTTCACTGTCTTAGGGTACGTCATCCTTTCAATGGCTTCGACCTTAGCCTTATCAACTTGAATACCAAAGATTGGACACCTTATGTCCCAAAACGATTCCTTCGCCTACTAGAAAATGGCATTTCTCCCGCTTAAGCACCGATTTTTCTCAACACACCGTTGGAGTACCATATCTAGGTTCTTTAAGATTTCATCAAAGCTATCGCCGTAGACTGAGAAGTCATCCATGAAGACCTCCATGCATTGCTCCACAAGTCCATCAAAAATGGCCAACATGCACCGTTGAAAAGTCACGGGTGCATTGCATAGACCGAATGGCATTCTACGAAAAGCAAAAGTACCAGATGGACACGTAAACGTGGTCTTCTCTTGGTCATTGGGGTCGATGGCTATCTGGAAGTAACCAGAGTATCCATCGAGAAAACAATAATACTTGTGACCACTCAGTCTTTCAATTAGCTGGTCAATGAAGGGTAGGGGCTACTCGTTTCCCGACATGTGGTTTCTTCGGCATGTGGTTTCTGATTTCCCCCTCCTGAACTCATGGCGTCAGGAGGGGCTACTCGTTTCCCGACATCTTGCCGGGTCCAGCCTTCTTACCACTTCTCAGAGTTACTTCGTTCAACTCCTCTTCTTGCCCATACTCCCACTGAGGTGTAATGGCAGTGCAAACATTCACATCAGCTTTTGGGTTTCTCTCGGTATAACTCGGGAGTTTACCGTGAGGTCTGCTTGCTTGCTGGTCTGCCATCTGACCAACTTGTCTCTCAATTGCTTTAACACTAGTAGACAGAGTCTTCACCATGTCTACCAGCTCATCGAATTTGTGTTGAGGGACACATGAGGTGGTATGATTGTTGCTCTGAGTTTGATTCCAGCCACCTTGAGGCCTTTGGGAGTTCTGAACTGGCCTTTGATAGTTCGAGTTGAAAGAATTCGAATTTGAAGGGCCAGGTGGTAACTTGGCTTGATTGAAGTTTTGTCTTTGAAATCCTGAGTAGTTCTGGCTTTGATTGAAGTTTCGGAAGGGTTGGTTTTGATTATCCATTAAATTTACTTCTTCCGTTATCTCCGTTACTACTGCATTCCAAGATCGGAAGGCACGCGTCAAGATTGGCCACCGCTTGCTTATCAATTCCATCCGAGCAACCAACAGTTGTGTATCGTGGATTGCTTGCGTGCCTTCTTTCTTAACAACATTGGTCTTCTTGGGAGTCGACCACATATTGTTCTTGGCGATGGTCTCACCCACTCAGTGGCGATCTCATCACCTCCCCTAAGAAGGATCCATGAGTCAGGGAATCAAGGTAGTCTCTATTAGGTTGAGAGACTCTCTCAGTAGAACAGCTTCCAAAGAACTCATGTCTGTCATATCCGTGATTGGGGCATTTCCTCATCAAGAGATTCAATCTCTCCCAAGCTTTGCCAACAGTCTCATCCTCCAACCGCTCAAACGTAGCTATTTCCCGCTTCATCTCCATAATCTCGCCTTGGTGAAACCCACTTGAGAGCGAAGGCTCTTTTGACATCATTCCATGTATGGAGAGAATGATGTGCCAACGATTTAAACCACCGACTTGCTTCACCTTTCAAAGCAAAAGGAAATAGCTTTAACTTGACTATCTCGTAATCAACACCAGGATAATGGCCTCGCTTCACATATTTGTATTTAATGTAGACAAGAAGTCGTGCGGGTCTTCTTGAGCAAAGGCCATGGAAAGAGCTATTTTGGACTAGTGCAACTACTCCATTTTTAAGGTCGAAATTTACTCCCCATATCGGTGGATGAATAGGTCTATGTCCTTCGAGAAAATCTTGATTAAGATATGGAGTGTAGGGTCCCGGTTCAACTGATTAAAATTGGTTTTGGCGGAATTGTTGAAGTTGTTGATTTATGCCCGACTTCTTTGATTCTCATTGCTTCGCAGAGCTTGCATTTGTTGAAGGAGTAAATTTAACTGAGCTTGGGGATCAGGATTTGGAATTGGTGGATCTTGATCCGCCATTTTGTCCAAATCAGGGAGAAGCCTTCTTCTAAGGATAGATCGTTCGTGCTCGTGGATCAAAGATCGAAGTCCTTCTTACTTCTCGTTTGCATAAACCAGAAGAAAGGAAAAGGAAGAAATCAACCCTTCTTTGGGGTTGATTAGAACAGGTTTAGAAAAGATTAGATGGTTTAGAGGGAGAAAAGAAAAGAGAAGAAAAGAGAAGAAAGAAAAGAAGTGATGATTGAACAGATCGAATCAAGCGCCCAAAGTTAGTGGACGTTCGTTCAGAACTGAATGCTCGTTCAGTTGAATGAACGTTCGTTCAGAGGACAGAATTGAGGTGGACGGGCGTTCAAGTTGTTGAACGCTGCTCGTGCACGAAAACCTAAAAACTAAGGTTACCAGAAATTAAAACGAGATAAAAAATAAAAGCATAAAAGACTTATGGAAATAAAATCAAACAAATCTATAATTACGGAAACAGATCTAAGCTATATAAAAAAGGTAAGGAAAATAATTGAAAGAAAATCAAATAAAATAAAACAGTAATAAATGTAATCCTAAAATTAAACGAAACTGGAAAAGAAACCTACCTACGAAAAGTTTAAAAACAAGAAAAACACTAAGACGGTAAAAAAAAAACGTGTTGAAACCTTCTAGGGCCAAAATGGAGGGGAAAACAGTGGATTTTGACCTCGAAAACGCACTGAACGGCCTATGGCCGTTCACCACGTCGTCGGCGTCGGAACGAGCTTTCCGAATTGGGGTCCTGCGTTCCAAACGGACACTCGAGCCGAAAGTTACGGCCAAAATACTACTGCGTGCTAAAAGCGATCCCTTTTGACTCAGAAAATTGTCCTAAATAGAATCCGACAACCGTTACCGACTCCCCGGCAACGGCGCCAAAAACTTGTTCGGTAAAAACGTGTTTTAAATTTATAAACCGAAACACCCCAAGTATAAGGATCGTAGTATAGGGTGTTTACGGGTCGTCCTAAGGGAGTGGAATGTTTATCGGATTCAAATATAAATCTATATCAATTATGTCACAATTATCTATCTAAACTAGAGCTGAAACTAACTAAAACCTAAACCTAAGAAGTAAAAATAAAATAGGAAATAAAAACAAGCAGAAAATAAGAAAACAGAAAAATGGACGAACGTTCACTTTGATGAACGAGCGTCTGGAAACGAAATCTAATGGACGAGCGTCTGCTATTGCGGACGAGCTTCTGATTATGAACTGAAGCAGAAAAGTGCAGGAAAACAGCAGGAAACTAGGGTTTATATAACTAGAACTTAAACTAAACTTAATCTAAACGATTCGATTAATAAACAATTAAAGGAAAACACAGCAAGGCGACTAGATTCCACCCATCAACCAACAATCCCAACTAGATGGTGATTAAAAAGACATAGTTTTTAGTAGTGATTTATTCACGAATTCAATCAAATATCTTTAATCAAATTCCTAAGGTTTCGTTTATCTTTTCAAACAAACTAAACATGCAATCAACACGAAATCACGAGATTGTTTCCAAACTCTTACTCAACTAATCATGCATAATCTCTTAAAACACAATTAGATGCATTACTTTGAATAAAAGAGAACTCAAATAAACATACTTTCATAAATTTATTCAAGCATAAATTAAACACAGATCGTTTCATCAAATCTTAATTCAATAAAACTTAAGCAATACAAAACAGATCCAAAGTAATGAAAAACTATGAAATAAACTCACTAAACATAAGCATCTTTATTAAATAATTACACTTAAACCCTTAATTCTCATGTAAATTATGCAAATGTGGGGAAAATAATAATGAAATAAACCTTTAATAATCATATAAATATGGCCTTAACACCCGGCCTCTCTGTCACGAGTAATAAGCATCCCTAAAATATGTTTGCATGGCCCAAGTCTTCCAAGGCAAAAGACTTGTCTACTGCTGCTTCAACCTGTCAATCCTTGAAGCATTCTTGCCAACAATAAAAATATCATCAACATAGAGTAAAAGAATGATAAAATCATCCTTTGAGAATATTCTAATAAACACACAATGATCTGAAGTAGTCTTTTGGTAACCCTGCTCCTTCATGACAGACTCAAATTTCTTATACCACTGTCTAGGCGCTTGCTTCAACCCATAAAGACTCTTCTTCAATTTGCATATGAGATCCTCCTTTCCTTTCACCTAAAAACCCTCTGGCGGCTCCATGTAGATGTCTTCTCCCAAATCACCATAAAGAAAAGCTGTTTTAACATCCATCTGCTCAACCTCCAAATCAAGACTAGCTGCCAAGCCAAGAACAGTACGGATAGAAGACATTTTCACAACAGGATAGAAAATCTCACCAAAATCAATGCCCTTTCTCTGACCAAAACCTTTGACTACTAATCTTGCCTTATACCGAGGTGTAGAATTACCGTCTTCCTTCTTAATTATAAAGACCCTCTTATTCTTCATAACTTTCTTCCCCTTAGGCAATTTCATCAACTCATATGTGTGATTGTCATGCAAAGACTCAATCTCGTAGTTCATAGAATCAAGCCATTTATCTTTATGTTCATCATTCATGGACTCCTCAAAACATTCAAGCTCTCCACTATTTGAGAGCAAAACATACTCAGTCACTGGATATCTAGTAGAAGGGTGTCTCTCTTTAATTGATCTCCTGGGAATAACTGGTGGAGCATTATCTGGTACTGGTTCCTCAATCATATCATTGTCAATGTTTTGATCGAAATCATCTGCATCATCCTGCTGATTACCCTGGTCATCAACTGCACCATGCTCCTCTATAGGTGTAGGAGAAATTATCTCCAAGTCAGCTGAACCATCTCTAGCCTGATGTGTTGAACTCTGATTTTTATCAATATCCTGCAAAGTCTCATTCTCTGCGAACACAACATCTTGACTTCTAATCACTTTCTTGTCAACAAGATCATAAAATTTGTACCCAAACTCATCTTGACCATAACCCAGAAAAATACACTGTTTAGTCTTAGCATCAAGCTTAGACATCTTATCTTTAGTAATGTGAACATAAGCTTTACAACCAAAAAATCTCAAATAGTGGTAAGATACATCTTTACCTAGCCATACCTTCTGAGGAACATCATTCAGCAAAGGAACACATGGGGACAGATTTACTACATGAACCACTGTACTCAAAACCTCACCCCAAAAGGATTTAGGCAATCCGGCATGTGAAAGCGAACATCTGACTCTCTCCACTAATGTTCTGTTCATCCTCTCCGCCAAGACATTCAACTGCGGAGCTCTCTCATATCTGATACCCTGCTTAAAGTAATAATGAAATGGACTTTTGTTTTCACCTCCATTTTCAGTCCAAACTAATATCTCCAACACCTGCACACTTTAAGATAGAATCTTGAGTTGTTCTCACATCACCCTAGTCACATGGAGTGTATGATGTGAAAAACTCTCTTCTTGAAGTAGCATGAACTGAAGCACCACTATCAACAATCCAACTAGTCATATCATCAACAAGAATAACATCATCAACCTCTTGAAACACAAGAAAATCTTCAGAAGAAGTTGTATTAACTTTATCTTCCTTCTTCTCATCATCTTTCTTGTCACTGTTTTCTTTTTTCTCCTATTTCAGTTTAAAGAAAAATTTCTTAATGTGTCCCTTCTTGCCACAGTGATTCTATTCAAAAATTTTGTACTTGCCCGTGGATTTGCTTCTCCTCTGACCTCTATCTTTAGAAGCTCTACTTTGATTTCTCCCCTGTGACTCAGTAACCAAGACATCTGACTGTGAGGAAACGCCATATGCCTTCCTCCTTGTCTCTTCTTCCAACACACTAGTCTTAGCAAGATCAATGGTCATAGCACCATCTGGGGTAGAATTAGATAGAGAACTTCGAAAATTTTCCCACGATTCCGGTAAATAGCCAAGAAGCATCCATCACTGCACTTCATCATCAAACTTAATACCCATAGCATTAAGTTGGTTCATAATACCCAACAAAGCATTCAAATGATCATCCACATGAGTTTCATAATGATATCTTAAATTCATCAATTTATACATCAAAGGCATCGTATTGTTTCCAGTTTTCCGGGCATACAAGTCTTCATGTTTTTTCCACAAAGACCTAGCATGTTTCTCCTCACTAATGTGATTTAAACATTGTCATCAACCCATTGGCTAATATAACCACAAACATGCCTATGCAACAAATTCCACTCTTCATCTGTTTTATCTTCAGGTGTTTTAGCACTGAAGTCTGGCAAGAAATAATTATTCACATTCAAAAGATCCTCCATATTATTTTTTCATATGGCATAATTGGACCCATTCAAAGTGACCATCCTATTTAAGTTAGCTTCCATTTCACCAATTAAAAAAAAAATCATCAAAACACTTCAAAACCAAATCAACTTACCGGGGCTCTGATAGCACTTGTTGGGAAAACAAACAACCACAATACCACACGTATCACAATACCCACAAAGTCTTCAACTTGACACGCAACGGAATTAAACGAGGCAGCCCCAATGAAGATAAATCCCAAATAAAGCGAAACGAAAACACAAGAAAATCAATGCCACAATTTTAACGTGGAGAACCCCTCTCAATGTGAGAGTAAAAACCACGAGGACGAGGCCCACAAAAATCTCCACTAATCAGAAAAAGATGATACAAAAGTGTTTCAAACACATCAACCAACTCAACTACACCAAAGAATCAACTAAGAATGCAAAATACAAGAGTTGTTGAAAAATATCACCGAAAACGCAGCAATCAGGTCGGCCGAAGATTGCCGGAAATTGAACCATTCCAACGCAAATTCCACAGTTCAAATTGAAAAAGAATGAGAGGCGAACAATCCCTCAAAATTTCGTGCCGATCGGAGTCCGTTTTGATGTCCGAGATATCGTTGCCGGAAAGAGACTGCTGCAACACCAAAAGGGGCTGCGGATTATCTCCCTTTTGCCTCTCTTTTTATTGTGAAGATTAAGATAAATAACCTAATTTATTCCCTTAAATACTGCTTGACATATTATTATTTTTCTAATAATTTAGTGGGCTTGGGCTCCACAAAGTAGTGATCCACCGAACACTTCTGACCATCATTGTGAACACCTGGAAATAGTCTTAGGCAGTAGATGTAGTAAACTGAACTCTGTATTCAGTCTGTGTAAGATCCAGGTTTGATAATCTTGTTGCTTCAACTTGATTTTCCTTCTTGTATCTTGACTGATAGTTCTGTCTTTAAACTGCTGAATTGTTTTGTGCTCTGCTGTTGTCCTGAACTTATTGTAATCGGTACCTGATGACTACTTTCTTAGACCTGCTGATTTTGTAATACTTTTATTACTTTGCTGAATTTCTAATTTTGTAGCATCTAGTATAGTCTGATGCACTTACAGTTTTGTAACCCTGAACTGTGAACACTTGACCTTATTGTATTGATTAATGTGTAGAACAATTCATTTGTTTATATAATTCTTGCCTAAGGTTATGTTCGGTAAACATTCTGTTCACATTGTTATATAACTTGAATTGAACTTGTTTGCTATAAAACGACATCACCTAATTTAAGTTGTAAATCTGTGGTATATCTGCTTATCAATCAAACTGTGATATAAATTTGACTAGGTTGAAATTGTTAAATCACACAAAGTTGTTTTCAAACTTGCTTCCATTTGATACAACTTGATTAAACTATTTTGTCATACACTGAATCTGCCTGCATTTGTGTTTAGTGCTGAAAAGTTTTTAAAAAAAGGCTAAATTTTACCCCACACTCTCTGTCACCCCTCTAGAGTGTGTTTGCGCATCAATCCAACAATTGATATTAGAGCCAGGTTACCTAGTGATCAAATTTCGATACTAGTAGTTTGATTGATTGCTTTTAGTTCTTTGATTTACACTTGGTCTACTATAGTTGTTTTACAGAATATTCCTTTGATCAAGTTAATCATCAATCAAGCGCATCAACAACTTAAGGGTTCAATATTACAATTTAGATTCGTTTTGTTACACCCCTTACGTTATCACATTTAATTTGAGGCTGTATTAATTACTAATTGATTAGGAATTTCACACACCACATCGTTACTCCTTTGTCCATTTAGTTAATCATTTCTGAGATTTTCCATAAATCATCCTATTACATATCTTGCATTGTATCACTACATTTTGTATTGAGCATACTTGCATTGTAATCGCATTCATTTAGACTAGATCATATTTTCAAAAAGTGTTTATTGCATACTTCCATGGCATCTACCACGACCCATCGGGAGGGCTTGTCTTTGGCAAGGCCCCCATACTTTGATGGGTTGGGTTATATGGAGTGAAAGAACTCAGTGCGACATCATATTGAGTCAATGGACTACCAGTTGATGCAGATAAATCAAAATAGTCCATTAATTCCGATGAATGTTGTCACTGAGGGACGGACTACCACTAGGGTTCCCAAGGTTGACCATGAACTCGTTGAATATGACTTCAAATTTTTGTCATGGAATTCGAAGGCCATGGCCATAGTTGTCAACTCACTCAGCCCCGGAGAGGCTCGTGCGTTTAACTCATGTAAGTCTGCCAAAGAAATTTGGGAGACTCTCACCAAGAGGCATGAGGGAACTTCCACAGTCAAACGCTCTAAAACGAATGGTTTTCTACGTGCACTCGGAATGTTTATAATGGAATCTAATGAAACTTTTAAGGGAATGGACACTTGATTCAACGATATAGTTAATGCACTAGAAATGTATGGTAAGCATGTCTCGAATGATGACCAAATCCTCAAAATTCTTCGGAGTCTTTCTCTTGAATGGGATGCTAAGGCATATGCCATTGACAAGGGTAAGGATGCTGAGGTCATCATGAAGGATGAGCTTATCGGGATCCTCATCACTCACGAGATGCACTTAGAGGCTCGTAAGCGAGATAGGAACCTATCCCATAACACCGCTCATAGAGCTCACGAATCGGAATCCGAATCTGAGTCGTCTAAGAGTGAAAGTGAAAATGAGGACAATGCAATGGTTGTTCGGAATTTCAAGAAATTTTACAAATTTCACAGGAAAAATTCAAGAACACCAAGAAGCATAGTGGAAAGCATCATAGTAGCAATAAAGAAATAAAATTGGACTACAACTGCTCAATGCTATGAGTGCAAGCAATATGGGTATATTGCAAATGCCTATCCCAATGTCAAAAAGAACAAGTCAAAGCATAGATCCAGTTCCAAACCCAAGTTTTATCACAAGTCCAAAGCACATAATCAATCCAAGAATGAGAATAGGTAGCATACTAAGAAAAATGGAAAGGCTATGGCTGCATTGAATGACAGTTCCGAGTCGGATAACGACAAAAACTCCTAATCTTCAGGGCAAGGAAACCTCTGTTTCATGGTTTAGTCGCAACCCTCAAATGACACAGAGGATGAGGTACCGAACTCTTCATACACCAATGATGAGCTTCATGGAATTAACGAGTCTTTAGCTAGGGAAAACATTGAAATTAAAGCTAAACTCAAACATATAAATGAACTTAGGTTACATCACGACGACGAAGTCGTCACACTTATAAACACACTAAGTCTTTTAGATCTAACGCATCAAGATACCGAATTGAGAATAGCTCGTTGAACAAGAGGTTTCCATGTTTAAGAAGGTCATCTTAGGACTTGAGAAGGGAAATTCACACCTCCATAGACAACACTCTCCATTCAAAGACAACACTCTTCAATCAAAGTCATATTTGGACTTAAGGAGGGCTGATGATTTGCGTGTTGGTTTGCGAGGTCAGCATGCTTTTCTTAGGACTCTTTACCCTTCTACTAGATAGATTTCAGATGATCCAGATGTTTGTCAGCGCGATCACTACGTGCTTGGGTACCTGCTGTATCTATTCAATCCCCCACCAATCTTATCCTAGAACTTCTATGCCTTCTTGTGGTGTGTCTAGTTTTGTGTCTATAGGTATAAGTGCCGAGACTATTTTCTCTGATGTGGTCAGCATACCTTTTTCTGTTTCCTCGCTCAGTACATGATTGAGTAGTTTGGGCTTAGGCAGTTCTGTGATCATGTCTACTGTTGGTGCTAGTGTTGGACTCGAGACTCTGGCATCTACTGCATTGTCTTCAAAGCCTATTCAGATGCTGAGTAATCCTCATGCTTCAGACTTTCATGGAGTTGGTTTGGTATATCCAATGAGTTTTGCTCCTGAGCACAATTGGGATGAGAAACGTGGAGTTTGTTGATGCGCGGTGCAAGGGCAGAACACTGTTGACTCCGAGTCTGATCATGATGATGGAGTTTTATCCGTGTCCTTCACCAAAACTTTACTTTGTTTGTTTTTATGGCCGCCTGTGGCCTAGACTATTTTATTTTTATCTTCTTTTGAAATGTTGCAAACTACGGGTGGTGTTGCTACTTATAGTCTCTGTGCTACGATTTGGAATGTTGTTTGCTACATTGTTGGACATACTAGTATGTATGCAAGTGCACTCTTATGTGTCTTCCGTAGTTTGGTTTCATGTTTTAGCATGCCATTTCCCCCATCATCTTTGTTGCATTACTTGTGCTTAGCTCCTTGCCTTTTGGTTTTGCATGTTTTGGTATTGCCATGGCACACTTTTTCCGCACTGTTTTGTTCTACCTATGTCGGTGTAGACCGTGATCGCCTCGGTCCATGCCGGAACAGCTCACACAGAAACCTTTCTTTGCACATCCAGTCTACGCCGGGAACTTTCCGGTCTGTGCTGGAATCTCCTCGGTCTGCACCGGAAGGCCTAAGCACTGCATACTCTGCACACTGTCTCCCAAAAATCTAAGACAGCTTTTCAGACCTGGAGTATGCCGAGAACTTTCCGGTCTGTGCCGACGGCGCTATGATAGGATAACCGATTGGATTCATTTTTTTCTTCTTCCATCTATTTATTCTTACCCCCAACACTTCTCAAAACACTATATCCCACTTTTCCCCATCTTTTTCTTTCTTTCTCTCCCTCCTTCCATCTATTATGTCTTCCTCTTCATCTTCTGCAACACGTTCATCCCCCGATTCTCCCTACCCCTCTTCTCTTGATTCCAATCTCCCACGCGCACAACCAAGCATCATCGACTATGGGTCAGTTATTTTTCACACTTGTTACCTTTAGAACTACCTCCACTCACCAATACAGATTGTGAAGGGCCTAAACACCCGAAAGGTTGAAGACTACACAGAGATGTGCATTGAGGTGGGAGGATGTCAAAGGTTAGTTAGGGCTCCTCAGGGCCGTATCAATATCTCCTTGATGCCAAAGTTCTATGCCAATTTGTCTGAAACCCGGTCTGTGGAGGCCATCAGTTTCCTTTCCATCCGGGGAGTTCTTCTCCCTTTCACCCCTCTCACGATCAATGACGCATTCTTCATTCCATGGGACCGGGTGTTAGGAAATCTACGCGGGAACGCAGCGGAATTCAAAAATTTATTTCCTATCGACCCAAGATCGACTTCGTTTAAGAAATAAACAAATAAGCTAAAGATGGTGGTTACCTTGGTTGATCTATAAGATCGACGCTTTGACCGTCTAAGGAGAGTAGTTCTGCATGGAGCCGCCCAAGTGTTCGGCCTCTACCGCTAGTCCACACGAACAGCCAGCCGGAATCCCATCATGGATTGCTATTGGAAAACTCCGTTGCTAGACTGGCCTTTTTCCCCTCTCTCCAACTCTCTAAAAGATGCTCTGTATTTTACACAAGAACTATGAGCTCTTGCAATTATGATGTACAAAAGAGCTTGACACCCACACTATATTTATAGTGTATGGGGCCCCCCCTAGTAGAGTAGAGGAGAAGAAAACCTTTTTTCCAATAAAATAAGGAAAATATAATTGATTGATTTATCTCATTTATTATAATATCTTATATTAAATAAATCTAGGATATTGTCAATATCTTATATTGAATATTTCCAAGATATTGTCAATATCTTATATTGACTATATTTATCTTATTAGCATAAATCTATTTTTCAAAATCTATTAATATCTAATATTAATATTATGGTAATCTTATTAATTAAATTGCACAATCCAAATATATCCAATATATTTAAAACTTGTTCCAGATGCATACGTGCACATCTTTAATCACATGATCAACTAGTTTGGCAAACTCACGTGTATTGCATATATATAATATATGTTTATTTAATTAATATAATACTATGATTAATTAATTTACAAAATACATGTGTATCATATACACATAAATTTCGACACATACACATCAACTATGTATATTTAATTAATCAACATAATTAATATCTTGTATTATATTTATTCATAATAAATAAATACCACCATATTAATTTACCACTATAACCTTTATAGTCTCGAGATAAAATTTCCTTATTTGGTTATCATCTATAACCACATTTTAATCCGGCTAGATGTTCATATGTGTGTGACCCGATAGGCTTCCGAATATGTTGGCCGTAGACACAATGTGCAAATTACGAAAATGCCCTTCATACCTAACGATCACGGGATAGCGTCTAGCAACACACCGTGACCCCCAATCATCGGAAGAGTCAAATGCAATGACTACTACCTTTCATGTGAAATAGTTACCGTGTAACTTACAATCTTATCGCTGTAATAATATCCATACGGTCATACGTCGAGTGTCAAATATTAACGACCGTATCTTATAATCTGGATATCATGCTCTCTCGAAGTAACTCGTTTACTCCCACTTTGCAAAGATTCACGAGAGTAAGACATTCCTTATAAGAAGGTCATTTCGGATATTCGATCCCAATAATAGGATACGCGATTCCCAGACGACCAATCATGTATACTCCGCATGCTTCAATGTCATACCCAATCACTACCGCATGATCGCCCGTGGCTGTGGAAACCTCAATAGTGTCAAAGCATGACAATCCACACCGTGATGCCATGAAGACTCGGTCTTAAGGATAATTACACAACCGTCACATAGTGTGACACTTATCCGTGTAAGTGGGTCGATCCTAACGTCGCGCATTCTCTAATACACGCCCACGTCACGGTCCAAGTGTCTCTACACTTCGATAGACGAGATCTATCCTCGCCCTAAAGACAAAGACATCTAATACGTGCTAGCCTGTTTCATACTATCAATGCCCCGCTTAATAGTACATCGACCTAGAGACATTTAAGTATCAAACTTATTAAAGTGATTTGAGATCTCATCAACCATAATCGCCTATCATGGTTTCTCTATCACGCTTTAATACTAAGGACGTTAACATATAACAATTCATAATTGGTTCTTTAGAAGAAACAGATATATGATAACATAAAAGTCATTTAACATATGTATAAACAAAAGAAATAGTAGAAATGATCCGACCGGTCGGATCCGGTCCAACCCGATTGGGTTTAGGACATTATTTCAACAATCTCCCACTTGGCCTAAAACCAATCGCCGAACACACAAGACCAAGTTGAAACACAAGAATCTCATGCAATACTACAACCAACCACAGCCGTAAACGGATCGCTATCCGTGGGGACTCGAGACTATCTTCATACCATGCTCCAAATGACCAAGTCAAAGGAACTGCCTCAACACACACATGAATCTCCGACGAGACCCTGGTCCTTGCTTCAATCAATGAATCCACTTACTATATCAGCTATATAGAAAAGGTAGAAGAACCGCACAAGGTTCTGGAATGAACCTTCTAGATCCATGTACTGCTCCTGCTGCGTCTCCAAGGCACTACTGTGTTTTGGCTCAGTTGTAGAATTTACAGCGACCCATAGGCTAGAACATTTCCAGCTCACTGTATCACTTAATCAAAGTGACTGCAAACCTAGACTGTAGCTCCCACTCGCCTTCATAAGACTCGGATATATACGCCTCAGATATCTACGTTTATTTAATTCCAAGTTTCAATAAATCGGAAACTTTCCTTAACTTGTTTAAGGATATTCTCGATATCCACCGTTTTACTTTCATACCTTCTCATGACTCCTCATGGACTATGAACATCCGGCATCACCTATAAGATGGTTCCTATCGCAGTAGCGAAGGAAACCTTCCATAAGCATCATCTTTCACCTTATCTTTGTGATGAACGTCCTAACATAGATAGATCTTGAGAACACCGCTAGCAAAGATCCCCTGTCGCGATCTATGCTAAACTCTTTTAGCAACACATCTATATAGGTAAACTATAATTTAACAGCAGTTAAATCTATCACTATAGATTCTTATTTCTAAAATAAGAACTGCTAATCCAAGTGCTTTCGTAAAGACCTTGAACTACCAAACACTTAATTGATCGTGACGCGTGGGTGATAATTCTCGAGAGAGATATATAATACCTTACTCAAAAATCGTAACACACTCCCACTATCCATCTTGCACATTGGGCATATCCTTCTTTTGACTAAATCAAACTCCTTTGATTATCAAACAAAGAAATTGTCTGGAGAAACTTGTTTGAGTCCATAAATGGATCTCATGAGCTTACATATCATGTTAACATCTATGAACATCGAGCTATATGTCCAACATCTTCAACACTATCATATAGTCATGATACGAAGTTATAACAAGCATAGTCTGAATAGAACTGGGCTCAGCCTTACAGGGACATTCCCTCTAGGTAAGACAGACTAGGTTCATAACCCGGTTGTCATTGATGGAATCTAATTCAGATATTATGGCTCCTGGCCATATCTCTCAATCTTGCCTTTCAAACATTCATTCATAAGTCATGAGATATTCATTCTTCAAGATGAACATACCAGTAGCCCTTTCAGGCTTTAAGGTTATCCAAAGACTTATAGAACTTTTGTGTGCACTGAGAAGTGTTATACACCTCATCGCTATGTGGCGTCTGCTCATGTTCCAATGGTTGAATGTATCTTTGTGGTTCTCAAACTCTTTTGAGATCTTATTTACTCCCACTGTTTCTTTTGGAAGAAACACTTCCTCTAGAAGACAGCATGTCTGGAGACAAACACCTTTTGCTCCGAGAATGAGTAAATAATATCCAGCGTACTTGCTAAGATATTCTACAAAGTTGCATATGCCATACAAGGCTCAACCCTTTCTGACTTTGCCTATGACAACTTCAAATCATCGGTTAAGATAGATTTGACATTATCCTCTTCCATATCTAATATGGAATTTATTCAACCTTTATTCTTTGGAACTCGGTTAAGTATAAGGGCACTATCCCGAAACGGGTAAGGGATACTTCGCATGGCTTGCGTCACACCTTTATCATATAAAGTGTTGCTTCCATTCTGGGAACACAATCCAATTGCGTATCCCAAAGATGATATCCTTCAAGGGAGAATCTTATTCCTTTTCAGACGACTTCTGAAACACCCTTCAGGTATTAATTACTTCAATCCAATTGAAGATTAACTCCTAAGTAGGTCATCAATCTCATATTCGTGCTTGCTCGAACTTTTCGGGCTTTCCGAACTTTTGCACTTCAATAAGTACATTCAACTATTTCTAAAACAGTCATAGAGATTAATAAACAATTATTTGTGGCATTAATTATCATAAGCCAACAAACATCGGTATGTTTAGGCTTTGGACAACTTTCTATATTTTATAACCTTTTCATAAAAGGGTATTTTAGTCATCTTTAGATAAGATACGTATTACCCACATGATTCATAATCATATGGTTCAACATCATCAGAATGACGTTTGATTACACGCTTTCCTTCCAGAGAGACTATGTTTAGAACAACCACAAATATTAAGGATAACAGCCACACAAATATTTAGTTGAGATCTCATCACATCTATCAACTATATAGTGACATCAATCTAGTATGTTAGATTCAGCGACCTTTCAACTTTATCGGAATAACATTTATTCTTTACAATTGAATATGTCTACTAAATCCTAACAAATAACTGAAAGTATGTTCTTCATAAGAACCGGAACATAATAACATTTATTTAGTTCCATTATCAGTTTGCTAGATCCACAATATGGTAAGTGCTACAACGTTTGCTTCACCCTCCATATCTGTATTTAATCTTTCTAATTTAATCACACTCGCAAGATATCATATATCTCATAGTTGACTTTCATTTAGATAGATTTATCTCAACTCACTTGCCTAGAATAGAAACTTCAATAAGTTCTCTATTTAAGCACATGCCCTAACTTTCCTTTTTAATCCCTCAAGCACTTGTAAATATTTCTTAGTGTAGTCTTCATAAGACTTAAAAAAATGACAAGAGCTATGTCTTCAATTTCCTTTCATAAAGAAAATCTAAAGTTTATTAAATAGTTTATTCAACCTTTTGAATCGTATCAAAACATTGACCATTTAATTAACCTTTAAACAATGATAGAATTAAGTCGATACTTAAATCTTACAATTTTGAAAACAACCTTTCCAAAATTAGATGTGGTCATTCTTATCCAACGTTTGAATTAATTGTCATCGTATGACTGAATGATCATCTTGGATCGTATCCAATATATGACTAATTCGTTGAAACTTATTTTAAATGATTTAATCATATCATGAGCTTCCGCTTTCATTAATAATTAAAGTCTCGGAGCACTGCATCAATTATGTAATCTCCTTGTCTCTAACTACTATAACGGGATTGCTCATGTCATTGCTTATTTTAAAATGATTAAAATTACTTAACCATATTTGAGAACATTTCTCAAAATTAACAGTCATAATTTGGTTTTACTAATCGAGAATAAAACATAAATATAAAGTTTGCTAAAACTACAACATAAAAATGAAAATAAAAGAGTGTTGTTGTTTATACACGCAAAATAAAAAATGGTCTTTTGGTTTATGATTTTGCTCCCACTAGTCAACTACTTCCAATTGACTTTCAAGAATTATTAATTTCTTTAGTGGACAAGATCCCACTAAACTACCCCGACCCCCGCTTTGGCTGGTGGGCCAAAAATAGCATAATAGGTAGACAACTCTTTGTCAATCGTATCTTATACGACTCTTGTTGTTTGAGTAGTAAACTCTTTGACAATTTTCATCTTATGAAGTAGTCAAACCCTTGCCTCTAAAATCCAAACGACCCCGCTTTGGCTGGTGGCCGAGAGAATTCTTAGTCAAGTCATAACCCCAATATTCGTGAGATCTCATACGATCATATCTCGATAATGACAATATACCCGAGGTAGGTCAACCCCCTGCTTTGGCTGATGAGTTGGATCCGAACAAGGGCTCTTCACCGTCATTATAATATGGGGAGGCAATTTCAACTTGATTCTTTTGGGGTGGAAGTATTTATGTAAATTAATTCACTTAATTAATTTTAATTATGGTCACATCAAGTATATCTATCTCTATAGACATACATCCTACACATTCATCTAGATCGTGCCTAGTCATGCATCTATCGTATCATATAAAATAAATACAAGCACAAAATAAATAAATGCGTAAAATAACCGGTATGATCATGGACTTTTCCTAGGTGCGGTTTCGAATACAAACTGACTAAACCGCGGGTCACAATCTAAGGGTAGCTGCAACCGCCAATAGGATCTTTAATGCTCCATTCTCCAATGAGATCTTTATTTTCGTCTTTCTTTGGTCTCCATCTTCGGCTCCATTCTTGTTACATTTAATTCTATCTTGTAAAATTAATACACCCGCCGTACACGGGGGGGGGGGAGCCAACGGGAATGAGATAAATACAGAAAACAAACTAGGTCACGTTCTTCATAACGGCCTAGGACAATTTTTTAAACCAACAGAAAAATTAAATCATTCACATCTATCCTATCGGTCGAGTCCGTGATCAATCGGGGTCCATATAATCATATTATATCTAATCCATACAATAAGATCTTATGAAAAAGATAAAATTAAAATTTAACTACTTGCGTCTTAATTAATCAATTAACATTTAATCTATTAAATAATTTTATCCAATCAATTAACTAATTAACATTTAATTAATTAAATGATTTTAATCGAAATAAAATTAATGATTAATTTTAAACCGATTTTAATTTTAATTTTAATTAATTAGAACTATTCCAAAATAAATCAAAATTAAAATTATTTCTCTTTTGTTTCTTTCCTTTTGATTCGTAATCAAAGGGATGCTTTTAGTTTCTAAACCAAATTTGGCTTAGCTCAGCCACTTTCCAAAATCAAAATTTTGGAAGTGGGCCTAGCCTTTACCAATCAAATATTTGAAAAGGCTTGCAAACTATTCCAAATCAAATATTTGGAAAGACAAATAATTTTGGTTTAGGCCTGGCCACTTTCCAAAATCAAAATTTTGGAAGTGGCCTAGGCCTAGGCCTTTTCCCAAATCAAATATTTGGAAAGTGCCTAGGCCTATTCCAAACAAAGTTTGGAAATGCCATTATTATTTTAATGCCATGTGGCATCCCAATGGCCCAAACTATTTGAACCATTGGTTAGCCACATGACACAACTAAACAAAGGAAATTAACAATCACAACTATGAACCATATTGAATCACAAAATACACAAAACAAAAATTTGGAGATCCGCCAAAGATTGACGGTCAACCATTGCCGGGCGAGTTGCCTGCTTGCCCGCCGCCGCCGCCCGATCCGCCGTGGTGGTGGTCGTGCCAACGCCAGTCGGCCGAGCACCACCCGATCTCGTTTTTTTTCTTTTTCTTTTCATGTATCACTTTTGCGAATCAAAAATCTTTCATCTTTTAATAACGTGATTTAAACCATAAAATTAACTACGCATAATAAACTGCTTATTGCTTAAGCTCGAAGCTCGCTCTGATACCACTGTTAGGAAATCTACGCGGGAACGCAACGAAATTCAAAAATTTAATTCCTATCGACCCAAGATCGACTTCGTTTAAGCAATAAACAAATAAGCTAAAGATGGTGGTTACCTTGGTTGATCTATAAGATCGACGCTTTGACCGTCTAAGGAGAGTAGTTCTGCATGGAGCCGCCCAAGTGTTCGGCCTCTACCGCTAGTCCACACGAACAGCCCACCGGAATCCCATCATGGATTGCTATTGGAAAACTCCGGTTGCTAGACCAGCCTTTTTCCCCTCTCTCCAACTCTCTAAAAGATGCTCTTTATTTTACACAAGAACTATGAGCTCTTGCAATTATGATGTACAAAAGAGCTTGACACCCACACTATATTTATAGTGTATGGGGCGCCCCCTAGTAGAGTAGAGGAGAAGAAAACCTTTTTCCAATAAAATAAGGAAAATATAATTGATTGATTTATCTCATTTATTATAATATCTTATATTAAATAATATACTCGTAAGTATGGCCTTCACTATACAAGAGAACCAATTATCATAGAAGGATATACTGATGCAAATTGGATTTCAGATTCAAAGGATTCAAAATTCACAAGTGGCTTTGTATTCACGTTAGGCGGTGGAGCCGTGAATTGGAAATCTTCCAAAAAAAACCGTGATAACCAGATCCACAATGGAATCTGAGTTTGTGGCATTGGATAAATGTGGGGAAGAGGCAGAATGGTTGCATCAATTCCTAGAGGATATTCCTTAATGGCCGAAGCCAGTGCCAGGAATATGTATTCACTGTGACAGTCAATCAGCGATTGGAAGAGCATAGAATATAATGTATAATGGTAAGTCTAGGCACATACGCCGAAGACATAATTCCATTAGACAACTACTCTCAACTGGTATGATTACCTTAGACTATGTTAAGTCAGAGGATAATCTTGCGGATCCGCTAACTAAAGGGTTAAATAGAGAGGTAGTTGCTAAATCATCAAGAGGAATGGGACTAAAGCCCATGGAATAAAACTTTTGCGAAGGAAAACCCAACCTTGTAGATTGGAGATCCCAAGATCTTGGTTCAATGGGACAACCTAATTGCCGAAGTAAGGTCATTGTGGGGGGTAACCCTCAAGCTCATTCCTAAGATGAAGAAACAGTGAGATTGAACGAGGATAAGCTCACAGAAGAGCTTTTAATGATTTGTGTAAGAAGAATATTTTGAGAAAATTCTGAATTACAGAATCACCTACGTAAGAGAGAAGAGGGGCCGCTTCAAAGGGAATTGTGAGGTCGCAATTCTTAGAAACTCTTGCTGAACCAGGAAGATGTCCACGGCCAAAATGGACATAACCACAAGAACCTATGTTGATAGGTAGATGCAGTGTGGTTGATAAGTCATCATTTACATCAACGGCAGAATAGTTCAAGGACATCGCCTACTAGTCACCACAAGAAAGTAAACATATTTAATCAAGGGAAGGTTCAAAGGGTCACCCCTACCTATCCTATGCATTGATCTACCGCCGAACTCTCAATTTCATTCTTAGAGCCTTTGCTAGGGTTTAAACACTATTCCATTCATGTGGGGGATTGTTGGAAAATGATGGTTAAAATGGATATGTTAAATGATATGTCATATTGGGCCTATTGGGCCTAAGTGGTGAATGGAAAGTGTTAGTAATAAAGGGAAAATTGGAGAAACCAATTTCTCCCACATTGGAAGGAAGGAAGGAAAATAGCCAACATATATATGATGTTGTATTAGTGTAGTGGTAAGAATTTGCCAACTTTATACACCGTTCTCTACGCGCGGGCGCAGGGGAGGTGCAAATCCATCCGGATTTCGGCTTGAACTTGTGTGCGAGCGCGCGTCCTGCGGACACGAATGCAACTCGATTCAAAGGCTCCCAGTGAAGGTTCGGTTTTGCAACCTAAACCTTTATTTTTCGAACAGAGACCTTCCAGCTGACAACACTTATGGCATCCAAGCTGCTGCTGTGCCTGTTCCATTTCCTGCTGTAATGACATTCATTCGTGGTAATGAAGCTGAGGCTGTTTCCACTTCGTATTCCATCAGTTCCCAGCTCTTCTCTGCATGATAAAGCCTATATAAATAGACTTCTTGTTCAGTTCTTAACATCTGAATACACCAGCAATCTACTTCTTCTTACTTCTTTTCTACATGAAAACTGAGAGTTCAAACTTCAAGGTTCTTAAACAATTGAAGGCGTTGTGCTTCCTGTCATTGCTATCCGTTCTATCCTAGGAGATTAACGTCCCACTGAAGCTCAGGGCACACGAAGGTGAGGGGACGAATTAGTCTTAAGGGAACTGTGTGCAACACAGGGCTCGGATTATATATCCTTTTTCGTTTCTTTGCATTTTTAATTCGTTTTTCTTGTATTTCGTTTTAGTTGTATTTTATTTTGTTTATGAACAAGATTGTCCAACACAATATTGATATGCTAAACCCGTAAACGCTCTCATGGATTCATATTGGGTCATCTAAAAGATCCAATAACGAATAGGGTCAATGGTCCGTTCAGCTCGAACTATAATAAGATGAGTAGGACCAAGAATCGTACAACCTATCTCATGCCAGCCCGACATTTATAGTCAATTAGGAAAAAATGTCTACCAAGCCTTCATACGCCATTCTCTAGGTGAGACAACGCGGCGAGACAATGCAGCGAGGGCACACTAGCTTGCCCCTCAACTCTAAGCCCACTTAACAAGGAAATCAAGTAAGGATACAATGAGGTCTAGTAAAGGCTAATATATAAGGCATCTCCCATAAACTGAGCTCGACTCGTGGATCCGTAAATTATATATTGTATTTTCTACTCGTCTATCTGACTTTGTAAGCCTTATAAATAATGGCATTATCCCTCTTCACAAGGGATCGAATTTTTATTGAATCAAGCAGCCAAGCTCTGCCAATTTGTCGACAAACACACTCTCTCACATGCATATTGTTCTTGTTAGCATTCACAGTTCTCTCTTGAATTATAAGCAACAATCACACACACAAATACTAATATAGATATCCTTGTTTAACATAAACACCGCACCCGTGATATTTTCCACCTTATTAGTTTGGCTCCATTACCGGGAAAGATTTTGTGATTTCCATCATCTCCGGTCAAATCTGTGAGAGTTTACTAGCTGTTCATCAGATCCGGCTATCCATAGCCATCCTTTTCTAGTTTTCTAACTTAAACTCCACAAGTTTCACCATCCAGTTCATATCAAATCCACAGGTCAACCTAATCTTCGTCTTAAACCTTCGGAACTTCAATAAGAGCTGATGCACTCTTGTCAACTCATGTCAAAGATGAGATCTACAGGTGATCCTTTGCATGAGGTCCTACCCCAATCACCAGAAAGACGGGTAAGAGTACTGCACCTACTACTGATGATGCGATAGTGTGTGAAAATACCCCGCCTAACGACTAGGAAAGACCTCGGACGCAAAGCCCTCACGGAGAGGGTGCTCCCCAATATGATCCAAGAACTCTCCTTGAAAATAGGGAGAGGTCAAAGGAAACTGCTAGTCAGTTCGCCGGGCAGCATAATAGAGGGAATCTTGCTAAGATATCCCGACCAGTTCGATCGCAACAACTATCTTCCTACAAGGAGATGCAAGGGCATGATAAAATTTACGCAAAAGATTTGTTCTCTCATGCTGCCTATGAGGAAAGGATACAATGACCAATTAGGAGCTCATTCGACTAAATATCCAGACACTTCTTATCAGCGAGTTCATTCCACCCATGAGGTCATCAGCACTAGACAAGTACATTGATCTTCATGCCCTGCCAAGAGGAACTTCTTTCCAACACAAAGAAAAGGAAATCAGTGTTCACTCCTCGGTCGGACAACACCTGGGTCACAAGACCGTTCAGTATGAACCTCCAAGGAAGGTAAAGAGCGTGCAATCATCTCATTGAATTAACAAAAGGAGGCTGCATGAAGCCGAGGTTTCCAAATCGACTTGTTTGTTCCCAATCCATTTGAGGAAGTGATTGCAATGCTACAGAGACATGTCGAGGAACTGCCCTTGTGAATGTAGCAAAGCTCTGGGTACCAGTGTCCTCGACATCGGCATCCTTAGCTCCGCACCTAAATGACTACACTATCCCACCTTCACAAATTACTTAGGAATGACTTGCCCATATGATTGGATCTCGGCATTCCAGAGCATAGCAGCTCTAGCAATGAGGAATGAGGCAGCAAGGTGCATTGATATTGTTGACGCCATGCAGAACAAAGCAGCAAATTGGATCTAGAACCTACCAATCCCATCCATCAAGTCTTGGGTAGATCTAGAGGTGAAGTTTATCGCCGAATTCAAATCAGCAGGTCAACCCAAAAAGAGGCAAGCGGATCTCTACAAAATCCGCCAACAAGAAAGCAAAGAAACTTGTGCATATTACGAGCGATTCAACAATATATATGATCAAAAACAGGGTTCTGCCTAATAGTGTAGTGATGAACGGCTTCCAAAGCGGTCACACCAGAGAGGGGCCTGAGAGCAGAGTATGCTCTCCGACCACCAGACAACTTACAAGAGATTCTAGATAAAGCAAGGAAGTACGGGGAATCTAAGACTCCTCTTTCGTCAGCATCATCGTCCAATAAAGGCGAGGCCAATGTCAAGCCCAACCCACCGAAAGAGAACGCGAATAGGAATCGGGATCTAAGAAAACCCGAGATGTTTCAAGAGAAGCGTTTCACTCTCTCACACGCTCCTCTAACTCAGATCATGCACGAGGTTAATGATCATTTAAACGCTCCTCGTCCAGTGAAGACTGATCTAGATTTCAAACGCGTCACTAACAAGTATTGTGATTTCCACAAAGATCATGGTCATGATACTGATAACTACATACTACTGAAAATAGAGATCAAAAGGCTTATTTCTTGCGGAGCTCTCAATCATTATAAACGCGACGTGAACAATGCCAATAGAATCGACCCCCCACCTCTCCGAAGAGGAGATATTCACACCATTCAGAGGTACCTCCTAACAATCATTATCTGAAAGCACAGATTCACTCCTTAAGGCATGTTCCTGACAAGCCGGTTGTCTGCGCATGGTCTGAGCACGCGATCTTGTTCACCCACAGCGAACTGGTAAATATCCTGGATGTCCCTGAAATTCCTATAGTAATCAAGATTGGTGCCAAGGACCACTCGGTATATTGAGTTCTTGTAGACATGGGAGTTCTCGAAGGATTCACCAATGATACTGTGCAAGTTAAGGGCACCATTGATCTGGAAATACAAGTTGGGGACTATGAGCCGACACAACGGAGAAAATAACTTTCCTCGTGGTCGACATACAATATCACTACAACATGATTTTGGGGATCCCGTCACTCAAATTTTTCTAGATGGTTGTCTCCATCGCGCATCAAAAAGCAAAGTTCTACATCAGGGGAAGAATCGGGAATGCAGTCAGCCACCCACAAAAGATGCTCACCCACGTGCACGAAAGCAAGAGGGCTAAGATTGACTGACCAGAAATTCTAAGGAATAACCAAGTTAACATGGATAAGGAGCTCGGAACTTCAGAAATCAAATGCGAAATGCTACAGTTTAGAGATGATCCCGATTTCACCGTCAACGACGAGTTCTTTGAGATTCTGGTGAATGAGGCTTATCCCGATCTAAACATCAAGATTGGAGCCCATTTAACCAATGAAGAAAGGGAAGGATTAATCTTCTTCTGAAGTTGTTAAGGGCTAAATTATAGTGATTTTTATATATATTTTCTATATCAATTTCCCCTACATTCGTATGATTTTCATAGATTTCGAGCTTTATATTGAAATATTGAGTAAATGATGTTTTTAATAGTTAAATTGCAAAACATAACGAATTATGTGCTTAAATTATGATTTTATATTATTTTGGAAATATGTTACACTTTGGTATGTTTTGATCCTTGTGTAGATACTCATTGATGATGGAAAAGATGATCCTAAAGAGCTAATTTGAGATGAGAGAGGATCAATCAAAGATATGGAAGAATAAAAGAGATAAGGAAAGAAATCAATGAAGATAAAGATGGAAATATCAAGATTTCGACAAAGGATCAAGGCGTCCAAATAAGGTGGACGAGCGTCCCGATCGTAATCAAGCGTTTGAAAATCTGAACGAGCGTTCAAAGGCATAAAATCGAATCGAGAGTTCAGAGACGTTCGAACGAAAGGCCCACCACCGCGTTCAAGAGAACCGACTTAGGTTATTGTAGCAACCGCCTCTGCTTTTCTATTTAAAGCACAAAGCAGCCCCAAACCCTAATTCATTCGAAATTTCTTCACATCACAAGAGAGGCCAAAGACCGCATCTTGAGAGTTTGAAGGCCGGTCACCCGAGCCTTGTGCTCGGGTGAACCGAGGTTAGATTAGGAGTAGTTTAGATGCTTTTCGTTTCTGTTCTTGGATCCTTCAATGTATGAGACTATGTGAGTTCTTCTTGATTTATTTAATTCCAGCTTTTATTCATGATCTTGGTTCTTTTGTATTTTTCTATGTGGTTTGTATGGCTACGTGAATAAATTGAGGAATTAGTTCACGATAGATGTTTATAATACGGAAGTTGCATAAACGTTAGATCACCATAGAAAGATAGGATCTTTAATCGTTAATGATGACAAGTTAATCGATTAATTATCTAGGTTGTTAGATTCTAAAATACGAGAGTTAACCTGAATCTACACCCGAGTTTTGTTTGGTAAATCAGTCTCAACACTCGAAAGATGAGAGATAGATAATTGAATTCACTACGAAAGTAGGCTTTCATAGCTTGAGAGATAAGTTCACTAAGAGATTAGGGATTTGTGTCTTGTGCAAGGGTGAAACCACAAACTGAATTAGAATCATGAGATTAACTAGGATTGAGATCACATAGGTTTGTATATTGGTTGTTTGATCCCATGTCTCTTAGTTTAGATTGTTTTTATGTTTCTTAGGTTAGATTTATCTTGATTGTTCTTTTCTGTTTTTATGTTTTGTTCTTTCGTTTCTTTTGTTTATTCATTCTTTGAGTAACAATTGAGAGAGTTAATGAAATTAGATTCAACATCCCAATTCCCTGTGGATCGACCCTTTACTTATCTCGCTCTACTATCAACAACCCGGTATTCGGCCGGTTAGGAGTTAGTTTTGCAATTAGGTTAGGGTTTATAAATTTTCTTTTGTTTTAATGATGCAAAATCTATCCAACAGAAGTCTAATATGGACGCTTTCACTTGGGATGTTACGGATATGAGGGGGGTTGAGCTGGAGATAGCTTTACATCATCTGGATGTAGACTCGACCTTCAAGCCAATTCAGCAAAACACCAGACAGTTCTCTCATGAAAAAGAGGCCGGTATTATCAAAGAACTTTCCTACCCTACTTGGTTGGCCAATGTAGTTATAGTTAAAAAAAACATAACTGAATGTGGAGAATGTCCGTTGACTTCATAGATCTCAATAAGGCATGCCCGAAGGATCCGTATCCTCTCACAAGGATAGATTGAATGGTAGACGACATTTCCAGTTTCGAATGGCTCAGCTTCCTCGATGCCTATTCTGGATAGCATCAAGTGAAGATGGCAGATCGTGATAAGGAAATTATTGCATTCAGTGCCTCCGAGGGCCTGTATTTTTATGAGATGATGCCATTTGGGCTAAAGAATACGGGCTCAACATGCTAGCGAATGGTAAATCGCGTCTTCAGCTTGTAAATAGGCCTGAACATGGAGGCTTATAATGATGATATGGTCGTCAAGTCACCACGCTCAGGCCACAACACCGACCTCCGTGAAACCTTCGAGAATGTTAAGAAACACTCGATGAAGCTCAACCCGGCCAAATGGATATTTGTCGTCCAGGCATGCAAGTTTCTCGGATTTATGTTTGGAAAAGAGGGATTGAAGCCAATCTGGAAAAGATTGAGGCACTGGTCAACATGAAAGAACCAATTTCCGTCAAAAGAGGTCCAGAGGCTCAATGAACGAGTCATCTCACTAGGGAACATATTGAAATCAGCAGAGAAGTGCCTCCCATTTTTCAAAATTTTGAAAGGGAAAAACATGTTCACTTGGAGTGAAGAATAGTCTCCGGCATTCAAAACTCTGAAAGAGTGCATGGGAAAGCCACATCTCTTAGTCAGCCCAGCAACATAAGATGAGTTATCCTTCTATTTAGCGGCTTCAGATCTGACTGTAGCCGCCGTACTTGTGAAATAGGCCGGAACCCTTCTAAACCCTGTTTATTATGTAAGAAAAGCACTCAGCCAGTGGAGAGCCGATATTTCAATATAGAGATGTTGGCCTATTCGCCGGTTTTTGCGTCACGAAAACTCAGAGTTTACTTCTCTTCATACACTATCAATATGCTAACAGACGGTCCTCTACAACAAGTCTTGCACAAGCCAGACCTCTCGGGCCATTAACTTCGGTGGGCGATCGAGTTAACAAAGTTTGACATACATTATCAGCCTCGAAAAGCTATAATGGCCCAAACCATAGCTGATTTCGTTGTCAAGACAAGTTTCAGCATAAAGCAACCCGATCCACAAACAAGCCAAGAAACATACAACAGTCTAAAAACAGCGGCCTCTGGGCCAAATCATTGATGTAAATTGTACGTAGATAGGGCAGTAATCAAAAGTGGTTGCGGAGCTGGAATATTACTGATGGAGCCAGGAACCTTTGAAGAAATCGAGAAAGCATTGCGATTTGAGTTTCCAACATAAAATAATTAGGCAGAATACATGGCTGTAATCGCTGGACTCGAGCTCTCTAAGGCGATGCATTTCAAAAATATAGAAGCCTTTAGTGACTCACAAGTAATCGTCGGCCAGATTACAGGAAATTATCAAACTAAAGATGATATTTTGAGCAAATACCTACAGATCTCCAAACGGATAAAAAGTGGATTCAGCTACTGTGAATTCATTCATATTAGCCAAGAAAACAATATGAGGGCAGATTATTTTCCCAAGCTGGTCAATGAGCCTGCAGTCCTAGTCAAATATCTCTCTGAGCCAATAATACATCGGACGGAAATAATGGATATGCAACACACAACTAGATGTTGGATCGACGATATATATGACTACATCAAAATAGGATCCCTTCCCGCCAAAAGGATCAAGCTCGTTCTTTCACGAAAAGAGCAGCGCGATACATGATCATCAACAGAGTACTTTACAGGAGATCTTTTACAAAGCCTTTACTCGCTGCATTCTATTAGAAGAAAAACGGTGGATCCTCACTCAGATACACGAAGGAGTGTGTGGGGCCCATCCCGCTAGCCGTTCTCTCACTAAAAAGAAATCTCAACAGGATATTATTGTCCATCTCTTTCGGACAATGAACAATTGTACGCCAAGATCTGTCCTAAGTGCCAGTTCTTCGTAGATATACCAAGAATACCGTTAGTCAAACAGAACA
This sequence comes from Gentiana macrophylla, assembly GCA_026214975.1. Classification (NCBI taxonomy): domain Eukaryota; kingdom Viridiplantae; phylum Streptophyta; class Magnoliopsida; order Gentianales; family Gentianaceae; genus Gentiana; species Gentiana macrophylla. The sequence goes on along the minus strand of CM047805.1, from coordinate 80,646,000 downwards.
TTGTTATCTCAACAAGGTTGTTCGACATGTGGGGAGTTGATCTGATAGGTCCTTTATAGCATTGAGGCTGCTAGAACCGCAGAAGGCATCTCTATTTCTCAAAGAAAGTACACACTTAACCTTGTAGAAAAATATGAGTTTTGGGGGCTAAACCTGCCAAGACACATATGGAGTCCAAATAGACTTTACAACATGGCGATTGCACATTATTGGATGATAATACTGCATACAGATCCCTGGTGGCTAAGATAATCTATCTTACCTTCACCGGGCCAGACATAACTTTTACAGTTCAACAACTAAGTCAATTTTAGACAATCCCACTAAAAAATATTTGAAAGCTACTCACAGAATGCTGAGGTACTTAAAAGCTAATCCAAGGCAAGGAATATTCTTCTCGGCCCAGAACAACTTTGTATTGAAAGGATTTACTGACAGTGATTGAGTTGGATGTCCTGAAACAAGAAAGTCAGTGTCAAGCTACATTATGTTCCTAGGGGATGCTCCAATCTAATTGAAAGCTATGAAACAGAAACTATAGCCAGGAGTTCTTTAGAAGCTGAATATAGGGCCATGGCCAATGCAGTTTCTGAACTTCAGTGGTTGGTATATATTTTACAAGATTTGAATGTTCCTATCCAGTTGCCTGCTCTAGTCTTTTGTGATAATGCAAGTGTTATGCATATTTCTCTTAGTCTTGAGCTTCATGAAAGAACAAATCACATTAAATTGATTGTCATGTTTTCAGAGACCAAGTCAAGTATGGACTTGTCAAACTACTTCCAGTCAACACCAAAGAATAGGTTGCTGACATTATCACCAAGGCCTTATATGCATCTATCTTTTCATATCTGTTGGACAAGTTGGGAATTTCAAAAATATTTTAACAATCTAGTAGCTGAAAGGAATGATGAGTGCAAGCTGTTCATGTACAACTTTCAGCTTGTGGGGGTGTTAAAGTATATGTGTTGAAGGGAATGCTGAGTGCAAAAGACTCTGCAGACTACTGAAGAACTAAATAGACTACATGATAACTCAGCAACCTGCTGAGATAGTCAGAAGATTAGCTACAAGCAGAAGACGGTTATTTTGTTAGATTCTTTTATAACCATTTGAAACATACTTTTAACTAATTAATGAGGTGTATGAAGCTATAAATACCCCATGATCAGTAGTATTGTAACTTAACATGTTGATTATTCTTTGATTAATATACTTCCGCAATTTGTTTTCATTTTCATTTGTCTTCTACAAACTTCAACAGAGTACTGATTCTGGTCTTTGTGCTCCCTGTTTTTTTTGTGAATCACAAAGTTTGTAATAGTCTTCTTGATTGCATCCGAGTTAAGTACTTGTCACAAAGTATTCTTGTTTGAAGTGCCAGAATTGCATGCCTGTGGACTTGTACTTGACTGTAAGTGATTCAGTAAAGGTGATTCTTAGAACACCTAGATGAAGGTCTTGATTGTTTCCCCATAAATATGTTGTTTGTGAATTTTATCATCAATATACTACCGATGTTACTGTTAATAAAGTTCAGTAACACCCTCTTGTTATTGTTCTGTGTCTGCAAGTCCTATTCTTATCTGCTATATCCTGCATTTGCTGAGTCTTGCCTTGTTGCACTGCTTTGCTGAACCTCTTTGTTGGTCCTTTGAAAAGGATTTGGTTAAGTTTAGAAGGGGGGAGGGGGTGAATAAACTTAACACTTAAAACTTTTGGAGTTGACAAACTAAACAAGGTCAGTAGTCTGCTGACTAACAGTAGTCTGCTGACCACTCAATAGTCTGTAGACTATTAAGGTTACTAAATTTTTGCCTCTAAATATATATAAATTAAGCCTTATTACTTGTTTTTAAAAGAATGATACTAAGTAATTGATACTCAGTAGTGTAAGTGTGTGATTCAATTGCTAGTTTCAGTAGGTTGATGCGATCAATATGCTTATAAACTAGAATCCAGAATGTAAATGCAGTAAAGTAAAGTAGGCAAGATTTATAGTGGTTCCAGGTGGTGTAATCCTATCAGTCCACTCTTCTCCTGTGATGTTGGAGAAAATTCACTAGAGATCCTTGCGGTTGTAGTTACAAAAATCCTTAAGCTGTTTGTCCTTCACCAATGACTATGGCATCACAAACTGAAAACTGGAAACATGTAGGATTGCTGCTTCAAAGTCTTCCACTGGTCCATAAAGTGTAGGATTGCCTCTTCACCAGCTCCACCACAAACAACAGTCCTTGACACCCAAAGGATGCTTCTCTATCTTCAGCAAACTTCTTGTAAAAGAAGATTTGAATCAAGTAAGTGATTCAGCTTTCAGCAGCTTGATCAGGATGAAATGATCAGCAGCTTAAGATCTTCAAGTGTTTATACTTGATGTAACTTGATAGCTGGTTACACTTGAAGAAATTTATTGATCTGTAAGTTTAAGCTCAGTGTATGTCAGCAGGGTGTTTTTCTTGATTTAACTTGATAGCTTCGTATAGATTATATGTTCATCTGTTTTTCATCATCTTTCATCTGAGTCAGGACTCACCTATTTATAGGTGTGAATCCTATGACTTATGTTTGAATTTCAAACATAGCCGTTTCAGACTTGTCTCCATCTTGACTTGCTTTTGTCACGAGCTTCATAGTATCGACACTTCATCGATCGCCTTTTTGTCGATTTTAAGATCGCCCACCCTTTGACTTATATCCATTGGATAATGCTCTGAATCTTTCGAACATTCCTTTTATCTTGACCATTGATTGGTTGACAAAATCAAGGCTTGTAATCCATCCTTATCCATTTAATCTTCCAATGTAACCCTTGATTAAATCGAATTTTACATTTAGCAGACACCTGGGGCATATCAGTCTACTGAAGTGGATATATGTCAGCTGATTTAATTCTGCTGTGTTTCTACAACACTTTAGCTGACTAATATACATCTAACTTTATATTGTGAAGTTAGAGTACACAATTTTGAACATAACTAAGTTCCAATCACCACTTAACATATGGAACTTAGCCCTTGTACATAAGGTATATGTAATCATTTTAGGTCATCACAAACTTCACTAAATTCTGATTTCATATTCTTAACTTTAAATACTAAGTTTGATCCCTTAGCCTTAAATAACTGTGTGTAAACCCTCAGCTTTCAGTCTTCAACAGGTCCCTAGTTAGTCTACTGACCTAGACACACTCATCGACTAGACAGTCTCTTGATAAAGTCACCGACCTACTTACGATGGCTTGTTTGATCAAACCTATATAAAGATAAAACTCTAATAAACCTATACATTTGATCTAGACATCTTTTTGCCTTTGCTCTATAACAGCTAGTTTGACACTCATCATTAAAACATAAAATATGTCCAACAATATCCCTATTTTTAGTGATGATGCCAATACCCTCCTTACAGCAAACCAAAACGATAAAAATGAAAATAGATCAAATTCAGTCATCCTCCATTAAAAACATACTTGTTCAAAATTATTACAAACTAGGACCAGCAAATAAAATAAGCAGTGTAAGTGTGTTGATCTAGTCTCTATCTCCTTCTTGCTCTTTCTAGCTCTTTCTCTCTTTTCTGTTGGTAAACTCTGAGTTCTCTTTGAAAGTCCAACATCCAATTATTTTCAATGCCTATAAAGTCAATCCAAGTATGCAATACTTTCCACCATTTCCAGGCTTCATTCGGGATAAATGGACTCCTTGCCAGTTGAAACCTCCTCCCATGTAGCATGTCTTGAATTCTTATAAGTTCAACTTTTCTTTCTCAACAGATGTTGGTTGTCTACCACTAGATCTACCAGCATGACCTCCTCTTCCAAGTATTGTAGATTTCCTAGTCAATTTCAATGATTTGACTCTAGTATCTCATAATTTTAGGCTTAGGAATGAGTTAAGATTCCTGAAATGTCATGTCATGGTAGGTGATAACATCGGAATTATCTCGGGTGTCAGTGGTGGTGTAATGATGTATATCTGGCTATTTTGATAACGTAAATGGTGGTGGTTCATGATGGAGCTATGTATATAAGTGGTGGTGCCGTACTACCGGTGGAGAGAATGGGAGAATTTTGCTTTGCCTAATCTTTTTATATATTCAGTAATCGTTCCCCTTGAGGGGGTTACATATTGCCCTATTTATAGGGAAGTTGTTTACATAACGAAGAATAATTAAAATAAAGGACGTAATGTGTACGGATAGAGAGCGTGCTAAGTCCGCAGGAGATTCAGGGTGGCTCCGAACTTAAGGCTTTTCCCCATACCTATAGGTTACCCTGGTCATGGCCGGTCTTTGTGCTCCGAGGCATGCAATCGGTCCTGTGAGGATCCAACAAACACAGAGGTGGGCCCGGTTACGGGTCCAGGCCGGAAGTCGGGTCTGTCCTATCAATGGCCCCCTACTCCGTACCCTTGACATTTCACGATGTCGGGTAGGGAGTATCTATTTTGAAAACCGTTGTCCGGCCAGCTACCTCTTCGTTCGTTTGATTGGGAATCTTGAGCCTTTAGCCTAGCCGATTCAAAGTTGTACTTGGGTGGATAGCCTTGACTTCACTTGATTTGGCATCATGGGCTTCTAGCCTAGCCAATTCGAAGCTGTAATTGGGCGGATAGCATAAGCTTCTGAGGATTTGGCATCTTGGGCTTTTAGCCTAGCCGATTCGAAGTCGTACTTGGGCGGATAGCCTTGACTTCACTTGATTTGGCGTCATGGGCTTTTCGCCTATTCGATTCGAAGCTGTAATTTGGCGGATAGCCTAATCTTTTGAGGATTTGGCATCTTGGGCTTTTTGCCTAGCCGATTCGAAGATGTAATTGGGCGGATAGCCTGAGCTTCTAAGGATTTGGCAACTTGGGCTTTTAGCCTAGCCGATTCGAACTCGTACTTGGGCGGATAGCCTTGACTTCACTTGAATTGGTGTCGTGGGTTGTTAGCCTAGCCGATTTGAAGCTGCAATTGGGCGGATAGCCTAAGCTTCTGAGGATTTGGCATCTTGGGCTTTTTTCCTAGCCGATTCGAAGCTGTAATTGGGTGGATAGCCTAAGCTTCTGAGGATTTTGGCATCTTGGGCTTTTTGCCTAGCCAATTCAAAGCTGTAATTGGGCGGATAGCCTAAGCTTATGAGGATTTGGCATCTTGGGCTTTTAGCCTAGCCGATTCGAAGTCGTACTTAATCGGCCCCCTGGCAAGCATGTTTCCTATGGCTCTGTTTTGTCCGACTCCCACCTGTCCTAGATTGACGTGACAATTGACGCGACCGACCACTGGCTCTGATTGGCTGCGAACTTTTGGATATTTGTTCCTAATGACGGCAGTCCCAAATTTCAAAATTCCAAAGTCCTGCCTTTAATCTTGTCCATTGGATCTTCTGGAGAATGACCGTCGGATCTGTGTCTTCATGCCTATATAAAGGTGGGGGGCTTTAGCCATAAAAACTTTCTGATTTCTCACTTGGGCAATTCTATTGATAATTTCGGAGCAAAGATTTTTCGGCGAGGCGATTTCCGGCAGGATTCCGAAGGTTCATTTCTTGCTTCAACACCCCTCCACGTATTTCTTACTAATCACCAACTAAGCTTATTTTTCATCTCGAATTCTAGAATTTTTGTATTTCGTCTAGCTATGGCTCCATCCTTATTTGTATTGGTGCAATTGGGTTTAAATCTGCCATTTTTGTGTCTGCGTCTTGTACCGTTCTGGGTTGGCTGGGCGATGGATGTTTTGGTCCTTGATTTCCAGGGATTGACCGTTAAATGAAAAGACGGGGTGTCGAGATGAAATGAGTTTGATTGTCTCGGCCCGACCTCCATCGTCCTGGGTGATGGCTTATCCACCTCATTCTTTTCTTTTGAAGGATGCCTGGTAGCGACAGATCTTGAAGTAGCGATGATGATGGTGTTCATGGCTATGATTCCGAAGAGGTCGAAGAGGTGAGCACTAGCTCTAGCGAAGGCGATGAGGGTGAGAGTACGGAGGACGACATGGTTCTGGCCTAGTTGGTTCCGCCGCAGTCTAACCGGTCTGGAGATGTGGCTCCTGAAAAGTCGAAGGGCGGATCTACTTCATCCGTTGCCGCCCCCACAGAAGCCAAACGATTTGGAAAACAGGTCGCTAGGGCTAAAGGTTCCTCCTCTCGTGTTGCGGTGTGTGGACCTAAGAAGCCCAAACGGGGAAAGAAGTCTGAGCGATGGGGAGGACGTGTCGAAAGAGAGCAACAAGACCCCTAAACCTCAAAATCCTGAGGCCCTTAGGGAGGACGAGCAGATCGATGCGCTTGATAAACAAATCAAGTCAGATTGGGCGATCGTTCGGTCTTGCCTTGAGGATCCCAAATTCCTATCTGAGTTCAACATTTCCTCCGATTACCAATTCTCTGGCTTTAAGACGGTAGAGAATCGAGACGGCTTGCGGCTAAAAAAAGACGGCCTGGTCTTGTTTTTTGATCATTTCATCGCCGGCCTCCGGCCACCTTTTGATCCTTTTTTCATGGAGGTCATGTGGAGTCTGGCGGCTCTTCCAAGTTATTTCACCCCTGGTGCGGTTCGGGTAGTGATGGCGTTTGTTGTTCTTTGTCGGATTTCGGGCTATGAGCCTTCCCTGCAGGTGTTCCTGAGATTTTATACCAACAAAGAGGCTACGGACAAAACTAACAGGAGCAATTAGGGTAAAGAAGTGTCAATTGTTTTATTGGACTTCCAAGAAGGTCTGGAGTTGGAATACAAGGGCCATGATGGTTGAATCCAAGTCGGGATGGCCGTTTCCTAAGTTCGAACGCGTCCAGAGAAGAGGTCGAACGTGATTATTGTGTCTAAAACCCTTGACTACATCGAGCAGGGGCTTATTGACGAACTTCATGAACTGCTCGGATGGGATTAAACGAGCGAGACACAAAAAAAGACCTTTAGTTGGAGGAGCTTGATTGATCTTGGCCCAGACTGTGGTGAAAGTGTCTAACTTAGGCACTTATGAAGACTGGCATGCCGAATGTCATTTGAGGAAATGTTTTTCTTCCAGGTGTCCGACCTGTAAAGGGGTGGAGGCATCCCGACCCGCTTGTAATTTTCCTTCTTGTTTTGTCCCTCTTTCTTTCTTTGCGTTTCTGTTAGCATCTTTTGTTCCATCCAGACCTCTAACCATTTGTTTTGCAGGTACTATGGTGCTTGCCAATGAGGACAGGAGCACCGTGATGACCCATTTGAAGAATGAGAGGAAGGCCCGTCAGGCGTTGTTTGCGTCTAGTAAACAAATGGATCCCCCACCCCCAGTGAGTATGGAGGATGCCTCTACCGTTGGTGCCGCTTCCTCTGCGGGTCCTTCATATACTGTTGTTACTGGGAGCGATATTGTTGCTCCGAAAGTGGATAGACCTGCCTGCTCTGACTGCTGTTAAACCTGCTGCAGTGATCAAGGCAAAGAGGAAGTGTCCCGCGGGGAGAAAGAATGTCGGCTTGGAGGATGAGGATAACGACCTGACTGACGCGGGTGATGCAGCCTCACCCAAAAAGTCTAGGGTTGAAGGCGGCCAGAGCTCGATCGACATCACTATAGAACCTCCTCAGGACGCCGAGGCGCTTACCGTGGCCATTGATCTAACTGAGAGTCCCGTGAAGGGGGTTGCCGCTGACAGTGAGCCCGCTGTTACCCAACAGACGGAGAAGGGTGCCGGAAAGAGGAAAGTCCCTACAGGGTTCAAGGGAAAACCGGCATTGTGGTTGGATCCTGATTTCTTAAAGCAGCCTCTTTTCCTTAAAACAGCTGGGGAGCTATCTGCCTCCATATCTGACGTGATTCCATTGCAAAACCTGAAGTTAAGGCTGCCCGACGCCCCTCAGTTGCTGGTCGGTCATGGCATTGTCAATTGGATAGCTCAAGACAACGTGGTGGCGTCAACAGCCTCTGTGGGACCTTCTTCCAGCCGGCAGCTTTTGCTTGAGACGGTCGGCCTATATGGAACCACTACTAGCGCGGTAATGTGTATTTTCTATTTTCCAGCTTCTCTTTTGTTATGTTTTCTGGTTCTAACTCTTAAATCCTTTTTCTTTCAGTTCGCCACAAAGCTCAAACAAGTCGAGTGGGCTTTTGATGAAGAAGTGAAGCAGATGGCGAGCCAACTCTCCAAAATGCGTGAGAAACTGGATACTGCGACTGATCGGGCTGAGGCGGCTGAGCAGAAGCAAAGAACGCTCTTAGCCGAGGTCGAACAGAGAGAGAAGGAGCTTACGGCTGAGGTCGGTCGGCTCCATTCCGAGAACTAGGTCCTTGCCAAGAAGGCCCAATCTACTGTGGATTTTCAAAAATCTACTGAGTCGGAGAGAGAGAGAGAGAGAGAGAGCTCTTGTTAAGGTGTCGGAGGCCCATGAGCTCGTTGACAGATTAAAGGGCGAGTTGAGTGAGTCTGAGGCCGCTACTACGGACGTCGCCCATCAGGTTAAAGACGCTTTAATTGATGGGTTTGACCAGGGGTTCTACCATGTGTCGAGGTGCCTTAAGGCGTTCTGTGCAGATGCTCCAGATCTAGAGACTTTGCAGGACTGGCTGACCATAGGTCAAGGCGACCCTGAGCTGAGAGTTTTCCACGCTGATATGCCCTACACTGTTGCCCAACCCGAGGATTTTAGGGCCAGGTGCTCAAAGAGAGGTGAGCTGCTTTGGGATCTTCCTCATGTCAATGAGAAGAACCTTCGTGCCATGATGGTTGCAATGGAGAAGGAAGCCCTTGAGTTCGCTGCGAGGGAGGCAGAGGGTGCTGTTACTGCCAAGGGGGTCGTTGCCTCTAATGTTGGTGAGGGAAAGAGCCCAGAGGAGGAGTGCGATCAATTCATGAACTTGATTGGTCCTCATACTGAAACTCCCCCCTCGGACAAGCAAACTTAATTCGTTATTCCCTGGTTGTTGTAAATTTTTTGCACTTTTCAGCTCCGATCTTCCAGCTGTTTTATCTCCTCTTTTGTAGGAATTTTGTATTTTTGAACGATGTTTGACTTTTGCTTGTTTTGTGTTTTGCCAAGTCCATTTGCTTTGTCAACGTATTATATACATGCGGGCCCCTCATTTGGGTGACTTCGGCAGCTCCTCTATCCGAATTCGCCAAGATGAATAGTTCTCTTTATTTCCACGCTCCACTATGTAAAAAGGTTGTTGAGATTGCGGCCCCCTGCTTTTGGTGAGGATGATTAGGATGTCGAGCTCACTAAAATAATTGAGATAAAACTTTAGCGACTTAAAAATTTTCAAAGAGCGAACCCCTTGTTTTGAGTGGAATCGTAGGCTTTGTGGTTAGATCCGGCTCTAGATAGTGGTCTTGGCGCGTGTTTTTGGCTTTGATGCTTTTGTTGAGGCCCTTATACTTGAAAGAAAATTCTAGTATGGCCCCCTTGCTGTGTGTGTGTCCGATTATTTTTTGGAACAGGTACATGCACAGTAGGTTCGAGGTTTTCTCGTTTTGTAATTTGATGGTTCGGCTTCTTCCGCACGCCTTGTCATAAAGTCATACCTTTGGCCACCGTTAATATTTCCCTATTGCCGACGATTGGGAAACCGTGTGCAAAGTGGACTGCTCGCCTAACTGCTCTCGCATTAATGCTTTTTCAAATTTCAAAATCTGCACAGGCGCTTCGCCCTGGCCATCCGAACATGTTTGTTTCCTCCGTTGGATCATTTATCCAGCGCTATAAAAGGAGTGGGCTTTCACTTTTCTTCCATACTTCCCTACTCTGATTCTTTTCATTAACAGAGTTTGTTTCTAGCTTTTGGCTTTTGATCTTCTAAAGTCATGGCCAACTTTGGTGATTCTGCTTTTCTTCGACAAACCTCCCTTTAGCCATTGCCAACTTTTTCTCTATTTTTAATGAGCTTCCTTTTTTTCCTGAGAGCGGCTTGAAATTTCACAAGATCAGCCACGTTCAACAACATCGTGCTGGCCTGAGGGGTTGGTTTGATTTTCTGGTGGCACCCCGGGGAGTTTATAATGCCACTATCGTACGGGAATTCTATTCCGCATTATCAGTGGTGGTTTTGCCCAATGCATCCTCTACCGTCATTCCTCTCTTGGGGGGTTCATGTTGTTCTCTCCCCTGAGATCATTAATGAGGTCTTTCATTTACCTTCTCCTCCTGCCTACTCACATTACGAGACGGTTTGGAGTCTTGGCGATGAACCGAGGAGACCGGTCTATGGGGTCCGTTGCTCTTAGGCGTTTTCTTCACGGTGATTGGGACCCATTACCGAGGGTTATTCTTTCAAAATGTCCCAAGCTAATCGGGAGTGTAAAAGGTTTATCAACTCTAGGGTTTTTCCCTCGTTCGATTCTGAGGAGATTTCTGAGGCCGAGTCGCATCTTCTTTATGCAATCCTGGTGGGAGGCGATGAGGTCAGCATCAATTGGGGGTAGTTGATTTACCACTCGGTAATTACATTTATTGCCCAGACAGACCTCTATGGGCCCATCCCCTTTCCTAGGTTGATCTCCCACTTATGCGTTGGTGCTCCTGGGATGCCTGCGTCTCCTGTTGATATTCTCGTGCCACCCCATGCCAACGTCGAGTTCGCCCGTATTGACTCGGACTCATCAACAGAGTCCGATGCTAACTGAGCTTAGATTTCTTTCTGCTCTATCTTGTAAAAAACTAGCCTTGTTGGTCTTTATTTTAATGAAATATTCCCTTGTGCACTTTGTTTGCTTTATTTTTGCGGCCTCCTATTTTTGGTGAGGTCGAAGTCGTTTGGGATCTCGAGCTCGCTAAAACAATTGAGACTTGAATCAGGAGAGTGTTTCCTCAAAGGAATCGGCAGTATTCATCAGATCCGATGAAGTTTAACCGATTATTTGGAGATTGTGAATCCTGGTGAATTTTGGCCTAACCGATGCATTGTTGATGGCTCTTTTCGAAACGCCGGCTTTATTAATGTGGGGGTTGGTGTCCGAATTTAAACGTGTGTGACCCCTTAATTTCCCGCCTCTTTAGTTTTTGAGCTTATAAAAGGAGGCTTTCTCCCTCTTCCCCATTTATCATTTTTTGAATCCCTTCTTCCCACTTTAGAAAGAAAAAACTTCAAACTTTCTGTTTTTCTGCATTTTTCTCTCATTATGTCTTCTTTCTCTGAGCATTCTAGCAAAGACTCTAATGTCTCTGACCCTTCTATAGATGAGGGGCTTTCTGTGTGTTTCCGTCTGACTGCCTCTCCAAGGGCTAAGAACAACTTCAGGAGCTTTTTTCACATTGTGCCTTATGTATGAGAGGGGACCAACCTGGATTGTGTCGGGTAGGATCACGGGCTGCTATCCTTGCTAATGGTAGGGAGGCTTGGTTGCTCCTCCGGTCGGGGATTACAACCTCACCTTGGTACGTGAGTTTTACTCGGTTCTGTCAGAGGATGGCGATCTTTGAGTTTACCACCACCGCCATCGTTCGTAGGGGTGGCGTTGAACTTTACTCCGCCGCAATCAATGAGTTCTACGGCCTTCCTAATCCCGCCCAGATTATGATGTTATCTCGGGATCTTGAGGCTCCGATCAATTATTTTGGCGCTCTCTTTGATGCATTTCGGTCTCTATCATGAAACAAGTGGGTGGATGATATGAGGTTAAGATCCACATTCTCAATCATCCGGAGAGGGAATGGAAGCGTTTTTTGAATACTCGGGTTTTCTGCACGCCCGATCCTAAGGTAGTCACTGAGCCTGAGGAATTTGTTCTCCATGTTTTTTCGGTGCCGGAGATGACTATTAATTGGGGTCGCCTGATCCACCATGAGGCAATCAAGTTCACCAGGTTGAGGGATGGCGGCCTGGTCATGCCATTTTCTTGGATGATCACCAAGATGTGTATTCAAAGTCTTGGAATGCCGGTATGCCCCACTACTGACGTATGTCTTGCTCATCCGGCACTGGATGTATGAGGATTTATTTTTTTTTTTTTTGGAGGATTTCCCTCTTGTAAAAAATTTCTCCTCAAATAATTCAATTGAATTTTTTTCAATTTTTTTTGCCCCCAACTCTTGTCGGAGACAGTGTTCGTTTGAGACCTCAGAGTTTTTGAAAAATACTTCATTGGTAAAGATCTAAAGGGGCTCGACGCCTTCACAATAAAATTGCTTCTAAAAATAAGTTGGAGTCATTGGCCTTACATGTAATATTTTTTGAGGTTGTCGGCGTGCCAGGGCCTGTTGAATTCGCGGCCCTCTTTATCCCTGAGAACGTAGGTCCCCTTTTGAATATTCTTGATACTTGCCAAGGGCCCTCCCAGTTTTCAAACAACTTTCCTTTGTCTGTCTTCTGGCCTGTAGCCTGCCACTTACGTAGAATAAAGTCTTCTACCACAAACGAGTGATCTCGGACGCACCGATCGTGGTATCTTTTAGCGGCTTGTTTGTAATTAACCAACTGGGCTCAAGCCTTTAAACGTTTTTCTTCAGCAAAATCTAGTTCGACCTGTTGATTAATAGCATTGCCGGCCTCGTCAAAGTGCGAGACCCGGATACTTGGGAGTGCCATCTCTACTGGTGCCATCGCTTCCGAACCGTACGTTAGCGAGAACGGAGTCTCCCCTGTTGTTGCCTTTCGAGTTCTCCGGAGTGCCCGGAGGATTCTCGCGTAGTCCGCCCGCTTAGGCGTGCTCCTCGGATATTCGAACATAATCGCTGGGGTGCTTGATGACGGCGCGCCTCCTCCGTATATTCGAACATAACCGCGGGGTTGCTGAAGTCATCTTTAGATATTAGTTCGGACAAGTGGTCCGCCCGTTCGTTCTGTTCCCGTGGTATGCCCTTGAATTCCAGGAGTACCCGGTTAACCCCAAAAAGCATTTGTTCGGTGAGTTGACCGTGATCTTCATGAAAATCGTAGTAACTTGTATCATCTCTTGAACTGGCTTTGGACCTTATAGGTCTCGGCCGCTCCACCTTATCTTTGATCACGAACAGTATTTCAGACACGCTCGCATTGATGGGGACGAACTCGGATTCATCAAACTAGAATGGTTTTTTGAGTTCACTGTCCCGATCCTTTCCTCTCCTTCGATCGTCTTTCCGATCTTCCCTGGGTTCCTCCCTTTTTTCCTCCCTCGAATGTCTGGATTCATTCCGATTTTTTCCTTTTCTGGAGGATGAGGGAATTGCTTCTATCAGTCCGAAGATTCGGTCTTGGTTGAGCAGATCGTGCAGATTCATGGGGGGTTCATGGCGAAGTGTGTTTTCATTGCCCCTTGGCTATACCGTTCAGGAAACCCCTCTGAACCTCATTCTCAGGTAGATTCTTCGTCTGCTCATACACCTTGATGAACCGATCATAGTAGCTTTTGCAGGATTCTCAGACGGTGAGGGGCCTAACCTTTGATGCAAAGCTTTTTTCTCAAGATGACCTAACCGCTCTAGGGCCGATGCTCTCTCGCCGCTTTTCTCCGGCATGAGTTTTCTTTTTTTGCCCTGCCGATGAATATTCACTCCCTTCCATTTCTATCCTCATTGGTTCACGTGCGGGAGTTGGTTGCCCTCTTTGGGGGGGCTGTTTCCTTGGGCTCAGGCGGAAGGGGGATCTGCTCGTCGATGGTCATGAGGGGTAAGTTACACGCGGCCAAACATAGATTCGCCGCATACATTTGTTTCACGTACTCCGCATATGCTAGAGCTGCATTTGCCTGAGTAGATTTAGCCTCCAGGGTCTCCTCAAGTCCTAGGGTTTTCTCTGTGAGGGGCTCTTTACCCTTACGCTGTTTTGAGGTCCCCGCCGTGTTTTTCCACATGTTTGCACGGAACAAACCGATGCCGAGTTCCCGGTGTCGTTTCTAAAAGTGGACCTTCTCCTATTTATTATATTTCCGCATCACCCCTGTTTAGGCATTGTCCCGCCACGGTGGGGTTTTCCATTGTAGGATCCTTATTGCCTGGTGATAAGGGTCCCTTGCGGATCCTTTTCCTAGAGTAGGTGGAAAGTGGACTTTGTCCTTGCTCCCTGCCATATATCGAGTTCTGATTGGGTGGTTGTGCTAAAAGTCAAATAGTACTCTGACTCCCAACTGCTCTGACACTCACCTACCCTGTATTGTTTGATGATTATCTGGGCGGCGTGTCGGGGATATTTGCTGATAACGAAATATCTGGTGAGTTTGTCGTCGGAGCCGATGTATAGATGTCAGAATTTGGGGAACAACTACGATTTCTCAAGCGTGAAGTTCCAAAAACTCCAATATCCTACAATGTAGTATATAAATCCTTATCCTGATATGATATTCGGGAACTCAGGCAAGCTTGCAACGACTACTAAGAGAGCGTTCCACTAAGCGTGAAAATCAGCGTCAACTCAGGACCTTTTTCTTAGCATGAAAATGTCGAGTGTTTAAGTTTCTTGAGAACACAATCAACTGCTTCAAGCGTATCTAAATTTCTCCGTGAATGTGTAACTACCAAGGACTAAAAAAGAAAGCTCTGAAGCGTAGTTTCCGACAAGGAAACGTACGATGCCAACTCCGGCGAACTTCTTTGTGTAAAAGTCACGAGAAAGGTGATGATTCAAACGCAAACTCATGATTCTGAACAGGAAGTCGAGGAGGTTACCTTGTTATGATGTTATTCTGACGCTGAGTTCAGGATGTGAACGTAACTATGCTAGAGCTGGAAGCTTTTGTTGAGAAGTTAGCTGTGGGTGACTTGGAGAAGAAGAGTTTTACTTATAGCCGCCGTGAGTCTTGCAGATGGTGAATCGGAAGCAGGCTAAACACCTTCGACTTCCCGGTAACAGAGCAAACAGATAACGTCGGAATTATCTCGGGTGTTCAACGGTGGTGTAATGATGGATATCTGGCTATTTTGATGACGTAAATGGTGGTGGTTCACGATGGAGCTATGTATATAAGTGGTGGTGCCGTACTACCGGTGGAGAGAATGAGAGAATTTGGATTTTCCTTATCCTTTTATATATTCAGTAATCATCCCCTTGTGGGTGTTACATATGGCCCTATTTATAGGGAAGTTGTTTACATAATGAAGAATGATTACAATAAAGGACGTAATGTGTGCGGATAGACAGAGTGCTCAATCCGCAGGAGATTCAGGGCGACTCCGGACTTAGGGCTTGTCCCCATACCTATAGGTTACCCTGGTCATGGCCGGTCTTTATGCTCTCAGGGGCGTGCGATCGGTCCCGTGAGGATCCGACAGACACAGAGGTGGGCCCGGTTACGGGTCCGGGCCGAAAGTCGGGTCCGCCCTATAAGTAAGGTCTCCTTTTTGTAGCATAAACAGATTTGAATTCTTTGAGTAGATCATCAGTATGTTGTACTCTGCCAGGTGCAGGTTCTCTGAAATGATTGATATCTGCCTCAAATCTATTTTGGTTGTAAACTCTTGCTGTTTCTTTTGCTTCTACCAGTAAGTTGTACTCTTCCAGGTGTAGGTTCTCTGAATTGATTGATATCTGCAATCTCTTTTGGTTGTAAACTCTTGCTTCTTCTTCTGCTACTGATGTACTTCCTTCCCCCTTGTTGGCATCATCAATAAAACGATTGAGGAGGCCTAGAATACTTTCCTGAGAAGTGACCATATTACTCAACTATACTTGCATAATCTCAGTTCTTATGTCAACTATAGTAATCCGTCCTTGAATGGTCAGTTCCAGCAGATTGATCCTCTCAGTAACTATAGGATCAATAGCTGCAGGGTGGGGTGCCTCAGCAAGCTTATCAACTTTCTTGTGTAACGAGGTAATTTGCTAAGCCATCTTCTTATCTCTATTTATAACTTCATTTTTGACACGAGCAACCTCCCTCGGCAAATCATTTGTTGAAAATTGGAGGGAGGTGATGTTTGATGCAGCTGTCTCAGTAGTTCTTCCTCTGTTTTCCACTAAGTTCATCAAATCTTCAAATCTCCTCTCACTTCTATTTAGTTTTGTCCTCAGTTGAGTAATATCATCCCTTACAGCTCTCAACTCTTCCAAAACATGCACTGGAATATCATTAATTCCAGCCATACCTCTAGCAACTCCTCCAGCAGGCTGTTTAGCATTGTCCTCAGCCCTAGGTCTCCTTACAACAATTGCTCTTGTCTTGTCCCATTCAGCAGGTTCAGGACCCTCCTCAAACACATTTCCAAAAATTTCTTCAAATACATGTTCTGGCTCAGGTTGATTTTCTTGTGCAGCTTCCAAAATAGGTACTTCCTCAAATATAGGTACATTTGGTTGTTGGGGCTCTTTTTCAGCTTCTTCTTCCGGCGTTTGGAACTCCTCATCATTGAAGTTATAATCCACCAGCTGCTCATCCTCATTAACAACAGTCTGCTGACCATCTTTGCCTTCAACAACCTTTTCTTCAGCAGGCTGTTCTACAGCAGCTTGTTCCACCGGATTTTGTTCCATAATAGCCTATTCTACAACAACCTCCACACTATGTACAAGGGATTCCTCCAATCCCATCATCAGATCCAACCTTTGTCCTAATATTGTTTGTTCCTCAGTACTTAGGACCTCCTGTTCTGACCCGTATTCAGGTGCTGTTTGTAACTCAGCAACCTGAACCACCTCTTCAATAAAGACATGAGGAAATATAGCCAAGTTTTCCTCTAAAACAGCTCCAGCATTAGTCACCTTCTGTAATGCATTTGCAACTTGTGATAAGGTTTCTTGAGTGTCAAACCACTCCTGATACTGAGCTGAGTCCTCTGAACTTATGTCAGCTTCTTCAAATATAACAACTTCATAAACAATGGACATCATTGCATCTTCAAGTGATTTTGCTACATCAAGCTGTATCTCCAAATCCTCATTGTAAATAGCTTCCAGCTCTTCTTTCAACTTGTCAGTCTGCTGATCCTCTGTAGACTTGTCACATTCAAAGCAGGTGATCTGGCCGCTTGCTCGAGAGATCCTTGTCCAAATCTTCAATAGGTCTTTGCATTGTAGTTCCACTAGACTGTCCTGCAAACATAGAATGATCATCATCAGAATCAGATGAAGATGAATCATCACTATCAAGTGTGAACCTAGGATCTTTAAACATAATGTTTTTCTTCTGCTTGCCATCTTCAATGATTAACATAAGCCTAGCCTCTAGTTCGGATGTATC